>CAJQUW010013290.1:0-622076 GCA_907163375.1 Prostheceraeus crozeri | reverse complement strand
TGGTTCGATCACGGTGCGTCAGAAAGGGCGGGTTGAGTTGAAAAATTTCCCATTGGTTTTCTCAACGGTTTCCGACGTTTTAGACATCGGAGATTCCAAATCTGCCCTTAAAAAATCTTTCATCGACATCTTTTGGTTACAGAGCAAAAAATTCAAAATGGCGGCTTCTATAATCGAAACCATCATTGAATTATCAAACTAAAAATTTCCCATGCAAATTGTTTGTGGGGTCTTGTATTTTGAGGTGTAAAGAGATCATTTATGACGATTAGAGGGATTTTCATCGACATCTTTTAGCTACAGAGCGAAAAATTCAAAATGGCGACTGCTAAATTAACACCACATTCGCGTGTATAAATTTAAAAATTTAGAGCTCAAGATAACAGAAATCGTTAGAATAACAGTCACTAAGTTGTTTTCGTATGATATCTACAGCCACTTCGATGATAAGAAACTGGTTGCTAAAAATAGACTCTAGGGAGAGCCCTGAGCATAATTAGCTGATAGATGATATCTATCGCTGCACATACAAATGTATGCGGCTTTTCCAGATCCTTCATTGTTTCACAAAATGCCAACGAAGTTTCGCTCACACTCTGACGCTGTTAAAGTGGTTTGTGTCTTTAGCTTAAGCAAAGGAAAAGATCTCCGCAATATTTCGGCAACTACCGAAGCTTCGATTAAAAGTCATGTATTTTCTGATTTTGACAGAAATGATATTACCTTTCCTACAGTCATATGCTCATCGTGCAGGAAAAAGCTATCCCAAGTAGTGACTGGTGAATTGCCTGCTTCCGCATTGAATATTCAAGATCGATCAAGTCTCAATTTTAAGAGAAGCACACGTCAATCCGTTGATTCTGAATGTGAGTGTTCAATCTGTGAAATAGCTCGAAGTAATATCAATACAACAGCACATTCAGGGGCGTCGGAACGATTTTTTACTAGGGGTAGCAATTTTTTTTCATGGACAACCCTTCGATTTTTAGTAGGCCTATATTCAAGCACCATCGCCCGAATATTTCAGATTTAGTGAGGCTAACAAGACTAATTTTATTCACATGGGCGCACAGTAGACTTGTGACATAATTCTCATGCATGTATATGTACTACACGTATCATTTGTGGGATGAGAGAGAGAGAGAGAGAGAGAGAGAGATCAAATTTATTTTAGGTTATTGGTATCATATTGGGTTATCAGTTATTTTAGGTCATTGGTAATAAATGGGAACCATGCTGGTGCAGCATATTCGAAAAGGCTGCGGATGTGGCTTCGATATAGACGGAGAAGTCCAGTATGGTTTCCACCGAAACGTCGTAGGGTCCGCAACCAAAAGATACGTTGACATGCCGTTCGCTTACAGCTCATGATGTGTTCTCGGAATGTAAAGCCGAGCATCCGTAGTCACTCCAAGAAGTTTGATAGAATGCACCTGCGCGACTGGCGAACCATCGATAAGGATTGGCGAAGGTTTTTCATATGCTTTTTTCGAGCTTACTATCAGTTCAACTGTTTTGGTGGAGCTAATCTGCATATTATTTGAGTCACACCAATGTTGCAAATGATCAATGGAGCCTTGAGCCCTGACTTTCATATCATTAGTGTTTTTTGCAAGAAGAGGCGATCGAAATGGTGATATCGTCAGCGTAGATGTCATGGTCTTCTGAGAGGTTCAGATCACTTATGTATGTCTAGCCACAACCACGGCCCAAGTACAGAGCCTTGGGGAACACTGCCAGTAATGTCATAGCAGTTTGATAAGACTGAATTGAGACGGACGGATTGCGCTCTACCATTCAGGAAGCTTTGTGTAAGATTAATGAGACTGGGGTCGATGTGTTGGTCTACTTGCTTTTGTAGGAGAATCGCCGGCCGAAGCTTGTCGAAAGCTTTTGTCATATCGACCATCACTGCTCGAATGTATGGGGATCCCTGGTCTAGCGATAGCGTCCATTTGTCAAAGATTGAAATAAGAGCATTGGTTGTACTGCCATCGTTGATGTAAGCATGTTGGTTAGGTAGCTCTAGTTGATTCTTGTATTGTTTGCAGATTATTCTTTCGCAGATCTTTGATATTGTGTCAAGTAGAGTGATAGGACGATAATGTTGAGGCATAGATGGAGATCTCAACTTCGAATCGGACGTACTATGGCTGATTTCCATACCTCTGGAAAGTGGAGGTCACTGAATATGTGATTGATGATGCAAGCTATCGGTTCCAAGATTTGCTCTCTTCCGTGTTTCAGCAACCAGTTCGGGACGCCAGAAGGTCCTGCTGCCGTGTGCTCTTTGATTGAACCTAGAAGCTCGAGAATCACTTTATCTTCAGGAGGAGGGAAGAAAGTACCTGAAGGAAGGAATATTTCAGGTTCGTCTGTAGCTTTCATATTAGTAATTGACGTAAAAAATTTGCAAAGTTTATTGGAAGCTGCTGCGTTACTGAGCCATTCACTGTCGAGAAGCAGAGAAGTCGGAGTTGCAGTAGAAGCGGGGTGCCGGTTGGTGAGAAACTTGACATTAGACCACCATTGCTTAGGGCTAAGTTCTTGGTTAAGCCTATCATTGACAAACATTTGCTTCTTAGTAGCGATACGAAGATTGATTATTCTGTCAAAGAAAGCGACTTTCTCAATTTTGTTTTGACGATAGGCTTTTGTTTTGGCCCGGCGTCATTTGCATACCGTGCGGTCTATCCATGGTGGATTTCGACGATGCATAACGTGGATATGAGTTGAAGAAGAGTTTATCACTTCGATTAAGATTTCATTGAAAATTTTGATTTTTTCGTTGAGATCAGGTTCCGCTATGACACCAGACCATTCCACATCGTTTAATTTGTTCAGGGCTTCAGGAACGTTTGTGCGAAGTTTCGACGTGGTTGACGGACGTCGTCTGTGGGTCTGAGCGTTTCTCATCAAACCAATACAAGCATGGTCACCATTTGCAATAGGGCTTAAACTTCTTTACGGACCAGGTGTCAAGGGAAAAGTTCGTGAAGACATGTCCAAGTACGCGTTGTCTCTGGTTGGAAAGTTAACGATCTGAGACACCCCGAATGTGTCTGAAAGTTCTGAGCAGTCCATGGAGTTAAAGTCACCGAGGATGATAATTTGCGCGGATGGGGAAGCGTTCAAAGATGTTGCCACTTCTTCGTAGAAGTAGTCTTGAGTGAGTGAGACATTGGCGTTCGGTGGATGATAGACAACAGATAGGATTATGTCTGGAGAAGAAACGTAAGATAACGCAATTGTAAGTATCGATATCGTGTTTGTTGCGAGTTCACTCAACACTGTGAAATTCATGTCAGATAATACGTAGAAGCAGCATCCACCACCGAGGCGATCCCGACGATCACTTCTTACCACACTATAGCCAGGAATGGAAATAGCTGTGTCGTCAATGTCATCAGTGAACCATGTTTCTGTTACCGCAATGATGTCGGCTCGATTTACTAATGCAACTCAAAATGATGATGTAACTCAAAAGTCAAAAGTAAGAAATCAAAGAGTATATTTCACTCAAACTCATAAAAACTACGCGCATGCACGTGTGTAGGCTGCATGTACTGCAATCAATGTAACAAATTTATAAACATGAGTATGTATGGTGAGTATGGCAATGAATCGTCTGAACGACACTATTACGATGAAAACTGTTTCCAAAAGTGTTAGATGTGCTGAAATTCAATGATTAATCCAGCTATACTGACATTTCTATCTAAACTTCATTTTGTGAAGGTAGGTCTACTAAGGCAACATTTGATGAAAATAATTCTGAGCTTTCAAAGAACTACTAAGTACCCAGCCGCCACTATACTGCATAGCATTTAGTAATGTCAACCTATACGATGTAAACAATGTCAGCCTATTAAATACAAATGTGTCTCAAAATTTTCCCATTCATAAAAATTGTAAACCTATTTTTGAGAGACGTCACAAAGCTGCTTGACTACTTACAAATATCCGATGGTTCGGTTTTGACGTGACATGTAGGTACAATTTATGGCAACTGCTACTTCACTTTCTGCTGGTCAATGCAAAACCAGGTCGACACATCGATACACTTCGGCCCGACATGATTTTTGATTCTAAAATCTAGTATCATGTAAATGAAGATTATACATGTACATCTTTAGGTCATTACATCTCACCACACATCGTTGCCAAATCGAGCTTTCCTCTCGGGAGTACGGGAAGCAAACTCTCTCATAATAGAGGAAATGCTCAATTCCATGGTCTGATGTTTAGATACTTAATGTACATGAAGAAGAATCAAGTGAGTTAGGCGTGATTGAATCATAGTACATCGGTAATCAGACTTTAGGCGGCGCAAGGCACTGAATGTCCTTTCAGCAGATGAGGCTGACGCTGGTATGGTGATGATTATCTGAATGAGTTTAATTACCTCCGAAAGCAAAATCCTAACGGCTTTCGGCTGTTTGGCTAAATGCTTCAGCAACGCTGAAGCTTGTGTTGGATCATCCACATTTTCCGTCTTCAAGAAAGACGACAGCATTCGTAGCTGTGCAGCTAAAGACTCTAGATTGAAGTCAGTGTGGTGAACAGGCAAAATTGATTTCAACTCATTGACACTTTTGTCTCTTCTATGAAGAACACTTTCGAAATTAGTTAATGTTTCAAAATCTGGCTGATGGAATCGTCTTTTCAGTTCTGCTGTTACCCGATCGATGGCTTCGAAATAAGATACTTTCAGATTCTTATCCGATGAGTCAGTTCTTCGATGCCCGTAAGCTTCGACAGTGTATGTGTATCTCGAAGGTAGTTTTGATGATCGTGTAGTCTCTGATGTAGCTGCGTTGATGCTTGAATCTTTTTTGGTCTTCATCGTCATCATAGCACTTTCTTCAATTTCATTGAACTTGTCGTCACTCCTCATCCCTTCAAGCTCTGTAATCAATATCTCAACAATGCTCTTCACATCAGAGGCTGGAAGTCCTGCCGTC
The DNA here is from genome assembly GCA_907163375.1 of Prostheceraeus crozeri. Classification (NCBI taxonomy): domain Eukaryota; kingdom Metazoa; phylum Platyhelminthes; order Polycladida; family Euryleptidae; genus Prostheceraeus; species Prostheceraeus crozeri. Next base: position 617,112 of record CAJQUW010013290.1, on the reverse strand, counting down.
TGGAGCGTCACAGCAACCTCTTCGCATGGCTTCAGGATAGCTACAGCCATTTGAATTCCCACTAGGAATTTTTTCTTCTCCATTTTCCGGACGTGTCCCCGTAAAGTCGACCGAACTTCTGGTCTGGTGCTCCCCTTTGAGATTGAAATCCCCTTTGAAATTGATTTCAACTCATTGACACTTTTGTCTCTTCTATGAAGAACACTTTCGAAATTAGTTAATGTTTCAAAATCTGGCTGATGGAATCGTCTTTTCAGTTCTGCTGTTACCCGATCGATGGCTTCGAAATAAGATACTTTCAGATTCTTATCCGATGAGTCAGTTCTTCGATGCCCGTAAGCTTCGACAGTGTATGTGTATCTCGAAGGTAGTTTTGATGATCGTGTAGTCTCTGATGTAGCTGCGTTGATGCTTGAATCTTTTTTGGTCTTCATCGTCATCATAGCACTTTCTTCAATTTCAATGAACTTGTCGTCACTCCTCATCCCTTCAAGCTCTGTAATCAATATCTCAACAATGCTCTTCACATCAGAGGCTGGAAGTCCTGCCGTCTGGAGCGTCACAGCAACCTCTTCGCATGGCTTCAGGATAGCTACAGCCATTTGAATTCCCACTAGGAATTTTTTCTTCTCCATTTTCCGGACGTGTCCCCGTAAAGTCGACCGAACTTCTGGTCTGGTGCTCCCCTTTGAGGCTATTAGTTCATTAACAGTTGCTTTCACTCTATCAAGGTTGTCCAAAAATCGTTGCATTGCCTTGACTCGAACAACCCATCGAGTAGGACAAACAGCCAGAAGATGCAAGGGTCTTTCCTCGTCGTCTTCAAGAACAGTCTCATACAATGTCCGTCGCTTTGATGATTCTCTTATGATTTTACTTACATCTTTTACGACCAGTAAAACATCGCTGAGCAATGACTTCCTGAACGACAAGATCCAAAGCATGATTGCAACAGTGCACATGCAGGCATTTCGGTTGTATCCTTTTCAAGTTCGCTTGTACCCCATCAAGCCGTCCTGACATATTAGAAGCTCCATCAAAGCAGACTCCTCTGAGATTTCTTGCATCTAGTCCGACTCGGCGAATAACGTCAATGATGCAGTTTGTCAACGACTGTCCTGGTTGATACAGACCAGCAAAGAGCTCTGCAACATCCAAGCTATCCTGAGAGACGTAGCGAAATGTGATGGAAAATTGCTCCTCACCGCCTTTGTCTGTGGTACTGTCCGCTATAAACGAGTAAAATGTTGCTTCATCTTTCATTTTGTTCATTTGAGATCTCTGCAAGGTATGTGTCAGTAGTTCGATTACTTCATTTTGAATGTCTGCGCTGAGCCATTTATCTCTGCGAGAGAGCCATGAATCCAAAACAGGAATATCTGTACGTCTCTCCAGACCCGTAGCTAAGGGGGGCCACGGAGGCGGTGCCCCACCTGCAAAATTTTTCGCCCCCCCTAGAAAATCATGGTGAAGATACGGTTAAATGGACTGGAAACTATAATTTCTGTATTTTTGAAACTATAATTTTTAAGTTAACGAAAATTTATGAAAATTGATGTCTTCACATTTCCGAAAACTACTTTCGTTTTACTTTCGGACTGGAGCTGGATATACACAATGCGATCTATCATCAGAAAATGAAATGAAATCCATTATGTTTGAAGTAGTCGATGTCATCGTGTTTGAGTTCAAGCGTCGGTTCAAAGATAACGAATGGTTGTATGGTGCCACCTCAGCTGCATCAAGAAAGGTGTCGAATTTTTTTCTCGTCATGCTCTCATACCTCTAGAAAAATCGGTATTATCATACCAGATGATTCAGAACTCATGGTTGCGAGAAATCTACTAGAGAGGACGTTGCCGATTGCCGACCATAACGACTACAAAGAAGTTCTCGCTGAAATTTATGAGCAACCTGGGCTCGCCTTTCCCAATGTCTACAAGATGCTGGCAGACGTTTCTACGATCGGCAACAGTACAGCTACTTGTGAAAGTAGTTTTCTACTGAAGCAAGAACTGACACCCCTACGCGACGTTCCATGACACAAGAGCGAAAAGCGAATCTGGTTCTCCGGGGAGTTGAGAAGGAGTGAGCTAATTCATTTGATTTGGATGAACTTTTAGTCCTTTTTTCAAAATGACCTCGTAGACTTCAGCTCTTTTGAAAAAAAACTAATTATTGAACAGGAATTGTTTTCTTTTGGCTTTAACATCTGCCTATGCGGTATATGTTGTACATGTACATAATTGGCATATCAGCAATTACTCAGCACTCATGTATGTGAAGTACGTAGTCTTTATATACTTAAATAATTTCATATTTCAATCTAGTCAGTATCCGTCTTTATTATTTAAAACTATCATGTAAAAGCAGCACATTGTTCATTTTTGTTTTGAAAATTCATCAGAAAGTCGCCCCCCCCCCTAAGAGCAGCGTCTGGCTACGGGGCTGCGTCTCTCCTTCAGCAACAGCATGAAATTTCCGTCAGCTTCTTCGCTATACCTCTAAGAGGTTGACCTGCAGCAGTCAAATATCGAATTGATCCGACGATCGCAGTCATGGCCTCCCAAGATTGTCTCTGTTGTTTCCTTGTAGCCTGCGAAAGCTGGACATTTGTTGAAGTGGATTTCCGTGCGCTAAGCAACTTCGAGTGGACAAGTAAATGATGATCGCTTTTCTCGTGGTTCGATAAAACGCTGACTGCTTTGCTCCAAGTAGAGAAACCGCTTGCAAGAAAAGCTGCTTCTTTAGGTAGCAGGATAAGCCTAGGTAGATATGCTTTTGTACAGGTGTAGCAGGTAATAGAATCTTACTTTTCATTACAATGAAGCCAGTTATACAATTTGAAACCATTTAGCTTGGCAGCGTCGCCCATTACGAATAGGAAAATTGTAATTCTGATCAGGTTGAAATGGCTCATTTGGAAAGTCAATATCTGAGGGGTCGGTTTCAGAGTTTGAGGAGTCTTGAGATGTAGCAGAGGAGCGATTACAGGTCACAGAGATTGAGAGTCTTGCGATGTAGCAGAGGAGCGATTGCAGGTCAAAGAGATTGAGGAGTCTTGCGATGTAGCAGCAGATGAGTTGACTGAAAATTCTTCAGTAGACTGCCTGCAAAAGAATACAAGGAAGGTTATTTCCTATCTGTTTAATGATTGGAGGACCAAAAGTACAGCGTATATTTTGAGGAATCAACTACGGTCTCTAATGGAAAATCTATTATCTCAAATATAGGAATTACAAAATGCTCTGACACGTACAGGTTATTGATTGTGTAATAGGTTCACTTATTTTTAACGATAGCAACCGTTTCCTTCTAATTTTAATTTTTCCTTTTTTTCCTTTTTTGAACGATAGCAAGCGCCAAAGCTATGCTTGCTCTTGACACGATCATGAAGGGTGTGCTTCGCTAGTCTTGGTGATCTTCGTGCCGCGTTAGCATTTCGAGGACTGGGTTCGATTCCCATCTGGCAAGCCATTTTTCATGGCAATGCCAAGAGCAAGGCGTATTGAAATATCATTTCGACCTCGTGAAAGCCAGAGGCATCGAATTATTAAATCACTTACTTTTGTTTCTTTGAGCTCTTCAAGAAGAATTTGTCAAGCGGACCAATTCCTTTTCTTTTCATTTCTCTAATTTACCTGTCAGGAAAAGATGTGAAAGGTCAGAAAAATATTTGATGACAACACGTATGTGCCATAGGGTTGAAAACTACACGGTCCTCTTCGATTTCGACTACAATTATTTTGAAATCAAATTTTTAAATCATAGTCACAACTGCAAATAGGCTACATAAAATGTACATACACACTTAACGCACTGGTATGTGATATGTTTCATTGCAAATTTGCGAATGATAAATGTTGTATTTTTGTCTATATAGCTATGAACTGATAAAAAAATTAAGAAATGTCAATTCACATTCTTTGAACTCATGCATTCCCTACCGCGTGATGCACACTACCAACTCAAATCCATTATGGGAAGTGGTCATTCATCTCTAGAGCTTGCAAAAATCTAGACCCTTCTCGATTTTGGGATTCAAGATGGATAAAACCCGGAACATCAATAGTACACATCTACATATGTATATCTAAATGTTGGCCAATGAAATCATAGCTGAAATACAATCATCTTGATCCTGTGATTTTAAAAATTTGAGCATAGGTTCTGGGCTCCCGTCAGGGAGGCCATTCCCTGGGATTCACCTCTATTTATGTAGAGGTTGGCCAATGAAATCATAGATGAAAGATAGTTTAAATCATTTACAAAAGTGTGTCGAACATGAACATAGTATAATTTGTGTTAATGTGTACCATTGAAACTCCGATATTTCAAAGTTCATATTCAGAACTACAGTAGACTTACATTAATAGACTTCGTGGTATTTGTCGCATTGGCAATTGGCATTCACCTCGTAATGCTTAATCGTGTATTAAAGGATGTAGAATGCTGTTGCAGTTCAAGCACTCAACAGTCAAGCTGCGCGATTTGCTACCTGTTTGATAGTTTGTTAATGTACTATATTCCTAGTATATTTCTTCAGAAATTCTCTTACAAGTCCACTTTTGTTGTTCTATAGCTCACTCACAGCGACATTTTCTCGCTGTGTAAATATTTATGATCCAATACTACATGCAGTGTTTCATCAAATTGAAGGATTACTTTATGCTAATGAAGCGAAATGATGTGGTGATATACAAAAAAGATTCAAGATTCATAGCGATTTATGTACACAAACAATCGGTGAAAGATAAGAGCATAGTTCACAGGTTTATGCTAGCTATAAATTTGAGCAAATCCCGATATCCCGAGATAGGATTTTGGGATTTGGTCAAAATCCTAAGATTTGGTCGAGGTTGCAAGCTCTAGTGAAAGACCTTATCTCACGCGAAAAATCAGTCAACTAGTCGTATGATGGATATTTCTTCTAGTTCTTTCTAAAATTAAAATTAGGTAATCTAACTACAAATGAACTACAATTCAGTCATATAAAGCTTACCATTGATTTTTATTGCTTTCCTTGTTCTTGATGGTCCAATCGCGACTGAAAAGACAGTTTCGAAAACGGAATTCCGCATTCTTGCCATTAGGAGAGAGACCTTGGATTCCTTGGACAAAGTTTCGAGATAGATGACAAGCAGAAGTTTCGAGTAGATGACAAGCCTGAATCCTCATCTACCTGCTTACAGGAATTTTTCCGATGTCTTGTGCATCGGTATTTCAGGGGTAGCAAATGACATACTTTGCTACCCCTACTCAAATTTAGGGGTAGCAGTTGCTACCCCTGCTACCCCGGTTCCGACGCCCCTGAGCACATTTAACTAAAAGAACCGCAGGTAGACCATCTATGTCTTCGACAGGTGACGAAAGCTTTAATAGTTCTAAAAACGTCAAACTTTGTGGTATTTGTTTTTGTGAGGTAGGACGTGGCAAACCACATGATTGCTCATCAAGGAAGAGATTTTCTAATATCAACAACCTCCTCAGTAAGTCCTCTTCAGATGACCCTGAAAAATTTTCATCCTCTATCTTGACCGATGAGCCACATCATCAAATAAAAGGAAGTACGACATTAAACACAATAAAAGGAAAATCTATGAATGTGATCATTAACTCACCAAGACCTTTACTTTCAGTTGAAAACCTCTCCAACATTCAGGTTGATTTGAATATGAGTTCAAGGAAAACTTTGCGTTTGGCGCAGCATTTGAGGTCTTCACGAACTGTTATTGAAAAGTATGCAAAACGTGAACTTTCGAACAGAGACCATTCTTTTGACGAACTGTTTGAACTAGAAACCATGGATTTTGTCTTAAGCGACCTTTCTCATGTTTCTCGTCCAGTTGTCTTATGCACGGATATTGAAGCGTTTATTCAGACATTTTGCGAAATTAGAAACCATCACATTGAAGACTTAATGATTAAAATAAGCATTGATTCTGGAGGAGGATTTTTGAAATTTTGTTGATAAAATCACTTGTTGATAAATATCCAAATTCAGATAGCAATGGTCTAAAGGCAAAGAAATCTTCGGGTATAAACTCTCTTTTTGTCAATGCAATTTCTCCAGACGTTACACAGTCATATGTTAACTTGAAATATATTTGGAATGCCTTGGGACTCCATAAGTTAGCGCTTAAGTTTTTTGTCGATGCTGACCTCAAAGTATGTAATCTACTGCTGGGTCTCATGAACCACGGAAGTTTACACCCTTGCTCATGGTGCGATATAGAGAAAAGCGAGTTAGCTGAAATGGGACAAAGTCGGACACCGAGGTCTTTATCAGTTCTTTTCTGGCAGTTCTATGATTCCGGGAAAGATAAATCTAAAGCGAAACAGTACGGAAATGTTGTTCACCCTTCTTTGATTATCAGCAATGAAAACAAAAATATCGACAATGATTTTGTCCTTGATATCCTCCCTCACCCGGAGTTGCACCTTCTCAAAGGGTCAGTCACATACATTTTTAAAAGTATGGAAACACTTTTCCCTGAAACTACACGGCAGTGGCTTATAGATTGTGGTGTGAGTACAGATGACTACCATGGTGGTACCTTCACTGGGAACAATGCACGAAAACTACTTAAATTCGTGGATATGCTTAGTTCCAAATGTCCTCTAGCCTGTTTGCGGTACGTCAAGACTTTTCGAAGTCTTCATAATGTAGTCTCCAGTTGTTTCGGCAATGAACTTGATTCTGACTTTGAACGATTTATTGAAGAGTTTCGCACAGACTATATGGATTTGTGTATACGCGTGACTCCAAAAATCCATGCGATTTTTTATCACGTCCCTGAATTTTGCAGAAAAAGGAACCAAGGATTAGGATTATACGAGTATAGTGAGCAGGTTTCTGAATCTGTTCACCACAATTTCCAAGAATTTTGGTGTAATTACAAAGTAAAGGATATCCAGTGTGCAAGATATACAGAAACATTTTATTCTGCGGTGACAGTTTACAATAGTCGCCATCTTTGATGTATTTTTCTTGAATAAACTTGAATATTTCTAAATCGGTGTTCTTATTTTATTTGAACAAGTCGATCAATGGATATCAAATTTTTGAATTTTGGGTTTCATAGCACAAAGATGATGTTAATTTAGCAGTCGCCATTTTGAATTTTTCGCTCTGTAGCTAAAAGATGTCGATGAAAATCCCTCTAATCGTCATAAATGATCTCTTTGCACCTCAAAATACAAGACCCCACAAACAATTTGCATGGGAAATTTTTAGTTTGATAATTCAATGATGGTTTCGATTATAGAAGCCGCCATTTTGAATTTTTTGCTCTGTAACCAAAAGATGTCGATGAAAGATTTTTTAAGGGCAGATTTGGAATCTCCGATGTCTAAAACGTCGGAAACCGTTGAGAAAACCAATGGGAAATTTTTCAACTCAACCCGCCCTTTCTGACGCACCGTGAGATCGTCTTGCTATCACTTCGGTGAACGAGAAGTATTGTGAAATCTTAGTTGAGAAACAGCACAAATTATCTGACAATGGCGGCGAAGTTCGTCCAAGCAAACTTAATCCAAGCATTCGTCTCAAAACTCATATACAACGTTCAACACTTTCATATCTATGTGAATTGTCCTGTACTCCTTTGTTATCCTTGAGAGAAACGAGATTAAAAATACGAGCTTAAGAAGAAATGCAAAATATTCTGCTAATGCTATGTAAAATATGCACGGTAGTTTGAATGTTTGTGTGAACACAAAAGATAAAGATAAGTTAAATTACTATATTGCTATATAAAGAAGAGATTGTTAATTCAAGGGTGACAAAGGATCAAAATAACACAAAAAATCAGGTAGAAATACAAGTAAGAAAAAGATGTCGAAAAAATGAAAATGGATGAAGTAAAATTAATTCAATGACTTGCTCTTTTTGGCCACACAAATCTAGGATTAAAAAGCAACCCTGACAGTAGAAGATATGTAGTGCTGGCACTCTTTCAATCAAGAATCAATTGACCCATAGTTAAAGCATGGGAGGGCTAAGTAAGTTGTAAAGTATTGTTTTCAGTTGCGAGGGGAATGAAGAAAAGCAAGAGCCTATTTCCGCTTGCATTACACATTGGACAATGTGCATTTCATAAGTAAAGGTAGTCGCTGTTCAAGTTCAAGGTTCATTCCCTTCGAAACAGGTGTTTCCATAATGTTCAATCAATGAAGTTAATGCATGCTTTATCACTGAATGCTAAAACCTGGTCTATCCCTGAATATAGGAGGGGTCTATGAGCACCATTTGGTCTGGGCTAAGGCAAAAAAGAAATTAAATTCGTTTTGGACGAAGCTCAGTAAGTATGGCTGCCAAAGATGAAGATAACATTTATTGTTTGTGGTCTTTTTGTCTGTCATGAATACAATGGAAACAAATGTTAGAATACTGAGTCAATTAATTATTTGTTTTACTTTTTTTCCAGATCTTCACTCCGATGTTGTCATACTTCAGTGAAACTGAAGTCCCGGATCCCACACCTGCTCATTCAGCAAGTAATGAAGGCTCCGTCTCTATAAGAAAGCCAGGAGAAATTAGAGACGAATTCAATGTTTCACTTTATCGCTTCAATCTGATGTTGAATGATACGAAGGATGCTTTGACGGGCTCTTTTAAATTACCAATGCCCGAGCTTCGAGGCGTCAATGAAAATGCTCCGAGGATTGATTCAAAAGTTGGAAGATTGATAGAAGCCACTTTACGGGATTGGAACTCTCGTATCTCACGTGCAGTGAGAGCGTTGAAACAAAAGGTTCCTGAAGGAAATAGCCCTTTGGAGGAAGTCAGATTCTGGCGACATCGTACAAATGTATTGACCTCAATATTAGAACAATTGCGACTGAAACCAGCTCAACAGGTCTTGCGATTATGGAATCGTATTGCTGCACGTCCATATGAAAGGAGGGATGTGGAAGCTTTGTTAACTGAAGCAAAGGACAATCTGCGATTTATGGTACTAGTAGAGCGTCACTTTAAAAATCTGGTTTTTGGAGTGAATTTTCAAGTAGTAATTGACACTATACCACCTATGATGAGTTCTTTACGCTTCATATGGATAATCTCAAGATCGTATAATAAAGACGAACTTATGGGACCACTGATGAAGCGAATTGTTTGGGCTATGATAGATCGAATGACAAGGGTTTTGGAAGTGAAATCTCTCTTCAAGTAGGTATTGCATGAAAGTACAATTATACAATTAGCAATGCGTTGCATCCATGCATGTATTTGTAAGTAGATTTGCATTGGTGACTTTTGCTATTTTCCGCAAGGCGATTTTTTCGATTGCACCCAAATTTGGCTGTTGATTTATTATCTTAATTGTATGAGTGCACTCACCCTCCCAATCTTTTCCAATGTTTCCGGTAGTGCCCCTTTCAGAGCTATCACATTCCTGTATTTTGCAGAGTACATACATATATTTTTATGTTGTCAAAAAGGATGATCAAGAATACTTCTACGGGGATATTTTACGCTACTGTACATTTGAGGCACCTAATAATTATGAAAGCACCACAGTTACATCACTTTTGGGAAATCAGACAATAATAAATGCAGCACAAAGTATGCGAAGTAAAAAATGATTTGACTAATCAAGCACGCAAGAATATTATCTTTCTAAATGATATTCCAATAAATATTACTAGATCATAAACTAAAAGCATTTAACTAGAAGATTTAACTAGAAGCATTTTATAAAATAGAATTTGTGTCTTTATATAAATTCATCCGCAAACGTAGTGCTGATGTACCTTCCATGTAATGCGACAGGGTTCCTACGTCCTTTAAATGTCCTTGAATGTCCTGGAAGTCAAAACGGTCCTGGAAATTCCTGGAATTTCATTGAATATTCCTTTTTTTTATTTTTAAATGATTTTTGTTGACTAAATTCGACTTTAAAAGCTATCAATCGCTAAAGACATTCACTGCTATTTCAGAATATTTTCTTGTTGCATCTACTGATGAATTGCGATCGATCAATTCCTTGATTTCCTTACTATGTCGACGTCACCGGTGACCTAGAGCATAGCTATATCTTAGGTTTGTGCACGGTGGAATTCATCGCGCATGTATAAGGGACAAATTGCTTTTACAAATCTGAGTGATGTGCTCGTTCTGAGAAAGTTCAAAAGTCAAAAATGTTTATTGCCGACTTGCGGCTAACATAAACATGATAAAATTAATAGTAAAAGAACCGGAACTGAAGATGATTGGGAGGGGTAACTGGTTCAAATGTTTCTGTTTGTTGAATGAATGGGACACGATGATGTAACATATATGAAAGATGATATGAAAGCGATTATCAGCTATGTAATGTGGACAGCATCTCACCTGTATTGAATCAGTTGATTGTAGGAAAAAACCCCGGGAACAAATGACGACCCTCCCGATTGAAAGATAAATTAGCAACTGACTGATCTGACGCTGTTGATTATCTTTAATGGATGTGAATAAATCTCACTTGTCATGTCGTTGCCGAAGATTAAGTCCTATTGTTTCTAATTTTCTCTGCTTCTGTCAAATAGCAGGACCACAGAATTAGATTGTTTAATCGCATCACTTTGCTAGAAGTGCAAACTGATTCAAAACAATGGCACATGCAGGAGCTTATTAAGTGGGCAAAATGAAATTTTATTACCTTTCAGAGATAGGAAAAATAGTCGTGCGCCGCTTGCAGATTGCTGTGAATTCCTTCAAAATGCTCCGATCGCCACGATTCCGTCAGATTCGAAGAATTCAGATCATTGCGCAAAAGTTTCCTCGATAGTGTTGGGCCCTCCGATCATTATTAAAAAAGTTAGCAAGCGCACGAAAAAGTGTTCATAAACTTCTCTGTACAACTTGACATCGACTGCGTCTCTTTGCTGTGTGATCCGGTTGATAACAGTCATTGAAGCTTCTCACAATTTGGCGCATTTGATTTTGAACTGGCTGCGTAGTGTTCGATTGCTAGGGTATTATGTCAGCAGATTGTGGCATTTTATTAACGTTACAGGTTCCAGTGTTCCCTTTTTAGTCAAACAGAAGAAGAGAAGATCGGTCTAACTCTGTAACAGGACATTGATTTCAATTCATTCGCACCGAATGTAGTCTTGAATACAGATCCTTCTCGTAGACATCTATGAATGAAGCGATGTACTTGCTCCGGATTTCCATATAGACTGGACATCAAACACTGAAAAGCACAAAACATTCAATGTCATCGGCATCACATAATTTACAGATTTTGTTTTCTTGGTTATCTCGGTTTATGCAATATCTTCCTGTTCTAATATAAAAAAGTTCCATATAAAACGAATATTCGCGGACGCGTATAACATATTAGCGGTACATTTGTTCGACTTCATGGTTGAAGTACACGCTTTTGTCGTAAACCGGCAAAAAACTATAGTTGAATATAATGTCTGCTACCTGATTCATTATAAGAAAACATTGTACACCGGTGCTTGCTTGATCTCAAAATATTTTTCTTGTGCTCGTGTAGTTTTTCATCAATTTGAATTAAAGATACTTTGATATCACATAAACTTGTACGTTACATGCCTGGTATTATACTGTCAAACTGTCAAAATGTGATAAATGTGAGTTATATTGTTACCAGAGATGCAACCTCGACCTCGCAAACTTCGATGGTTCAAACTCGACCTTGATTAAGCGAGTTTCACTCGATGTCGAGATGGGAAAAAGAGTGTCCATTTTAAGAGTTTTCAATTATAGTTAAGTAATTATCCCTTTCAAACAAGCCGGAAGGATCTGTCTTCTCATTTTATCTAATCTTCTATTCTTTATTGTTGTGACGAACATAATAATGATGTAGGTGATTCATGGATTCTTAAACAAACCTAGGTCCAATGTTGTTAAAAAATGAAGCTTTTTACGTCATCACTCTCCATTAATGAGGCATAGACGTTGCTGACATGTAGGAGAGATGTAGTACCTAACATTCGGGTGCCCTTCATGCCGACGTCCAATGACTCGATCATTCGGGGACTCGATCTCACGACCTACTGATCGTAATGGAGAATCGCTAACTGTTAAGCCACATACATAGACTACAATCTACTGTTGCAATTCCGAATGTTTGCAATTGACCAACCAGTAGTTTTGTTGTGAAAATCTTCTGCTTACAATTTTGAAGATAATTCCTAATTTTTGTAAATGCCCTGAATAAGTCAATCAATAAGAGTTGTATTTATTGATTAAAAGGTACACTCAGTACTTTACAGCTCTCAGACTATACTGTAATCTTCTAATTAAAGAATGTATTTGTGTTGATGTCAATAGCAAATATTTAAAGCTGTTTTCTATGTCCTGGAATTTTTTCTTGGATTTGGCGTAGGAACCATGTGTGAAAATGCCTTGCCAATCGGGTAATAGAATTTTAATTTTTTTTAGTTGCATGATGAAATTGGGTTCAATTTTGTTGTTAAAACTTTTTATTATATTTTTCATATAATAAAAATTATTATATATTTTTTTGGTCATATTTATTATTTGACTCCTGAAAAGAGTTTATTTATTCAATCACAATCATCAGTTTGATACGCTGGATGCTAAATTGCTGCTTTTGAATAACACTGTACTTTATGTTGCTGAATTACAAAATTTATTGTTTGATTGTGTGCACGGTAAAAAGTTAGACAGTTGGATTTTGGTGGGAGACTTATGTGGTCGCTAAGGATGCCATCGAAAATATTTGCAAATAATAAACTTCTCACCGTGTTAATTCTAGGTTCAGCAATTTTTCTGCGTTTAGACTGTGGTCAGAACCTCTGAAACACTTTCACTTGATCTGCAAGTATCTAGTATATTTAGTATTTATATACCAGTATATACCGTACTAATTCGTTAGTTTCGGAATTCATTTAATCAGAAATAGAGGTTTACATCACTTGTTACTTTAATAATGATAGAATGAAGATAGTTTCTGATTTTGACTTTTAGACATTTCAAGCTAGTCCTTGTTCATACATAGGTACATGTATTTGTTTGTTACGAGCGTACGCTATTCGGACAAGGATGCAGGTCAGAATTCGAATATTGAATTTTCTATCAAACTAGAAGCGCTAGCGCGAAAATTCCTGTTCTCTGAAAGCCGCAACTTATACGGCAACCCTAAAATAACGAGCACTGGAATTCTATATACAGTTGTAATTAGCTTTTTTTGTAGCTAAAATAGCTTACTAGCTAATTACTTAGGGTTCGTTTCAAATCACTGACTTTTTAATCAAAAATCTAAAGGAGAGATAACTCGTCCTTAATAAATAAATATAGGTTCAATATTTCGATGACTCAAATTTTATTGCTTACTCAAAATTCTATAAATTACAAAAGATAACGCGTCCAGAGTTGACTAAAGGAATATCAAGACACATGTGCAATTAAACTTTATTCAACACCTCATAAAATCATAGATTTCAATAAAATTTGACATTATCTTAATAACTAATATAGTAATAAAGAGTAAAAATGACACCGTCTGAACTTATGCGTTATGAGGGGCAGCGTCCATCACCGAAGAATATTGTCAGTCGAAAGCAAAGTGTCGCCTTGTGTCGCGGAGGTGTTGTTGTCCGTCCGTTCCCGGTGTTCGTTCTCCTTGATGTTCGCTTTCTTCTTGATGTTCGTTCTCCTCCTCCTGTTCGTTCTTCCTCCGATGTTCGCTCTCTTCCTCCTCCCCCATAATTGTACATGCACAGTATTATATTAGTCTGTCGCGGCCAATTACAATTTGCCGCGATTGCCTTCGGGCCTCGAACCCTCAGAGATCAAATAAGAGGTCGATACTGTAACAAAAGTTTTACCATATAATTGTGAAATTGCTGATATTGCTTCTCTTGAGAGTGAAAATTGAGCGGGAAGTGTTGTTATGAAATTCGTAATGACAATGTAACTTAGAGAGCTGCATATAGAAGTTGGACAATAGATTGACCGCATACCAGCATCGTCAAATTCTCGGAACTCTGATCTTTTAAACACATATAGCGCAACCGGCCAATGTTCTAACACATGTTTGTGCAAATATCTGATCACCCTCATGGTTCCACAGAATGAGAATCCCACTCTTCAAAGATCGTATAGTATTTTCACAATAGGAATGTAAAATATGATGAAGTACTTTGCAGAAGAAAGTACACTCAATGGACTGAATGTAATATTAATTTCAAATTAATTCTCCACACTTGAGGCGGCTGATATATCAACGATACAATCGAGATTACATTCGCTACCACCGAGAGAAGCAGCGTCCTCGATGCTGTGACACACCTGAAAGTACAAAAGAACGCGACAGGAACGTCACAAAAGTAACACGCAAATAGCTAGCGACCGAAGCTGCACCCTGATGCTTCTACCAGATAGTTAATTGAAACCGATAACTTAATATATTGTATTTATAGCAATAGTTATAGGATGTGATTAGATTATGGCAAAGTCAAAGCACAAGTAGCCAGTGAAAAGAAAGGTTAAATCATTATGATATGCGCTGCAACACAAAAGGAAATTGAAACTAACATCAAAATTGCATGTACGTAGTTACATAGAATCTAGCATCTAATACAGGTACGTACAAGTAGATGGTTCCTAATGGCATGATAGGCATACTGCGAGTTAATGAGAATACAGGTATGGATGACGGGCAGTACTAAGTAAAAGAGGGCTACTAAGTCTCAGTCTCTATTATCATAGCGCGTTGCAAATTCGCAGGTGTATTACACAACCCGAACGTGAGTCTTCGGAATTCGAAGTTGCCCGCAAGTATTTTACAGTCCTGCACTCCTCAGCAATAAATTTTTTTAGATCCCTGATGCCATCTGAAGTCGAAAAAGACAATTTGCCATGCTTGGACTATCAGCTTTCGCATCAATTCGAGGCACAGAATAATAGTTTTTAATCGATAGGATTTAGTTTTCGATAGACAACGCAGTATGACCTCTGATGCCTCACAAGAGCTCGCTGTTGGTTGAGTAATGCCGTCGTTCGATATACTTTCTAATTGATCTTAGTTAGTATCTTCTTTTGTGACTCCGGAAACTGATACAGTCTTCGTCGAACAGGTTGATGATGATCACCAACATATGGGCATGATATCTGTCACTATATGATACTGACAGTGTATTTGCTAACTGAAGTCGTCGTTGGTAGGAAAGCCGAATTTAAATATAGCCTCTGATAGCAAGTAGTTTATATGGCGCCAAATAATCTTGTCGTATTAATAGAAAAACATGATCGTTAAGCGCACAGAGACCAAAACCGTTTACGGTTATTTGAATGAAGGTTCAAATCCAATCAAGAATCCAAAGGATGACAACGGTTGACTAGATTGATTTGCCAAGTCCGCGCACTTTCCCCGGGTGACTCGTCATGTGACAGTCCAAGACTTTTCAAAATTTGCTAAAGATAATATTGCCAGAAGGTCGTTGATCGTGGCATAGTCTTGAAGTTGGCTCCAATAAGAAGCAGCAAGATCTTGAAAGATGCAATGAGATGAGGGCAGCACAGAGGAGAAATTGGTAGGATGCAGAGAATATGTTGATACCGCTTGAGGTCCACAAGCCGCTGTGAGGATGATAATTGCAACATCTGCCTTCCGGACAAGCAGGTTGTGTTATCTCATAACATGGACGATGTGAAGCGGTCTGTGGTATGATCTTAGCTGATTGATCTATACACTCCGAAAAGTGTTTACCATATAGGTGCATCACGTATTTAAGTGTAATCAGGCTGCAATTGAAGGTTGCATCACGAGTGACGATCGAGGGCGAAGCCCGAGATCGACAAACGAGTGTTGCAACCGAATTGCTACACTCTGTTTTTTTTGGACAGAGTAATGTAAGCGATTTATCACCACACTTAGCCGATTTATGTAATTGCTTGAACTATTAGGGAATTTGTACTTTATTGTTCCTCAATGAATGGCATAGAAATCGTTTTTCAACCATAGATATCTATAACTAGCAATTTTGGCTGGTCAACAGTTTGCAGATGTGTTTTGGAACGCTAGCTTAGCGCTATGATAGCGTTATCCGACAAACTAAGTATTTCAGAACGCGCTATTCTTTATCATGAAGCGCCAATCTATGCGCTATTTATTGAAGTTCTGAGAAACGCTACTTAACACAATAGGAAATTGGTTGTTGTCTGTAATTGTAAATGAAAGCTACCTTATTTTATGCACCTTTTTGGCGGAATGTTTTTGCATGTTTACTACTTGTCAAGTTACAAGAGTTCCAACATCAGTATTAAAACTTATTCAGCTTTTTTTGTTTTCTAATTCATATCAATGTAGCCTACTGTCACAATTTCAGATTTGTAGAAAACAATTAATTCCAGATCTAATTTATTAATTTAGAAAGACACATACTGAAATCAAAATCAATTTGATCAATGGATGTATGAAAGCAATTACATAATTTAGTCTTTGGTTTAGGCGGGTCTAGAAGGCTGCTAAGCATCACTTCTTGCTTGCTCCGGTCCTTTTCTTTTGTATGCTTCAACAGCATTGCCCTCATCTACATTTTCTCGGAATAGCCTTGTCGCACATGTTACTTTGCCAGAATGTGCCGTGATGTATCCTTTGATATCGGCTATGGATGCGGCCTCCGGCAACAATTTTCTGATGGAATTGACTCCAACGGGAGAAGTGGCGAATCTGGGCTGGTCTGGGATAATGTTTCGTAGTGGTCGACGGTAAAATACTCCCGTAAAAACACCCATGCTTCGAATCCGGCTCACGTAAAGTTTCAATATCTTATATACCGATCGATTGTTATCGCTATCGTATTGTCGAACACACTTGTTTTGTATCTTGCGATCGCGGATTCCACCGGAAAAGACTTTGTTGCCGCGACCCGTGTACTCAACAAATTTCCCATGGTCGTCTTCTGAAAACGTGAATTGCTCCAGTTGCATCTGGCGATGCTCGTCGCACGCTCTGAGCCCGAAAACTACAGTTGTAGAAGTAAACGGCCCGCAATAGTCCATTTCCATCATGTAAGGAAAATGCATTGGTATCCCATAGTTTCGCCTCACTATCCTCTGATATCGGATCAGCTCTCTTGTGATGGGATCCGATGCCCCGAGAAGTGAGATTTCTCATGCAGGCATCTAAAGCACGGACAAATTGCACAAAATTGAAATCCTCCTTATCCATTATATTGCAGTCGGGTCTTTCTTCTCGGATAAATCGGGCCAATCCGCAAACAATATTGTAAATAGTATTGGGAGGATACTCGGTTCCATCCTGCCGTCGGATCTCGAATATAAAATGTTTCAAGGCTCTTGAAATGTCAGCCTTTGGAGCCGTCCACAAATCTGTTAGTTGGGGAACCAAGTAATCATTTTCTTGTGTTGTGGAAGATTGTTGGTTTCTTCAAGTGGCCCAATCTTCATATAACTTTGTGCACCAGGAACTATTTCTAACGGTGTTCTTTGACCGTGAACATGAAACAACGCGATCAATGTCCTGAGACGACGCAATGGAAAATCGACTAGCGTCAAAGCTGTGGTCTGCCATTGTGATCAGATGTGCTTAGGGTAAAATTCAGAAATCCTATTTATATATTAGTGATGAGAATTATTAACAAGTCAATCATTAAAGAATAGATTTCATATCAAATACAATCAGCAACTGCTTTATCAAAAGAAGACACTTATGAAAGAGTAACAATACAACGCTATGAATTTGTATGGGCATTCATTCTGTCTATTCCCTTATTCCAACGCAACTAGGTGTGAAAGTCTTGACTGGCAACAGAATCTATTGTGTTCGCTGTTGTACAAAGAGATTATCAGCTATGTTATAAAGAAACGCTATCTTAGCGTATCTGGATAACAGAACAAGTTGAAATTACGGTTACATTCACAATGTGCAATTACGAGCCATAGCAATCTTGGGTCAGATAATCAACAGATCAATCTATGCAGGCGGGCAGTGTTATTCTACTATAGCGCTAGAAAACGCTATCTTAGCGCTGTCATAGCGTTCGAAGTTAGAATAGCGTCACAAAATTGTGTTGAGACAGAGCCTTTCATACAAACTTCAGCGTGTGCAAAATGTGGAAATACCTTGTCAGACAGTCTGACGCTATCTGTGTTTCATACAACTTACACAAGCTGTGAGGAGCTCGAACGCTATCTAAGAAAGTGATATCTATGGTATTTCTTTATTCAGCAGTTGAAACAAGTGAAATTGCATCAACTGCACTTACATGAGGACGCAATGCAAGTGATTTAGAACTTCATGTTGATGTAACTGAAACTACCACAGTTAATGCATATGCATGGCCAGAGTGTAACAACATTGGTTATCCATCGCTTGGATAGTTTAATTCAGCCCTGACTGTCATGAAAAGATTGCCAACAGTTCACAGCAGTGTGAGACCGTTGAGATTCGAAGAATATTGTTAATTGTTTTGAGATCGTTGCATGCAAATTGAACGGTGGCTTTGAAGGTAATCGCCATGTGGTTATTTAGTTCAAATGAATCTGCTTCCAACTGAGAAGAGACGGAAGTTGAAGTAATAACGCTAGGAATAATATGTTTCATAGTGTGAGATTTGGAAAAAAGTTTGCCCAGGTTAGATCGATTGATGATTTGCTGACCATAAATTGGATAGTGTTTGGGATTTTTGCGAACATTAAAGCCATTCATCGGCCGCGTGAAACCCATGTGAAGCCTCTTTGATGCTTCGTCGGTTCCCACAGTATGTGGCTGAGAGCATCGAAATGGCGAATTCCTGATCGATCGTGGGAATGGGATACAGGTCCAATCGAGCTTTCCATATATGTGGACAAATGTCTCATGTATAGTTCGATAGCCGCTAGAAAGGAATTGCGAACTTCAGAAATTCGTCAGTGACAGTGTTGAAACGGAGCTTTCAGTATGTTGGAGTGACTGAAAGGTCATCAGAAAAGCTTTCCCGAGTTTCTTCTGCGTGCCGGTTGAACACCGTTTATTTTTTATCCTCTGGAGGCACTCGGCGTGATGCAGCTGGAGATGCATTTTATGTATCTTCAAAGTCTCGTCTCTGAAGACATACAAAGTAACTTTCTTTTATTGTGTGTTTAGTTTTATGCAATGCTATCCAACCGAGATATATTGGAGTAGAGTTTTACCGATGAAATTGATATATTCGTGATTTTGGGAGTGAAGCTTCGTTTGCAGGTGTCAGTCGTTCGAATTTGGTATTTGCCACATCGCAGCTCCCGCTTGATCTTGACAGATCATAGGACATTGTCCGTCGGAGCAGACAAGAACTGGCGAAATACATAGGAAAGTCAGATGACAAATCAGGAGATAGCCTTTTGGAACAATCGGTTTGATTATCCGAAAAAATTAGGTTAATCCTGATTATCATGACGAACGAGAAATCCTTAGGATTTCGATGTTCGCACGGTTTTTCGTACGCCACTTTCTGTATCGCAAGTATTTACCACCAAGACATTCAAGTCCCGAGACTGGGCCATGTGTGGACCGTCTAGTTGAGTGACCGCCCTTAAATAATTTCAATTCCGATACCGGGAATTCTCCAAAGGCATAAGTATTCGTTGCACGCGTGTAGGCAGGTTAGCCATCTTGGGTCTGTTTTGAGGAGCGAACATAATGTTGAGACCTGTTCTCTGGCTCGGCAAAAAGAGTTTGTTTCAAATCGGAAGCTTAAGGGAGCACATTTTCACGAACATATTCTACCTTCTCTGTAGCCTCTGCCGGTGTTCAGCGAATTCTACATTCGTCGACTTGGCATAGGTGATTTGTGCGTAAACACCTTGTCTGTAGCCGGAACGCAGTTTGAGCGTTTGCGATGAATATGGCCACGATTTCCATTCCGCTGTCATAACAAATGACTTGATTATCATCATGGGTATAGCGACGTTGGGGCATATCATTCCAATTGTTATGTGGGGGGAGTGACAGGATACGTAGCTTTCGATAGTGGATTTATTGAAGTAATGGTTGGCAGAAGAGAATCCACTTTTGGCGGACCGCCACAAAGGTCTTTGAGCTTTCATCATCTTTTAGTAAGAGGCGTTGAGCCTGCAATTTTTTTTTGAGCATGCTCAACAACGTCTTCAAGGGTGTCAGGATCCTTCTCTAGAAGCGGTTCGCGCAAAGATGAACACAGTCCGACGACAAAAGACTCTTGCCAAGGTTCTGCTGTTTGCTCGAGGGACGCTGCATGTTTGTGGCGAACGCTGCGGCTGATTCATCTTTCCTTTGCTTGCGAGTGTGCAGCAGTCGACGCAAACCGTTCAGTTTCAAGATGTTTCAACATTCCACTCAACTTTGCCAAAATAGAGTAGGAACGCTGGGGGGAGGCAAAATAAAGGCCTTCTGAACAACCGATCACATCAAGGCACGAAAAGCCGTGTCTCAATGTTCAATGAAGTCACTGAAGGTCATTCCAGACTCGTCTGAATCGCCACTGAACAGTGGGATTGATTAGGCCACATTTGCATTTGGGGTAAACAGCCTTGAGAGTTTACCGAATTGGACGCAGACTGTCGCCAAGCGATTCCAATATGGGATCACAAGGCCATAGCAGGTGGATTAGCCTCTTCAGAACCGTCCACCTGTATGAGTACAGGCAGGTCCATGCTGGATACGAAGTCGCTCTTGTCTAATCTGTCTCTTTTGCTCATGGGATGGGGATAACATGACTCCCAAAATAACTCGCGACTACCTGGAATACTGCGGGATAGCAGTAGTACCAATAGCAGCATAACCTATCAGCAAAATAAGGATGTTGTAAAACAATACGAAGGAGGGGGAAAGGGGGAATGCAATGTGATATTGAGGCCAAATAAGTATAACAATAAGACAAGATCATAACCAAGATAATAGCGATAAAGACAATAACTTCAGAAATTTAGAGCAAGAGAAGGGTTACAACGATTGAAAATGCTAACGATTACAAACGATTGAAGGATTACAAATACTAAATGAAATCCTTTAATTATTCTAAACGAACTTTACAAGTATATAGAATAATTATTACAGAAAATAAGTATACGCAAATAAAAATACCTATTATAGACCTACAATAGCATGACCACTAGGTAGAAAGAAACTGCAAAAATTGTATAGACAAACGGGTAGAAAGCGGGAAGAAACGGGTAAGAAACTGTCGAATCAGTATTAAATTGGATAAGCCTGTTTGCAATATGGATAAACATGAGTAAACATACACAAGTAATAGATACTAGTAATACTAGAAAATGAAAACAATAGTGACTACTGCGCAATTCCATTGATGCAGAGTATATCTTTTAGAGGAGAAAATTAGTATTGTGCTCTAACAATGAGCCAATGAAGAAGCTAATTTATTGAAGTCTATAGTGGTAGTATATCTGCAGTTTCAATGAACTTACATGTTTTTATTATATACATGACTATATGAACATATATCAAACGATTTATGCACGACTTTTATACAGAACGTCGTTTACGTTCCTGACAATTAATATTTCTCTTTTTATAGAAGAGTTTTTGCATGATATGAACGTAATTTTTAATTCCGGAATTAAAGATAGTGTAGCATAGTTGCGTATACTGGGAAAGGATTCCTAGAATCACTTACCCGAAATACACTAAAAAAATGAAGGCGACACAAGTGTACACTAATTTAACCTGCATGGTACTTAATGGTTGTCAAGCAACAATATATAATCTGTCAAATCGATGTGCACTAATAGTATCGAGTGCTGGCCTACACTTGATATTGCCGTTGGTTAAATGGTCATGCACAAAGATAGTACAATAGCAACATGCAAAACGTAAAGTTCTCACAAATTTTTGCTTAAATTGCTTAAATAATCGAAAGTACCTCACGACAAATTAATGTATGCGATTCTAATTAAAACAGACAGTATAGTTAAATTGACATGCACAATGCTAAATAGATGAGAAAGTTCAATTAAATTAACTTGCACGGTGTTAAACAGTTCAGACAGTTTCAGTATGTTACTTAACGTTAAATACGGTAATTAATTTCCGTAGAGAAAAGAAATAAGTTATTATATTACAATCACTAAGATGTCCTCCTGATTACAAATTAGCTAGAGATTATAAACTTCGTATTATTAAAGTCTGGACGTCAACCCACAATAAGACAGGAATTTCGCGTCTGTCCAACTCAACAATAGCTCAATAGCTCAATAAACCGGCATATGCGCGCGTTGCCGAAAAAACATAAATCTCTATCACAACTCAACCCACTCTTTCTGATGGAAGGGTATACCCAACAACGATTTTACTTCACCTTCGAATCGCTTGTGTCCAATAACCAACGATTTACTTCAATTTTTTTGAACACGTGGCAGTAACTGAATACTTTAATTCAGTTACGTCGCCTGAGGACTTTCAATCACCTCGGCGCAAAACTCAAAAACCTCGCCTGAGGACTTTTAACCACCTCGGCGGAAACTCACGAGTTAATCGGTGGGATTTAAGAGGTCGTCAGAAACCAACAAAATACTAGAACAATCTTTGAATCAAAGGGTAAATTGGAGAACACTTGGTGATAAGTCCCAAACCGAAATCCTAAGACACGATATCTTCGACCGAATATTACTGCCCCTACACGAGTGTCTGAATTCCTTCAATCAACTGGACGAGAATGTTAAATGAATTTGGTCTAATATATGTCAGCCAAAAGAAAAGGATAAGAATGATCTGTACAAGTATGAGCCGGTGATATATTCCGGTTATATAATTATGACTGTCAGTGAAGAGAGGGATAGAATTCTATCAATATAATAAATCGGTGTCCGATTTTAATTCTAGCAATATTTGGGCCCCACGTTGGGCGCCAGAAAATGTAATTAGCTTTTTTTGTAGCTAAAATAGCTTACTAGCTAATTACTTAGGGTTCGTTTCAAATCACTGACTTTTTAATCAAAAATCTAAAGGAGAGATAACTCGTCCTTAATAAATAAATATAGGTTCAATATTTCGATGACTCAAATTTTATTGCTTACTCAAAATTCTATAAATTACAAAAGATAACGCGTCCAGAGTTGACTAAAGGAATATCAAGACACATGTGCAATTAAACTTTATTCAACACCTCATAAAATCATAGATTTCAATAAAATTTGACATTATCTTAATAACTAATATAGTAATAAAGAGTAAAAATGACACCGTCTGAACTTATGCGTTATGAGGGGCAGCGTCCATCACCGAAGAATATTGTCAGTCGAAAGCAAAGTGTCGCCTTGTGTCGCGGAGGTGTTGTTGTCCGTCCGTTCCCGGTGTTCGTTCTCCTTGATGTTCGCTTTCTTCTTGATGTTCGTTCTCCTCCTCCTGTTCGTTCTTCCTCCGATGTTCGCTCTCTTCCTCCTCCCCCATAATTGTACATGCACAGTATTATATTAGTCTGTCGCGGCCAATTACAATTTGCCGCGATTGCCTTCGGGCCTCGAACCCTCAGAGATCAAATAAGAGGTCGATACTGTAACAAAAGTTTTACCACATAATTGTGAAATTGCTGATATTGCTTCTCTTGAGAGTGAAAATTGAGCGGGCACTGTTGTTATGAAATTCGTAATGACAATGTAACTTAGAGAGCTGCATATAGAAGTTGGACAATAGATTGACCGCATACCAGCATCGTCAAATTCTCGGAACTCTGATGTTTTAAACACATATAGCGCTACCGGCCAATGTTCTAACACATGTTTGTGCAAATATCTGATCACCCTCATGGTTCCACAGAATGAGAATCCCACTCTTCAAAGATCGTATAGTATTTTCACAATAGGAATGTAAAATATGATGAAGTACTTTGCAGAAGAAAGTACACTCAATGGACTGAATGTAATATTAATTTCAAATTAATTCTCCACACTTGAGGCGGCTGATATATCAACGATACAATCGAGATTACACAGTAATAGTAAAGGGTTTGTTACGAACGTGCGACTTTGTCCTTGTAATTTTCTCATAATATTACATAGGCATGACCTCTTTGTCCTGATTTTGTATTCTATGGGAGGGAGCCAAATGATTTTAGGTATTTCAAACACATCTGCACGGATTCAGGAGCAGACAAGACCATTGCTAGGATTAGTTTGCAGGTACCAGCAACAGGAGATACTTCCTTAACAAGTTCACCAAGAGTGGGATCATTTTCTGAACCACCATCTATTAGTGCACCATATAAAATTGATAGAACAGGACAAAGTTTCACTCTATATCCGTCACTGCAATCCCAATGATGATCTGAACAGATACCTGAAATGGAAAATACATTGTTGAATACATTTAAGGTTGCACAGAGGTATGTTAATATTGCTGAAACCTATCTGCTAGTATTAGTGTATGTTAACACAAAAAAATCTTTCCTCTTGTTCCCTAGCAACGAATAGAACAATGTTCGATTAGCTGATGCAAACACATACTGGCAAATGAACACAGAAAAAGCTCTAATTACTGCACGGAATTTTAAAAAAATAATTCAATTTTATAATTTGACAATTACCTCTAAAACCTAGAAAATCAAAAACTTGTGACCTGTACAGGTACACTGTATAGTATACATAGTATACATGTAGGCCATAAATCAAAGATTGGGCCTTCTTATGTCCAGAGCCTAGAAGCTATATTGCAGTGTTTAATTTATTTAAGTTTTATATGTAGTTATTTTTATATATTATGTATATATTTATGTATATTTATGTATTGGCTAGGAAATAACACGTATTTTTTGTAATGGAAAAAAATCAGTTATGAACCAATAGACGATAATCAAACTATGACATGAAAATATCATTAAGATTTATTCAAGAGAACATTTTGTTATTATTTCAATCATAAAGATAGAGAGGTGTGGTAAATTTACCACTGCTTGATTAATTTGCCCGAACAAGGACTTTTTGCGTTTAAAATGAATTGTAGTATAATGTACTGATGATAATTTACTATAGAAATGACTTAATTGACCATTCTGTTCGTATTTTCATAAAGTAAAATCACACAGTTATGGAGAACAAGTGATTTTAGTTTCATATTTTCAGAGATAGTTTCCTCTGTCTTGACTGTTTCACGTGGAACTATATAGAATTATATATGTAAATATATATGTATAGATATATAATATCTATAGGGACCCTCACGCCGACTATTCAAAATGAAACAAAAAGACAGTTTCTGTGGAAGACCGGTTTCGCTTATTGAAAATAGCTTTATCAATTCCACACTGGACAAGATGAAAGTCAAAAGTGAACGTGACACAAAGTCGTAAAGTCAGACATCAGTTCTCAACAAAGTGCGCAAATTTGATTGGTTTGTAAAAACACCAGTGACCTGCACATTAGACAATTCTTTCTGACAATAGCGCAGGACACGCTTGCTGCAATTGCTATGTGGCACAATGAAACGCAATTTATTGCATTTATTCATTTCTTGATTCAAGCCATTTGGGGTAAGAGCACACATCCGTTTAATCCAAATGTTCTCTTTCAGTAACCTTTTTTCAGGGTTCGGACAATGTTCAACACCAAAGTAGGAAAAATGAGATAGATTACAAAGAGAATTAAAATGTTTTGAAACAGACGTATCATGACATGCCTTGATATTCGCTATGTGTTCAGAAATACGTTTACGCAAACATCTAGAGGTTTGCCCAACATAGGTTACTTTACAATTTTTACAAATTATCACATAGATGATGTTAAAATCTGTACATTGGATCTTATGCACAATGGGAAAAGGAGTGTTAAAAATATTTACAACATAATTACATGAGAGACTGTATGTACATATATTACAATTACACGACAAAAAGCCCGTGTTCCATGACGTAGGAGTCTGCTTCGTAAGAGAAAAAATGGTACGAACAGCAGATCGTATAGCACTCCTACTATAACCTTGATCGCGCCAAACTTTTTGTACAGTTTTCTTGGTATCTTGAAAATCCTGGTAAGTGGAGCTATGAGAAGCCCATCTATACACGTGACCGTAAACAATACTGTTAAAAACGTGATTCGGATGATAGGAAGCAATGCCTATCCAAACTTTTAAAACCAATGCGAGACAGCAGAATATTATGACATTTATATAACTCTAAATCCAAAAAACGAAGCTTTTCAAAATCATGATGTAAGGTTACTTTAATACAGGGATTGACCATAATTAATTGACCATTCTATTCGTATTTTCATAAAGTAAAATCACACAGTTATGGAGAACAAGTGATTTTAGTTTCATATTTTCAGAGATAGTTTCCTCTGTCTTCTGTCTTGACTGTTTCACGTGGAACTATATAGAATTATATATATATATATATATATATATATGTATATTTTGCTTTTATTTAATCTAAAAGCAAGGAATTTCAAAGTGCTTAATTTTTTCATCGAATTGATATATGGTTCATTCTCAAACCGATGAAGCAAATGAATGTTCAACGTGTTGACTTCATTGTAATTTTGATGTGTGGCATTTGTGCGGTTGTCAAATGCTGGACATATTTAGACATGTATCAGAATATCATTTCAGTTTTATGAAAGCAACTAAGTCATGATCATTTTGTTTTACTTTTCTCATTAATGCTTCATTTCAACGTCGAACAGGAGCAGGGGTTGCTATTTTGGAACCTAGCACTAAATTTGACTGAAATATGTGATGCTCATTCAGTAAATGAATTTTGTCCGTGCGGTCCGCGGCGTAAAGTGCAATTGTCGTTTCCTTGCGAGTCCTGAAAAGCGGCTAAAAGTACCACTACTGCAACGACACGATGAGCCTTATCAAAATGGAATTTATCGGTATCTGAATCTCTAAAGTGTGATGCTCGCACTGAATCGATGATCCTAGGCAGGTCTTGTTGTAATGACCAAGGACCCATTTTAGAGATGCCCGACTTCCCGCAGTGAGGGATAAGTGGTTTTTCATAGACATTCTCCGTTTGCCAGATCGGCTAATTGCAACTACAAGATCGCATATAAAATAACTGTCAAGAGTTGACATTATCAACAGCTCACGTTTCAGCACCGATCTTAGCAATTCATAAGCATCTTCAGACAGACTTAGATACCCAAAAGTTTAGCATTGACCGAAGGGCACGCTCAAAATTCTTTTTGATTTTTCTGAAGTTTCTGGGATTTATGCCCAATTACATGTTCTGTAGAAAGGTTCTGTAAAATGCTATCATTAATTCGTTGCGCTGCGACTATTTCTCTTCTAAGTTTTTGGCATTTTGCTTCTGAGAATTGGGTGTTTTTAATACAGATGTCCTAATTCTGATTCTTTATCTGGACTACCTAACCCAGAAGTTACTATATTGAAGATTCTGAAAAATGTTTTTGAGCAATTCAGATTTTCTTTATGTTCAAACAGGAAATCGATAAAAAATGAAATATGAAACCACAGTTTTTCTTTTACCTCCTCCTGCCTATGATACTTGTGTTACACATCTTATTCTTATGCATCTGTTGTCATGTTATTAAATGAAACTTTGATATTAAGAAGAAAATAATTTCACTTCTTGCCTAGATATCACACGTTCACTATTCGTGATAGTCAGCTTCATCGTTGTACTCGATACAGGATCTACATGAGGGATGCACCGGATTTCAAATCCGGCCAGAATACATATTTTTCTAAATCTGGTCGGAGCCGCATCCTTTTCCAAATCCTGCAAAAGTCTGGCTAGATTTAGAGTGTATGAAATTTGAGTACATGGATGTATTTTATATGATGCCATTATCTATTACTCTTCTATTGAGCGAGTAATGCGAATTAGGATGAAATTCATCTTTCCACCTCTATAGCAGTCACTGGATCAAATTCATCTTGCTCTGATGACCACAGACCGATGTTCCTAACGAAAATGCCTAAATGAGTAAACAGTAGGCTTGTTCTCATGAAATTGAGAACAGTAATCACCGGTTCGTCAAATAGCTTGGTATTAGTTACAATTGCAACTTGTTTTCGACTTTAAAACATAAGTACCATCACAAGACAGTGGTAAGCCCGTCCCAGACGCAAGGACAGTGCGGTGCAGTGATGAGTCATCGATGAGTCATCATGCTGACTCAGCCCCCCCCCCATCTGGAAGGAAGGAAGAGAGGTGAGGGAGGTAGCCAAGGATGTGCTGGGAGGAATGGGTCCGTGAGGAGAAAACTGTTCCCTACCCCCACCTCTGGAAGGAGGGAAGGAGGGAGGAGTTTTCCAGTGAGGAAGGGGTGGAATCTCGGAAGGATAGAGTGAGAAAAGGGTGGGTTTTGGTGGTTTTGGGATCAGAAAGGCTGGAATTCGACATGAAGGAGGTCTCGGATTGGAAATTGGAGTTCAGATTCGGAATCTACGCGAAATTTTGGGTTGGGAAGGAAGGCAGGAGTGATGAGGCAAGGGGTGGAATCCCTGAAAACGGCAGAGTTGGAAAAAGGCGGGTGTTGGATGTTTTGGGATGAGAAAAGTCGTTTTTCGGCATGAAGGAGACCTCGGATGGGAAAACGGAGGGCAGATTCGGAGTCTACGTGAAATTTTGGGTCTAGGGACTTGTTTCCAGCGACATCGGAGAGAAAAAGGTTTGAGGACGTCACCCCCTGTCAGATTTCCAACTTTGGTGTTAGAGATCGTAGAAAGTCGTGTGATAGCTCATTTGAAAGCTAAGAGTGAGAAAAATGCAGTGGAAAGCTCAGTTTGGCTTTATTTTCCTGGGTTTAGGGAGGAAAATGGCAGGAAAACGTCAGAGTTAGAAAAGGCAGGTTTTGGATGTTTTGGGATGAGAAAGTCCATTTTTCGACATGAAGGAGGACTCGGATGGGAAAACGGAATGCAAATTCGGACGTCTTGACCAATTTTGGGTCTAGGAATTTCTTTCCAGCTCAATCGGAGAATCAAGCGGGTGAACCAAGCCTCGGATGGGAAAACAGAGACCAGATTTGGAATCAGCGTGCCATTCTACATCTAGAGGGTGAGTTTCAAGTCAATCGGAGAGAAAAAGTTGAAAATTTTCTTCACACTGGGTCTCCACACGGGATTTTTTCCTGAAAATGTTAGATTGTAGCCACTTTTGGTGATGAATAGCGGAGGATTGGAAGTGAATGAAGAGCTCGGGTTTCTTTTACGGGCAAGACCGCACTTTGTTCTCTAGGATCCTATCTTTTCAGATCTGTGGAAGGTTTCGTTTCTAAATGAGAGTCTGTTGAAAATCGAGTTTTTGCACATTTTCCAAGATTTTGGAACTTTTGAAAAAACGACCGAGTTTTTTCATCTCGGCTTCTGGTCATTGCAGAGAGTCGAGGGATGTCTTAAATGAAAGGGGAGAGCGAGAAAACATGGTTGTCAAAATTTGAAGTCAATCGGAGCACTAGAACCGGAGATAGACGGGTTTAAAGTTTTTGGATGATGGATATTACGTCATCAGCTGATCGCCACAAACTATATAAGTAGAAACTCTGCTTGTGGAAATCAGTTCTCCTCCCGACTGGGTTGGGGTAGGTGAACTCCGGAGCTCTGATGATAGCATTGGAAATCTGAAAAACCGGGTTTCTGTAAGAAACCGACTTAGAAAATTTCATTGCTGATATCAGCTAAGGCGTCAGACTTAGAGGTTCGCCAGGAGATGGCCTTCGTCTCCAGGCCATAAAAGACTCCAAAACTTTAAAGGCTTGTAACTTTGCTTCTACAAGTCCGTTTTACTTGATTCAAAAAGAGTCGATCGCTATTGATCAAACCTATATGGACGGACTACCTATAAAATTTCATAAGTAATGCTAAAAAGTTGAAAAGATTAAAATAACTATTTTTGGAAGTTTTCTGGGGTTTTCGACCCTGCTGAAGTCAACTAAAGGATTTGTCATGATGTCTGAGCCAGTCTTCTCATGAACCAAGCGGCTTTTCACTGAAAGCGAGCAAGTCACGGAGAGTTTTGCTGTAATATTCCACTGACAGGGTGTTCCTTCGGGACGGCGGATGATGCCGTAGTGATAAGTGTGGCAAAGGAGTGTGTCATATTTTAGACCGAAACCGCTGGGGCAACTCATGTCTCATGTTGGGCATTTGACACAGTTCTCAACGTAGCACTTTGAACGCCAATCGGTTGAGTCTTAGCTATCTTGTCATGGGTGGCCTCTAAACATCTCCATTGCAAAACGCTTGTGAATCACGGCTTGTTATCCCTCTCTACGGCTTGCTATCAAGCTGATCAAAGCAACGACTTCGGATGTTTCCTCTTGTAAATAACTCCACCGGTTTTTATGTCTGGCTATCAAGTCATTGACGGTGCAAGTGACGGAGATTTTCGGTGTCATACTTGCTGTTGGTGGGCGTTCTTTCGAGACAGCGGTGAAGTCCGTAGCGATGAGTACTGCACGGGACGTGGGCAATGGTAATCCTTGTGAAACCTCTCTGCGTCATGGTTCCAAGTGGTTGCCTTTCGTCTCAACGTTGTACTCTGACCGCCAGGGCGACATTTAGCTATCTGCCACAGGTTACCTCATAAAATCTCCATTGCACTTGTCTCCCGATAGTTGGCCAACCATGCGAGAATGAACCATAAGTTCTTTTAAGAACTGTCTCTATCACGGAGACGAAATGATGAAGGGATGAAACGGGAGGACATTCATGCGCCACACGCAACACATCACAGACTTCTCTCTTTGCTAGTGAACAAGCTCTTGTGAGTGTAGTCAGAAAGTATATCATGTTGTACAAAAGTTTTACTGCAACACAGGTTGATGCATAGTTAGAAAGTTTGATCATGGCGTTTTGTGAAACACAAATGTCATAAAATGTAAGCGTCAGTGTAGTCAAATAGTTTTACCGTGACACACGTTTGTGAAAGTAAAGTTTGATCATCGAAGTTTATTCGTAAGTCTAGTCAGAAAGTATATCATGGTTTGCAAAGATAGTGTAGTCAAATAGTTTTACCGCGACGCACGTTTGTAAAAGTAAAGTTTGATCATTGAAGTTTTATGACTGACCGAACTCATCACAGCATCAGAAAGTTTTATCGGAAAGGTTTTACTGCACAGTGTAGATTGTCTTGTAACTTACTTTCACAGTGTTGGAAAGTTTTATTGGAGACAGTTGCCAAATGTTTCCCTATTAGAAAATTCAAACTTCATGACTGTTAGATTGCTGAATACTTCATCAGGTTTACTAAAAGCAGTTTTCTACTGCAGTGAGACTGAGAGTTCAGAATGTTATACGAAAACAGTGTTCATCACAGCGCTAGAAAGTTTTACTGCACTGTGTAGATTGTTTCACAGTGTGAAAAGGTCTTATAGTAAGCGTTGAATGTTTTATAAAACCAGGTAAAGTCTTGTCACAAACGTTGAGTGTGTGAGAGCTAGTTCCATCACATTGAATCGCGTGGCTCGTGAAAGTCCATAAATCAAGGGTAGGCTCCTGTACGGTAGGATTTAGGGTTTTATATCACATGCGTTAACCGTTCGTGTAGAATACGTGAAGCACAAGTTCGCTTAAAAAAAAAAGTTTTATAAATTGTTTCTGCAGTCACACTCGTTAGCGTACCAGCTTTACTAAATGTGTTGTTTGCTTTTATCAAATTGAATGCGTGTGTAGACTGTTTCGTAAATAAAGACAGTCTTAAACGTGTTTGCACTCTGCATCGACAGCATACAAGTATACACATAACAACCTGTAGCGTTGTAAGTCGAATGCATGTGAGTTAGGAAACACTCAAAGCATGTGTGAGATAAAAATCAACCTTCTAGATTAAGTGAGTCCCTCACAAAAGTGTCTCAACTATTTTACGGGAAACTTGTAAAGGAGAGCTGTGTACCGAGAACGTCTGCCATCAGCTTAGCTAGATGAACATGACTCTCTCTCCTTCTTTCTTAGGCATACCCTTCTTCACTCAGGTTTTAATCATGTGGAAATTATCAGCATGGCTCCATGTATCATGGAAAAGTCAGTGTGTTACATTTCATGATACGAAACGTCAACTTCAGATAACTCTAGAACGCTTTCAACTACGAAGGTTACATCGCGCTATCCTATCCAACTCTTGCCGTGTCATTAACGTAGGAGACGGCGTTGTATTTATTCGCATTCAAGAGATGATTCTACATAATGATCACTGCTACATCGTGATTCCAAAACCCTCATGGGAAAAGTATAAAAGGGAAGTTCACTCAACCCTCATGTCATTTGTGAATCATGCTCCCCATCCGCATCATCAACGCCATGTGCGAAATGAATCTCAGAAGAGACATCGATTTAGAACAGTTGCATAATCATCTTTCCGATTCAGTGTATGATCGCGGTCGTCCACAAATGTTGGTCATTCGCATGAGCAACGGTCGAAATCTTCAAATCTTTCGCTGCGGCAAAATGCAAGCCCTAGGAAACCTTTCTCATTTCGTGATGCAGTCCATGTGTTACGAAGTCGTCAAGAAAATGCGAACACTCATGCCTCATCTCCGGCTCAGTCCCCTGACATTGAAGAATATAGTAGTGTCTGTTCATTTGAAGATGTTAGTGAATCTAGCAAACATTAAAACCAGTAATCATTGTATATTTTATGAAACTGAACTCTTTCCTGCTGCTCTGATTCGGAAGTGGCATCCTGTAAATATTGCAGTGTTTCACAACGGACATTGTATCATGACTGGTTTACGTGATATCAGTAAAGTAGCTGACATTGTTAAAGCTTAAATGCGTTATCTGTATGAGTCACAGTTAATAGAATTGTCCTAATCACATGATGCGTTTTAAATGAGTCATCGCAATGAACTATCGCCCACACACGCTTGTCGGTGAAAAGGTCATCAACAAGGTTCATCGCTTTATGATGTGTCAGTGCTATTTATAGAAATGAAATGATGCACACACACGTGTCGGTGAAAAGTTCACGCTGTCTGCCGTGAGGCGCCATCGCTTTGCCTCATAAATAACGCCCACACACGTGTCGGTGAAAAGGTCACGCTGTCTGACGTGAAGCTCCATCGCTTTGTCTGATAAATAATGCCCACACACGTGTCGGTGAAAAAGTCACGCTGTCTGACGTGAGGCGCCATCGATGTTGAATGACACGCCCACACACGTGTCGCTGAAAAGGTCACGCTGTCTGACGTGAGGCGCCATCGATGTTGAATGACACGCCGACACGTGTCGGTGAAAAGGTCACGCTGTCTGACGTGAGGCGCCATCGCTTTATCTGATAAATAACGCCCACACACGTGTCGGTGAAAAGGCTGAACAAGACTGATTAGATTCTTATCTAACTGACTGGTGCTTTACCAATTCATGAGTCAGAACTATTTATAGACATGAGTCAGCAAAGTGGTTGATGTTTCCTAAGCGGCAGAAATTTTCATGATGCTACATTCGTTGGTGAGGATGTTAACTTACAAACTCTAACATGGTTATGACTTTATTTTATACTTCACCTATAAATTGCTAAAGTCCATCATCTATGGGGATAGGGTTAGCTACGGTTGTATTTAGAGATTTAGGGTTTTGTATAGCTCAAGTGAATGTTAACCGTTCGTGTATAGTATATTTATTAACTTAACCACTTGTGAATGACATTATTCCTTACATTGCAAACAACTACTTTATTTCTAACTTTACAAACATCAACTTTTTTTCGAACTTTACAAACAGTGATATGGTAATAACTTTATTTCTAACTTTACAAACATCAACTTTATTTCTAACTTTACAAACGTCAACTCTATTTCTAACTTTACAAACAGTGACATGGTTATAACTTTATTTCTGACTTTACAAACATCAACTTTATTTCTAACTTTACAAACAGTGAAATGATTCTGATTTCATTTTATATTTCACCTATCTTACAAACAGTGACATGCTTATGACATTATAATCAAGTCAGTCCCACCTAATTGAACCACAACTTTGTGTGAAAGGAAAACGACACAGTGTGTACATGATATGTTATTCATCATCACAACCGATTTTCATAGCACCGCGCATAGGTCATACTGATGGTAGCAGAAAACAAAGTTTTTATGGCTCACATCACCGGAGAAAACAAAGTCACTCATGTGCAGGTACAAAACAAAGTCAGGAAAACCAGTTGATATGCAAGTCATGATATGAAGTGATCAGGAGTTGGACGCATGTTACAAGACACTCACTCACAACACCCCATAGAAAACGCCGTGGAGTGAAAAAGCAAAACATCAACCACAACAGAGAGGAAGCATTAATCATCAGACATCGCCGGACGGAGGAAGAGAAGGTTTCTGTCTGTTGGGTGGAAGTAGATGAGTGTCTGGATGGCCGTACGGTAATGAGTGGTTAGGACTCATCCAGCATCGCTTGTCTTCCCAAGCTGAGAGACCTCGTTTCCTAAACGTCGTTGTTCTGACTTGATGCGACTGTGATTTTAAAATGGTCATTTCTACTTTTTTAATTTTAAGTGAATCTAAGGCATCTTGATAGTCCCTATGTGTCATTTTTCTAACAGTTGACTTCGAGATGGCTTTCGCCCGTTTTATAGAAAGCTCTGAGGATTTCAGCTTCATGGAGTACATCTTGGGGCGAAGCAAGATCATCCCCTCTATCTGTTTGCCGGCACACTCATCCTTGAAGCAGCCAAGCTTCGCTTTATTTGAGGTAGAGTAAAGTGGATGGTCAGTAGGAGAGTTGGAACTATCAAACTTGGGTGCTAAATATTTTAAAATGTCTTCCTGCTTGACTTGGCTAGTGGTTGTCAAAGCTAGGAAGAAGTTGTCTGTATCGCCTCCTACTAATTCAACATGTTGGATCAATGGACATGTTTTAAAAGTGTGGTAAAACAACTTGTACATTTCTAACTAAGACAGCTTGACCAACATAAATGGGCTTGCAAAGTTCTACTTTAGATTTTAGCATTTTAAAACCAGTGATGTCTTCGAAAATGACATCATGGTGACAAAACAACGGCGAGCGAAATAACTTGATACTCGTTTCCGGATCAGTCACGATACGATAGTCAATGCGCTTTCTTACATCCTCCATGGTTTTACCAAAGAGGGCATTATTCTTAAATTTAAAGAAGTCCTTTTCGAAAGGATTCTTGGATTCAGCCCGTTTCTTACTATTAAATTATATTTACGGTTTTAGAAGGGGCTTCTGCCTAAACTGGATAGCACGATGGACTTTGTCAAGTTGCATCCCCATACCCAGATAGAATTTGAGGATGGAATGGTGCACGATGTAATGCTGCTTGTTTAATTGGGTGAGCAACAACTTCCTAGTAGGTTTATATTTTAAGTCATTTTCCGCCTCATATTGCTTTTTGTGTTCTTCCATAAAGGGAGAGAACATATCTGGACTGACTATGCCAGATTCGGGTGCGAGAGGAAAATCAACTGTCCTATTCTTAATACATTCTGGATAGATGAGGTCGACTTCAAATAAATAACCTATGTCGGCCTCATCTCCCAGTGCCATGATGTGTGCTGGATTGGAGAAGTATTCAATGTCATGGGGCTCTACCCATTGGAAGTCAGACTGTGGCAAAGGCTTGGATAATGCACTCTCATATAAATTATTTTGGTCTATGTACATTCAATGCGTGGTCGATCCTATGTCTTGGGTGCTGTTGACAACATGTTTGCTGACAAATGTTAAGCCACCCCTAATACCACGTTCAAATAACGTGTACATTTCTGCATCTTGCAGTAAATGTATGCTCTCTTTCGTCCTCTTGAAGGCTGACTGATAGGACAGACCCGGCAGACTAACAAAATGGACGGGATGGGGTCTAAGGCGTCCTGTTCTAATGTGACTTTCCTAAAAGTCTCAAACACGTCAGCCAACAGATAGACGTCTAATTTTAAGTAGGCAAGCATGTAGTCACCAAAAGTGCGACACCTAAATTCTAACCATGCTTGCTCTGCATGCCTATAGTCATCCAGCGAACAGTCCTCACCCGTCAAATCATTTTTAAATTTATCGATGGACGGAAGGGATGTTTCTTTCAATGTGTCCATTGAACTAAATAACTATAAGGAAACACCCTTTTCCGTCGCATCAGACTGTCACTTATGTTGGGATAGTCTTTCTTTAAATGTTGAGTGAGGGGAAGTGTTTCTAAATTATTAGCCAACGCGGCTAAGGAAGAAGACATAAATTGAAAACTGTCTAGAAACTTTATGTCATAGAAGACAGGCTTCCCCTCCTTCCTCTTATCGACTTGGACTTTAGCAGTGATGCACATAAATTTTTCCTTACTTTGTGCAATCACTTTGGATGACCAGGATTTTATTTCACCGAATCCATGGCAAATGATGATGTGAGCATCATAACATTTAAAGTTATGGAAGATGACGGGGAGCGTTTGCCGTTTGAGCCTAAGTTTCATATTGCATTTACTGCATAAAGCAGACCTAAATTAACCACTGAGATGGCAATGGTCCCTCACTTTCTTATGTTGCTGATCATCAAAGGATGAACAGCAGCGGGGACATTCCGTGCTCCTATCAAACTTGATTTTATCGGCTTCTGTGAAGCAC
Source organism: Prostheceraeus crozeri (assembly GCA_907163375.1). Lineage (NCBI taxonomy): Eukaryota > Metazoa > Platyhelminthes > Polycladida > Euryleptidae > Prostheceraeus > Prostheceraeus crozeri. The sequence continues at coordinate 580,664 of CAJQUW010013290.1, read as the reverse complement.
ATGGGTTTCCTAGTCAGCTCCGTTTCACACCGTTGATGACAACGGGCTTTCCTATCTAAAAAGTTGAGAAAGTTTTCAACGCACTCCTCGCCTTGCCACACATGCATCTTATTTTGATTCCTATAATATGGATGCCAAGCTTCATAACAGGCAATGGCTGCTGGCTCATGACTTAGGTCTTCTTGTTCAATAAAACATTCAATGTCCGCATAGATGCTACATATGGGACTGAGCTCATTGCCGTTTTCCTCATACCTATACAATTTATCTTTGGGCATGACTTCCATTTGAAGTTTACCCCGAGAGCAACACTCGTAATGCTCTTCAAAACATGGTTTTGATGTGAAACGCCGTGTGCAGCGATCACAGCAATAAAAATTATCCCTATAGGTTGCTTGATGATGGTATAACTTTGAAATTTTAGGAATGCCACAATAATGCCATTCTGGGTGGTTGTCGCTATAGACTAGGAGGAGATTGACAACCCGATCGAAGTTACTTTAGCGGTTGTTATGCCTAACGCACTTCAGACCTTTTTCCCAGAGATGGATGACAATCTTAATGTTATTCAATTTTTCAAATTGGGCGATGCCTTTAAAATCTAATGTGTTGACATCTAACCCGTCAAACTTAAGCTCATCCTCCCATTCACAATACTTGGTGATTCGTTCACGATTGATACCTATGTCATTATAGTGAAGAATGGAGAGGACGGCATCCTTGAAACACTGGGACTGACACTCTACATTGATGACAGCCTTTTTGTCAGCCAGTGCTTTGGGGAGGGTGAAACAACCGCTCCCTTGCAAATTTTCTAAAGGATTGATTTTAATGTCTACTTTCTCTATCCCATCAAACACCAGACCGCTGTCTCTTTCATTAAATTTATTTAAGTTGCTGACGAGATAGGTTGCATGTCTCTCTATCCACTCGTTTACATCACCTATGAGATCAGCAGCACAGGAGGCTATCCTAATGGTCACAGTGGACTCTACTTCTCCCGTGCTACTGTCTACCTTATTGAAACGAGCAGTGAGATAGAACATACCTTTGAGTAAAAATCTATCTAAGCTCGCCAACATTTGATGAATCAAACCTATATTATTCATCATGAAAGGATGAATATCTGGCACAGCTTCAGAGCTTTCTAACTCATAGTCGCGAACGAGCCTCTCAAGGGAAAACTTGCTCAGCCTTTGAGTGACGTTGTTGTCAGTGTAAAGCTCAGTGGGATAAGTGTGACAGAGTGTGTGCGAAGAGAGAACAAACTCTGTAGGAAAGGTCTTCTGACACGAAGAACAGGAAAAGCCGACGTGCGATGAAGGATGCTTCCTACCTGTTGTTGTCGGTGGTTGCCTAACACTACCACAGGAACCGCCTTCGATGTGGACTCGCAAGTTTGTGTTGTTGTAGAACGTGCGTCCACAACCTTCACACTTGGTTCGTTGAGGGATCGGTCGGCGCGCCTTCTCCAGATCTCCTTTCGCTTTTGGGCAGCGAGAATGCCGGTGTCGCCGACGGCAGAATGGCCTCGCGAAGACCTGCCCACAGTCTGTACAGCTGACCTGTCGAGCCGCAGGTCCTTCTCTCTCCCTGACACCTTCCTCCTCGATTGCGATCTCCTCTCCCACTATCTCTAACTCCTGTTCCTCCAGCAATCTCTCCACCAACTGAACGGAGAGGAGAGGGAGGTCGGCCGCTGCAGGTGGTGGTGGCGATGCAGGGATGACGATGGGACGGGAGGGAACGTCGCCGTCCAGGAGGTAGGCCGTCAGATCTGTTGAGAAAAAGAAATTAGTAACATGATCATAATTTCAAGTTTGAAGTCTTATCCCCCCATTTCCCAATTACGATTACTTACCATCTAAGGACTGTAACTCCGTCAACACCGATGGACGCGGAGGAGGCAGGAGAGGGACGCAAGCCGAGGGTGGAAGAGTCCTGGGCTTCGCTGTTGGAGGAACGTGGTGACGAGGAGCAGGAACTGGAGCAGGCGGTGGAGGTGGGGCGATGACAATGCCCGAGGTCGAGAGAGGGGTCGCACCTTGGGCGGAGGTAGATGGGCGGGAAGGTAGGGCCGGAAATTCGGCTTCGAATCTCCGCCTCGCGGCTTCTTCCCACTTTTTCATCTTGGCCATATCTGTAGAGAGGAAAGAGAGATTAGATAATGAGACAAGGATGATGCAGAGGATCTGAAACAGTCTAAACATGAGATGTTAAAGATACTTACACTTGCCAAGCCAATCATAGGCTTCCCCGATTGCTCCTTGGGGAACGGGTTCCCCATTACGAATACATTCATGCACTGAAAAAGAATGACAGCAAAGATGAGCAGAGCTAAAATTTGGATTCGGTTTAAACATGAACAAAATAAGGGAAGCGCTCATGATTTTAATGAGGATGTCTTCCCTAATGATGTTAGTAATAGAGTCCACCTTGACACAAATACTTACATTGCTCGATGGTGGCTTTTTCCATCTCGACAGCAATGCGGTAGTTCTCATTTTTCTTGGATTCCATTTTTGAACGAGTGCAGATGATCAATAAGTAAGACTTCAATCACTGAAAAGGAAAGATGAGAGTCGTTTCATTTGCCTAGTCAACGTTTATCATGGGAACAATCATTGAAGTGACATCTAATGAATTACATTTCACTCTACTCCATATCATAAAGACTAACCTTTGTCGAATGGCTGAAGTACTCTGACCTGGCGAGAGAAAGCGTCACGTTGAGTATGAAGTCGAACGCCCAACATGAGCAACGGCTCAGAGGTTTCGGTCTAACAAACGACGAACAACCCGTGCAACGCAATCCCTCTACGGCAGTACCCGCCGTCCCGAAGGAACGCTCGAGCAAAGGAGGCATTACAGCGATGATATGTTTTATGAGCAGAAGTGAATCTCTTGATAGCAAGAGCCTATTCAACTTGATAGCAAGTCAAAACAACCTGATAGCAGGAGCTCACCGACACTCACCTTGTGAAAGATAAATGTGAAGAGCAGAGCTGATGCACTGCCTTTTATAAGATTTTCCTAAGCGGTGAATGGATGAGACCTCTCGTCCAATGACAGACGAGCTAGAGTTCCTGATGTGCGCACGCACATTTGTAACGCGTTATTGAAATCGTCCTAGGCAAAAATGTTGTTTAGCAATAGAATCAACCATGGCACCTGAAGTCAATACATTGAAACATGATGATTGCACGATTCGTTTTCATCAAGAGTGCTTCGGAGGCTTAATACAAGATTACATCCTTGAGTTTCAAAGGGAGTCGACGGAATTAGAAGCATGTTTAGACTACACATGAGAAATATTTACGGAGTTGATATCTTATTTCAAAGACAGTCTCATCAAGGCTCACTTAATTGCACATGTCAATTACACTCATTTTCCACAAGGTGAAGTAGCGGAAAGTGTTGACTTTCAATTTCGTTCCTATGGACAACAATATGTTACTGATGCTTCTGAGTTTTATACACGTCATCTGCGGAAGATTATTTCTCGGATGGACAACTTTCATGGTTACGGCGATCATTTGCTTCTGAATAAAATAAACCATATTGTCATTGCTATTAGTAAAGTGGGTTTCAATGATGTTAAATCAAAGACCAAATAAAGTATATTTTCATGACACTTGTGTTGTGCTAAACTTTCTGATGCTGTGGTGAGTTCAGTCAGTCACAAAACTTCAATGATCAAACTTTACTTTCACAAACGTGTGTCGCGGTAAAAACTATTTGACTACACCAACGTTTACGTTTTATGACATTTGTGTTTCATAAAACTTCGATGATCAAACTTTACTTTTACAAACGTGCGTCGCGGTAAAACTATTGTACTACACTATCTTTGCAAACCATGATACACTTTCTGACTAGACTTGCGAATAAACTTCGATGATCAAACTTTACTTTCACAAACGTGTGTCACGGTAAAACTATTTGACTACACTAACGCTTACATTTTATGACATTTGTGTTTCATAAAACGCCATGATCAAACTTTCTAACTATGCATCAACCTGTGTTGCAGTAAAACTTTTGTACAACATGATATACTTTCTGACTACACTCACAAGAGCTTGTTCACTAGCAAAGAGAGAAGTCTGTGATGTGTTGCGTGTGGCGCATGAATGTCCTCCCGTTTCATCCCTTCATCATTTCGTCTCCGTGATAGAGACAGTTCTTAAAAGAACTTATGGTTCATTCTCGCATGGTTGGCCAACTATCGGGAGACAAGTGCAATGGAGATTTTATGAGGTAACCTGTGGCAGATAGCTAAGTGTCGCCCTGGCGGTCAGAGTACAACGTTGAGACGAAAGGCAACCACTTGGAACCATGACGCGGAGAGGTTTCACAAGGATTACCATTGCCCACGTGGAGTCTTTTATGGCCTGGAGACAAAGGCCATCTCCTGGCAAACCTCTTAGTCTGACGCCTTAGCTGATATCAGCAATGAAATTTTCTAAGTCGGTTTCTTACAGAAACCTGGTTTTTCAGATTTCCAATGCTATCATCAGAGCTCCGGAGTTCACCTACCCCAACCCAGTCGGGAGGAGAACTGATTTCCACAAGCAGAGTTTCTACTTATATAGTTTGTGGCGATCAGCTGATGACGTAATATCCATCATCCAAAAACTTTAAACCCGTCTATCTCCGGTTCTAGTGCTCCGATTGACTTCAAATTTTGACAACCATGTTTTCTCGCTCTCCCCTTTCATTTAAGACATCCCTCGACTCTCTGCAATGACCAGAAGCCGAGATGAAAAAACTCGGTCGTTTTTTCAAAAGTTCCAAAATCTTGGAAAATGTGCAAAAACTCGATTTTCAACAGACTCTCATTTAGAAACGAAACCTTCCACAGATCTGAAAAGATAGGATCCTAGAGAACAAAGTGCGGTCTTGCCCGTAAAAGAAACCCGAGCTCTTCATTCACTTCCAATCCTCCGCTATTCATCACCAAAAGTGGCTACAATTTAACATTTTCAGGAAAAAATCCCGTGTGGAGACCCAGTGTGAAGAAAATTTTCAACTTTTTCTCTCCGATTGACTTGAAACTCACCCTCTAGATGTAGAATGGCACGCTGATTCCAAATCTGGTCTCTGTTTTCCCATCCGAGGCTTGGTTCACCCGCTGGAGCGATTTTCGTAAAAACTCTAACTCTGTTGTTTTTTCGCCAATGTCCAAACTTTTCAATGATGTCTCACATCTATACGAAGGCAGATAGGAACAAGCCGTGTCTTCAACTGAATTTATCTCACTGTCAGTTTTTAAGCGAGCTATCAACCGACTTTCTACGATCTCTAACACCAAAGTTGGAAGATCGCTGCCGAGGGGGGGAGGTCAGAACTCCTTCTCTCCGATTGAGCTGGAAAGAGGTTCCTAGACCCAAAATTGGTCGAAAATTCCAAATTTGCACTCCGTATTCCCATCCGAGCACTCCTTCATGTCGAAAAACAACTTTTCTCATCCCAAAACATCCAAAACCTGACTTTTCCAACTCTGACGATTTCCTGCCACTTTCCTCCCTAAACCCAGGAAAATAAAGCCAAATTGAGCTTTCCACTGCATTTTCTCACTCCTAGCTTTCAAATGAGCTATCACACGACTTTCTACGATCTCTAGAACCAAAGTTGGAAGTCTGACAGGAGGGGGGGGGGACGTCCTCGAAAGTTTGTCTCTCCGATGTCGCTGGAAACAACCTTCTTGTTATAGAAAACCAGTTTGAATTCCGAGATGAGTGTGTTGTATTAAGGTAAAGACAATGTTTATATACAAATCAGAGACAATCAATTATTCATTTGAACATAGGTCATCAATCAGCGACTTGCTGCAACATTTAATAACGCGGTCATCAATGAAACTAAAAGATGACGAAATATTCGATCGAATTGTCATACAATGACAACGTCCGAGAAAGTTTCACTAAGGACAATAACGTCCGATATCATTGTCAGTTTGACGACAGAATGCAGCATCCACGACATGACGATTGCTGTCGCAGATTTCTCCCTTCATAAAATGAGACGCGTTGGACGTCTACGAAGGCGATGGCTGCGTCGAGGTGCAGGAGTTTTCGTAGAAGCAGCATCTTTTGAGACGAACTCGCAGAAATCTGAGGCATACTCGAAGAATCAGCTGGTTGAGCCACACTCGGAGAAACTGGAGACACACTCTGAGACACTGGAGACACACTCGGAGAAACAGTAGCCGGAGCCCGAGCCGTGTTCTGTGTAGTGTCCGTGTTCTGCGTGTGGTCGAGTGCTATGTGTGGATGAAGTGATCTATTTCTTGTATAAAAGTCAATAGAGGATATAATGTGTAACTGATCTACATGCCTTCTATGTACCGTACCATCAGATCTGTCCAACTCATAATACATTCGTTCACCTATCTGCTTAAGTAGTAAACCTTCATTAGGTCTGTTATCGTTACCACGAAAAAATATAACTTCAGTAGTGTCCAGATTAACAGATGTTCGTAAGGTTCTACCTTTAAATAACATAGCAGGACTCTTTCTTGTAGTTGCGTGTCTAGCGTTTTTGTATTACATTAGAAAAGCGTCTATGCAAGATAATAAGTCGGGTTAAGTGGCAGGTTCGGCGACTCGGATTGCCGTTTTCAAACTGCGAACAAAATTTTCGGCGAGGCCGTTGCTTTGGGGTGTCTTGGAGCCGTAAAAATAGGTTGGCAGCCAACTGACTTCAACCAAGTCTGTAATTCTGTAGCGGCGAAAGGAGTACCGTTATCGGTGACTAAGACTTGCGGGACACCATCTCTACTGTAACTTCGCTGGAGTGCTTCCTTAGTGAAAGCAGCCGTTGCGTGTGATGTTAAGTAAACTTCTGGGAACTTAGAGTAGGCGTCTTCAAGTATTAGTGCGTAGTAACGGCCGAGGAATGGACCGCAATAGTTTGCATGAATCCTCTGCATCGGCGAAAAAGAAACGGGCCATGGTTTCCACTGAGGATGTGTCTTCGGTTTGGTTCTACACTTGTTACATGCCACAAGGTAAGTCGCAATGTCGTTGTTAATGGTAGGCCAATAGCATAAAAGGCGAGCTAAAGATTTCATCTTATTCCTCCCTACGTGTCCTGTGTGCAGATGCTCAAGCATAACTTGGCGACAAGTTGGAGGAATAAGAATGAGCTCTTTGTAAAGAATGACGCCGTCAGCTTGTAGAGTTAGACTCTCTCGATTAGCGTGGAGCTGTGGGAATCTCCGTTTAGCGGATGTGGAGAAACCTTGGCGTATACCAGCAATGACCGGTCCGTAAGACGACTTAGTTTCTTGAATTAGCTGATTACGGCTAATTGGAATTGGATTTGTGACGTAAACGTAGGCTGTGTCAGTAGGTGGAGGCTCATGATGCGCGTGTCTTGATAAATAGTCAGCCTGCGGAATTCTGGTACCTGGTTGATACTCAACGTCGTAGTCATACGATGTCAACTCGATGGCCCACCTCTGAAGCATTGACGAGTTTGTTTTACCCACTGAAGCGTCGGGCTTAAAAATATGCTGAAGTGCCTTGTGGTCGGTTATAATCTTGAACTTTAAACCGATGAGATACTTGTGTAAACGTCGAATCGCCCAGATTATTGCAAGCGCTTCTCTCTGGGTTTGCGCGTAGTTTTGTTCTGATCGACTAAGTCGACGAGAGATGCAAATAATAGGGAAACCATCTTGTTCCAGAACTGCGCCTAGAGCGTATTCGGATGCGTCTACGATGAGTTCAGAGTATTTACCAACTTCGAAACTCTTCAGTGCATTGGCTTGCAGTATGGCATCAATCAAACGGAAGTATGCCGTGTTTACTTTTGGGGACCAGACAAAGTCTTCTAAGGCGACCAAGTCAAAAAGAGGTTGAGCTAGTTCGGCAAATAGAGGCACAAACTTGCTGTAATACTGTGCGAACCCGAGAAAACTTTGAAGTTGTTTGGTAGATGTTGGAACTTCGGCCTTTCGTACTGCTTCGATGCGTTGTAAATCTGGTAGAATACCCGACTGACCAATGAGATACCCGAGTTATTTCAGGTGTGTAACACCAAAGATGGACTTGGATGCATTTATCTTGACGTTAGCAGCTATAAGTGCGTCCGTCTAGGAGCTTCAGCAAACGGTCGTTGTGTTGTTGTTCGTTATCGGCGTGAACGATGATGTCATCCTGGTAACATTTAACGCCTTGCAAACCTCTCGTAATGTCATCAATGACCGATTGAAAGATGCCTGGAGAGACTGATAAACCAAAGGGTAGATAGTTATATCTGTACAGACCCCAGATCGTATGTATTGTCGTCAACTCTTTTGATCGTTCGGACAATGGAATTTGCAAAAAGGCGTTCTTCAAGTCAATTTTGGAGAACTTACTGGCCTGGATGCCGGACATCATGTCTTCAACATCTAACGTCGTAGTTGCCATCTGCTGAATGTGTGGGTTAACGGTCACGCGGTAGTCGTCGCAAATACGTGGGGTACCGTTGCTCTTTAGTGGCGTGACAATTGGCGTAGCCCAAGTGCTGCTTTTGACAGGTGACAAAATTCCCTCGGACACCAAATCTTTTAGACCTTGCTCGACTGCGGGTCGTAAACCAAAAGGCATAGGCCTGGCTTTGAAAAACTTCGCTGTTGATGATGCCTCAATGTCTACCGGATGAATTTTCATTCCACCTTCGTTCAGACTGCAGCGATGAATACGCAAAGCTAGTAACGGTGGGATAGTAATCGATGCGGTGGTCGATGTTGTAACTGGTGCTACGTCGATCGTAGTTGTCGTATTGTACACATTGATTGGTACCCTCAAAGCTCTTAATGCGTCAAGACATAAAATCGATGGACCGTAGGAAGTCACGATGAGAGTTACTGGAATCGGTTGACTATTGTTAGCGTCGGTAACTTGCGCGTGCACCTCCACATACTGCTAAATCATGTCCGGAGACACCTCGTATGTTAGCAGTGGAATGTCTGATCTGGTCGCTTAGGCGAAGCCGTTGTACCGCAGAGCTCGGCAAAAACTGACAGGACTGCCTGTGTCGACGATAAACTTATGCGTTCTGCCTGGAGTCAACTGGATGTTGTGATACAGATGCTCGCCGTCGATGGTAAGAGCCAAGAAGTATTTACGATCATCCCACTCGTAAGTCGACCCAGTCTCAGGTTGTACAGTAACTGTGTTAGCTTGACGCGTACGCTGTTGTGTAGGTTGGCTACGGCAAACTTTGGCAATGTGGCCTGTGCGTTGGCATTTGCAGCACTTAGCTGACCTGAACTTGCACGTTTTTCTCTCATGCTGCCATCCACAGGAGTTGCATGCACCAGTCGACTGTTGCTGACGTATAGCTACTGGTTTCGACTGTGGCTTAAGTTGAAAAGTGTTAGCCGGAAGTGGCTTCTTTGTAAACACTGTAGACTTGGGAGCAGAGTAACGTCGTTGTGCGTTCCTGTTGTACAGCACCTCATGCCTTGCTGCCTTGTTTACATTGTCCCACGTCTCTATCATCTGCCTGCCAACATCGAATGTCAGCTCACCGTGGGCTAGTAGCTTCTTTTGCAAGTCGTTATCGTTTATGCCTGCAACGATACGATCCCTTATTTGTGTATTTATCTTGACGCCAAAGTTGCATCTAGCAGCTTGCTTCTGTAGTCGTAGCAAAAAGTTGCGACACGACTCCTCTGGACGACGCATCAGGTTGTGGAACTGTGCGCGTTCGGTTGCCTCGAAGTGCGTTGGGCAAATGTGGCTCTCAAGTATTGCTTGTAGTTCTTTAACCGTCTTGGTATCAGGCTTAGCGGGAACGCTTAAACCTTCTAGTAGACCGTAAGCGCGTCTGCCGATAAGGGTCAGATAGTAGTCAACGTCGTTGGCCGTTGTAATCTTAGAGTTTATCTTGCAGTAGTGACTAAAACGTTCGTGCCATTCGACTACTTGTACAGGGTCGTCTATGTCCAGTTCTTCTAAGCGGCCCTCCATTAGTAAGGATTACGCGAACAAGGTACGTAATCGGTCCTATTAACGTTAATTAAACGTTGTGTAACCGTCCTTATCGTCACGTACAGTAGGCCGATAGATTACGTAAACAGTACGTAATCTGCAACACGTTCTATGACGTCCCAACTTAGCCTTAACGTCCTTTGCCTTAACGTAGCTTTAGTAAGCCCTCACGTGTAATGATTGTGATGTTAACTTACGGTGATGGGGGTGTGTAAGTGTGTAATAGTGAACTGCCGACCAAGAAAGACCTGCAGTGAATGTTCACGATGGTACCGGGTAAGGTAACCAATCGTCGTATGTATTAGCTTTAGTTTGGGCTGGAAGAGGCACTTTTCAGGGCCAGCAGGAACAGCAGATCGGCTAGTAGATGCAGCAGCACTTCTCGGGGCCAGTAGAATGGCTTGTAGATGCAGCAGTGGACACGAAGAAGTCCTTTAAAGCAATCGGAGAAGCCTTGTAGATCGCGACGCCAAATTGTTACAGAAAACCAGTTTGGATTCCGAGATGAGTGTGTTGTATTAAGGTAAAGACAATGTTTATATACAAATCAGAGACAATCAATTATTCATTTGAACATAGGTCATCAATCAGCGACTTGCTGCAACATTGAATAACGCGGTCATCAATGAAACTAAAAGATGACGAAATATTCGATGACGTCATACAATGACAACGTCCGAGAAAGTTTCACCAAGGACAATAACGTCCGATATCATTGTCAGTTTGACGACAGAATGCAGCATCCACGACATGACGATTGCTGTTGCACTGCCTAACCCAAAATTTCACGTAGATTCCGAATCTGCACTCCATTTCCCCATCCGAGCACTCCTTCATGTCGAAAAATGGACTTTCTCATCCCAAAACATCCAAAACCTGCCTTTTCTAACTCTGACGTTTTCCTGCCATTTTCCTCCCTAAACCCAGGAAAAAAGCCAAACTGAGTTTTCCACTGCATTTTTCTCACTCTTAGCTTTCAAATGAGCTATCACACGACTTTCTACGATCTCTGACACCAAAGTTGGAAATCTGACAGGGGGTGACGTCCTCAAAACTTTTTCTCTCCGACGTCGCTGGAAACAACCTTCCAAACCCAAAATTGGCCAAAAATTCCGAATTTGCACTCCGTTTTCCCATCCGAGACCTCCTTCATGTCGAAAAATGGACTTTCTCATCCCAAAACATCCAAAACCTGCCTTTTCTAACTCTGACGTTTTCCTGCCATTTTCCTCCCTAAACCCAGAAAAATAAAGCCAAACTGAGCTTTCCACTGCATTTTTCTCACTCTTAGCTTTCAAATGAGCTATCACACGACTTTCTACGATCTCTAACACCAAAGTTGGAAATCTGACAGGAGAGGGGGGGCGTCCTCAAAACTTTTTCTCTCCGATGTCGCTGGAAACAACCTTCCTAACCCAAAATTGGCCAAAATTCGGAATTTGCACTCCGTTTTCCCATCCGAGACCTCCTTCATGTCGAAAAATGGTCTTTCTCATCCCAAAACATCCAAAACCTGCCTTTTCTAACTCTGACGTTTTCCTGCCATTTGCCTCCCTAAACCCAGAAAAATAAAGCCAAACTGAGCTTTCCACTGCATTTTTCTCACTCTTAGCTTTCAAATGAGCTATCACACGACTTTCTACGATCTCTAACACCAAAGTTGGAAATCTGACAGGGGGGACGTCCTCAAACCTTTTTCTCTCCGATGTCGCTGGAAACAAGTCCCTAGACCCAAAATTTCACGTAGACTCCGAATCTGCCCTCCGTTTTCCCATCCGAGGTCTCCTTCATGCCGAAAAACGACTTTTCTCATCCCAAAACATCCAACACCCGCCTTTTTCCAACTCTGCCGTTTTCAGGGATTCCACCCCTTGCCTCATCACTCCTGCCTTCCTTCCCAACCCAAAATTTCGCGTAGATTCCGAATCTGAACTCCAATTTCCAATCCGAGACCTCCTTCATGTCGAATTCCAGCCTTTCTGATCCCAAAGCCACCAAAACCCACCCTTTTCTCACTCTATCCTTCCGAGATTCCACCCCTTCCTCACTGGAAAACTCCTCCCTCCTTCCCTCCTTCCAGAGGTGGGGGTAGGGAACAGTTTTCTCCTCACGGACCCATTCCTCCCAGCACATCCTTGGCTACCTCCCTCACCTCTCTTCCTTCCTTCCAGATGGGGGGGGGCTGAGTCAGCATGATGACTCATCGATGACTCATCACTGCACCACACTGTCCTTGCGTCTGGGACGGGCTTACTACTCAAGATGATACAAAATATATGCCAATTTCTGTCTCTATACGTTCTGGGGAAGGAATCAAGTACATGTATATGAATATAGAGCTTAATTTGTATGCGTTCACAGTTTCTAATGATCGAGTTGTCTTTGTTTGATAGGTGCTTATCTTATATTCGAACAGACATTAGTATCCCTCTCCAGACTTTTCTGTGCACGGATTGGTTTTTTATGCAAAATGAAATCAAGAAATTTCGCCTTTTTCATAACAAGAATTAAGCGCACAATTCAGTATGCGACACATATGAGTCATTGAAAGCGACACTTCATTACGTACGGAATCAAGACATCTGCATGAACCGAAGTAAAACAAATCTGCGGAAACGTTTCAGCAGTGTGGGGATCTAATCGGCTTTAACTACTAGATGTGTTTTAAAAGAAAGGAACAAATTTTCATTAGAAACGACCGGAGTAAAGTAAATCCAGTCAACAAAATCATTTCTTAATCCATGGTTTATTGTTTTTCCATGTTCAGTTCTGGGTTGATACAATGAGAAAATGTACCTATCAATTGGTGAATGTCTGACGGTATAGCCTATCTTAAGAAATTTCCCCTGTCACTGCAGATTATTATAACGATAAAACATTTTTGTTGCATGTTGTTTATCAATCATATATTCGTTTCATCCATATTCATGATTTCAACATATTTCTAGAATGATGTGGTGTAGACAATGAAAATTTTCACAAAATGTTAATTGACTTCTTCAAAAAAGTCGTCTTGTGCTTAATTAGAAAAATATGAAATACATTTCACGACGTAGAGCAATGCAGCTCACAGAGTAAAAAGAAAGATTTAAAAGATGGATTACCCAGTAATTGATCAGTCACGAAATAAAATCACGAAAAGCGTCTGAAAAAAAGTCCTAAAAATTGGTCTCAAAAAGTCTCAGATTTTTTGTAGAGACCGTGTATGCAGCAATGTTTTTGTCTCTGCTAGTAATGGGAATTGCATATGCTGTTTCTATACTCATGTTTATTAAAATAATCTTCATGGAAACATGAATACTGCACACTCTACCGTAGTGACAAGCTATATAACATAACATTATTGCGATATTTTTCAGACAAAAAGTTGGCACGATCATGTGTCAATCACGAAAGGCAATTGAAGCAATTCAACTGTGGAAGAAAACTTACTTTCAAGAAAGAACTTTGGTTGAGAAAAGTTCGAGGGATAATCGTTGGGAATTTGACAGATCAGAACTTTTCGGAAGGACAGACCACCTGGCTGCTATTTTCGAAGATTATTATGAAATTGCTAGTGTAAGTTTCAAGTCTCAAGTTAGTGATGAGCCAAAGCGTTAGGCTTTTTTCAGCCCGCACTTTTTGATAATTTCGACTAGGCGCCCGTCACCGTCTTTTATTATGGTTCTTGAAGAAGGTTTCTAGATTTAAATCATTATCGTGATGCATGTTATGCAATTTTTAAATTATTTTGATGGTAGTTAAGCATTAAAGAGAATGTCTTTTTCATCTCAAAATTAAATGTGACAAAACGTGCGTTTTTCATTGTTGGTGTGACAAAATGTAGCAAATTCATATAACCAGAAAATAATTTGAGAGGAGTAATGTTTTTTCGTCAGAATGACAACTGATAATAAACTTTTAAGTCACATAGGAGCATCAACTTCGTCTGAGTGAAATAACGAAGGTCACATTATTCAAAGAAGTAATTTTTCTAATTCTCCTCTATTTATAATTTGTACCTGGGAAATGTAGGATAGATGTCTGTGCTTGTACTTGATTTGGAGACTTGTACTTCCGCCTGGTAAATCATGGTGTTATTTGTTCACCTGTTCAAAGCTGACTTTGAACTTGATGGCACAATTGTAACATTCATTTTATGTGGCCACTTGTTTTTCGATTGTCATTTCCAGATCGCTGGAGTCCTTTCGAGGGGATAGTTCCGATAATGCACGTGCAAAATTGGAACGAAGTGATAGAGCTCGTGCGTGAATTTATATTGTTAAATTTATTCCGAGCGCAACTTCATCAACCTCAGCGCGTTGATAAAAGAGCGCACAATATCATATTTTTCGGCACTGCCTATGACTGTAAAAAACACTATGCCTATGACTGTGTTCCTTCGAACATAAAAGTACTTATGATCTTATTAAAGATATAAATTTGATTGATCCTATACCTAAAGGAAAAACCACCTTTGTTTCTCTAGATATCAAAAATCTTTATCCCAGTATACATTTACTTGAAGGTATGAAAGTTGTAGCTGAATTTGCGGAACAACATTGGGACAAAATAGATAATCTGAATAAACGGTTTCTGATATGATTGATTTATTGAAGTTCGTTTCCTTTAATTATGAAATCGTTTTCAAAGACAAACATTTTCCGCAAATTAAAGGTTGTCCCATGGGATCCCATTTTGGACCCCCTTTTGCTATAATCTTTGTTGATTACATTGAAACTAAAGCTCTTGTTATTTTGGAAAAACACAATATTGTTCCAAAGCTGTTCCGCAGATATGTGGATGACATCATCCTCGGTCCGTTTAAAAATGATCCCAATATATTTGAAAATATACGGAATGTCCTTAATTCTATTCATTCTGACATACAATTTACCATCGAAATTCCAAAAGACGGAAAACTTAACTTTTTAGATTTAACTCTATCGATATCCGATACCATTGAATTTGAAGCTTTTAAAAAGACAACTCACTCTGGCATTACGTTAGATAAACGGAGTTGGATCTCTCAGTCTGTGAAAACCAACTTTGTGAATAATACATTCAAATATATAAAGGATAGATGTTCCAATAATAATGTTTTTCAGAAGCATATGAATTCTACCATTCGCAATTTAAAGGATAATAATTACTCCGACTCTGACTTGAAAAACACAACATTTTTGAACACGAGAATTCGTACTAATACTACAGAACAAAAACAATGTAATTTCCATGTCGACTTTATTAATGACAGTAGCCTGCGAAAATTAAGAAAACTTACTAATGAATACCAATTACCAATTAAAATTATTCCTAAGCCTGGAAAACATTTAAAACACAATTTGAATACTTTCAATAAAGACATCAATGATTGTTCTTGCAATATTTGTAAGTCGAATCCCCACATCAACAATTGTTACATTAAACACGTCGTCTATAAATTCACTTGCAATATCTGCGGTGAATTTTACATTGGCTCTACCAATCGTCCGCTCAATAATCGTTTTAAAGAACATCAATACAGTATTATGAATAAAGACAACAAAAGTGCCCTATCTGATCATGTTCGCTTTGTCCATTCTGAATATAACGATGCCACTATTGATATGTTTAGAATTGAAATCATTGATCAACAGCTTAATCCTTTGAGAACTAGAGTGTCCGAAGCAGAATACATTAGAAGACTTCAACCAAAAATCAATCGCAAACATGAGCGAGTCACATGAACGTTCGTTCGCGGATGCATATTTAAGCCATTCTTTTGTTGGCCGGCCGTTCCCCAGATGAAGAGTGTGGTCACTCGAAACGTCGGGCTTGTAAAAATTTTTATTTTTTACTAAATCGTCTCTGGCAAATATACAAGTGGGTGAAGAAAAATGTGTTTTGGTAAACATAACAAAATGGATCCCAATATAACCTAGCGCTCTTCTCTAGGACTCAATTGCGTTCATTTTCATTTTTCCCTACTATGACTGGCCAAATTAACAGCGATATACTTTGATCTGCATTTTTGTACTCGCTGCTATTCCATGTATTTCATGTTAAGTTCTATCAAAGAGAATAACTTGTTTCCGCACGTGCAGGATGCACCGACTTGACGCTTTCGACTATTTCTGCACTGATGAAATAAAAAGTACTTGGAGGTGTCTTCTTAAGGAATTTATTGGCTAAGATATTGTAATTTAAAAACAATGCACATGCCCGCCGTTTCGCGTATTCACGCTAAAAAAGCTGTACGCTCCTGACGCTGTACTGACTTCTTTTAGTTGACTGTTTTAGCTTTTTTTGCCCCTGAAGAAGCGTGAATACGAGAAACGTCGGGCCTGTACGTAGCTTTTGTATTACAGTATCTTAGCCAATAAGTTCCTGTGGAAGATAACTCCACGTACTTTTGACAGCACCATGAAAAGTCTTCCGTTTGCGGTTATCATATTCATATTTCTACACTGCAAGTGTCACTTACTGTATACTACTTACATAATAATATTGACAGTATAGATAAACATATTCTTGCAGAGAGGAATGACATGCAAAATTTCTTCGCCGAAAACTCTTGTCTGTATACTGATGTTTCTTTTTCGAGCTTTCAGTGGCTTTCAACTCGCCTTCTTCAGGAGAAATGACATGAAATGATGCGACTGACAGAGTCGCGTAGATTACAGTTTAAGAAGTCAATAGATTTCTACGAATAATAGGTGCACGACTTGATGACAGAAAAGGAACAGCTGAGCATACTAGCTAGTGAATGCGGTTAGAACAATGAGAAAATACGGTGAGAATAATGATGTGCCAAGGAAGATTAAAAACTAAACTGCGGTAATTATATACTCGGACAGTGTCATAAATCCGGAACATAAAAGTCTGTTCTGTCTTGACAAGGGCATCCAGATATAGGGTGCGGCATGAAAAATGTGACTAAATTTAAATGCAGCACAACTTTCTAATAATCCAAAAGAAATTAAAAAAAATAAGGTCTCATTTTGAAGCCAATGCATATCATTATTATCATAATCAACAATTCAATGATTGCATTTGAGGATGAGAGACGAGAGCATAATTTACATGCAAAGCAGAAGAGCTCGAAAGCCTAGAAGCTGAATGAAAAGAGCAACGACTGAATTCTTCACTTAAACGATGATCACAATGTCTAAATCTTTCTGTTCCTGACGATCACACAACATCAATTGGGTGATGACTTGATCAGCTTTCAGCAATCACGCCTTATAACAGAACAACAGAAATTTTGTATTTTCCTTTTTGTAAGAATTGGAAGTAGGCTACCCTTTCCATTCAGTCGTTGTTCTTTTCATCCAGTTTCTTGGCTTTTGAGCTCTTCTGCTTTGCATGCACTACACTCTCATTCTCAAATGCAATCATTGAATTGTTGATTGTGATAATAATGATATGCATTGGCTTCAAAATGACACCTTATTTTTTTAAATTTTTTTTGGATTATTAGAAAGTTGTGCTGCATTTAAATTTAGTCACATTTTTCATGCCGCACCATATCTGGATGCCCTTATCAAGACAGAACAGACGGCAGTTTTATGTTCCCGATTTATGACATTGTATATAATTACCGTTGTAAGTAGGGCCTGTGGTAAGTATTCAATGAAAAAGAAAATCACTGTAGGTATTCAGTTCAAATCGATCGTTAATTTCAGGTTTCATTTTCTTGATGTAATGCGCTTAACGAAGTCCGAGATTTGTGGCGTCCTTTTCGGTTGATACTATTGAAGTTATTGAGGTCGTTGTTATATTAGAAAATGTGCTTTGATTATTGCATGATTGTAGACAGATGAAGATGTGTTGGTAGAATGTTCACGAATACTACCCAAGTAGAATTTATTTCAGTTTTTGCATGCAATTTTATAGACTACACTTCGTCGGTTACAAATCATTTTGTCTGTTATAGGACAGTTTCGAAGATTGCACTGATTTTGATTTGGCAACAAAATGCTTTCTCGTTAGTCGAACTACTCTATTTTCTTGATGGAATATGCTTTATAATATCAACCGACAAAGACGCCACAAATCTCAGACTTTGTGAAGCGTATTTCATCAAGAAAATGAAACCTGAAATTAACGATTCATTTGAACTGAATAGCTAGTGATTTTCGTTTTCATTGAATACTTACCATTCATGTAAATTTGACTTTACACATTTTAATACTGTGTTTACTGTTTTCATATACTTCCTCTCTTCCCTCAGTCAGGTCATATATTTGCTATCGGTACCATGTAACCCGATACTACCTGCCTCATAGCTCTCTTATCTTCTCTCTCTTGCACTTCTATATCTATCTCAATCTTCTATGTTCGATTTCCTATCCAACAGTTGAATCACTGTAAATTTCAAATTTCGCTTGTGTCGATATCCCTTTAATAGCTGCCTGAAGATAGCTCTTGGTGGCAGCTGAAAAATATCGCTATCGATAATTCCATATTCTAATATAAAAAATTGGCTCTTTCCAAAATATATATATTTTAAATATCTGGCCAAAATCTATTCAGAAAAATTTCAAGATCCGGCTTTGGTCTACAAATGGATTCAACTTCACTAAATCCGATTCTGGACAAATGAAACTTTAAAAGATCCTAGAGATATATTATGCGTAAACTTGCTCTTTCTAATAAATTTTTATAATTCTCTTTTATGTATTTTGATGTGACTCACATATATGAAATATACTCGTAGTACTTTGTCTACCTTGAAATCACTTTTTATCAAGTGGTGAATATTTCGATTTACAGTGCGCCAACGACTTCTACACCCTCTTTGGACCAGAATTGAGAAGCATTACTGGGCAGTCGGAGGCTGTGGACAACATGTCAGCACAAGTAGACAAAATATTTGACATTATTCAGTGCGAGGTAAGGTTTTCAATCTCGGGATTATCGTATTTTTGCGAGACCCAGAATCCTGAGATTCCTTAACATCTGTTTTTAGGCATTTAGGCTGTATACAGATAGAGTAACAAGGAAGTAGCAATGAAGTTAATAAAGTATTAATTGTTGCAAATTGCAATATAGTATTTCTATATTTGAAAATTTTTCCTTTTCCATTATCAATATTAGACGTAAACTATCAAAATTACATCAGACACGATAGTCTTATAATTGCATGTAAGTGTATTCACACATTTTTATCACATTCTAGTATTAATTCTAGCGTATCTTTGTGCAGTATGGCAAAAAATATTTACTTTCGTTGATATCAAAAAATAAAGCTGTTCAAGCAGTCGAGAGAAAGAGAGAGCGTCACGCATACAAGCGTACTAATATTTACTGAATTTTTGAAGCGATTATCATACAACATCGGGCTTTTACCAGACGTCACAAAAGTCGCGGGACTTGCACTTCCATTTGAAAATCACATACTATTACTAGGTTTTAATGCGACAACGTATATTGTGTACGATAACCAGATTTACTTATTGTTATAGTTCATGTCTGCATGTGAAAAGGAAGCTTAGTATCAAGTCATGGACAGTTAGGCACATGTCTATCTGATATCAAAAGTTGTATTTTAGATTGTAATAAGCAAACAATTTAAAGCAAAGCCTAGTATCGTTCAGCTTGCGCTATCCTAAGCATACTATCAGTAAATGTATTGAGCTTGCCAATCCCGCTGAATATGAATAAATCCCAGGATCCGGGATTTCAAAAAATCACGGGATCAGAAAAAGTCGGGATTTTGAAAGTCCTAGTGTGAGGTGAGACTACTGATAAATCCCGTGCGGTCATCGAAGCTGAAAGTCATTGTGTGCATCGTAAAGGCTGATTTTCAATAGGTCGCTCGTCGTACGTCGTAACAGTGTCTTCTGCAATGGGGCGTTCCGATTGGTCAATGTTTCATGCAGCAGCGCTTCAACTCGTAAAATGGTTTCCAATCATCTCATATGAATATAATTTGCAATAAACTTACACGTATAAAACATCAAAATACAAAAAAGATAATTAAACTGACTTGCATAAAAAGGAGGTTTCAATGATGCCGAAGTCAATGATTTCTGGAAGACGGACATTATTGTACCTACTCGATTGATTCACCCTTTCTCCTCGCAAGGCTATGAGTGATGTTCGTAAGAGGGAGAAAAGTACTCTACGCCTTATATACGACATTACATGGCAATATTTTTCGCGAGTTTTCCTTGATATCATGTCTGCCATGTTTTTATGAAAGCGCAGACATTCAGGACCCATACCACCGGTCGTTGAAAATATGAGTTGGGTGAATGATGCATGTTCTACTTCCATGATTCTCCAGTTATACTCCTGTTTCTTTTGATTTTCATGAGTACGATAAAAAGAATTCATGGGAGTAGCCAGATATGATGGGGAATTGGGATGAAAGATCCTAGCATCAACGAAGGTTCGTTCCATAGGCCGCCAGAATCCACGCATGGAAACGTCAAGACGAGCATCGTCTTTGACATTGCCACTTAGGTCTTTATTTTCGGAAACCGGAATTAATGATGGTTCTACTCTCACATCGGTGCATATTTTTGATAGTAAATCAGCTTCAAGGTCTCTTATTTCGTTGTGTCTTAAGGGAACGAAGCCTCCCAACTTGCAGATCATGGCATGATTAATGTCATTCAATTGTTCACAGGAACATCTTTGAGGCACGCCAGAAATTTTTAAGTTATATCTTAGCGATATGGCATCAATGAATTCTACTTTATTCAAGTGAAATCCATGTTCTTTTAAGGGGAATGTACAAAGCCATACTGAGGATCCCTTCTCTTGATTTGCTTGAATACATCGTTTGCTTTCCTCCGAAAAGTTTTCAAATAGTGATTTGAGCATTGATCTATCGGCTAAATTTTTTTTTGGTTTTATTTTCACTTTTTCTCGAATAAATGTCATCAATTGTTTCTTCACTGAAATCCATAATTTGGTTGATTATGCGTTCTTGAAGTGATTTTGTGATATTTAGAGATGATGCATATTGGCTGTCAGATGCTTTTAGTGGATTTTCAATGCCTAGTCCACCGAGTGAAGTAGGAAGAGCAAATAAGTCTCGCAAATCATCATCGATCACTTTGTCACATAGAGTTGAATAAACTGATCACGAATTACATCTTCCAATGGTATGAAGAATTCGGAAATGTCACATAATGTTCTTTGCAAATATTTCCATTTATGTTTCATTCATGTAGTATACGCACAGTAAGCTGCATGAGGATCAGTTTTAGACATTTCAACTAAATTCAGCATTTCAGTTATCCATTGTTCGACTTTGCTAGACACAAACTCACGTTTGAAATTTTCAGATACGATCGCAGCACCAAGATGACGTGTTCCATGCGATGTGACAATAATACCAGTTTCATTGAAAAGTTCAATGGCTTCTTATAAAAATTGTTCTTTCACAACTAAAGTCGTTTTGCTGGAATTTTGGATAATAGCCATAATGAGGGCCGATTGCTGTTAATTTCTTCCACCATTTCAGTAAATCACTCTCTGAACCTACTCCTGCGGCATCATCAGCAAACCAGACCTGCTCTACAGATGGTATCTCGATTAATGGATTTTCGATTAATGGTACAGCGGAACATGCACAAAATATCATGGAAAGTGGATCACCTTGAATGGTTCCCTCCTGTGACCAAATCACATTTTGGAAGTAGTCATAATTTGCTGTTTGTATGTAAAGAGGCGCTGGGATTCTATATGTGTTTATCAAAAATGTTCCA
Organism: Prostheceraeus crozeri; assembly: GCA_907163375.1. NCBI lineage: Eukaryota > Metazoa > Platyhelminthes > Polycladida > Euryleptidae > Prostheceraeus > Prostheceraeus crozeri. The sequence goes on along the minus strand of CAJQUW010013290.1, from coordinate 558,991 downwards.
AGTTTAGGACACGTTTTCTGAATGTTTGTTAGTGCCAAAGATCGGTTTAAGCTATTGAATGCATTGTCCGCATCGACCAACAGCATCCCTTCACAACAATCATCAGTATATATAGTTTTCATAGCGTGGATAGCAGCTTCTGCTCCTCCAGGTTGTCCAGCGCAAGTTTGAAGATTATCGATACAATGGAGTATTTCAGTCTTCATGAGAAAAGAAATAGATTTTCCGATGACTCGTTTAATAACCTCATTTATTCCTATTGGTCGAACTCTGGGTTTTTGTCTAGAGGGATAAGTCGGCAAGAATTGAAGCATTTCAAATAAGATGGATTGACAGATTCAGTACACAATTTCCGTGCAATTCTGGCAATTGAGTAGCACAAATCTTTACTGGCTCTCTCCCAAATGACTTTGAACATAAAATTCTTTTGATTCCATCAGAATGAAGTCCACTTGGTCCACCAGATCCGGCTAGTCGTTGAGTTGCGTTGTATATTGAATTCTCATCGATATCGTCAAATATAACTGATTCATGAGAAACATTTCAATCTTGAAGTTAATTTGTAGAGAAAAGTTAAGGCCAATTGCAGCGAAGTCATCTATTGAAGTCAAAATTAAAGTTAAAGTAAAATCAACCGAGTTAACTTTCACCTGGTCTTTTCAAGGCTGACCCAGGAAGTGACAATTCTCTCGACATTACAAAATTGCGGTGAAACAGTGATGACAATTCAAATCACCATGGCAGAGCCAACTGTAACACAAAATCTTTCTGGCTACACAGAATTGGCTTGTAGAACCTGATGTACATAGCCTCTAACACGGACAACATGACACTCGATCGTGCACGAGTGACGACACTAAAATTAGCACGCTGATCCGAGTCACGTGACTGTGAACAGCTGACAATGTGCCTCGTTACTGCTGTCACAGCTTTACAGTTCTTACCTGCAGCAAACCATGTAGGAACATGCTCACAGATGCGAGTTGCCAGACGTCTGCGAGTTCTTCCGATGTAACTGACTCCACAATTATAAACATACTCGTAAATCACATTAGAACACTCATACGCTGGCAACCGATCCTTAGGGGATGCTACAGGTATACTCCTTGTAGAAAAAATCACAATAGGTTTCACAACGGGAAGACAGGACAAGGCACTGTACACTTCCTTCTTGATTCTTGAGGACACATAATCACCATAAAATGGTAGTCTCAGGTAGACAGACTTCTTTTCAGGACCCTCAGATACGTCACAAGGTGTAGAGGGTAGTTTGACAATTTTGTGAAAATCTATAAAATCCTGCGGATAACCGTTCCTTTTCAATACTTCAACAAAAAACAAAAATTCGTTATCCAAAAATTCAGGAGAATATATGCGCAAAGCACGTAAGAACAGGGTCCTCACCAAAGACTTCTTATACTGGACAGGCACAAAACTGTGAAAGTTTGTAAAGACACAAACTTTAGTTTTTCTGTAAACTTTTGTCTTCACAATACCCTCGCTTGAACGCATCACAAAAACATCAAGAAAAGAAATTGAGCCGTGGCCTTCAAACTCAGTTGTGAATGACAAATTTGGATGAAATGAGTTAAAACGAGACAAGAGTAACTCAGCATCTGCGGCACTTTTCACAAGAGCAAAAGTATCATCTACAAAGCGAACATATAGAAACGTTAAGGAGTCAAGTTCTTGTTTCAAACAATGCTCAAGATGCCCCATGAATATATTAGCCATAAGTGGACCAAGACCGCTACCCATGGCACAACCGTCGCATTGCCTGTAGAACGTTCCGTTAAACAAAAACTGGACATTGAGTGTACAGATCTTTAACAATTTTTCAAGATATCATACGACATCATCTTAAGATCGCTGATATCCATATTTGTGATATTATTCACAAACGTAAAGGAATCCTTCCTTAAAGTTAATGTTCCGGTCAGGCCAATTCTGTCTATGTCTGGATCTGCCTATTTGAATATTTCTAAATGGTTAGCTGAGATTTTGAAACCAATAGAGAAACTGTTCAGTAATCGTTATGTAAAGGATTCCTTTACGTTTGTGAATGATATCACAAATATGGATATCAGCGATCTTAAGATGATGTCGTATGATGTGAATTCTTTATTCACTAGTATACCTGTTACGGAAACTATTAGTATAATAATTTCCAAAGTAAAGGAGAATCCATCGTTGTGCCGTGTTCCAGTGTCGGATCTTGAAGAATTGTTAAAGATCTGTACACTCAATGTCCAGTTTTTGTTTAACGGAACGTTCTACAGGCAATGCGACGGTTGTGCCATGGGTAGCGGTCTTGGTCCACTTATGGCTAATATATTCATGGGGCATCTTGAGCATTGTTTGAAACAAGAACTTGACTCCTTAACGTTTCTATATGTTCGCTTTGTAGATGATAGTTTTGCTCTTGTGAAAAGTGCCGCAGATGCTGAGTTACTCTTGTCTCGTTTTAACTCATTTCATCCAAATTTGTCGTTCACAACTGAGTTTGAAGGCCACGGCTCAATTTCTTTTCTTGATGTTTTTGTGATGCGTTCAAGCGAGGGTATTGTGAAGACAAAAGTTTACAGAAAAACTAAAGTTTGTGTCTTTACAAACTTTCACAGTTTTGTGCCTGTCCAGTATAAGAAGTCTTTGGTGAGGACCCTGTTCTTACGTGCTTTGCGCATATATTCTCCTGAATTTTTGGATAACGAATTTTTGTTTTTTGTTGAAGTATTGAAAAGGAACGGTTATCCGCAGGATTTTATAGATTTTCACAAAATTGTCAAACTACCCTCTACACCTTGTGACGTATCTGAGGGTCCTGAAAAGAAGTCTGTCTACCTGAGACTACCATTTTATGGTGATTCTGTGTCCTCAAGAATCAAGAAGGAAGTGTACAGTGCCTTGTCCTGTCTTCCCGTTGTGAAACCTATTGTGATTTTTTCTACAAGGAGTATACCTGTAGCATCCCCTAAGGATCGGTTGCCAGCGTATGAGTGTTCTAATGTGATTTACGAGTATGTTTATAATTGTGGAGTCAGTTACATCGGAAGAACTCGCAGACGTCTGGCAACTCGCATCTGTGAGCATGTTCCTACATGGTTTGCTGCAGGTAAGAACTGTAAAGCTGTGACAGCAGTAACGAGGCACATTGTCAGCTGTTCACAGTCACGTGACTCGGATCAGCGTGCTAATTTTAGTGTCGTCACTCGTGCACGATCGAGTGTCATGTTGTCCGTGTTAGAGGCTATGTACATCAGGTTCTACAAGCCAATTCTGTGTAGCCAGAAAGATTTTGTGTTACAGTTGGCTCTGCCATGGTGATTTGAATTGTCATCACTGTTTCACCGCAATTTTGTAATGTCGAGAGAATTTTCACTTCCTGGGTCAGCCTTGAAAAGACCAGGTGAAAGTTAACTCGGTTGATTATACTTTAACTTTAATTTTGATTTCAATAGATAACTGATTCAACTGAATGATTAACAGTTTTATTTGTAACATATTCATGATTGGGTTGCTGGGCTGGAGGATGCTTGCGTTGTAAAGCTTCGAAGACTTCCTCATTTAGGTCTAATCTTCCTGACTTTCCATTCACACTTACGCAGCGGAGTGCATCTCTTACTTTTCCTTGAAGCATCAGTTTTGAAAAGGTGCTGTTGGCATTTGCATTTTTCTTTGGAGAATGACGAAGCTTCGATTGAATTACTTGACGTTCTTATATTATCTCATCAAAATTTCCACTTTTCCATAACTTAAGTCTCTTTTCCAAATATTGAGAATGTTCATGTGCTTCAGAATTCTTACTTGACTTCCGTAGCATAAGTGATATTGATACTATCAATGCCGTCAAAGCAAATGGTTCTGTCTTGGGACAGTTGAAGAAATTGTCAGCCAGTCTCTTTAGCTCATTGATGAAAGATTTCCCGGCTTTCCCTGTTGGGACTTTGAATAAGGTGGGTATCCATGAACTGATTGTTTCATAGAGTTCTTCCATTTTATTTTTGATTTGACAACCGTGGTATGGACCCCACTTGATATTCATAGTGATACTTCCTACTTCTTCGTATTTTTCTTTAAGATTTAGATTTTCATCGATGGAATTTGAATTATGATCAATTAGTGACTTTGTCTCAGTCCACTGACGAGCTTCTTCAATAACGCCTTCAATAGTAGCATTTAAGTTATCATTTTTATCATTAGAGTTACTGGTATTAATTGGTGGTTGTAACTCTGATTCTGCTTTATCCACCTTTTGATTTTCATCTTGTCTGTTTGATTTCTCTGCCCATTCTCTAGCATTTTCAATCACAGTGTTTATTATCTGTTCTAAATGAGAAATTGTTATATTCTCTTCCATTGCGATTAAATGGAATTACACTTCTGTCAATTACTTCATTCCATTCAGGAGAACCTTGATCAGTCGAATGCAACCTCCTAAGCACTAAATACCAAGAAAGATGAGGATGTGTTCAATGAGAATGATCAGCTTGAGCCCATCTTACACTGCACCAACGTGATATTAATGAGCCAGTATTTCCTTGATCAGTCGAATACAACTTCTTAGGCGATAAATGCTAACAAAAAGGAGAATGGGTTCAATGAAAATGATCAGCTTGAGCCCATCTTACACTGCACCAACGTGATATTAATGAGCCAGAATTTCCTTGATCAGTCGAATACAACTTCTTAGGCGATAAATGCTAACAAAAAGGAGAATGGGTTCAATGAAAATGATCAGCTTGAGCCCGTCTTACACTGCACCAACGTGAGATTAATGAGCCAGAATTTCCTTGATCAGTCGAATACAACTTCTTAGGCGATAAATGCCAACAAAGATGAGAATGGGTTCAATGAGAATGATCAGCTTTAGCCCGTCGTACACTGCACCAACGTGAGATAATATGTTACATAAGATGAGTGAGATAAGTGTAACAATATGTTACTAACTCGTTGCAAGCAAGTCAAGGTGAAGTCAAGTCACGCGTAGAATTTCATTGCTCCATCTTGCTCCTACTCGTAAAATGGTTTCCAATCATTGTCTGCTGCTTTACCGTTGTTTCACCTATGAGACGTCGCATATTATGCACTGCCATTAACGTCTAGCGTTCCTGTCGCAGGAAAAAGGGAAGATAATTGTGACGTCAAATTTCATGTGACAGCTCAGACGGTGAATCGACGTACGACCTATTGGAAACCAGCTTTTAGACTTTTCCTGCTGGTTGTACGTAGTTGATGTTTCGGGAATCCCTGCAGCCGAATCATTAGTTGCTGAGATAAGCAGCAAGGCCCACATAGTGAGGTTGTCACACTTGCGTCTTGGGATACCGATATGTCGTAGGGGGGACGAAGCTGTGTGAGCCTCAATGACCGCCGCTCATCTTCGAAAGTAAAGCGTGGGTGGAACTACAAGGATTGTTGAATTTGATAATCAAAAACGATAGACTTCCACTGGCCACGCTTGTTCTCGAAGGCAGACACATCAAGAATGAATTTGATAGCAAACTGACTGAACTAAAATCACATCAAATATCCAAAGTCACGCTAAAAGCTTGCGACAAAAGAAATTACACACATAGAAAGTCAATACTATCTAAAATTTACTTGACACATGATACTCATAAATTCTAAAGTAGACAGGCATTTACAACTAAAAGTCATTGAAGAATGCACAATACTGAGGCTGGACTAACACAAACGAAGAATGAATAGTCGTTCCTTCTTACAACATAGGACAGGTCTCAAAGTGCGGATGGAAACACTCTCCAGGATCGACAAATACAGCTTAGTACGGGTGGACTTCAGAACGGAGAATCCTTGCTTATCGGTAGGTAAAATATCCATCTTCTTTTCACAACTGCACAGGTGTCGGGTTATAGCTGACTGAGGGGCCTTCTTAGACTTCGGTCTTTCATTAGACGAGTACAGCCATTTGGGGATATGCTCGGGTTGACGCTGTGAAAGGCCACGTTCGCTCTTGCCCACGTAACTTGCTCCGCAAGCACAATTGAACATATAAGTAACCATGGGTTTGTTGGCAAGAGGAACGATATCCTTCACCTTATCCGAGCATAAAGTTCTCGTGCGAAAGACAGGAATTGCTTTCAGATGGAAAATTGTCTTCTCAATTTCCTTCCGCATTTCGTTTGCGATCCTTTCACTTTGATTGCCATAATATTGTACGTCAAAATAAAACCGCTTCTTTTCGACAGTCACAAATTTTTCATATTTTCTCTGAGAATGTTTATCAATAAACCACTTTGGGTATCCATTTTTTCTGAGGATTCTATTGATAAAATCGATTTCAGTCTGTAGGTGATTAGGGCTACACAATGCTTTCGCTCGATAGAATAAAGTGGATACCAAGTTTGATTTGTATCTCCTGGGAGAAAATGGACCAAAGTTGTTGTACAGCGAAGTGAACGTATCTTTACGGTAAATTGATGTCGATATCGCACCATTATTCTCAAAGTGAAGCCTCAAATCCAGAAAGTGATTTGCTGTTTCACGGGTAAACTCCAATGATGGATGTTGAGCATTGAATGTTTCAAAAAGTTCATCACATTTGGCTTTGTCTTCGGCAATTAAAAACGTATCATCAACGTACCGACAATAAAACTTGAAAGAATTCAATGTGGATTCCAGTTTCTCCTCAATTGATCTCATGAATATCTCACAAAATGATGCGCTCATTGGTGAACCCATCGCGAGGCCATCTTGCTGTGAATATGTTTTGCCATTGAAAGCAAAAGAGATATCCTTTGTAAGCGCCGACAACAAAATGCGACAATTTGACTCAGATAGCGGAGAATCATGCAATTTTGGATGAGGCAATCCACTTCTGTAGAGTGTATCACAAATAATATCCACGGTGTCGTTGACTGGAACATTGGTGAAAAGATTTCTCACATCAAAAGACTCACAGACATCATTGGGACCAAGATTAATTTGCGTTATCCTCTCCTTAAATTCAAAGGAATCCTTCACACTAAAGGTATTGAAATTCTTCAATAAAGGTTTCAATAAAGTACTGTCAATGAATCTGGATAAGCTGTGATAAACTGAATTCACCATGGATAACACTGGACGAAGTGGAGTGTTTGGCTTATGAACTTTTGGAAGCCCATAAAGTCTAGGTATAATACAACCTTTCGGAATAAGATCACAGCAATATGGCGGAAGCTGTCCGTCATCAACGAGTTTTCGTATCAATGTAGCAATGCGCTTTTGATTGTCTTGGTCACTCCAATCCATATCTTTGGGAAAATGCTTGAATTTTGTCAAGTCATTTAAAATGGAATCCATCCGCTCAATGTATTGAGATTTTGTCATAATGACGGTTCCATTACCTTTATCTGGACGTGAAATAACAACACCCTTGTTCCTTTGGAGATTGCGGATTGCGGATTGCAGATCTCAGCTTCTTCTTCGCATCTTTGGATTCGGGTAGGTGAACATTAGAGAGGTCATGAGCATACTTGCGCAAAGATGCTTGAATTCTATTCAACTTTTATGGATCAATTTCACCCTCACGTTCCAGTTGATATGCGGTATGTTCCATGTCGGTGAATACCTGAACAGAATCACATTCTCTAGGACTCGCATATTGATTAACACCCATGGTAAAGACAGACTTCTCTTCTTCAGACAGGGTACAGCCACTTACATTGAAAATTGTATTAGAAATCGATGTTGTGCCAAATTTTGAATTCAACAAATATTCCAGTGATGCACGATACTTGCTTCGTCTGTTCCGGCGTTGATTGGATTGAATATTCCAAAGAAATTTGAACAATCTAATCTGATCAAAAAGAGAAAGTTCTGATTTTGTCTGTGCCAACAACTGGGATCGCAATAGTCTCCACTTCAATTCTGCGCTCTGTCTCAGAGATATCGGACTGTAGAAAACATTCAATAGATACCTGATTGATTCTGATTTTTGCCGATAACATGCGCCTCCGTATTGAATCAGTCACTAAGTGATGTTTCAAACACTCCTTGAGAAATATACGAGTATTCCGTTCTAAGTGATAAGCAATTTTGCCAGAGTAATTCGCAATGTCGTTCAAAATACTTATGAAAGTGTGCGAGCAAACTAACTGAACTAAAATCACATCAAATATCCAAAGTCATGCTAAAAGCTTGCGACAAAAGAAATTACGCACATAGAAAGTCAATACTATCTAAAATTTACTTGACACATGATGATACTCACAAATTCTAAAGTAGACAGGCATTTACAACTAAAAGTCATTGAAGAATGCACAATACTGTTGAATTCCCGGATAATGCTGATCATCTTCTGGCGATATACTTTGTTGAGTGGTGCGTCTTCGTGGGGTTGGGGGCGTCCTTAGGGTACTTCTATTCTTTCCCCCCCCCACATTTCTTTTGTTGACACCCGGCAGTGTTGCATCGTCAACGATATTCTTTTGCTCTTTAGGCAATCTCACTACCGTCACAAAAGCGTTGATTATGTAAAAATCCTCTTATCTGGCTGGTAGAACATTTACAGCCTCAGAATTAGACAACTACTCGTCATTTGTCTGTAGACAACAATCACACGAAGTTGATGATCACAGCTGTACCTTGTATTCTACTCTAACTGAGTATCCAAGGGACCAATCCTTCAGCCCAGGATTCAAGTAAGACTTCTCAGTCGTGTTGTAGTGTCGCTCGGTGACAGATCAAGTCTATTCTAAACCCAATGTAACTGACTTCGGCGAAATTTGATGATTTTGGAAAACTTGAAAAATTTGGGGGGGGAAAGAATAGAAGTACCCTCCTTAGTTGATAGCTTTATACGGGAGGATGTTCATTATGGAAACGCAAGCAAAAATAAAGCGCTCCCTCCAATAATCGCTTAAGTGAAAGTGAAGGTAAATTTGCGTACAAAGGCTAAGGCACTACTTTGTCTCAAAACTTTTGTCGTTGCACAAAATAATTACCTTAATTTTTAAACAACACCTTTATTTAAGCGATTATTAGAGGGAGTGCTATATTTTTGCATAAGCTTCCATGAGAGGGTGCAGCTAAAGGCTGTGTGACTGATTGGTTGCAGTCAAATTGGTTCTGGGTCGTATGGTGAGGAGAATGATTGCAAGAGCGTTGTAGGGAGGCGGGATACCGAAATAAGTGAAAAGGATGTGTGATATCCACGGCGGGAGACCTTGGAAGGGTCTGGAATGGATGGTTGAAGATGCAGGAGGGATGAGGATGTTAGCAAGAGAACTGTGTTGGCGGGTGACACATTGATGCTACATGTGGATGGGCCTGCGGTGACGAGTGAAGGGAAGATTGGTTAGTGGTAGCCGGTAGTCTTTACCAGGGGATCATCAGATGGCACAGGAGTTGTGATGTGTTAGAAGGTACTGAAGGGATTGCTTCGTCGTTCCAAGCATTGTTGGAAGTGATGAGATGGCTGTTGTATCATCAGGATGAATTTATTAGTGTGATGGTAGTGTCTTTTAGTCATTCGGGGTTGGTTGCGATGATGAAGGATGAAATCGGCAATTCGATAAACAGCTGCTCGAAGGAGATCGTGACGTTACGGATGCTGTTGGGCAATCTTGCAAGGTTGGGTCCAATTTTGGGCTTGGGTACCCACAAGACCCAAGAGTGGCTATTTTTCTATTGAAGTGGAACAACAATTTCCAGAATATGTTTGGAATTTTGATTGAGATTTAAAATTGTATGAAGATATTTTGAATCACACCATATTGTACATATGACAAAATTATTAATATGCATATAATGTTCATATTAATTACTATTTATTACATGAATTTGTTGTTGCGGAATTGAGGCCATATTAATATTCAGCTAAAAGTATTAATTATCGGCATAGGTTATCTCTGGGTTTAATATCATCAACCCTGTTTACGTCTACAGGCTAATAATTTCCTAATTAGAACAACATGCATGATTAAGCTACATTCCTTGCAACATATCTGATCGAGAAACGAAACACACACAACATAGGCCTCGTATAAGATGAAAACAGCACAAATGTAGATATAACGATATTTTTACTAATCGCAAGAAGCAATCATCAAAGAGTGTCACTACATTAAATGATGCCGATATCTTTCTATTTCTAATACATGTGGCCTAATAGCAGAATAAACAATATAGGGGCCGAAGTTTTCGACTTTCAAGGCAAGAGGCTGTATGAACCAAATATCTACGAATTATTGTGGGCCACCAATTAAACAGCATAAGCGTAATACAGGTATTGATTTCATCCTTTTTTTCATTTATTATTTGTTTCATTTCGCTCAAAATGATACTGTATATACAAATTCTGTCTAACACAATGCATTGCATCTAGTTTAATGGATTAAATTCACAAGGAAGCCATAGGTTAAGTATAGTTTAAAAAGCTACTTAAACAAACTTTCAGATAGACATTTACGGTAGGTCTATATCGAAGTTGATGATAGCACAGTTTTATCATAGGAAGACGAATCGTGTGGTTGAAGTAGGTTATATATTTACATGTAAATGCAAGCTTACATGTAGATGACTTGCTATGACATGATGTGGTCATATACCTATGTAGAATTTTTCCAAGAAAACTGCAAATGATCATTCATGGTCAATTTCTTTACTCTTGGGGGGGGGGTACCCAAGCTCTTGGGTCCGCAACCCCCCCCCCAAAGAGTAAACACAAGACTCAACCTTGGCAATGAAAAAAATAGTTGTTTTCGTGTACATTGTAGCCCGGTGATCAATGGTTGGGTTGAAGAAGCGCAAAATCGATCGAGAAATGAGGACCACTGTGAGGTTGGATGCTTTTGTGAGGTGATGACTAGTTTGTGGAAAAAGCGTGAAGTGGTTGATGTGCAGTTGGACGGTTCATGCATGGTAACTGGCGATGGTTTATAACACATAGGGTGCGTATGGCGATATTGAAATCCGGGCACTCACTACACTCAGGAGAGTGTATACAAAATGATTGGGATAGATAGGATATGTCGTGGATGTGAGAAGGGGTGTTGGAGTTAGTCTTGCTGCGAGGTGTGCTGTTGGTGAAATAAAGCGTGAATACCGACATGTAAAAACAACACAGAATATGAAACACATATTTAAAAACAAGATCTTTTGCTTTGTTGACAACATAAAGCAGAGATCATAGGTAACAAAAACGCGCGTGTGATTGTCATGTGCGTACATGATCCCGCATGTAGGGGATATTCGACATTATTCATACATAGAGCAGTTGGTGTAACTAAGCTGCTCATCGTAAGTATTAATTTCATTAATTTTAAATTTACATATTAAGTCATTTTGTTGTAAAATGTACGCATAAGCTATGTGAAAATTTTCAAATACATACCTGGAAATTCAAAGTTCTCCGCGTCATTCTTTCAGATGAGACTACTTACAGCTTATGTTCGCATTCGTCTACTAATGCCAACGTTAAGTGATCTACGTGTGCCCTAATAAAAAACGTACATGTATGTAGTTTCCCATGTTTTTATGAAGTATACCCTAGGAGTGTAAATATAAGTATCTTAGGTGCATGTGTATGACCTGTAACAAAAACAGTACTACAATGTTTTTCAGTGATAACACAATATGTCGGCAAAAATATTTTTCTCCACTTAAAAAGCTGTTTTTCACATCAATCTAAGTACACGATTAATGTATGCATTTTCAAGCAGGACCATCTACACTGCAGGTTTGTAAGCGCGGGATTCAGTCTGGGCTTGTGAAAAAATCGGGACTGAGTCCGCTTCCGGGGTTAGAGCGAAGTCCCTCGTCAGTCTCCCGCTTCAGTCTCCAGTTCCGTGTTCATCTCCAATCGATTCCGATTCGGTAGACGAAAATAGGACATTTTGATCAATGTGTGTAACTCCATTAGATAGTAATGTATATATGACCGGTTCAGGAAAACTAAAAACAAAATAAGATACCTCCAGAATGCAAAATCGGAATATTTCATATACTGAAAAAAGACCTGTAAAAATAAAAAATAAAATAATAAAATCAAAAAAATGTTTTAGCTCGTTGCGATTTTTTCATATACTGAGAATGAGTATAGGAATATTTCATACCCTGAAAAAGAGTTTATAAATAAAAATGATATTAAGGATAAAATTTAAAAAACAGTTTTAAGCTCGTTGGGATTTTTTCATATACTGAAAAGAGGTTTCAAAAATATCACGTAGTCGAAAATTTACGTAGTCTAAAAATATCAAAAATTTACGTAGTCTAAAAATATCGAAATTTCAAAAATCTCAATTTCAAAATTTCAAAATTTAGGTAGTCCAAAAAATTCAGAAATTTCGAAATTCTAAAAATTCAGAAATTTCAAAATTTCAAAAAATTCAGAAATTTACGTAGTCCAAAAATTTAAGTAGTCTAGGAATTTCAAAAAAAAATTTCTAAAAAAATTTATTGAAAAATGGAACCTCAAAAATGGAAGAAACTTCGAGAATATATCCTTCGCTAATAAATGAACGTAGTTCTACTTTAATGGACATTGAAAAGATGAACATTGAAAAACACAAAGATAGAGTGCGTTATATGAAAAATAAGGAAACGCAATTATTATTAAGATTAGAGCATTATAAAAAATTAAGAAAGAGATGGTCTAAAGTTAAGAATGTAGCACAAGGTTGGAATATTTTTAACAGTAAGTTTAGGTGCTTTAACAATTGTTATTTCTTCTGGCGCTCTTTCAATTCCTGTTATTGCTACTGCTTTAACAGGTACGGGTGTTTTTACAACTTCATTTGTTACAATGTTAGATAAATCTTTAATAACTAATAAACGAAAATCATTAAAACTAAACATTTACATATTAAAGAAGTTTATGACAAATTACATTACTACTTTGAAAGAGTATGTGATGATAATGTTATTACGTTAGATGAGATTGAAAAATTTGATCAAATAGCTAATGAAGTAAATCAAATATCATTTCAATTACAGTCAGAAAAAGTTGATGACAAGAATAAACAGGATGGAAAAACTTCTATTGAGGAAACTGATGAAGTTTTTTAGAAGAACTAAATAACTTTAAGCGAAACTTTCAGCAAAACTTTAGACGCCAAAGCAATAAAAAAAATTTGTTCAGTAAAATGTTTTTGTTGTATTCGAATGTTACCACAAAATTCAAATATTATATTTTAAAAATGAATAAAATTAAAGCTGATAATCAAAGAAGAATTCAACAATTAGATGAATTAATAAAACAACAAAATTTTGTGAAAGAAAATCATAAACAACATAGAATGTATAAAGCTGGTATTCAATTTGATATGTTAGAAAAAATGCAGCAAACCGAGCAAGTAAAAATTGATTTTGAAAAAACTATTGAACCATTTAAAAATCTTGAAAAAGAACTTAAATTTAATGATAAACAAATTAATATAGCAGATCCAGTACATAAAACTATATTAGATAACTATGGATTACTAGAATCAAACATAGATAAGAAATTACCAAAATCTATGCAATTTGAACATCCAATTTCATTTATAGATGGAAAAACAATACCTAGATTTTATCTCGGACAAAAAGAAATATTTCCACATCCTTTGCGAGGTTTAATTTTTTCACCAGATAAATCTTTTAGTTTAGATAGAAATTTTGTTGATCTTTTAAGAGGAGCAGATTTAAAAAATTAATTATGCTGTAGAAGATCTCATAAAATATAGAGCTATGTTAGATAGAGTTGATGTAGTAAAAACTCTTAGACGTTATAAACAATTAGAAGATTTAGTTTCAACAGGGGTTAAAGTAGGAAAAGGTTTTAAAACAGAAACAACTATATTCTTTCCATATGATCCACAAGAATTACTAAATAGATTAAATATTTTAATATCTGCAAAAAAGAAGGACATAATTCTAGTTTCAATGAAATTCATGCTATATTGAAAAGATTATTAGAAAAAAGATTATAAAAGTATAGCTGAAATATGTCGTTTTTAATTTTTTTAAAAAAAAATATTTATAAAAATTTTTTTATAAAAAAATGTCTTCGAGAGAATTATCATCAGATGAACTAGAAAAAATTAATAATCATTTAGAAAATCTAACAGAGATTTTGGGTTCATCAAAATTTAGTACGACGTTAAAAATTATAACAACTACTTCATCACATACTTGCAATTTAGAACCCACTTGACATTTAGAACAAAATAAAAATTATCAAATTGTATTAACTAGTTTCTCCACATTTAACACTATTCAAAACGTTATCAAAGATGTGAATGATGAATTTAGATATTCTACTGATAAAGGCAAAACGTGGAAAGTACCAACTTTTCTTCCTGGTTCTTACGAAGTTGAATCAATATCAAATGAAATTAAGAGACATTTAGGTATACCATTTAAAGATAAGAAACAATTACATTTCGCAGTTGAACCAGCAGCTAATAAATTTTTTCTTACTTTAGACGAAAATCATCAAGTTGATTTTAATCATGATAGATCATTGTCAAAACTATTAGGATTTAATAAACAAACCTATAGTCAAGGTTATCATTTAGGTGAGAAGATTCCAAAAATAACTGAAATAAATTCAATTGTTGTACATTGTGACATTATTGAAGGAGGATATATAAATGGTAAATTGTCAAATTTAATCTTCAGTTATCCGGCTTTTACTGTACCCATTGGTTATAGATTAAATGTATTTCCACAAACATTAATATATTTCCCTATTACAAGAAAAACTATCAACAGCATTAACATTAGAATCACTGATGAGAAAGGAAAGGAAATAAATTTTGGAGGTGAAGAGATTATGATAGATCTTTTGGTTAGAGTAGTTTAATTTTATTAAAAAAATTTTATTAAAAATGAATGAAGAACTTTTTACAAAATTACTATTAAATATAAAAAACTCAAATTTAATCATCATCCAAATTTATCTATTAAAGTTTTGTCAGTTATTTGTGGAAGATCAGGATGTGGAAAACCATATTTACTATTTAAAGTTTTAACGACTCCAAATATTTTAGATTATAACAATCTTATAATTTATACAACAACACCAGAACAACCCGTCTATCAATTTTTAAAATGTGGATTTGAAAATAATCTTAAAAAACAGCAATTGCTTCATTATTCAAAGAATATGAAAAATCTGAATATGAAGAAGAAATAAGTTCGTGGTGTGAAGAAGCAGCAAAAAAAACAATGAAACATTGTGTAATTTTTGATGATTGTGTTGATGATAGAAATCAGTCAGTTCAGAGAAATTATTTCACAAGAGATAGACATAGAAACTGTAGTGTTTTTTATTTAACACGAAGTATGTATTCATTAGATGGAATGCCAATATATTTATGCTATTTGAAATAAATAAAGCAAGAAATTTATGTGGTTTGTTAAGAGATTTATGTATAAGAGATAAAGATGAATTTAAACATTCGTGTAATAATGCTTGGTCAAAAGATTATGGCTTCATTACAATTAATATTGATAAAAAATACGTGATAGTTATAGAAAATATTTTCGCGGAGTGATCGAATAATTCATTTTTTTCTTAAAATTTTTCTTAATCTTTAAAAATGAAGAAATTTGAAACTTAGAAAATTTAAAAGGTAAAGTAGTTATTCCATCAGGTAAAATTTTTCTTTTATCATCAAATGGATCTAATGCTAATTTATGTTCCTCTTTTAAATACATTTTATGTTTCTTTGAATTAAGTCCATAATAACATGCTGTTTTTATTTCATTATTAAATAATGCATTCTTATAATCTTGAAATGTTATTTGGTTAGCCACTGATGCCTTTGAAATTCCTTTTGATGTTTTAGATGTTTTTGAATTTGTTTTAGATGTCTTAGAATTTGTGTTATAACAATAAGATCTAGATTTTAAAAATACAGCATCTGTTATGTACTCTTCATTTCCTTCTAGTTCATCTTTTACTTTACATAAATCAGAAGGATGGATGATATCTTTTATTTTATTAATTTGTTCATCAAGTGAAGAATTATACGGTATTGTTAATTCTAAGAAAGCGCTATCAGTATCTGTAAAGTGTAATTTATAGTTTTTGCCATAAGCAGGTGCTAAATAATCATATATAAATCTATACATAAATAGTTTAGCTAATTCTAATATAGTGAATCCTATAAAATTAAACTTATCATGTTTTATAATGTTTCGTCTTAGATGCACTGCACATAGTTCATCACTGAATCTAGTAGTTATTTTATATGTAAGTTTCCTTGTTAAATGTTGAAACCTATCTTTATCACAAACTATTTCAATATTTTGTCTATTACGCACATTTTCTAAAGTCTTACCATAAAATGCATTATTCATTTATTTAAAGAACACGTTTCCAAAATCATCTTTGTTTCCTTTAGCTATTTTTCGTTTTTCAATATTGAACTCTATATAATTTTTTAACCACCTAGATTTTTGATAAACTAGTTTTCGATGTATTTTAGTGAGAATCATTCCATGTTCTAAATACCAATCTAGCATTCTTCCTTCAACAACATACTTTCCTTTATTACTTTGTGTTAACATAAGTTTTTTTGTTGGTCTGTATTTCTTAGGAATTAAAGATTTTTGATAATCTGTAAAATCTTCTATATTGGGAATTTTGTTTTCGGGACAGAATGGATAATATTTTGTTGCGCCTTTTATATAATCAGGGTATACTAAATCAACTTCATATATATAACCATGATTATAATTTCCATCATATGTAGGTTCGTAATCAAGAATATTACACCGTGACATTTCACCTGTTGGTAATTCTTGTATCATGCAAGAAGAATATAAGCTATTAAAATCATAATATAACAAATAGTTTTCTCTCATGAATTCATCAACTGCTGCTTGACTGTCTTCATTTGATATAAGTCCTTCTATATTTTGATTAAACAATTTTATAAACTGATCTTTTTCTTCTGGATTTAAAATTTTTAGATATCCATAATCATCAGGATTTACTTTCTTATTATAACATTTAACATATCTATTACCTAGAACAGATGAAACACCACCTCTAATTCCAGATTCCAAAAATAATTATTTATCATAAGAACTTTCTTTATAATATTTAAGTTTAACATTTGTATGTTTCAACCCTGCTAACCATGTTAATCCTGATGTAGAGTAACAATAACATGGATCTATTCTGTAATATTCTACACACATGTTACGAAAGTTTTCAAAAATATCAGCAAGGATTAATACATCTATCTGAAGATATTTCATTGTATAATCATACATTGTTCTACAATTTAACTCTCTCCAATTCTTTTCAGCTTCTGCATAATCTTCTTCAGATAGTTGTGATTGTTTTAATGTTGATTTAAATTTATCACGTGAAGAAAGTTGATGTTCTTGCATTATATCATCTATTCTATTTATCTCCAGTTAAATATTCGTAGGGAAAAATACCTTTTAAAGGTTTTTAATTATATTTATTTAATATTTTACATTGTTCAGGTTTCAAAGTTTTTCCCATGACCTGTAATGAATAAGAATTAAACAATCTAAATGCATCTAATATTCTAATACAACCTAATTGCATTGAAAAATATTCTTCTTCAGTTTTATATAGTACGTTTGTTCTTAGTTGTTGCAATTTTTCAGATGAGAATAGATCTTTTATTATTAAATTGAAATCATATTTAGAACCATTGTAGAAATATAATGGTACAAAGTTATATCTAAATTTATTGGCATTTAGATTACAAGAATTATGTGCTGCACCTCTAAATAATCCATTTAGATGATCATGATCTTTTACCTTATAAGTTTAAATTCTTTTCAACAGTAATAACATTTTTTTCATTATCAAATTGCACTAATTGGTCATACGTTAATGGAAGCATTGGTTTATTTGTTTTAAGCAATTGTGAAAAATATTTTTGTAATTCTTCTATTTTCTTTGTAAACATTTCTGAACTATCTTCACCATAGTATTGATAATATTCTGATTTAAATAATTCGGGATAATTTGAATGAATGTACATTCCCCAACTTAATGGTTTTTGTTCAAGCAAATGCTTACCAGAACTATGTGCCATGTTAACATTATCTGCTTCAAAATCACAATATATAATAAAGGGTACTTTATTTTTGTAATACCATTTATTATAAACTAAATAATCTTCTTTAGTAAAAGTATTTTTAACTGCTTCATTTTGTTGACAATTCTCCAAATGTCTATTCATTTCTTCTTTAGTTCTAAAGCTCGTCATACATTGGAGACAGGGAAAATTGGCATCATCATAAGTTTTTGTAAATATAGAAATATCTTTACACAATATGTAATGAC
The DNA here is from genome assembly GCA_907163375.1 of Prostheceraeus crozeri. Taxonomy (NCBI): domain Eukaryota; kingdom Metazoa; phylum Platyhelminthes; order Polycladida; family Euryleptidae; genus Prostheceraeus; species Prostheceraeus crozeri. The sequence continues at coordinate 540,729 of CAJQUW010013290.1, read as the reverse complement.
CTTGATAATATAGTATATTCGCTTGTGCTGGTTGCATTAGCTGCTGCTTTTACATTTTTAACTTTTGTTGATATTCCTGCTGTAATATTTCTAACTGTTCTTGATATTTTTTTTTGAAATTGTTCTTCATATTGTTTTCGACATTGTTCTTCATATTGTTCATGATATTCCTTACTTAACATATTTATACCCAGATGATATTCTTGTAGATTTTTTTGTTGACAATGTTCTTTATATTGTTGCAGATTTTTTGGATGACATTCTAGTTCATTAAATTGAGAATTACATTGTTGGTAGACTATGTATGATAATTTTAAATATTCTTTATCTTCAAGATTCCATTCGTTTTCAATATATTTGCGAAATAATATAGTTACTTCTTGTTGATATTCCTGTAGATATTGATTATGTAACATTTGTAACTCTTGTTGATATTGTTTTTTATATGGTTGCGGTAACATCTTTAACTTATGTATATATTCTGACAATAGAGACGAACGCTCGGTTTCGTACTCATAGGAAAATCCACATCCTTTATAATCATTATGATTAATCATTATTGGTGTTAATGTTTTTATAATTTCATATTTTTCAGTACATATTACATTTCCTTTGTAAATAATATTATGATGCATGTGATTTCCTCTTTCATTGTATACTATTTCTGTTTGGCATAAATTTTTGTTATTCAAATAAAATTCTTTTGAGTTGTTATAAACAATGTTATTAACTTTAATATCTCCGGGATATAAGGGAGTAATGTCACCAATAGAAACATACTTCACATTTAATTCAAAAACATTTACTTTAAAAGAAACATTAAATTAAACATTACATTTAAAAAGAATAAATTTTTATTTATTATTTTTTATTATTAAAATTATTTTATTATAATTTATATATATTATAATTTATTATAAAAATTAATTTATTAATTAAATTTAAAAAAATAAATTCTGTGTAAAATGTCCTTGTACTATTTCTTCAGTCATTCCATGGGATCCAGTTTTTGTATAAAATACTTCTACATTCATTATAACATTTGAAAGATTTCTTAAATATATTATAGAAGTTTGTATAGAAGTCGGTTTTCTCGGTATATAGGAAACCTACGCATTCAAACTTGTACCTCAATCGATCCTCATGTCATCCTCGCAATGTATTCGGTGGCGTCGTCAAATTACTTGGATTACGTGCTTCTCGTCTTTGTTCGGAGTCGACAGTCGGTGAAGAACTTGGGAATTTAAGGAACACACTTTTGGCGAACGGCTACCGAACTAGAGAAATTGAGCAGCAATTACGTTCGCTGGATGGTGACACGAGCAGGAGTGCTGAGCGAAGACAGATTACTGGTTCCATTCCTTTTGTGCCTGGTATAAGTGACATTATCAAGTCTAAGTTGGCTGCGTTTGATGTCAACATTGCACTCAAACCGGTATCTACATTACGAGATTTTCTGGTTAGAAAGCGTCCTTCACCAGCATTTTGTTTGGGTTCCGTCTACCATATCAAGTGTGGCTTCCAAGACTGTTCCTTCTCACACTTTGGGGAATCATCTAGACCGATCGACAAGAGGAAGGCAGAACATATTCGCAACATTCGTGAGTTGGACGCGGACAGGTCAGAGTTGGCCAAGCATGTACTGGACACTGGCCATCGAATTAATGTTGATTCGTTGACCATAGTCGATAGGGAGCCTGTCTGGAAGAAGAGAATTGTTAAGGAATCTTTGTGGACAAGTAAACTTCAGTCTTCGAATAAAACTAAGATTGATTTGGGTAGATTTTACGATAATGTCGTGTAGCTTGTTAATTTTGTCTTAATGTCGGTTTCAGCACTTTTAGCATCTTACTTTTGACTTTTAGAGTGAGTAGCATCTTCTTGTATCTTATTCTGTTCTGATAATTAATTCTATGTTTAGTGAGATCTGATCATCTGTTGTCTACATTGCTACTACATGAAGAAATAAAGTCAGTTGCTTGAGGATGGCAGACGGCGTCTGTTGAAAGCGCTCGCAAAGAACCTTGGTGGTTTTCTTTTTGCTTTGGGTTACATCGACTCTTGGGATGTCCTCCGAGACAACTAATTATAGAAGTTTGTTAATACATCATAAAAAGTTTCATCGGTTTCATTATGTTCAACAGATTCATCAAATAAATATTTTATATCTGTTACAGCTTCGTCGGTTTCGTCAGTTTCATTAAATAAATATCTTATATCTGTTTCGGGCGAAGTACTAGAAAAAAAAGATTCCCCCAAAAAAATCTTCACTATTAAAAACTTTTTTATATTCCGAATGTGAATAATCATCAAATTTTTTTTTTTACTTTTATATCAGTAGGTAATGTTTCCAGATAGTTTTTGTAATTATTTAATTTTGATATATTTCTTTCGTCAGCTCGATCTACATTTTGTAAATGCAGATTGATTATTTTAAATCAATTAATTAATTGACTTTTTAAATGAGATTGATAACTTCTTTTTGCTTGTAACTGTCTTTTACATAAGACACACTAAAACTTGGTATTTCCATTATTTTTTATTTTTTAAACAAAAAATTTGTGTTTTAATTTCAGATGTAAATTTTAGATCTGATAAATTTTTTAGATGAAGGCAGGAATATTTAATTGTTGCAATGCTTTTAAATCATAGACTGTTAAATGTTCTTTATTAATTAACCACCATAAAATATTATTGCCAAAAATACTCTGAAACTTCGCAAACAAAGTGGAAAATCCTTTGTTTTAGTGTATTTTAATATACCGTGTTTTATTTTATAATCCTTGACGATCAGATATTATTGGTGTTGCTTTTTTCAAGGCATTTCTTACATCATCAATTCCAGATTTTAAACATTTTAATGTATTATTATTTTCTAATATACCAGCTATTGGTATACCAAATTTTGCATTTAAATAATTATCAAAATAAAAATAAAATGTTTTAGGAAGAATATTTAGTGGTACTTTTGCTTCATTTTCTAAAAAGATAATTATTTCTTCTATAGGTTGAGGTGTTAAATTTTTTACTTTCGCATACATTCTAATATCAAAGTCTTGAGAGTTATTATATATTTCACGTTCAGTATTTATTAATATATTCAAATCTTTATCATATACTTGCATTTGCACAATTATAGATTAGGACAAAGTGTTACATGTCGCGGAAATTTTTTCTTCAATATAATTTTTTGACAACCTCTACACTTTAGATAGGTTTATTAGCAGCAAACATGTTTCAGTAGGCAAGCTACCATCATCAGTGACAACGGTCAATAAACAAGGAAGCAATATATACAGTGCGAATGAGACAAGAAAAATCAATATAGGGAAAGCGGCAGTGATTGGCTGCGGTTATTCATTAGGTACTGTGAATGAAGGATTGAATTTATGTACAATGATTCAGCAATTTTCGTGTATGGAGTGGGAATGAGAATTTTAAAATTATCTTTATTTGGGATGTGAACATGAAGAGATATTTCGGATGTTGGTCGACCTTTCACGTGTTCGTTTATCCTAGTAAAAATATGGCGACGGGTTTCACCGACCGACGTAGCATTTACTGCAATGCTCACAAGTATACTTATACACTACGGAAGATAACTCATTGAAAGGAACTTTATCTTTATTGCTTGTCATGTTTTGTGTTTTGTATGTGTTCAGGGTAATTCTTAAAATACTATCTTCTAAAGCACTATTTATGTGTCGAATATTACGTTTTATTCGAGAAAGAAGAGTTGAAACATAGGAAAACTTGCCTACTGAAACATGTTTGCTGCTAATAAACCTGTCAAAAGCTTACGGCTTCTCACTGTCAACACTCTACACTTTACTTTTTCTTTTAGACAATCCTTATACTGATATTTACTATCATAAAACACTGTCTTAGGTTTAATAATTTGACAATTTGTATATTGTCTTGTAGAATTTATACAAGAATTATAATGATTAGTAATTCCTTGACTTGTAAAATATTTATTACAATTACGACATAGCTGATCTTTCATTTTATATTTTATTTTATCTTTTTTAGCCTCCTCTGGTTGCTCACATAATTTTAAATGACTTGCAAAATTTTTAGACGTTATATTTTTATTACAACCAGAATATATTTTTTTCGTATTACATTGCATAGATTGTCGTGCATCCATAGATTGCCTAGCTTGAAGAATTTTATTTTTTTGTGGCATGTGAACTTCTTCCTGATTTTGATCTACATGATTTTGATCTACATGATTATTCTGTACTAGATGATTATTTGAAACTACATTATTATTCTGTACTAGATGATTATTTGGAACTAAATAATTATTACTTGGACCTACGTTATTTTTTCTAGCTGTATAAAGATTTTGTCCTTGTTGAGATATCAACAAATGTTGTAATTGTTGAATATTTGACATAGGTTGAATTTCTTGAACAGGTTGCATATTTTGACCTTGTTGAGGTATAAACAAATTTTTTAATTGTTGTGATTGACGAATGTATTGCTTATATGTCAGGTAGTAATTGTTGCATACTTGACATAGGTTGCATATTTTGTTGAGATTGTTCTATAAGTTGACCATATGGTGTATATTTCATATGTGAATATAATAACGCTTGATTTGTAAAACGCATATTGCAAACTTGACAAATTTGAGTCATTTCCATTTTTTATTTTCATGTGACAAAAATTTATTTTTTATTTTCATGAGAAAATAATTTTTTATGACATATCTTTTATTGTTAAAAAATGATGTTACCAAATGTTGGTGGAGGTGCATATATCCCGAATATCGTGAATCAGAAATAGAAATAGAAAATTATATCATGAATACTGGAGACGTTTTATCTGGTCCATTGCATCTTTCTATTCTTCCACAACAAAATACAGAGTTAACGAATAAACAATATGTTGATGCACAAATCAATGACTTAAAAGAAAAATATATAAACGATGTTTTGGTTCCACTGATGAATGAATTAAAGGTGCTAAAACTTAATGACAAATCATAAAACGAAAAATTATTAAAACTTGATGAAAAGGATAAAGAGCTAGAGGTAAATATAGCAAAACTTTCTAAAAAAATTTCAGAAAAATCAAAAATTTTAATATTACTTTCTATAAAGTTAAAATCTGCAGTCATTAAAAATAAAAATCAGATACAACTATTGAAAGAACAATTAGAAAATGAATTAGAAAAACTTCCTAAAAATTTTTTTAAAATTTATATGTAAGTTACAAGCTATATTCCAAAAAAGTGTTGATGAATTAAGTTCTAAAATTACTCAACACATGAAAAAGATGAATAGAATAATAAATTAAGTAAAATCACTTAATCAAAAAGTTGATAAAATGAAGACTCTTAAAATCAATTTAGAAGATGAATTAAAGAAAAATTATAAGGGAAATAAAGAACAGTTAGATGCTGTTAAAAATAAGTTAGATGTTCATAAAATTAAGTTGAAGGCTCTTAAAACGGATTTAAAGATGAATCAGTAGAAAATGCAAGTTAATAGAAAAGAAATTAAAATACATCACACGCTGCTTAACGCAATAGAGAAAGTGCAAAAGCAAATTAATAAAGTTATCACGCGGTTGCTGTCCATTCCCAAACGTAAATCTTAATCACAAATTAAAATTAAAACCTAGAAATGCCTGTAATTTATAAACACAATCTTAAACATTTTTCATCAAATCAAAACATTGCAAGTAAACCTTCTAGGAAATCTGTTTACTTTTATAACAGTGTAAAATCAATCCAAAAAGAAGGAGATGGTGTAAACAGCGGAGCTGTAATATTTTCAAGTGCAAGTAAAACTAATAAGATTATTTTAAATAATTTCAGATTAACTAACTTCTAAGATTTAATTTCACTATCAACTAAACGAAAATAAAATATTTTTTTGTCAAAGATAATTTTTTTGTCACAATTAATTTTTTGTTGTAAATATTTTTCCCAAAAGTTAAACTTAAACCTAAAAAAATGCCTATAATTTATAAACACAATCTTAAACATTTTGCTTCAAATCAAAAAATTGCCCATGAATCATCTATGAAATCTATTTGCCATTATAACAATGTAGAAACTATTCAAAAAGAAGGAGATGGAATATTTTCTGGCATCAGTGATAATAGAGGAAGTATTGTTAATGTTATTAAAAATAATAAAGATTTAATTACATCTGCCGCAAAAGGAGCCGCTGATATAGGTAGTACAGCTAGTGCTATATCAAATGCTGTTAAGTCTCAAAACGAATTAAAACAACTAGAAACTATTCGCAAACTTAAGAATGATTCTGAAGAACTAGAAAAATTAAAAACTTTCAGAGGAAAGAAAAAAAATTGCCAACATAGCCGCTGAAAGTAAACAGGAGAAGAAATCAATTGAAGAAATAAGAGGTAATGATTTAGCAAAATTCTGAAATATATTCTAAGAAAATATTTTTTCCGTGTGTGAGAAAAAACAAAAAAGTCAAATTATTTTTTATAAAAATGTCTTCCTTAATCAATCATTCAGATCGCTTTATTGAAAATAAATTTAAATTAGACGATGCTCCGTTTGTCAGTTACAATCAAAAAAAGAATGACTATATAAGAATTGCTGTGAATCCCGGATCTTCTAGTAGAGTAAATACTGGAGGAGATTTAATCTTTGAAGTTGACAATCAACGAAGTTATTTATATTTACCTGATTCCTTTTTACACTGTGAATATTCTTTATATAGTGATGCTAATTTTACAACACCATTACCAGATACCGATAATATTGCATTAGAGAATAATTTCTTTCCAAGATTATTTACACAAATGCGTTTAGATGTTACAACTCAAAATATAGAAACAATAAGTGATTCTCCAGGTGTAATTGATACAATGCTTAGATTTGTGACAATTGGTGAAAATAATAAAAAGTATGAAATCGAAGGTTGGTTTCCTGATACTAATGATGGTATAATTGTTGATGATTTAAATCACGCTGGAACAGATGCAGCAGGAATTGCGAAAGATGTAGAAAATATTGCAAATCATTTAAATAAAACAAACAATACTGCATATATAGAAAGGCGTATTTTTAACAAGAAAAGTAAACAGACAGTAAATTGGTCATTGTCTCCATTATTCGGATATTTAGATTATGATAAAATATCATGTCAATTAAAATTTAAATTATTAATTCATCGCAGGCAAACAATGAATTAATCTTTTATGGTAAGACTGGAAAAAAGCATATTTAAAAATTGATAGACTTGAATGGTGGATTAAGCATATTACTCTTAGTTTAGAGATCGAATTAGCTATTGCAAATAGATTAAACACTAACAAACCAATTCCAGTAAATTTTCTAAAGCGTACTGCTAGTTCTGTAACGTTTTGCGAACAAAGATTTAACTGGCATTTTACTAGAACTTCGAATACTCCAAGATATTTATTACTAACTTTTCAAAGAAATAATTCTCCAAGTTTTGATAAGAACAATAGTCTTTTTCATATTAATACAATTCGAAGTTTACAAGTTGCTTTAAATCAAACCCGATATCCAATTGATCCATTAAGATTCGATGATACCAATAATCAGTTTATGGAAGGATATGATGCTTATAGAAATCTTTGTATAGAATTTGGAGTTGAACCACAATTAACTCCTGGAGATTGGAGACATTTGTATCCAATTTTCTGTTTCGATTTAAGTGCATAATCTGAAGATATTGTTAAAAATGGTTGTGATGTAACAATGAATATTGAAAAGAAAGATTCCACAACTTCATTGATGGCTTATGGTTTATTGCTAGAAGATGTAAAATATTCTATTGAAATTCTTAATGGAAAGATGGTTAGGATCGGCTGAAGCCTCTGAACAAAGTTCTATAGGCCAAAGCGCAAGACTTCGCCGATAAGTTAATTAGAATAAATTATTTAGAATAAAATTATTTAGAATAAATTATTAAATTTTTTCTTAACTAGAATAGATTAAAAAAATTCTTAACTTAAAATTTTTTTATTAAAAATGTCGCAAGCGAAAAGTAATAATAAAACATTTGAATTAAAATTACGTAACATTGTTGACAAAAATACTCCGAAATCTATTACGATTAACAAAAGTATTACAAATATTACATAAGTAAACCAATGATAGAGAATCTTAAATTACAAGAAGAAAAGAATGGTGGAATTCTTCCATTAATTCCTCTAATAATAGGAGGCATAGCAGCAGCAGGAAGTGTAGCAGGTGGGACAGCTGGTATTGTCCAAGCAGTAAATAAAAATAAATCAGAGAAGGCAGCTTTAGAAGAACAAAAACGTCATAATAAAGAGTTTGGAGAAAGTTGATAGGGGTGAGGGAGTAGTAGATAATTTTATTGGTAAGTTAAATTTAGTTGACGAAGGAAACAGAGTTCTCAAAAACATTCTACATAATGTTGATGATTTAATAGAAATACAAAAAACTAAGGATGGTTCTGGAATATATCTAAGTCCTAGTATGATTAGATAAATATATTGTTACAATGTTGTAAATATGTTTTTATCTTTAAAATGTATTCTACAAATTCTACAAATTCAACAAATTCCGAAAACTTAATTAAATTAAAGATTTCTAATTTAGATTTATTGAATTATCGCTTAGAAGTACATTCTGGCCATCGGCTGCACACCGGAGGTGACATACAAAAAAATTATCAAATCTTCCAGGATTTATTTGGAGTAAATATTCAAAAGAAAAACATCTTCCTGGTCATTCATATACCGGTCCAGGAACTCGATTAGATGTAAGACTAGATGAGAATAATAATTCAAAACCTGGTGAAGAACCAATAAACAGAGTTGATGCAGCAGATTATAGACACGATTTAGCTTATCGAAATCATGACCTAAAATCTTGTCATGAAGCTGATAGGAAAATGATAGAAGAATTAGATAATATTCAAAATCCTACATTTAGAGAAAAAATTGAAATAATGTTTGTTGAAAATGCTTTACAAGCTAAAATATTGTTCGGTCAGGGTTTAGACAAAACTCATAACACTGAAACCTACGCGTCCGAAATTCACAAGGAATATAGAAAGCCTAAATATCTTTTGAAAGTAGAGGTATTTAATAAAGATGATATTTGAAGTGCTGATCTTATTAATATGCCGAATGAGTCTAATCGAACCGAAGGTTCTAAGACAAAGTCTGATTATAAATACGCATTAACTGTTATAGATTTATATACGCTTTATATATGTACTAGATGCGCTTGGGTGAAGCCATTAAAGAATAAAAGTGGTTTATCAGTTAAATATACGTTTGAAGAAATATTCAAAGAAAGTAATAGAAAGCCAAAGAAATTGTTTGTTGATAAAGGATCTCAGTTTTATAACAGAAATGTTAAGCCATTATTTGAAACTGTTTTTTCCACAGAAAATGCTGGCAAAGCTGCAGTAATAGAAAGGTTTAGCAGAACGTTAAAAAGTAAATTATTTAAGAAATTTACTGAACAAGGTAATCAGAAATGGTTAAAAATATTACCAGGAATTGTTGATGATTATAACAATAAGATTCATTCAAGTATTGAAGAAACTCCAAATAATGCTTCTGAAAATCCAGATTTGATAAGAAAGAGGCCGATTACATATGAAATTAAAGATTTAGATAATGAAGAAATAAATGGTAGATTTTATGAAAATGAATTCAAAAGACTGAACTTTAATTATCATTATTCAATTCTAACATAATATCAAGAAATGGTACACCTTCTTGCAATTTGTATAAAACGTAAAGACATAATTGTCCACAGTAAGTAGGTCCCGGTTTTTGAATTCGAAAAGTATTATACACTCCATTACGAAGTATTTCTTTTACTTCTTTTGTAGGGGTAAGTCCGTATGAATCGAAATAATAATTAGAACCGTTTATATTTCTTTGCCCTGCCGACCAATATACTCCTTTTTGGTCTGATGTGTGAAGATTTGTTACAAAATTCACTTGAGGTACATTTTTTATCAATTGTTATTCATCTCTCATTAAGGCGTGAAAATTTTATATTCTTAAATGATCTGCGATCTTATTTAAATCGAAATTCGTAGTTGTTTGTTTACCGTATTGTTTTAAGAACTCAGTCAGACCAAAAGCTGTAGGAGATATCTCAGTCAGATTTTCACCATTCATTTTAAATGAAAAAGTTTTATTAACTGACAACGTTTTGACTGTCAACAATTTGCTAAATGAGATACAGTTTATAAGCATAAATGAGATCCCTATGACAACGTTGACATGACAATTGTAACTTTCCAAAACAATAGAGTTCAAGTAAACCAATGAATCGCTGCCATTTTCTGAGCAGTTCTGGATTCAAAAACGGTTTTGGACGCGGTTGCGGTTGGAGAACTGGCAGTTCATTTGGCAAGTGTATAAGTGCGGGTAACAGCTGCTTGTTTTGAAATGCAATGTTTCATGAATGCGAGAAGCAACTGCATTGTTTCATGAATGCGGGAAGCAGCTGTTCCCTACAATTGGGCGATCATCAGAGTGCAAAGCAGTAGCAATAACAGGAATTGTAAGAGCGCCAGAAGAAGTAACAATTGTTAAAGCACCTAAACTTGCTGTTAAAAATATTCCAATACCTTGTGTTACATTCTTAACTTTAGACCATCTTTTTCTTAATTTATCATAATGCTCTAATCTTAATAAAAATTGAGATTTCTTATCTTTCATATAACGCACTCTATCTTTGTGTTTTTCAATGTTCATCTTTTCAATGTCCATTAAAGTAGAACTACGTTCATTTATTAACGAAGGATATATTCTCGAAGTTTCTTCCATTTTTGAGGTTTAATTTTTTTTAATAAATATTTTGAATACAATCTTCTGATATTTTCAGACTTTGTGAAAAGACTACGCAAATTTTAGAAATTGTTAGACTACGTAAAATTTCGACTACGTGAAATTTTTAGACTACCTAAATTTTGGCCTACGTGAAATTTTTGAAACCTCTTTTCGGTATATGAAAAAATCCCAACAGGCGTAGAACTTTTTTTAAAATTTTATCCTTAATATTATTTTTATTTATAAAACTCTTTTTCAATGTATGAAATATTCCTATACTCATTCTCAGTATATGAAAAAATCCCAACGAGCTTAAAACTTCTTTTGATTTTATTTTTTATTTTTATAAGTCTTTTTTCAGTATATGAAATATTCCGATTTTGCATTCTGGAAGTATCTTTTTTTTTTATTTTAGTTGTCCTGAATCGATCATATATACAGTTTTTTGCATTTTTGAGGTATCTTATTTTTTCTTTAGTTGTCCTGGACCGGTCATATATACATTACTTTAGATAATGAAAGATGATCCAACCAAATCTAGCTATTTATTCATAGTACCGTACTTAATTTTGCTTATTATTGGATTTAGTGGAATGAGCGCCTGTTTTCTTTCCTCGGCAAGGTATATTTTGAGGCACATGCATCATATGCACATGCAAATATTGATGATATGTATTAGGCTATTGGTATGCTGTCATATTTATGCTTGTCATTTACACGTTTAAATCGTGCTTTTATCTTGCTTACGTTTCTCATACATGCATAGCATATTTAACAAGCACAATTTTAGCACACGCTAAAAAGTTTCTAAAACGTGAACACTAGATATTCTGGGGTGGACGTGATGTAGCTAAAAGCAGTGATGCCACTTATAATTCCCCATATTTTGCAGTAAATTACTTTGTCTACAGCTTGTGTGCCATTTCAGGAGTTCTGTGTTGACCCTCTACAAACAAAGCAATTGCCGGAGTGGAAAGTTGTCATGAATAAAATTCGGTTTCGTTTTTCTGAAGTAGAGACCATGGCTATTACAAACTTGAACACATATTTCCGCAAAACACGCACTGTGGCAGAGACTTTCGATCTCTTGGAGAAGTTGCGGAACATAAAATCTCACAAAGCAATTCATAACCTCATTGACGTAAAATATGATGACATTTGCAGAGGATTTTCTTCAGAAGTAAGCTGATCGCACCTGATAGTGGAGAGCGAAGTTTGTCATGCATGATTAAAATTTCAATGTGCAAATACGTGAAAGGGAAGGGATATCTTGGCATGCATTTAATGTAATTGCGCCTGTCTCCATAATCAACTGCTCATAACGAACATTCTGAAATTCGGAAGGAAAAAAGTCACAATTTTAATTATGTTTTAAACCCGCAGAGCGATGAGAGATAGGGGAAATGTTACTTACGGTATACTTTCATCCATCAGTATGCAGCACGGTCTCCCTCTGTGTCATGGGCCACTCACTGTGTGCCGTTGTTTCCACTCTTTTGAAGTTCAACCTCCTAAAAACTGAGCTTCATTGACAGTTGTGATAATACATACGAACTATCCCACCATATTTTGTGTGATGCTGTAAAATTTACAGAAAATATTGGTCCGGAGAGTGTCTGCTCCCTTTCACTATTGCTTTTAATCCTTGTCCTCAGTGGGGTTGCTCAAATTGATTCTACTCTTTTTCGTCATTGTCTGTGACTACATTTATTCTTCCAACACGCGCAATACGTCCTCGGTTTCGTGTGAAAATTCAATAGACAGTTAGCATAGTATGAGTTTGAATCAATGTTCTCCTTTTACTGAAGGGTGAACATTTCATCGGGTGCGGTAGTGCACGATAATTCTGAATCTTGTGAACTTGATATTTGAATTGCGCGGGATCATGAAAGTTAGAGGCATGATGTCAAAATTTAGATAAAGTATTGTTAATAAGCTTTCTACCTAATGAACTTTTTATATCAAGAATATCTTCTAACACAAATGTTCCGTGCGAATGTCGAAATGTTATTGCAAATAATATCCTTAAAAATATCATTTACCGTTCAGTGTGAATTCCACTTGCTCCTCGGAAATGAGAATTGAAAAGGTTTTATAGTGAGATAAGTGATAATTTTCCAATAAACGATCGTTAATGGCAAAAGCAGCATCAAAAGCTCTGATAGTATCAAAATTCATTCGGCCATTCAAAAAAGTTGGACTGAATTTGACAGTGAATCATGCGTTATTGATATTCTAGTATTGATTAACAAATTATCTTACAAGCGAGAGAAGGAAGCAGATTATGCAGGTAGAAAAGGGGTCATTTCAAAATTAAAAAAGGAAAAACACTGAGATCTAAATGCTTGAAAGCCAGAAAGTACTAAGTTGATAAGGATTTTAACCAACATGGAAGCAACTAATATAGAAGAAAAATTGTTGAAAAAATCTCTAGTATTCTTTTGAATTCCGGGGACATAGAGGTTAGCCCTGAGTAGCGGTGAATTTCAGCACCTATTTGCTCCAAAGATCAGTTGAACGCCGAGTTAGTCGATGTGAGGAATGTGTTGATTGATAATGGATTCCCAAGAGCGGAGACTAATCGAGCTTTTAATCTGAGTGTGTCCTGTGTGTCTCCTTCAAGTGAATCACGACCGGATTGTATCCTCCCGTATGTGTCTGGGCTTTACGAATGATCTCCAAAAGACTCATAAGTGTCGGTTTGAGAACTGGCTACCGGTCTGTTCACACGTTGAAGAGTATCCTTGTCCACAAGCGTTCAGCACCAGCGAAGAAGTTCGGGGTCGTATATAGCGTGAAGTGCGCGGAAGAGAATTGTGTATTTTCGTATGTGGGAGAGACTGGAAGAACAGTGGAAGGAAGGATGAAAGAGCATTGGAGATATGTGCGAAGCTTGGATGCGTCCTCTGAAGAGGTGAGCAATGTATTAGAGTCAAATTACAGCGTAGACTTAGGCTCCGTGGAAGTGCTAGACAGATCGAGAGGATTATCAAGGAGTCTCTTTGGTCCAGCGTTTCAAGCAGCGACAATAAGGTGAAGTTTGTGGTGGGACAAGCTTGGCGCAGCGCAGCGCAGTGTCTTACGTGATGTATGTAGTTTGTACTATCTTTCCCCCTTTTTGCCGCTATTATTATGTTTGCATTTTTATTGTCATTTTATTTCACTTTGCTATGTTTTGTTTTTTATATTTTCATATATTTATCTATTGATTTATGTCAATATGCTGAAATTTATTTATTCATTTATCCTCCTTTGTCATTTCTCATGCAAATATTTACATTTTCTCTCATGTTTGTCGAATCAATTTCTGTGTAAATATACTTTGTACAGTTGTACAGTTTTTAGTGTGCAGTTCCCGTTTGTGCGTTTTCCTTTTTCGTACATGTACAGTGCTTTTCGTATCTACAACATGTGTCAACATCAGTTCGTATAGATATCTCCAAGGGGGTCTAGATATCTATAATTGTACAGGAGGCAGAATGACGCTTTCTGAGGGAGAGCTTCGAAGGCCTGTTGCAGAGATAAGATAGTTTAAATTCTGCTTGCTTATGCATGCTAAAGCAATAAATACCCGGTAGTTTTGGAATTTATCTTGCATTGTCAAAGCAGGGTCTAGATATCTAGACCTCCTTGGATATCTCTATCTCCTCAGATTTCTATGCTATTGTGACTTAGCGCATACTTGACTGAACCGTGTGATTTTTGCTTGCAATGTGATTGATGGGTTCATCTGTTTCCTTTACACTTTGCGTGAACATGGCAGCGACGTTGTCGAGATGCATCGCACTCAGTAGAACAATTTGGTTCTGAAATTCACCGCTACTAAGGGCTGACCTCTATCCCCAATTCCAAAAATTCAGTAAAAGAAAAAAGACGCGAGAAAGTGTAGAAGATATAGCTGCTTTTCAATGTTTGCGAGACAAGGCTTCAATGTCATCAGGTCTTGTCGCTCCAATTTTGGACTCCGGATAGCAGAACCCGTGCAGAGTCGACTAACCTCTCTGGTGTAGATTTCAACGAGGTGTTTTTATTCGAGTGTCAGTTAGTTTGAGCTACATGCCCATCTGTTATTATGCATTTAGTTGATGTATTTTTTCTTCTTGCGCAGCCTGTCAATTCTCATCCCGAACATCAACAGCATCCTTGCAAAATGATTCAATCTTCTATTAGTTCTTCATGTCACTGTTTTCTTATTGATTGTGTGATTATATTCATTTGAGACCCTGCATTTTAGTATGAAATTGTAATTACAGACACAGATAATATGGAAGTAAATCTTGCAAGCGAACGAATTCACGAAAGCCAAAGTGTTTCAATGGAATAAAGTAGGTCCAATTACAAATAGGCTGCTTCATTTCATTAAATGTGTGTCTACGAGAGTGCCATTTATCGAGAAAGAGTGAGCACTCGAAACCCGTGGGGTTGTTTGCAATTTTGAATTATGCTTTTTAATGGAAAGCCAATAAATCTGAGGAGGGGAGATGGCTGGCTTGCTTTTCTGAAAAGTGTGCGTATAAAAGCGTATTTAAAGGATGTCTGAAAGGCATAAGCCTCAGTGAATTAGTATTAATTCAACTAGGAAGTAATCAAAATGTTAAAACAATTTATCATGTCCGGCTCAGCTTCTCCGAAAATCTTGTCGCATTGATTTTGAGCGTAGGCCTTCCAATGTTGGTACCGTTTGCTACATGAAACGTTTCGCTTCATGATGTACTGACATTTGAATTAGGACATTTCAGTAAGCGATATAAAGTCTATTGAAGTCAAAATTAAAGTTAAAGTAAAATCAACCGAGTTAACTTTCACCTGGTCTTTTCAAGGCTGACCCAGGAAGTGACAATTCTCTCGACATTACAAAATTGCGGTGAAACAGTGATGACAATTCAAATCACCATGGCAGAGCCAACTGTAACACAAAATCTTTCTGGCTACACAGAATTGGCTTGTAGAACCTGATGTACATAGCCTCTAACACGGACAACATGACACTCGATCGTGCACGAGTGACGACACTAAAATTAGCACGCTGATCCGAGTCACGTGACTGTGAACAGCTGACAATGTGCTTCGTTACTGCTGTCACAGCTTTACAGTTCTTACCTGCAGCAAACCATGCAGGAACATGCTCACAGATGCGAGTTGCCAGACGTCTGCGAGTTCTTCCGATGTAACTGACTCCACAATTACAAACATACTTGTAAATCACATTAGAACACTCAGACGCTGGCAACCGATCCTTAGGGGATGCTACAGGTATACTCATAGATGACTTCGCTGCAATTGGCCTTAACTTTTCTCTACAAATTAACTTCAAGATTGAAATGTTTCTGATATAAAGTCTGTTCAGATTGAAATTAGCAATGAATGAAATGAAACAAACGATAGATCAAATTGCCATGCAAAAGATGCGTGGCTGGTAGGACTCGAACATACGACACCAAGTTATCTTGACCCACTTACATGCGACCGATGTCATAGCAGGATCGACTGATCAGTTGATTTATTTCCCTTGACAAAGCTGAGCACACAATACTTTTTAAAAAAATTTACATTTTTGTTTTTTTTATTTGGCGGAAAAAGAGCTCTTAGTCCAAATCCTTAGTTAATATTAGCCTAAATCATCTTCGACTATAGTTCAAATACTGAGCCCTATTGGCGAAAGCAGATTTTGAGCGGATAAGACTCATGTGTCGCTAAATATTAACCAATACAGAGGAAGCGTGTATTAATTCCAATTCTAAAATTCCGCCAAAAGTAATCACCGAAGTTTCTATTAGAAAATCTGATGCCATCGCTGAAAATTCTAATTTGAAAATGTGTTGCTCAATTAACGATGGCTGAGATACTCTAATCTTCTGCTTGGGAAATGTCCAAACATTCTTTTAGGTATTTCACTACAGGTATTTGATTATTTTCTTTTTTTACTCTTGTACAGGTACATGTGTGCGCATAATGTACGTATACATCTGGGATATTTTACTTACTTACGTCTTACGTTAGCCGTTATTATCCTTGCGGAAAATGGCCTCCCTTGTGATACGAATCCATTTCGCACGATCGCTAGCCGCCAGCCGCCAGCCGCCAGTTCCTTGGGAGTTCGTCTCTCCATCTCTTTCTCTGTCCTCCACGGTTTATTTTCCCTTCTCTTGGTATCCATGCTGTCGTTCTATGGCTCCATCTGTTATCGGGTCGCCTGATGACATGACCAGCCCACTTCCATTTGAGATGTTTCGCTTCTATCACAACGTCCTTTAATCCTGTTCGTCTCCTTACTTCTTCGCTTCTAACCTTGTCTTTCAGAGTGACTCCAATCATCCTTCGTTCCATCGCTCGTTGTGTTGTTCTGAGTTTATTCTCTTGTGATCGTGTTAGAGGCCAGGTTTGGGATCCGTATGTCAGGACAGGCAGAATGCACATATCGAACAAACGTTTTTTCTTCTTCATCTCTATACCTCGTGATGTTAAGTAGGGCTTGAGTTTCCAAAAGGACTTCCACGCATTTTGTGTTCTTCTTAGGATTTCTTGTTCTTGGCGGGCTTGAAAGGAGATTTGCATGGAAGTTGCAATTATTTGCATGGAAGTCGCGTCATCCTCAAAAATGGCAATATCATCTGCAAATCTCAAGTTCATGAGACGTTCACCGTCGATGTTTATTCCTGCGTCTGTAGGGAAGTGACATGATCTGAATATGTCTTCTAATGTTGTCGTAAAGAGGACTGGGGATATGGGATCTCCTTGGCGAACGCCACGTTCAATGAGGAATTTCGGGCCTCTTGTTTCCAACGTTATGGAAGCTGTTGCATCACTAACCAACGCTATGGACCACGATGGAGGAACACCAACGCTAGCACTCGTCGCGGCTGGTCGTATCTCAGGAGCTCTGACGCTGTATTCGGTTTTTGTCAAATTCCATCGCTCACAGAAATCATTTTGTGATTAAATTTATATATTATCCCTCATCAGGACCTGCGCTACAAAACTGTGTAAACAGTTATATTCCATTATCATCAGTGTACTCATTTATCTGGAAAATAGAATTTTTTTAGTCGGTTTTCTTCGTGTGCAACGCCATATTGGGGAAATCACGATCAGGTCTTTGTCCACTACAGCCTTCCCTGTCATCGTGCATCCTACGCGGTTTCAAGTCACCTTCGAGCGTACGCGATCCTACACGCCTGCAATCACCACTTCTAATTCCCAACAGCCGCCGCGAGACCTCGACCGACATAATAATTGATTACGTGAACCCAGAATGGCTCCAAAGAATGACTCATGCTAACATTGCTCCATGGATGATTGTATGGCCATGATGAAATCATTCATGGAAAATATGACCCAACTTATAAAAGACATTTTCGAGAGACACACACAAGCCCTGCAAGCCGATATATCTACCATCAAACGGGAAATGGAAAATGAGAAAGTACAACGGCAGATGCTGGAAGCGGAGAATCAGTCTCTACGACGAGAAATACAGAACATAAACGACGATTACAACTAACTACCTCTCCAGTAAGCTCGACGACAATGAACAACAACAGTTGAATAGAGACCTCGTGCTAGAGAATGTGAGGTGTGATCAAGGTGAGATCATCGACAGTGAGAAGTTTTCTTCAATTGTTAACTCTGTTCTTAGGGGTAACATGATCAAAAAAGAAGACATAGAAAAAACAACGGCGATAAGAACTCGACGTAATCGAGGAACTGTGACGGTGATCCCAACACTCCGCACTGTGCTGCTCAAAAGGGCCGCCCTGAGCAAGAAAAAGTTATTCAAAGAGAAGGAGATGTACACGAAGGAAAATTTGACCAGCTATAGATACAATTTGCTACGCAGAACCAGGGAGTTCGCCAGATCCAACGACTACAACTATGTTTGGACTAAGGACGGTAAGATCTATCTCCGTAAAGACGATCAGTGTAGTGCAATTTTAGTGCGTAATTTTTCTTCCCTTCCTGAAATCTAGACATATTTTGTTGGAATAACATTGGTGGTTTATAGGGCAACGCAATAACATTTCTGTATAATGGACAGTACGTCTTCACAAATAAATCACAGTAGTAAGGATCTAAATGACATAGAAGAATTTAGAAGATTTTGCAAGGCAGATAAGAGCAACTTGTGTGTAGTTCATATGAACATACGGTCGCTAAAAGCTAATTTTTTAGAATTCGAACACGTATTTAAAACTATACCTAAAAATATTGACGTAATAGTGCTAAGTGAATGCTGGATAGATAACATAGATATGTACAAAAACTCACTCCCGGACTACGGAATAGTGTACTCAAGTAAATTAAATAGGTCGGGAGGAGTAGTATTATTCTATCGTAAAGAAACTATCTCGCTAATAGACAGTGGTTGTGATTTTATACCAAGAGCAGATTCAGTTAGTATCACATTCGATTACGCCAAACTAAAATGTCAAACTATAATAGGAATTTATAGATCACCATCCGAGAATGCAAAGAACTTCATAGAAAACATGAATACATGGCTAAGAAACCATAATACCACAAATGTTTTTGCAGTGTTGGGTGATATGAACTTGTGTAGAATGAAATATGATAATGATACGAATGTAGAAGATTTTTATGACTCATTATTAGAATATGCATTGTATCCTACAATCAATTCATATACCTGGAGTTCAACTACGGGAACCACTAGTTTGATTGACCAAATTTTCATTCACTATAGAAATATAGTTGGAAATAAAGTGTTCTCCGGCAATGTCGACTTAAATATCACTGACCATAGACTCCAATATGTTTTTATACATTTAAATAGGTTGAAAGCGAACTTGTATGAAAACGAAAGGCCCTTAATAAGGATATATAATGAGTCCAACCAACTGAAATTCATTGAGATATTAAATTCTTGCATTTTTCTCGATAACCGACACGCTGACATAAGTTCTCTAAACTTATATGAAGATTTCCAAAAGCAAATTCATGAAGCTTTTGAGGAAGCTTTCCCGTTAATACGCTTATCGAAGAAGAAAGCAAACAGTAAGACCTGGTTTGACAGTGCCTGCACAAAAGCACTACATAAGAAGCAAAAATTGTACAAAGTGTACAAGGCCAGTAAAAACTGATCCGATAAAGAACGGTATCATAAATACAATAAGTATTATAAAGCACTTATTCAACAGAAAAAAGATGAGTATAACAGAAATATAATTGAGAACTCCAAAAGTGACTCCAGAGCTTCCTGGAAATTTGTTAATAAACTATTAGGAAAGTCGTCAGACAGACCAATGATTCGAATACTAAATAACGACGAAATGATAACCAACACGACTAGAATTTGTAACTCTTTTAATTCCCATTTTAACGAAGTTGGGAAACTGTATGGAACTCAACCTAGCAAAAGAAACGATTTCGCAGAATATTTGGGAAAGCGCATAGACAAGTCCTTTTTCTTTAGAGAAATAGAGTCAAAAGAAATAAAAGACATACTAATTAAAATGAATGATAAAAAAGCTACAAATGACAAAATACCATTGAAAATCTTTAAACTATGTCCGGACCATGTGATCGTTAGACTTACTTACATTTTAAACAAAATAGTGCGTGATGGTAACATGCCAACTACTTTAAAAACCTCCAAAATTATGCCAGTCTATAAAAAAGGATCAAGATTGGACATAAACAATTACAGACCAATCTCTTTACTTAGCTACGTAGACAAGATTCTCGAAAAGGTTATACACTCCAGATTATACAGTTATTTAGATAAAATAGAGTTTCTCAGTCCAAATCAATTCGGTTTCAGAGAACATCACTCAACAGAGCTATCACTACTTTCCGTCATGAATAGAATATATACAGCAGTAGAAGCTAAAGAATTCATAATGTTATTATCAGTAGATTTTCGGAAGGCCTTTGAAATAATAAAACATGACATACTAATAGAGAAGTTAGAGCATATAGGAATAAGGGGATTTACCTTAGACTGGTTCAAGTTGTATTTAAACAGCAGAAGTCATCAGACTGTAGTAAATGGTGTTCTCTCTGAAGCATTATATACCAAAACAGGAGTACCTGAAGGTTCAACTTTAGGTCCTCTTCTATTTCTTATCTACATTAATGATATGCATAACATTTTCCCCAAAGACGAATTGAATATATTTGCTGATGACACCACTCTTATACTTAAGAGCAGAAGCCTAGAAAGTCTCTTTTCCACGGCAAAAAGCAGATTAGACTCACTGGAAAAATTCAGTAAGGCAAATGGCATCCGTCTTAATGATAGCAAGACGGAATATATGATAATTCATCCCCATCGCTCTAAAGAAATAGAACAGGATTTGTACCAAAACCAAAGAAAGATTAATAGAGTAAATCGCTTAAAACTATTGAGTGTACATATAGACATGAATTTGAGTTTCACTTCACATGCAAATACGATACTTAATACCAAATTAAGAAAATTCTTACCTATATTTTACAACTTAAGACGATGCCTTCCACTAGAATGTCTATTAAAGATATATTTTGCCAATATGCATTGTATATTAATCTATTGCATTCTTATCTTTCACCAAGGAAAACGAAGTAACATAATTAAACTAGAAAAACTTCAAAGGAGATTACTTAAGGTTATATTTAGAGTTAAGGCCAATGAAGTAGATTCACACATGACGAAACATAGAATATTAACGGTCAGCGATATGTATCGCTACAAAATGCTGAGTCTCTGCCATAAGATGATTTATAAGGTCGATGATTTACCGCATTTTCTTGGAAACATCCACAAACCCCAGAGTGGCAGCTCATTAAGAAATAAAGTTAACCTCCGGATACCATTTCATAGGACAAGCTTAGGGCAACGTAGTATTGACTTTGCCTCAGCGATTGAATGGAATTTACTTCCTCGTAGCATTAAAGAAATAAGAGAATATGATAAGTTCCAAAAAAAGCTTTAACAAATACTAGTCAGCAAATACTAACAGAAACGAAAGTTGCAATATCTGAGGTAACTAAGAGAGATGATAGTGTGCGAATGGAAAATATCAAATGCTATTCCAACCCTGATATTGTATCCCGGACATTGGCATATAATAGCCCAAGTATGTGATTTGTAAGTATATGTGTATGTGGACTTTCATGTATGTATCTTGTATGCAAGCATGCCGGCACGTAAAAGGGGCAGCATGGGCAAGGATAAAAAAAGGCATTTTGCATATGTACACCTACTGTATATACAAGAAATTTTTTGATACGGAAAATATTCAAAAATAAAATATTTGATCAAATCAATGATCTATTTATGCACAAAATATCAAACAATATAATCTAAACCTCTGTAATAACTCTAATGATATAAACAAGAAAAACAAGAGCCAGATCAGAAATGTCCAAAGTATGAGTCTCTTTTCATTGAATTTGATGAATTCATCAGCAACGGTGTGGATATTGACATCGTCCATGTAATCCTTATGCAATACTGCAAACAAGATATTGTTAAGGTGGTTTGGTCCAGTCTTGGCTCTGGTCCATGTTTTCAGGCGTCGCATTGCGCTGAAACTTCTTTCCGCTGTCGCTGAGCTCATGGGTACTATGCAATAATATTTCAGCAAGTCGTGGGTAATTTTGCAAGCTTTTTTTGTCATTGGCATTGCGTTAAATATATCACAAATTATTGATGTCTTTGTAACCGTCTTTATTCTTGGTTTCATCTGTTCATTTCTCATTTAAGGAGGACTGGCAAACCCTTTAGTTCTTCTTCAAATTCTGCTTTGCGAGATTGTTGAAGCTTCATTACTCTGGACACAATTGGAAATATTTTGTCAAATGTTTCAAATCATTTTGGGAGAATCTTCTCTGCATTACTCCGTCGATCAAATTGATCAAATCAAAATATTTCTGGGAAAAAGATTGGAACGTTGTATCCTGTGTATCAATATCAGGCAGGTTAGTCATTTCGAACAATATTTCTGGCAGTTTTCTTTTTCTCTTTTCCTTTCTCTCCATGATGCTATCTGTCATTTCGTCCCCTAATTCTGCTTGTAGCTTTTCTGCATGACTCCATATCTTACTAGCTTCGTCATTGCAGCACATTTCTTTGAATCGTTGCTTCGCAAGGTTGATGACGAAATTCGCTTCTTGAACACTAACATCAGATCTTTGAGTAGTCCTGGAAATATTCTCCATTATACAGATCACGTCGTATGAGCACTTAATGCTAGCGATCAAAAAAGTGTCCCTCAATTGATTCACTATTCCTTTCGAATTTTCGCGAGTCTCCCAACTGTATGACATTACTTATTTTGTAAATGTGACCGCAGACTTGCCCACGCTTTGTGAAAGTCAGCATTGTTTCTATTTGCCCATCCTCTATATAAATTGCACAATGGCAAATTGTACCTGTCAAAATGCAAGACACAGTAGAATAACTTGGCCGCCGCGCAAAAAGGCAACATAGAAACACGTGCCCACCTTATACTCGTAAAAAAGGCAACATATGTACATTAATAACTCTGCCGACCATTTAAAAAGGCAAAATAGATCAATTTGCTCATCCTACAAAACGGCAATCATGTTGATCAACTTGCCCACTCTGTCAAACAAAAGGCGACACATATTAACTTGTCCATCCTGTCTAAAGGAAACATCCTAATTGAAGTCACTTACAGCGTACTTGAAAAAAGGCAATATACGAGCGTAATATAGGTAATTAAACAAATTTGCCCATCTCGTGAAAAGGCAATTTGCCCCTTCTGTAAAAAGGCAGCATTGCCCACCCTGCCCATCCTGTGAAAAGGGCAGCATGGGCTTTGCCCACCCTGCCCACCCCGTGCCGGCATGCTTGCTTGTATGACGACCACTGACCGGTTGTTTGGCTGTACATACCTTGTGTGAGAGTATCTAGGATATGTGTTTATATGTATAATGTAAATGATTTTCATGTGTGAGTAACTTTAATCTGAACTTTTGTTAGCGGGGCTAGGTTCGTACTGTCCCACAGTGCTCTGGCCCCGCCCACCTCTATATTTATCTGTATTTGTATTACATTTAGTATTTTGTAAAAGTATTAAATGTATATATCTGTATTTATCTACGAGTATATGCAAATGTAACGATCCTTGTACAGATTTTGTATTGGTGGAAAATATATTTCTATTCTATACTATATATCTCATTTAAAATTCTCCAAATTTTCCCTCTTACTCCCTGTTTTCTTACTGCAGTTAGCATCGCTGTGTGGCTAAC
The DNA here is from genome assembly GCA_907163375.1 of Prostheceraeus crozeri. Lineage (NCBI taxonomy): Eukaryota > Metazoa > Platyhelminthes > Polycladida > Euryleptidae > Prostheceraeus > Prostheceraeus crozeri. The sequence continues at coordinate 516,723 of CAJQUW010013290.1, read as the reverse complement.
AGAGTCAAAAGCTTTTTCATAGTCGATCATAAGTAGATAGAGAGTCTTGTTATACTCTGTATACTTCTCAATCAGTTGACTTATCGAGTGTAGATGGTCAATTGTTGAGTAGCCTTTCCGGAAACCAGCTTGCTCTCTTGGTTGATTCCATTCTAAAGTCTGTTTAATCCGGCGTTGTAAAACTCTGGTAAAGACTTTGTACAGATGACTTAGAAAGCTTATTGGTCGGTAGTTCTTTATGTTCTTACTACAGCCTTTTTTGTAAATCACTACTACATCTGCGTTTCTCCACTCATAGGGTATCTGCCCACAATTCAAAATTCGGTTAAAGATTTTTGTCAGCATCTCAATCAAAGTTTCCCCTCCAGCTTTTAACATTTCGCATATTATTTCGTCTTCTCCCGGTGTATTCTTCATTTCCCTTATTGCTAGTTGTACTTCACCTTTCAAAATTTCAGGTGTCGGATTTTCTTTCTTTTCTTCTTCAATTTCTACATCTATTATCACATTTGCAAAATCGTTTTTGTAAAGCTCTCTATAGAAGTTGGTTATTTCTTCTAGTATTTCACGTCTATTTGTAACGTCATTTCCATTCTTTGAGATACATCTTATCATTTTTCTGCCTGGATTCATTAGCCTTTGTGCTTTTTACAACGATTTGTTCCTCTTTATGACCTCTTCTATTAGCTTTTCGTTGAATTCAGAAATGTCTTGTTTGATCTTTTGTTTAGTCAATTTTCTGGTAATGGTAAACTCAACCTCTGCTTCGTTACTTTCTGTTCTTCTCTTCCGCAGTTCCTCTCGTTTATTAATCAGATTGACTGTGCCGTCTGTTAACTTTTTTGTTTTCGACATTTTCTCAATTTTCAATGACTTTGTTGTTTCTTTTATAGCGCAGGTGAACTTCGAATATTCAACATTTAGGTCATCTGTATCTTCAATGTGTGGACTCTCAAATCTATTGGAGAGTTTCAATTGAAATTTTCTTCTCCTGTCCAGTATGAAGTTGCCTGGAGTAGCGAGTTTCCTCATCTTTTTTTCCCTTTCTCGTTTCTCATTTATTTTCATTTTTGCTCTTAAAAGACGATGGTCAGAGTCAAAGTCGAATCGGTTAATAATTCCAACATCTAACACAAGATCGGGATCTCTACAGAGGATGAAGTCAATTTCATTTTTGGTTGTTCCATTAGGTGATTCCCAAGTCCATTTTCTATTTGGACTTTTTTTTAAAGAAGGAGTTGGTTATCTTCAAGTTATTCGCAGCAGAACATTCTATCAGTCTTGCCCCTCGCATGTTTCTTCTGCCATAACCGTAGTTCCCGATGCATTGTTCGTTGTCCTGTTTTTCTCCAATTTTCGCGTTGAAATCGCCCATTACGATCGGCTTGCCACATCTATCATCGTCGATTACTGCCTGAATATCGTCGTAGAAGCTCTCTACTTCTTCGTCCTCGCTGTTGGAAGTAGGTGCATAAACTTGAATTAACTTTAAAGCTGTTCTTCTGTTTATTCTTAGGATCAGGACTGATATCCTATCAGACTTCGAATAGTAATCTACGATATTGTCTTTCCACCTCCTGCTCACTCAGAATCCCGTACCTCTCGCGCCTCTTGATCCACTCCAGCATAAAACATTACCTCCTTCCGTCTGCATCATTTCTTCTCCATTTCTCCTGGTTTCGCATAGGCCTAGAATATCTACATTCACAGATTCTAGGGCTCTTTCAAGTTCGTGTAGTCGAAAATCTCCACTTGGTTGGTCTATTAACGATCGACAATTGTATGTCGCAACAGAGATGTTTGTCGTCTTATTTCCTTTGCAGCATCTTCTAACCCAGTGATTCTTAGCACCCTCTGTTCTCTCATCATTCCTGCTGCTGCTTTGAAGGGTGACTCCAGAACTGCTGGGTACTGAGGGCCTATTCGTTGTGCTTAAATTCATCATATGAAGGGGGTTGCCTTACTCGCCACGCTTGGCACTGCGGGTTGGCGATGGTTTTGATTTTGGAGTAACCGTCTCCTAGATGGATTGTCTGTTAGGACTAACGAATTCCATCTATCCGTGTCAGTCAGGGTTGTTCTTGATATTATGATGCAATGACGATCCTTCTTTGGCTAACCTTGTAAGGTGGAATGGAATGCGTCTAGTGCTTTGATTCCTCTGCCGCCTCAATTTTTGGAGAAGAGAAATCCTTACTTCCTTATTGAGGACACCATTGACCGTATGCACTTGCCATTTAGACAACCGAAAACTCGTCCGACGTCAACTTTCTTTACCAGTCGCGATGTAGAATGACTGCAGCCAGCTGGTAGCCAATAGGATATTCTTAGACTCATGACGCTCATCCGCCCAAATAACCTTGACCGGTTGGCATTTCTGAGACCCATCCCCTATTTTTAGGTGGAATTTTCCCGAAGGTCCACCAAGGACAGTTTTGTTCCTCCTGAAACAAAAGAAAACTGCCCTACCCACACGCTCATACGCCCGAAGCCGGTGGCACTTGTGGGTACGGTTATCATGCCGTGACGTTGGTTAGGCCCGCAGATTTTTTCTGTGATCTGGATTAAAATCAGATTTATTTATCAGAACTTTTTCTGAAAATTTCCCTAATATCTCAAAGCTTGTTTTGTGGACTGGATCAGTATAAATCAGTGTAAATTTCACATTCAGCTTAATGAGAGTATTATAGAGATTCCAGAAGAGGAATCTATTACGGATGAAAAGAGAACTACATCGTCCACGCAACAAAGATCGGTGAAACTCTAATTGACATCTAATGACATCTATTGACTCTAATGCCTAGATCTGAGAGCGAGTGTGATTCACTTACAACCATAAATCAATTCATATGTTGAAAAGGTTGGGAGCCTCAACACAACCCCCACGTATACTTGGAGTCAGTGGGAAGGGATCTGAAACCCTGTCAACTTTGACTCTGCATGCACTATCGGTGTATAGATCCCGTTGCATATTTATGTCGATTAAAAAGCCGAAAAACCACTCGGGTGGGTTTTTTGAGGTCTTTTGGTTGAACGGTTGGTTTAACGTCCTTTTTCATTATAGGAACTGGATTCCTATCACAAACATGGCAATGAATGAGATAATTTGTGTTGATAGTGTTGTACCTGTAATCGCGGCACGAGATCGACTGACATGACGTGGAAATACAGAGTGTGGGACTCTACTCAATGTCACTGCCCCTACCGTCTGCCATGATGACAGGGAAGCATTTGTGAAGATAGGTATCATCCAGGCAATGACCTCTTTGGAAACGGAGGACAGCAGCCCCGTGGGGCTCCCGAAGATGGTCTTCAATTGATCAGGTGAAAGCCGTGTCACCGGTCAACTGCTGTCTGTACCTGTCGAAGATAACTGTTGCTCCAAATCCTAAAGAGACAAAAATCCGTTGGTCAAAATCCTTTTGACAGATGACAAAGATCTTCGTTTTGCCTTCATCAGATGGTATTGATCGAATTTTCTCAATGGCCGGCCAAGTCCAATCAAAGTTACATTTCCGTCTGACGGTGGCGAAAACGGGCCATATCATCTCTGTATGCAGTATGCTGCCGATGATTTGCAGTTGATTTGCAGCCGATGCAGTGATTCAGCTGTTTGTGGAATTGGTTGGATTTGGAAGAAGCGCTTTTGTTTAAGACCCAGAGCTTGTGTTTCGAAGAAGCTATCACGTGTTTAAGTATGTATGTACCTTGTACATGCATTTGTTTCTTAAACAAAATACGAGAGACTGACAAACATTCATAAATAACTCTATTTTTCATTGATGACAAAAGAGACATCATAAACTTGAAAGTGTGTCCATAAAAAACCCTGAAAATCCCACCCGTAAAGCCGAAAACCCGTGGCCGAGTTTTGGGGATGCCAACCCTGGCATACGTTGCGCACCGACTCACCGAGGTTGTCGATATGTCCTGCACTGCCGAGGAAGTACGAGTATAACGAGGGTGAGGTTTTTTAACTCGTGCAATCTGTTGTGGATCGTCCTGGGCGAAAGCTGCTTGCTGATTGCAACGTCTATAGATTATCCAGACTAATTAAGAGCAATTCGTCCATCCAGGGTTTGATTTTATTGAAGAGCATCGTGGTTACAGCTTTAGATGGCAGAGAAAGCTGAGAAAAATATGACGATAGTAAGCAGATAGGAGTAAATCTCCCTAATTCTTCAAAATAGGTGAAATAGTTCCCTCCTTCCATTGCCATGGGATTCTTTCTTATTTTTCATGCTGCAGTAAATTACACGGGGATCTATGAAGTGAGCCCCGACTTGGAATTTCCTAGATTCCAGATTCCATACGCATCTGGAGGACTAACCATTGCAAACCTTCTGATGAATGATAGGATTTCGCTTCAAGAGGTTTGCTATTATGAATATGCTAAAGTTCTCAGCGAAAGATCGTAGATCAACGGAGATGGTGACCTGGGACTTATTCAAAGCTTGAGTGTAATGCTGGCGCCATGTGGAGAATTTTGAAGAAGGTTCAGTTAGCATAGAGTCACTGTTGATAAGAGATGATATATAGTAGGCTAGCGCTAACTTGAACCACAGAGAATCCGAATGGCTTTGTAAGACGGGCGCAAGTTGTTGACTTGGAACTGTCGTTCAGCTTCTTCTGCAACCTGATTAACCTAAGAGAAGATGACGGAGGATGCTTCTTCTTTGACTTGAGGAGCCGTTTAGGTCGCAGGTAGACCGTGGAGACGAGTCCGGCTGCAGCGAGTTATCAGACCAAGAGAAGCTTCAGTGATCCAGAGGTTGTTTCATGGGCGTCTTTCAGCAATTGCTTCTATTGGAGTAGGCATTATCATCGGTGTGATCTGTTCGCATTTATCTTCAAAACTGACAGGATTGTCCAGCGCGGCAGAACGGTTAGTGACTGCGATTTAATTGATGGTTGGCAAGCAGCGGCTTACGACGTCTGTCCAGGTTTAGGCTGCGAGACGTGCTGTATCGGCTCGATGACGCATCTGACGAAGCCGGAGATGAATCATGATGAACAAGCGATCATCAATGTGTCCTTGTTTTTCACTCCGGTAAATACGACAGTCTGTGGTCACATTGCAGCTACCACTTTCAAAAAATATGATGAATTGTTTTCACACGGTACTTGCGTACCAGGTAGTTCAGTAAATGCTTCGATGCTGATACCAGGTGCCTGGTGGTGGTGTTGGTGGTGGTGGTGGTGGGTCAAACCATCCTCTCCATGCTATTAGGAGGTAGTCCAGGGTGACGTCAGGTGTTGGGCGGGCCAACCGCCCGCTCCCAGCCGTGGATGAGCTCCGCACACCTGCCGGGGGAAACCCACACGTCCCATGGTGTGAGCGATGTCTGTTGTGTGCAAGAGAAGAGGTGTTTTGTGCGGTTGAGCTTTACAAAGGGTAGTAGAGGCTTTGTTGTTCCGTTGGATGAGGGTGGATGGGAATGAATTGTCCTTCCCTGTGCTGAAAAGTGTGGTTTTTGGTTGTCTGAGAGGTGGCGGTTGTTGCGTGAGGAGATGAAGAGGGTGCTGTTGAGATTTTGCTTTGTTTAAAAGATGTTTTGCAATTGGGAGGATGTGTGTTTCATCGTGTAAGTGCTATGTATTTGTGTCACGTGTGTATCCTGTGGCGATCCTGAGCGCCTTGCTCTGTATTGCTTGTGGTTTGTCGATGTTTGTTTGTGAGATGATTGGTGACCAGATTGTGGATGTGTATTCCCAGAGGGGACGGGTGATGGCCTTGTAGGTGTTGGTGTTGAGATTTGTGAGTGTAGTGGTGTCTGTGGTGTGTGATAGGTTCGCACTGTGCTCGTGGGCATCCGCTGTAGAAAGTGAGAGTTGAGTTTTGCTGTGGTTTATGTGGAAATTGTTTTGTTGAGTCCATGAGTGTAGAGTGTCGAGGTATCTAGGAATGGTTGGAGTTTGTCTTGGGCTGTCTTGATGTTTGAATGAGTGTCGTGATGGTGATGTCGTCAGCGTTGACCGTTGTTTTGAGTGTGGTGTCTGTAGGAAGAGGAATGTCTTTCATGTAAAGATTGAAGAAGGAGGGGGGAGAGAACTCCTCTATGTTGGAAGCCTGTTTTGATGTTTTTGTTGGTTGAGCGCATTGATCATGTGTAGTGTAAGCTTGCCTGCCTTTGATGTAGTTTGCTATGTATCGGATGAAGAGAGAGGGGATGCTTGTCTGTTGGAGTTTGTGGATGAGTATGTGGATGTGGACTGTGTCAAATGCTTTTGTCATGTCCAGCGATGTGGTGATTCTGCGTAGAGGTGGCTTTGTGCCGGTGAAACTATGGTAGAATCGACTCGGTAGAAGCGATGGTGTTGTTGATTTGGTGAAGTGCGTTGGTTGTGGAGTGTTCTTCTTTAAAACCGTATTGAAAAGGCATCGAAGGGATGAATTTTCTGATGATTGTAAGAATGATCTTTTCCAGTATTTTGGCAAGAGGTGAGAGAAGAGAAATAGGTCTGTAAGAGGTGTGAAGATGAATGTCTTTGGTATGTTTTGGAATGATGGCAGTTTTCCAGATGCTGGTTGTCTGGTTGGTGTTGAGAGAGAGAGAGATAGAGCGTAAATGTCGGTTAGGTATTGGATGGCAGTGAGGCCGAGGTGTTTCAGGTGTTTTATGTTGATTTTATCTGGCCCAAGAGAATTGTTGTTTGCGGAGTCTGAGATGGCTTGTTCTGTTTGGTCAGGCGTGATTTTTGTGTTGTTGGCAGTGCTGCGAAGTGTGCGTCTGTCGATTTTTCTGTTTTCTTTTCGTGGTCTGTGAGGTGCAGGTGTGGTGAAGTGCTTGTTAAAAGTGTTCGCTATGTCACAATTGTGATGAAGAGGTTTGTCGAAGAAATTGATCGTAATGTTTTTTGATTGAGTGTTCGGATGATGCGCCAGATTCTGGTTGTGTTTTTGGTGTGGGACACGCCGAAGGAAAATAGTTTTTTCCCAAATAGTTTCCACGCCGAGGCGATCTTCACCTGCTGTGACGTCCATGTCACCAGGGGCGACAGTGACATGATACTCTTCCAATCTTCTAACCGAGATAATGATAGAAGGAATATGTTTCAGATGTCGGTAAAAGGGCAGCGTGCGAGGCAGGATAGATAGCAGTGTGAATGCTTCATGCGGACTTTGAGGATGTGGCGTCGAGTGGCTGTAAGGTCACAATCGAATTGACAAAGCGACAGTGAAAAACGAGAGCAACTTCCTGAATGCGATGATCGTTGTCACCACTCCAAATGAACATGTGGCCATTTATAATGATCTCACCTAGGTTATGTCCTTTCATGCGAGACAGCTCGGTGGTGAAAACATTTATGTGGCCTGATGGGTTCATGATGAGGACATTCCACGTATCGGTGCGAGTGAGATTGTCGTGTAAATTGATGCACGATGAGATTTCAGAAGAGGGCAGTTCTTTGTAGATTTGAAGGAACTTCATAGCTACTTCCAACTGGATGCCGGCCAACTGGGTTGAGTTCCATTTTTAGAGATTGGAAAGAGCCAAGTAAATTGGTAGAATTTATCTATAATTTCTAATTAGTGAAATATATTTTTGCTACTATTCGTAGCTATCATCAAGCAGTGAGTGAATGATTTACAGAATACAGTTTGAAATTCACATCAGGAGATACATAAAAAAGATATACAAAATATACAAAACTATGGCAAGAGAAGGAGTTATGCGTCAGGTAGTAAAGGGCTACATGGCACCAATAGCATTTACAGTGAATGACCTAACAGGAAGAAAAAAGGAAGAAATAGGATGTGAATTAAAAATCTGATTGCTGTGGAATAACAAAGTCAATGAAAGAGGAAATCTCCATAACTGTCAAGTTCGTGTCTTGAGTTGATCTTAGGCTGTAACGTGTTAATGTAAAATGCCTCTCTCAAACGAAGGTTGGTTGAATAATCATCAAATCATCATGACAAAACTGTTCTAGAGATTTTACATGTTTGCAGGTGTTTGAATACGGATGAGTTGATGTGGTGGTGTGTTCACGACAGCGGATGAGTAAATGTCTAATGGTGCTGCCAATATAAAATTGTTTCAACTTGTTTTCAAGGAATATTTCTAATTGGGTTGAGTTGCGAGGGCCTGGACGTAGCTGATTCGTAGCTATAGAGATGCTTTGGGGTGGGTTTCTGTCACAACGCCCAAGTTTAAGTAACATTAGCTCATGGGGCAGGTGATGGGATCGGCGTCTGGTGTCTAGAAATCTAGACCGTTCCATCGGAGGCCGCAGTCATTCCCCGCGCCAAATAAATATGTCCCTGTTCCAAAGTTGCGTTTTCATGATTTCTTCATCATTGAATATCTGTAGAGAATGATGGCGATTAAGTCAATAAAAGACACCAACACCCTTGATTTCCTGACCGCACTAGCCTGACCCCGGAATCGAACCGCAGACCGTGAAGGAGACGAGCTCGCGCCTTCTTCACTAGGTCACGCTGCTGGTACAAAATGAATGCGAGTGAAGGCAGTGGTCATCTCCATATTATATCGACAGCCTATTGTCCTGTTATTCTTGACAGGATGCCATCAGCGTTCATTTTGTGGCGAGACAGCATATCAGCACGTCATTCGACTTCGTCACACCATAGATTGACAACAAAGTCTGTCATAGAGTATTGAATATCTAAAGAGAGTGACATCGATTAAGTGAATAAAAGACACCAGCACCCTTGATTTCTCGACCGCACTCGCCTGATTTAAGAATCGAACAGAAGTCGGGGAATCAAGGCTGTTGGCGTATTTCGTTGACTTAATCGTTTTCATTCTCTTTAGATATTCAATATTCTACGACAGATCTTTGTTGTCATTCTATATCATCATCTCTGATTTACTTGCTTGCTTCAATATGATGGATTTATTTTTCCTTAAATTATTTCATTAGTATGTTACTGACGCTTGCATGTCATGTCTTTCATACGCAGATAAACATGATGAAGAAGTGCTTTGAAGACAACCAGAAGAAAGTGCCATATCATTATGCTCCTCCTATTGGTGGTAATACGGCATGGGTTCGTCATATCATCCATACGCTTAAATCTCACATCTTGCGATTTTCCGATTTTGATGAGAAAGCTCTTGATTCAGAAGTTGGAAAATTGGTAAGAAAAGAAACTAATTTCATTTTTGTCATAGGGACAAATTATTCCTGAATTAATTCACAGGCTCAAAAATCACAACGACAACCTATCTTCATCATCTATCATTAATGAATTCATAGTATTTGTACTTAACAATAAACGATTATTATGCCAAAAATGGTTATCCACTTGATTGTAGAGACCAAGTATTTATGATGTTCCGATGCGGAAACTTGTTAAGAGTTCTGGACACTTTGTAACTCAAAAGATCAATTCACATCGTACATGGTGAGGCTTCCCAAACTGTCTGTTCTCAGTCACACCGTGCCGCGTGGCGAGGGATGGTATATAGGAATGTTGCACAATGACGAAGCATATAGTCCGGCAGCCAGAACGAGTTTCTGCAGGGAACGAGGCCGAAAATGAGACTTTCACAGAATGATGTTCACCCTATGCCTACTGCGAATCGGCACGTCTGCAAAGTTCTAGTGAGTTCCTCTTCTTGTCAGACAAGATCAAAGAAAAACACATGTAAATCCAATGGGACGCAGATTGCAGTTTTTGGCTAAAATGAAATTTTCCATGTTTTCTCTAATTAAACGAAAAGTATTAAGCCTAGAGTAATAATTGTTGGCATGGAATGTCTGCAGATCATTTTCTATGATATGCATGTGCTATTATCATGCATCTAATCGGGAATGTATGCGAGAATGTGGTTAAATGTGGATAAAGTTGCTCAAAATGTTTGTGTTTGCTGTCATTAAGAAGCTCGCCAAATCGAAATGTGTTTAGCTTCATAGACAGGGGTGCATGATGATGAAAGAAAATTGGCTGAAGACATTCCATGTCAAAAATTATGACTCTGGGCTTAATACTTTTCGTTTAATCAGAGAAGTACATGGATAATTTCATTTTAGCCAAAAACTGCAATCTGCGTCCCATTGGATTTACATGTGTTTTTCTTTGATCTCGTCTGACAAGAAGAGGAACTCACTAGAACTCGGCAGACGTGCCGATTCGCAGTAGGCATAGGGTGTACATCATTCTGTGAAAGTCTCATTTTCGGCCTCGTTCCCTGCAGAAACTCGTTCTGGCTGCCGGACTAATATAATTGCAATTGCAAGTTCCATATCATTATGACACTTCTAATTGCTATATGATCAATACATTCACATTTCTTGAACTGAAATGAGCCCAAATGTGCCATTGCCACCATAACATGATTATTTCTTCGAGATGGCTAAGTAACATGTTAAGTTTTCAGAATTTTCATGAAACCACATGCTCTATCATTACAAGCCTTGTTACTCAAAGAAAATATCTCAACGACACATTTTCATGGAATTACAAAAACATGTCTCGCTCATTAATGTGTGAACTTTAGATTTATCATTCTTTCACAATATCACGAAAACGATAACTATAAAATTGTGTCGAAATTCCATTCCCTCAGCTCATCGATTTATCTTTTAGTTTCACTCTTCACATTTCAACTTACTACCGTGACGATTTTATCGGTCTAGTTCTATGATTTTCTGAGGATTTCCATCACAGGTAATGTAATAGCTGATAACACTCATTTGCAAAATTTCAGCGTGACAAACTCCTCATAGGATTTCCAAAATGTTAGAACTGCATTGCATGGCGTCCTCATCGGTCATCAGAATCAGGAGTGTGCCGATTAGTGATCTTGCTAACCGTCCGATTACCGATTAGTCGGTGGAAGTTGACCGATTGATTGGCGGATTATTATTCTATTTCATCTGAAGTCGACGTTTTTATTATACTGAAACAACCGAATTATTAAAAAAACAAATTATGGTGCCCCAAATAAAATAATACTGGTCTACAGTTGATTAATTTTGAATGTTGACCACTTAGTCTTGACTATCATTAGATTCTGGTAGCCTATTAAAGACTCGTAACATTGGTGATAGAAATGTACAGCAAAAGGTTAATTTTTTTATGTAGTTGTACCTAAGTGCTGTGTTCCAATCAAAATCGTATCGATAATCAGCATCACCGGAGTAATAGGGACGCGGAAGAATTATTTACCAAGCGATCCTTTTTTCAACGAAGAAGAGCATGAATAGACAACCCATCCTTTACTCTTGCCATTTTGTCGCAAGCGTTTGAAAGGCCCGTAATTACTTATTACGGAACGCTTCTTGGTAAGTAATAGTTTCATATGTTCTCAACAAGAAGGAATGTAAATGTATCAGGCAGATGCTCCGCACTTTGATTCGAACCCAGGTCCCCTCGTTGCATAGTTTGTATAGTATTATGTAAAATAATATTTGGACTGTCGATCTTACGTAATCCTAACCTTGCACAATTTAAAAGACGGGGATCCGTAGAGAAGATTGAGGTTCATCATGTGATTCAGAGTAGAGACTTCAAATATCCCAGCTTAATCAATTAAAAGCACAAAAGCTTAATTTTTTGTGCTTTGTGTGGATCGATGAAGCATATTCACTGTTCAACGGAGTCGATAACACGCACCAGTGTTTCCTTTGGAGTCAGGAAAATCCTCATCCCGTGAAGAGACTGTATCCGGAAAAAGCTATTAGTACGAGTAGTAACCCCGTGGCAAATTCAAGTCCAAAATGCGAAACGATGAGTCATCATGCTGACTCAGCCCCCCCCCTCTGGAGAGAGGAAAGGAGATGGTCAAGGATGTGATGGAAGGATGGGTCCAAGAGAAGGAAACAGGTCCCTACCCCCCTCTGGAAGGAAGGAAGGAGTTTTCCGGTAAGGGATGGGAAGGAAGGTGATAGGAATGTGTGAGGGATAGAGTGAGGAAAGGGTAGGTGTTGGTGGTGTTTGGGATGAGAAAAGTTGGAAATCGTCATGAAGGAGGGTTTAGATGTGAAAGTGGAGTTTAGATTTGGAATCTGCGTGAAATTTTGGGTGGGGAAGGAAAGCGGGAGGAGCAGCAAGGGGTGGAATCTCTGAAAACGGTAGAGTTGGAAAAGGCGGGGTTTGGTGGTTTTGGGATGAGAAAGTCCATTTTTCGGGGTAGAAGGAGTGCTCGTATGGGAAAACGGAGGCCAGACTCGGAATCTACGTGAAATGTTGGGTTAGGAAGGATGTTTCCAGCGACATCGGAGAGAAAAAATTTTGATGACGTCCCCCCCCCCTCCTGCCAAACTTCCAACTTTGGTGTGAGAGATGGTAGAAAGTCGTGCAATAGCTCATTTGAAAGCTGAGAAAGACAAAAATGCAGTGGAAAGCTCAGTTTGGTCTAATTTTCTTGGGTTTAGGGAGGAAAATGGCAGGAAAACGTCAGAGTTGGAAAAGGCGGATGTTGGATGTTTTGGGATGAGAAAAGTCGTTTTTCGACAGGAAGGAGTGCTCGGGTGGGAAAATGGAGTGCAAATTCGGACGTTTTGGACAATTTTGGGTCTAGGAACTTCTTCCCAACTCAATTGGATAGAAAAAGTTCTGACCCCCCCTCTCCTGCCAAACTTCCAACTTTGGTTCCAGAGATCGTAGAAAGTCGTGCAATAGCTCGTTTGAAAGCTAGGAGTGAGACAAATTCAGTGGAAAACATGGCTTGTTCCTATCTGCCTTCGTTTAGAGGTGAGACGTTATTGAAAATTTGGGACATTGGCGAAAAACGACAGAGTTAGAATTTTTATGAAAATTGCTCTAGCGGGTGAAGCAAGCCTCGGACGGGAAAACAGAGACCAGATTTGGAATCAGCGTGCCATTCTGCATCTGAATGTCATTCATGCTATGTCTCCAAAGTGAAAGGAAGAAAGATGGCAGAAGCAGTAGAGTTTACGAATGAATTTTGTTCACTACGTTTTCATCGACAAAGTCTTCGTGGTGTGATTAGGGACTACATCATCTCCTTTCATCATGAAAAGGCAGACTTAGAATTTGCTATCGCTAAAGGTTACTTCGTTTTCCAACAGCTCATGAACAGTTTGATAAATAAAGATGTGAAAGGACGATTAGCTGCAGAGATTGAATTTGAGAAAGTGACTGATGAACATGCAGGTGAACGTGTAGTGTTTCATTTTGCATCCTATTCTGCAGAGACGATACATGATCCCAAAGATTTCTATCAGCGACACATGGCGAAAATTGCATCTCGACTAGATTCATTTCATGAGCATGGATCCAACTTGCTCTTATGTCGCATAAAACACATTCATATTCAACTCAATGTGCTTAACTAGATTTGACTACAAGATTTGGGAAAAGCATTCATGAGTCAGACGTCCGCGTGCCTCCTTTTCCCTGCCGCAACGAAGTCAGGGGAGAAACGGAGGTCTCTGATTGGCTCACATAGTGTCAAATGTGGATTCGCAGGAGACTATAAAAGCAGACGTCTCCCCATTTTCTCTTCATCTCATTCTCTTGACTTGGAAAGCGTGTGTGACTTGCTGAAGCCATTCTCCCTTCTCAACTTTGTCTGATCAATCCTGTTTGCAAATTTACAAGTGAGTGTCATGACGGTGTGGGCTAAACCTTACCAGCATTTTAGAAGAGAGACGCAGGAGAGTGTGTGGCCGATGATTGTACAAGCTTATTTTGTTGAACCATCACCACCATCACCACCGACTCCACCATCTAGACGCTTTACCTTTAAGTCTTTTAGGGAATTGAAACTTAATTCGAGTCCTAAGCCCAAGACATTTAATTTACTGGACGATGACGAAGACTTAGACTTCGGTGATAAGCTTTAAATCATGTGAACGCCCCAAAAGGTCCTCTTAAGGGCCACCTCATATGTCACTGCTAAGCTAACAATTTTCTTTTCTCTGATGATCATGAATGTACTTGGTGATATTTTTTCGTTACAGACTGCCATGGCCATGAATCCTGCTCCAACTGCTGAATCACTGAATCCTCAACATCTCCAGCTGTGGAATCCGAAAATTGAAAAGGTAATTCACGGCTATCCTACCTACAAACAACAAGTGCGCTACAACGGTGTTCGACTCTATCTTCAAATGCCGGCGGTATACTTACCAAAAGTGGATACGCAAGTAAATCGTTGCGGTCAAACCTGAGTATCCCTATTGATAATTGGTTGCGTCAGCAGCTTGACATTTTAGAAGATGTTGTGAGGCAAAAGGCTCTTATTCCTACTGAACTATTACAGTTGTGGCCAGAAAAGAAAACTTCTTATTATAAACCTTTGTATCGCGGCACTCGCTGCTATATTTTGCAAAGCAAGTATTGTAAAGTCACTTCAGGAGTGGCAGTTGAACAGTCAGTTGAAACAGAATTGTCATCGTTAGGTGCAGGCTTTTATTCCTTTCATATTGAGGTGCCTGCTGTTTATGTGGGACCTCATCAATCTGACGGGAATTTGATTTCTCTCAATTTGTGCGTTGCTCAAATTCATCATCAACCTGAGTTAACACGTCTTGATCACATTGAGAAAGTCATTGATTCTTGTGTCAAAGAGTGTCAAGAACCTGTCACCAAACCTAAACGTCGTCGTACATCAAAGAAAGATGGTGTTACCACCAAAGAGAAATCTTAAGTATTGTAATCAGTTAGTATGTAGTGAATGTGGAAAACGCGGTCTTGCGCGCTATGTTCAAATAAAACATTGTAATCATGTTGTATGTATCTTTTGTTATGTAAAGGACAGACATCCTCGTAAAGTTCCTGCTCAATGTATTATCTTGTAATGAAGTCTTTTTGATATTGTAGGTTGTCATCTTCATAGACAGTGAGGGAACACCCATGCAGGAATTGAGTGCTATTGCAATGAGAGAAAGTGATCAAACTGTTGTTGGTGTATATCATAGATTTGCCTACTGTCCTCCACACAAAGACGAATGGTCACGACGTCATGTGCATGGACTTGATCCTTCTATTTTGATTCATATTGGATTTGTAAATGAAACGTATTTGATAAGTGATTTCAAACGGTGGCTGTCAGGTTTTCATATTGTTAAAATATTAGGAAATGATTCTGAACGAGAAGCAGCAACACTTCAGTTGAACATTGATAATTTATATTTACCATGTTGGGTAGATCGTGTAAGACAAGACTATCATATGCATTGTGATCAAAAGAAGTTTAGAGATGAAATGATTTTGATATGGCTATATGTTTCGGTGAGAGACATCACCTTTACAGACCACCATCCCATTGTAATACTAGAAATAAAGCTACCTACATTGCAAAACTCTCTTCACGCTGGCATTGTAGTCTCTATGACGTTTATGAACTGTATCTATATTATTGTCAACAGCATGGGTCTATGTAAAACATGTTTTTACTCCTTGTAAATGAGTGATGATCATTTCATGAAATGTATTCTGTACTTGTGAATTTTGTCTGATGTTGAATAAACTTAAAGTGGAACATGATTGTTATTTCTGTTTTATTCATAGTGGAAGTCATTGAAACAATGTGAAATCTATAGTCACAACGTTTATGATGACGCATCGTACCTTAAGTAACCACATGTGTCATTTGACACTTGATCAACAAGAATTCGATGGATTTTTACAAGATTGGAAACTTACATTTAAAATGAAGATGAATGATATGAAAGTAGTGCTAACTGAAAGCCTTCCTCTCTTCAAAAGATTGATGGAGAGTTTACAACCTCAAGATGTAAAGGGTAGACTCATTGCTTATATAGAGTTGAAAGATTTACAAAAACCACTTCGTTTTGGATCTCATTCGTCGTCATATGGAGAGAATAGAAGAGACGTTGGAAGGAAATGCGTACGTTGTTAAACATATCATGATTCAACTGAGTGTGTTTACATCCACGACTTTGTTTGATGCTCGACACATTGTGTAGATGCAATAAAAATTTCTTTTCACTGAGTATTTTGTAATGGTGTATAGAGCAACATGAGTCATTGCGCTTTGTGCATTAATATCAGGCTCTTTGTTAGATAAATGAATGCGTCTTTGTTCGAGAAAAGGGCGTGTCATAACATGAGTCATTGCGCTTTGTGCATTACTATCAGGCTCTTTGTTAGATAAATGAATGCGTCTTTGTTCGAGAAAAGGGCGTGTCATAACATGAGTCATTGCGCTTTTTGCATTACTATCAGGCTCTTTGTTAGATAAATGAATGCGTCTTTGTTCGAGAAAAGGGGCGTGTCATAAAATGAGTCATTGCGCTTTGTGCATTACTATCAGGCTCTTTGTTAGATAAATGAATGCGTCTTTGTTCGCTAGAAGGGGTGTGTCACTCAAGTCTTTGTGAGGACTAGAACGACTTTGTAAGAGGGAAGGTTTCCACCCACGCAGTCAAACGTTCACGTGTGATAACTCTTTGTCACATAACAAAGACAGGGAAAGCATGAAAAGGGAAACGCATGTGATTGGAGCTAGGTCTGCTTACCAAACGGACGACTGAGCTCATGGTAATCATTTTCGTCCTTGCGCTAACCATGCAGTTGCTCGAAGCCATCAACTCCTCTGCTCTCGCACTGGGTACACTGAACTCCCTTACTTTAGCATCGGGTAAAAATGCTTTCAATCAAAAGATAACTCATCATGGAGAAGCCATGACCATAAAAACACCAAGTCATCGGATAGATTATCTAAAGGTTATGTCAACAAAGTATGGACTGGCCGTGTGTGTGCCGTTAGACTATTGGACACGGTTACAATTCAATACTCTTGAAACATTCCTGAAAGAAAATCTCACCATTCCCAAAGAAATTGTTCGACACAATGGGAAGCGGCCACAAGTTCCCATCATGGAAAGACGATACATGTATGTTCATATGGATAGACAATGTCTCATCATCCATGAAAAGGAGGGCAGCGAATTCGACTTACTCAATTGCAAACCACTCCCCATTTTGGGAAAAGGATTCTACTCCTTCGAAATTAAAATTCAAACCATCTACAAAGGTCCGCACAGGGACGGAAGGTTTTTTACATTGAATCCCTATCTTGTCTCCATCACCTTTAAAAATGATGTCCATGTTGATGATGATCAACTACAATAACACTCTCCACACACTGAGAACGCACCATCGGTCTTTATGAGACCACGGCCTAACGGCCACCGTATCAAGAAAGAGAATGTACACTCACCATGCCACACATATACATGACTCTCTCCTTCTTTCTTAGGCATACCCTTCTTCACTCAGGTTTTAATCATGTGGAAATTATCAGCATGGCTCCATGTATCATGGAAAAGTCAGTGTGTTACATTTCATGATACGAAACGTCAACTTCAGATAACTCTAGAACGCTTTCATCTACGAAGGTTACATCGCGCTATCCTATCCAACTCTTGCCGTGTCATTAACGTAGGAGACGGCATTGTATTTATTCGCATTCAAGAGATGATTCTACATAATGATCACTGCTACATCGTGATTCCAAAACCCTCATGGGAAAAGTACAGAAGGGAAGTTCACTCAACCCTCATGTCATTTGTGAGTCATGCTCCCCATCCGCATCATCAACGACATGTGCGAAATGAATCTCAGAAGAGACATCGATTTAGAACAGTTGCATAATCATCTTTCCGATTCAGTGTATGATCGCGGTCGTCCACAAATGTTGGTCATTCGCATGAGCAACGGTCGAAATCTTCAAATCTTTCGCTGCGGCAAAATCCAAGTCCTAGGAAACCTTTCTCATTTCGTGATGCAGTCCATGTGTTACGAAGTCGTCAAGAAAATGCGAACACTCATGCCTCATCTACGCCTCAGTCCCCTGACATTGAAGAATATAGTAGTGTCTGTTCAATTGAAGATGTTAGTGAATCTAGCAAGCATTAAAACCAGTAATCATTGTATATTTTATGAAACTGAACTCTTTCCTGCTGCTCTGATTCGGAAGTGGCATCCTGTACATATTGCAGTGTTTCACAACGGACATTGCATCATGACTGGTTTACGTGATATCAGTAAAGTAGCTGACATCGTTAAATCTTTAATGCGTCATCTGTATGAGTCACAGTTAATAGAATCGTGTTAATCACATGATGTGTTTTGAATGAATCATCGCCCACACTCTTGTCAGTGAAAAAGTCATCAACAAGGTTCTTCGCTTTATGATGAGTCAGCGCTATTTATAGACATGAAATGATGTCCATACACTTGTCGGTGAAAAGGTCATCAACAAGGTTCTTCGCTTTATGATGAGTCAGTGCTATTTATAGACATGAGTCAGCAAAGTTGTTGATGTTTCCTAAGCCAAAGAAATTGTCATGATGTTACATTCGCTGGTGAGGATGTTAACTTACAAACTCTAACATGGTTATGACTTCATTTATATTTCACCTATCTTACAAACAGTGATATGGTAATAACTTTATTCTAACTTTGCAAACAGTGAAGTGATTCTGACTTCATTTTATATTTCGCCTATCTTGCAAACAGTGATATGGTTATAACTTTACAATCATCCACTTTATTTCTAACTTTACAAACGTCAACTTTATTTCTAACTTTACAAACAGTGAAGTGATTCTGACTTCATTTTATATTTCGCCTATCTTACAAACAGTGATATGGTTATAACTTTACAATCATCAACTTTATTTCTAACTTTACAAACGTCAACTTTATTTCTAACTTCACAAACAGTGAAGTGATTCTGACTTCATTTACATTTCACCTATCTTACAAACAGTGATATGGTTATAACTTTATGTCTATCTTTACAATCATCAACTTTATTTCTAACCCTACCCATCTTACAAATGATCAAAACTTTTACTTCTGCCTATTGAGTGAGAATCCCATCTTTATGTCAAAAGGAAAACGACACAGTCTGTACATGATATGTTATTCATCATCACAACCGATTTTCATAGCAACGCACATAGCTAATACTGATGGTAGCAGAAAACAAAGTTTTTATGGCTCACATCACCGGAGAAAACAAAGTCACTTATGTACAGGTACAAAACAAAGTCAGGAAAACCAGTTGATATGCAAGTCATGATATGAAGTGATCAGGAGTTGGACGCATGTTACAAGGCACTCACTCACAACACCCCATAGAAAACGCCATGGAGCGAAAAAGCAAAACATCAATCACAACAGGGAGGAAGCATTAATCATCAGACATCGCCGGACGGAGGAAGAGAAGGTTTCTGTCTGTTGGGTGGAGGTAGATGAGTGTCTGGATGGCCGTACGGTAATGAGTGGTTAGGACTCATCCAGCATCGCTTGTCTTCCCAAGCTGAGAGACCTCGTTTCCTAAACGTCGTTGTTCTGACTTGATGCGACTGTGATTTTAAAATGGTCATTTCTACTTTTTTAATTTTAAGAGAATCTAAGGCATCTTGATGGTCCCTATGTGTCATTTTTCTAACAATTGACTTCGAGATGCCTTTCGCCCGTTTTATAGAAAGCTCTGAGGATTTCAGCTTCATGGAGTACATCTTGGGGCGAAGCAAGATCATCTCCTCTATCTGTTTGCCGGCACACTCATCCTTGAAGCAGCCAAGCTTCGCTTTATTTGAGGTAGAGTAAATCGGATGGTCAGTGGGATAGTTGGAACTATCAAACTTGGGTGCTAAATATTTTAAAATGTCTTCCTGCTTGACTTGGCTAGTGGTTGTCAAAGCTAGGAAGAAGCTGTCTGTATCGCCTTCTACTAATTCCACATGTTGGATCAATGGACACGTTTTAAAAGTGTGGTAAAATAACTTGTACATTTCTAACTTGGAGTGATCCAAGACAGCTTGACCGACATAAATGGGCTTGCAAAGTTCTACTTTAGATTTTAGCATTTTAAAACCACTGATGTCTTCGAAAATGACATCATGGTGACAAAACAACGGCGAGCGAAATAACTTGATACTCGTTTCCGGATCAGTCACGATACGATAGTCCATGCGCTTTCTTACATCCTCCATGGTTTCACCAAAGAGGGCATTATTCTTAAATTTAAAGAAGTCCTTTTCGAAAGGATTCTTGGATTCAGCCCGTTTCTTACTATTAAATTATATATACGGTTTTAGAAAGGGCTTCTGCCTAAACTGGATAGCACGATGGACTTTGTCAAGTTGCATCCCATACCTAGATAGAATTTGAGGATGGAATGGTGCACGATGTAATGCTGCTTGTTCAATTGGGTGAGCAACAACTTCCTAGTGGGTTTATAGTTTAAGTCATTTTCCACCTCATATTTCTTATTGTGTTCTTCCATAAAGGGAGAGAACATATCTGGACTGACTATGCCAGATTCGGGTGCGAGAGGAAAATCAACTGTCCTATTCTTAATACATTCTGGATAGATGAGGTCGACTTCAAATAAATAACCTATGTCGGCCTCATCTCCCAGTGCCATGATGTGTGCTGGATTGGAGAAGTATTCAATGTCATGGGGCTCTACCCATTGGAAGTCAGACTGTGGCAAAGGCTTGGATAATGCACTCTCATATAAATTATTTTGGTCTATGTACATTCAATGCGTGGTCGATCCTATGTCTTGGGTGCTGTTGACAACATGTTTGCTGACAAATGTTAAGCCACCCCTAATACCACGTTCAAATAACGTGTACATTTCTGCATCTTGCAGTAAATGTATGCTCTCTTTCGTCCTCTTGAAGGCTGACTGATAGGACAGACCCGGCAGACTAACAAAATGGACGGGATGGGGTCTAAGGCGTCCTGTTCTAATGTGACTTTCCTAAAAGTCTCAAACACGTCAGCCAACAGATAGACGTCTAATTTTAAGTAGGCAAGCATGTAGTCACTAAAAGTGCGACACCTAAATTCTAACCATGCTTGCTCTACATGCATATAGTCATCCAGCGAACAGTCCTCACCCGTCAAATCATTTTTAAATTTATCGATGGACGGAAGGGATGTTTCTTTCAATGTGTCCATTGAACTAAATAACTATAAGGAAACACCCCTTTCCGTCGCATCAGACTGTCACTTATGTTGGGATAGTCTTTCTTTAAATGTTGAGTGAGGGGAAGTGTTTCTAAATTATTAGCCAACGCGGCTAAGGATGAAGACATAAATTGAAAACTGTCTAGAAACTTTATGTCATAGAAGACAGGCTTCCCCTCCTTCCTCTTATCGACTTGGACTTTAGCAGTGATGCACATATATTTTTCCTTACTTTGTGCAATCACTTTGGATGACCAGGATTTTATTTCACCGAATCCATGGCGAATGATGATGTGAGCATCATAACATTTAAAGTTATGGAAGATGACGGGGAGCGTTTGCCGTTTGAGCCTAAGTTTCATATTGCATTTACTGCATAAAGCAGACCTAAATTTACCACTGAGATGGCAATGGTCTCTCACTTTCTTATGTTGCTGATCATCAAAGGATGAACAGCAGCGGGGACATTCCGTGCTCCTATCAAACTTGATTTTATCGGCTTCTGTGAAGCACATGGGTTTCCTAGTTAGCTCCGTTTCACACCGTTGATGACAACGGGCTTTCCTATCTAAAAAGTTGAGAAAGTTTTCAACGCACTCCTCGCCTTGCCACACATGCATCTTATTTTGGTTCCTATAATATGGATGCCAAACTTCATAACAGGCAATGGCTGCTGGCTCATGACTTAGGTCTTCTTGTTCAATATAACATTCAATGTCCGCATAGATGCTACATATGGGACTGAGCTCATTGCCGTTTTCCTCATACCTATACAATTTATCTTTGGGCATGACTTCCATTTGAAGTTTACCCCGAGAGCACCACTCATAATGCTGTTAAAAATATGGTTTAGATGTGAAACGCCGTGTGCAGCGATCACAGTAATAAAAATTATCCCTATAGGTTGCTTGATGATGGTATAACTTTGAAATTTTAGGAATGCCACAATAATGCCATTCTGGGTGGTTGTCGCTATAGACTAGGAGGAGATTGACAACCCGGTCGAAGTTACTTTAGCGGTTGTTATACCTAACGCACTTCAGACCTTTTTCCCAGAGATGGATGACAATCTTAATGTTATTCAATTTTTCAAATTGGGCGATGCCTTTAAAATCTAATGTGTTGACATCTAACCCGTCAAACTTAAGCTCATCCTCCCATTCACAATACTTGGTGATTCGTTCACGATTGATACCTATGTCATTATAGTGAAGAATGGAGAGGACGGCATACTTGAAATACTGGGACTGACACTCTACATTGATGACAGCCTTTTTGCTAGCCAGTGCTTTGGGGAGGGTGAAAGAACCACTCCCTTGTAAATTTCTAAAAGATTGATTTTAATGTCTACCTTCTCTATCCCATCAAAGACCCGACCGCTGTCTCTTTCATTAAATTTATTTAAGTTGCTGACGAGATAGGTCGCATGTCTCTCTATCCACTCGTTTACATCACCTATGAGATCAGCAGCACAGGAGGCTATCCTAATGGTCACAGTGGACTCTACTTCTCCCGTGCTACTGTCTACCTTATTGAAACGAGCAGTGAGATAGAACATGCCCTTAAGTAAAAATCTACCTAAACTCGCCAACATTTGATGAATTAAGCCTATATTATTCATCAAGAAAGGATGAATGTCTTGCACAGCTTCAGAGCTTTCTAACTCATAGTCGCGAACGAGCCTCTCAAAGGAAAACTTGCTCAGCCTTAGAGTGACGTTGTTGTCAGTGTAAAGGTCAGTGGGATGAGTGTGACAGAGTGTGTGCGAAGAAAGAACAAACTCTGTAGGAAGGGTCTTCTGACACGAAGAACAGGAAAAGCCGACGTGCGATGAAGGATGCTTCCTACCTGATGACGTTGGTGGTTGCCTCACACTGCCGCAGGAACCGCCTTCGATGTGGACTCGCAAGTTTGTGTTGTTGTAGAACGTGCGTCCACAACCTTCACACTAGGGCCTTTGAGGGATCGGTCGGCGCTTTCCTCCCCTGCAGGCATGGCCAGCGGTGTGACGTCTCACATTGTAGGCTGAGGCGAAGACCCTGTCACACCGCTGGCATCGAAAGTCCTCCTTCTCTTCGACTTCAATCTCCCTCTCATCTCTCAAATTGTGTGGGGACTGAAGGTTCATGAAGGGACGGAGGGAAGGGGCGCCCTCCCGGAGTGAGAAAAGAAGGATCTGTGAGGAAAAAGAGAGAAAAAGAGAAGTAACCATTGACATATCTTCAGATTGAAGTTTATCCCCCATCACTCACATGGTAACTGCATCTCCCCTAAGTCCTCCGGGGACAGGACGTGACGATGAGGAGCGAGGGGAGGGAGGCGAGGAAGGGCGCCGAGGGGGGGAACGGGACGGACAAGGGGGGTGGAGGAGTGGGGACGAGAGCAGGGACGGGCGCAGGCGGTGGAGGCGGGAGAGGTGAGGAAATTATGACGCGGCCCGAGAGCCTCGAGAGGGGGGTCCACTGGGCGGATGGGCGGGATGCGCGGGAAGGTAGGGCCGATTCTGCCCGCGATTCCGCCTCGCGGACTTCTTCCCACTTCTTCTCATCTTCATATAGAAAGGAGAGAGGAAATAGAGAGGACATAAGCCAAGGATGATGCGAGAATCTGAAAGAATTATATGAAGATATGGATGATTACAAACTACTGCCTGCCAAAGCCTTCTAGAATGACCTCGATTATCTGGGGGGGGGGTTCCATTATTCGGTTTACATAAAAAGAAAAAAAGGAATGAGAAAAAAATGAAGCAGTGGTAAAAAAATTGTTCGGTTTAAATAAACATAAAAAAAATAGGAGGGGCTCTGTTTTAAATTGGAGAATACCCCTATGATGTGAGTTATAAGAGTCAATGTTGTTGCATAATTTAGATCTGCTCGATGGTTTTTTCCATGGTCGATAAGCAGATCATAGTTCTCAATTTTTTCAAAATTTGTCATTTAGGATCGATCGCAGATACGATAGCGAGATTTAATTCACTGAAACTGAAGGAAATTGATCGTTTCATTTGCCTAGTCAACGTTTGGAACAAAACAATGATTGAAGTGACATCTAATGAATTTTCACTCTACTCCTATCAAAAACCGACTACCCTCTTCGTCGAATGGAAAAGACCTTACCTGGCGGAGAGAAAGCGTCACGTTGAGTATGAAGTCGAACGCCCAACATGAGCAAATCGACGGCAGGTTTCGGTCTAACAAACGAACGAACAACCCGTGCAACACAATCCTCCCTCACGGGTACCGTCCCCCCGGAACGCTCTCGAGCGAACAAAGTATTACAGCGATGATATTTTTTGATTTATAAGTATAATAATCTCTTGATAGCAAGAGACTAGAGACTATTCAAGCAAGTCAAAAAACAACCTGATAGCAGGAGCTCACCTCACCGACAAGATAACATGTAAAATGCAAAATGCGTGGAG
The DNA here is from genome assembly GCA_907163375.1 of Prostheceraeus crozeri. Taxonomy (NCBI): domain Eukaryota; kingdom Metazoa; phylum Platyhelminthes; order Polycladida; family Euryleptidae; genus Prostheceraeus; species Prostheceraeus crozeri. The sequence continues at coordinate 492,403 of CAJQUW010013290.1, read as the reverse complement.
CGGTGCATTGCCTTATTAGAGATTTTTCATTTCCGGAATGGATGAGACCTCTCTGCCTCCGCACAAGACGAGCACGAGCTTCCGTTGTGCGCACGCACGTTTGTATACGCGTAATCGAATTTAGAAAAAATGTATGTTTAGCAATAGACTCAACAATGGCACCTGAAGTCATACATTTGAACAATGATGAAACACGATTTCGTTTCATCAAGCGGTGCGTCAAGGCTTAATACAAGATTACATCCTTGTCCAAGGGAGGAGGAGGAACAGGAAGCATGTTTATGTTTAGACTACACACGAAAAATATACGCAGTTGATATCTCATTTCAAAGACAGTCTCATCAAGGCTCACTTAATTGCACATGTCAATTACATTCATTTTCCACAAGGTGAAGTAGCGGAAAGTGTTGACTTTCAATTTCGTTCCTATGGACAAGAATATGTTACTGATGCTTCTGAGTTTTATACACGACATCTGCGGAAGATTATTTCTCGGATGGTCAACTTTCATGGTTAAGGTGATCATTTGCTTCTGAATAAAATAAACCATATTGTCATTGCTATTAGTAAAGTGGGTTTCAATGATGTTAAATCAAAGACCAAATAAAGTATATTTTCATGACACTTGTGTTGTGCTAAACTTTCTGATGCTGTGGTGAGTTCAGTCAGTCACAAAACTTCAATGATCAAACTTTACTTTCACAAACGTGTGTCGCGGTAAAAACTATTTGACTACACCAACGCTTACGTTTTATGACATTTGTGTTTCATAAAACTTCGATGATCAAACTTTCTAACCATACATCAACCTGTGTAGCAGTAAAACTTTTACAAACCATGACACACTTTCTGACGACACTCACGAATAAACGTCATGATCAAACTTTGTTTTCAGAAACGTGTTTTGCAGTAAAACTTTTACAAACCATTACACACTTTCTGACGACACTTACGAATAAACGTCATGATCAAACTTTACTTTCTCAAACGTGTGTAACAGTAATACTATTTGACTACACTAACTTTGCAAACCATGATACACTTTCTGACTAGACTTATGAATAAACCTTCGATGATTAAACTTTATTTTCACAAACGTGCGTCGCGGTAAACTATTTGACTAAACTTTGCTTTTGCAAACCATGATACACTTTCTGACGACACTGACAAGAGCTTGTTCACTAGCGAAGAGAGAAGTCTGCGGTGTTGCGTGTGGCGCATGAATGTCCTCCCGTTTCATCCCTTCATCATTTCGTCTCCGTGATAGAGACAGTTCTTAAAAGAACTGATGGTTCATTCTCGCATGGTTGGCCAACTGTCGGGAGACAAGTGCAATGGAGATTTTATGAGGTAACCTGTGGCAGATAGCTAAATGTCGCCCTGGCGGTCAGAGTACAACGTTGAGACGAAAGGTAACCACTTGGAAACATGACGCAGAGAGGTTTCACAAGGATTACCATTGCCCACGTCCCGTGCAGTACTCATCGCTACGGACTTCACCGCTGTCTCGAAAGAACGCCCACCAACAGGAAGTATGACACCGAAAATCTCCGTCACTTGCACCGTAAATGACTTGATAGTCAGACATGAAAACCGGTGGAGTTGGTAAGAGGAAGCAAGTCGTTGCTTTGATCAGCTTGATAGCAAGCCGTAGAGAGGGATAACAAGCCGTGATTCACAAGCGTTTTGCAATGGAGATGTTTGGAGGCCACCCATGACAAGATAGCTAAGACTCAACCGATTGGCGTTCAAAGTGCTACGTTGAGAACTGTGTCAAATGCCCAACATGAGACATCAGTTGCCCCAGCGGTTTCAGTCTAAAATATGACACACTCCCTTGCCACACTTATCACTACGGCATCATCCGCCGTCTCGAAGGAACACCCTGTCAGTGGAATATTACAGCAAAACTCTCCGTGTCTTGCTCGCTTTCAGTGAAAAGCCGCTTGTATCATGGAAATACTGGCTCTTACACACTTATCCATGCCTTCATTGACTTCAGCAGGGTCGAAAACCCCAGAAAACCTCCAAAAATAGTTATTTTAAATTTTTCAACTTTTTAGCACTACTTATGAAATTTTATAAGTAGTTTATCACTTAGGGCAGGTCAATAGCTATCGAACCTTTTTTGAATCAAGTCAAACGGACTTGTAGAAGCAAAGTTACAAGCCTTCAAAGTTTTGGAGTCTTTTATGGCCTGGAGATGAAGGCCATCTCCTGGCGAACCTCTAAGTCTGACGGCTTAGCTGAGTTCAGCAATGAAATTTTTTAAGTCAGTTTCTTACAGAAACCCTGTTTTTCAGATTTCCAATGCTATCATCAGAGCTCCGAAGTTCACCTACCCCAACCCAGTCGGGAGGAGAACTGATTTCCACAAGCAGAGTTTCCACTTATATAGTTTGTGGCGATCAGCTGATGACATAATACCCATCATCCAAAAACTTTAAACCCGTCTATCTCCGGTTCTAGTGCTCTGATTGAGCTGGAAATTCATAATTTCAATGTAGAATTTGACGCTGAATCCGGATCTGCCCTCCGTTTTCCCGTCCGATGCTTCGTTTTGGCTCTACAGCCCACAGCCATCGTAAAAATTCTAACTCGTTTTTCGGAAAAATGTTGAAAAATTTTCAATGACGTCTCACCTCTAAACGAAGGCAGATAGGAACAAGCCATGTCTTCCACTGAATTTGTCTCACTCCTAGCTTTCAAACGAGCTATTGCACGACTTTCTACGATCTCTGGAACCAAAGTTGGAAGTTTGGCAGGAGAGGGGGGGTCAGAACTTTTTCTATCCAATTGAGTTGGGAAGAAGTTCCTAGACCCAAAATTGTCCAAAACGTCCGAATTTGCACTCCATTTTCCCACCCGAGCATTCCTTCCTGTCGAAAAACGACTTTTCTCATCCGAAAACATCCAACACCCGCCTTTTCCAACTCTGACGTTTTCCTGCCATTTTCCTCCCTAAACCCAAGAAAATTAGACCAAACTGAGCTTTCCACTGCATTTTTGTCTTTCTCAGCTTTCAAATGAGCTATTGCACGACTTTCTACCATCTCTCACACCAAAGTTGGAAGTTTGGCAGGAGGGGGGGGGGGACGTCCTCAAAATTTTTTCTCTCCGATGTCGCTTGAAACATCCTTCCTAACCCAACATTTCACGTAGATTCCGAATTTGGCCTCCGTTTTCCCATACGAGCACTCCTTCATGACGATTTCCAACTTTTCTCATCCCAAACACCACCAACACCTACCCTTTCCTCACTCTATATCCCTCACACATTCCACCCCTTCCTTCCCATCCCTTACCCGAAAACTCCTTCCTTCCTTCCAGAGGGGGTAGGGACCTGTTTCCTCCTCTCGGACCCATTCCTCCCAACACATCCTTGGCCACCTCCCTTCCTTCCAGATGGGGGGGGGGGCTGAGTCAGCATGATGTCTCATCGTTTCGCATTTTGCACTTGCGTCTGGGATGGGGTTACTACTGCTATTTTTTGTTAAGAGAGGAAATATCAAGTTTTGCTCCCTCAGGTATGTTGTACAGCCCGAACGCAGCGAGGGACGGACAGATAGCTAAGGCATGGACTCCTAAATATACAGCATCTGGACGGGAAACCAAAATTACTCTATGACAGCTGTAGGTCTAGATGTTGGAAGTCACAATGTTGAAAATACTAACTAATGATTAACATTGTTACTGAGTAAGTAGGGTTGTCAGCCGACATTTCACTGGTCATTTTTCTTTGATAGTCGTTTCTATATCTCCAATTCCAAATTAGACGGCCTTAATTGTATGATTAAGGCCGTCTGATTTGCTATGTAATACCATTGAGGTAAGAGCATTTCACCGTCCATCTTCACATTCCCAGTGAAAATTGCATTGAAGTGATTCCTATGACCAGTAATTTGGATTTGTAGATATCTCAAGCTTGACATACTTTGATATTCTGAGTTGCATGGGCCATGGACTCCTAGATATATAACACCTGGACTAAAGGCTGAAATTCATTTATACACTAGACGGCTGATAGAACGGTGGATGTCTATAAATGAAAATGAGTTACAGCAAATACTTTAAAGAAACAGCAGAAGTTTCTGGAAGATAGAAGAATCTGGGATAACAACTAAATGATAATTCACAACTTCCCTAACGGCGTAGCGTGCTGGTCGTATTCTCGTCCTCCTCGTTTAGTCAACTGTACATCACGGCATCTCGTCCTTTCCTTCGTTTTACGTCTTTTTCACTAACTGAAATTAACATCATTCGAATCATCAAGAAATTCTCTGTCTTCTGGTGTATCTTTGATGATCGTTTTAAGATCGTCATTCGACTTTTTGCTGTTTTTATTCAATTGCTGTGTGCTTTGCAACTTCGCCTCCATGTTGCTTTCTCGACCGCTATTTCCCTACTTGTCGATCTGGTATTATGTCATCGCCTGTAAGACTGCAATACACGCGAGTCGACATCCTCAATCTCCGACAGCCCTACACTCTACCTCGCACACAAAGGCGTCGCTTGTGGTTCCACAACTTGTTGCGCAATCGCGATTCATCCTCTGCTGCCTCCTACGTCCCTTCCATCCTATCCCTTATCCAAACATCTCTTCCAAAGCCCTGTGATGCAAACTTCAATGCCCCCGCCGCTGCGAGAATCAAATTGCGTGAAGCCAAACGTCTCAAACCTCGTGCTCCCTCAATTCTTCTATTCAATGCCCGATCAATTTTCCCAAAGATTACCGATCTCAAGGTGAGAGTAGCAAAATTTGACCCTGACTTGGTCTGCGTCACTGAGTCCTGGCTTGACGCCTCCACAGACGATCTTTCCATTTCTCTGCCTGGGTACCGTGTGATCAGGCAGGATCGTGATTCCAACGGTGGTGGAGTGATTCTGTTCTATAAAGCAGCTTTCCTCGCGCCTGTTATCAGCAGTGTGAGACTTTCTGACATCAAATCAAATGTTATTTGTTGTAGGTTTGACGAATTTGACGCAACTGTTGTAGTTATTTATCACCCCTACTGGGGTAAGGTCCGTGCCCATGATGTTATGCTCGAACATCTGCAGAATTTTATAGATAGCTCTCAATCTAATCATTTTCTTATTGTTGGTGATGTAAATGATTTGAGGTTGCATTATAATGATTTTTGTGTGCTTAATGATCTCTGTCAGCTAGTTACTGAACCTACCCGTAAAAACAATGTTCTTGACATCGTTATTACTAATCAGAAACATCTCTTTGCTCCCCCTATTTGTATTGCCCCTCTTGGGAGGTCTGATCACAAGGGTGTTTTTGTTCAGAGTATTGTCCCGAAAACGGTTCTCACGACTAAAATTAAGGTCCGCAGTTGTACTCCTTCCACCTTTTCTCAATGTCGGTCCATCTTTAGATCTATTGATTGGGAGCGCTCCATCTCTGATACTGATGACATTGACCTTCTTCTTGAAAATTTTCAATTGTTTCTCCTCACCTGCTACGAAACATTTTTCCCGGAAAAAACTGTTCGCATGCGGTCAACTGATCCGCCATGGCTGACCCCCTCCCTCAAGGCTCTCTCTGATAGTCGAGATAAAGCCTTATCCCGTGGGAATACCCCCAAATTCATTCAGCTCCGGGAAAAGTTCATTAGTGAGTCCAATAAAGCTAGATTGAGATATCATTCGAACTTGTCTTCCACTTCTGTAGGCCTCACTGACAAGTGGAAGTCCATTAATTCCCAGCTTAATCGGACTCCTCCTCGCATCTGCTTAGATGAACCCTATGCTCTTCGGCTCAACAGCCAGTTTTCTGAAGTTTTTCAGCAGCCCGACATGGATCACTTTGTGGATAATCGTCAACAATCTCCGCCTACCAAGTTCCCCTCTGTCTGTGATGAAGATGTTTTCAGATTAATAAAGAACTCCAAGTCAAACTCCTGTGGATCCGATGGCATTCCTGGGTATTTCTTTCGGATGTTTGCCGACATTCTCTCCATCCCCCTCACCCTTATCTTCAACTTGTGTTTGAAGAATGCAATTTTCCCTAAACCCTGGAAATTAGCCCACATCGTTCCTATACCCAAGAAGGACAGCCAGGATCATCGCCCTATTTCTATATTACCATTTCCCAGTAAAATCCTGGAGAAACTGATTAAGAAACTTGTCCTCCTTCCATCCCTTAATCACGAGCTTGACTCCCGTCAATTCGGGTTCATTTCCAACGGCTTCGGTGGCTGTACAAACGCGCTTCTATCAATCCGTCTAACTATGCTTGAACATATGAGCCTCAAGTCGTCGAACATGGTCAACCTGCTTGCTGTTGACTTCCAGAAAGCCTTCGACACGATTAGCCATCAGGCTCTGCTAGAGACTCTTCTTCATAAATTTGACTGTAGTACTTTTGTCATTCGCTTTGTTCGTAACTTTCTTTCAAACCGCATGCAGAGAGTTTCTACTAACGACATTCTGACTCCCTGGAAAGACGTGACCAGCGGCGTTCCTCAGGGATCCATCCTAGGCCCCTTGCTTTTCATCCTCATGATTGATGACCTTCCCCAACTCCCCGACACTCGTTTAGTTGCATACGCTGACGATATTACTTTACTTCATCTATGCGATCCTGACTCTGTTAATAGCTTTCAGTCTGTGGTTGATTCCTTTGTTTCCTGGTCAGAAGCCAAGAAGCTGTCTATTAATGTAAAGAAAACTAAATGCTTAACTGCTTGCCGTCTTTCTCACAGTCCCACACCTGTCCCCGTTTTCATCCATGGTTATGCTGTTGAACGTGTGAATGTTTTGAAGATTTTGGGAGTGTTTTTCGAAAATGATCTTTCTTGGAATTATCAATTTCCCTTTTTATTTAGAAAATGCTGCCGTGGACTTTCTCTTGTAAAAAGGATAAGGAGTAACTGTAGCGACCCGCAAACCATCTGGCAGGCCTATATGGCCTTTGTTTTCAGTCACGTTGCTTACTGCTGGCCATTGTTGTGCGACATGAAAGTTGCTAATTTACGTAGGTTAGAGAGGCTAGATCGTGTTGCCCGTCGATGGGCTGGTGTCTCGGACAAGCAACCTCTCGGCTGTATGCTTGAGAATATTTGTAGACGCCTCATTGTAAAAATTTCCAAATGTAAATATACTCATCCTCTCTCCCAATTTTTTATTGTACGCAACAATGTTTCGTGTGACATGCGACACCAACGTGTTCTTCTGCCTCAGAGGAGGAATCGAGCTTTCTACCGGAATTCTTTTGTTAAATTTTCTCATTTTTCTTGATGCCTGATGTACATGTTTCCGTTCCTTCCCTGTCATATACCGCTTTCGTATTGACTAATAAAGATTTTCTATTTCTATTTCTATTTCTATTGACACGATATTACATCGAATAGTGACTACAAATGGAGCAATTGTGTTTGATGTAGGGTGACCAACTGTCATATATTTCATATGACAGTCACATGTTTTCATCATCAAATATATGACATATATATGTCATACTTTTTTCTAAAATGTCATATATGTCATATATTTTCATTATTCATCGTGTGTCATAATTTTTTTCTCAATGATGATGATAAACAGACTAATGAATTTGTCCATTTGTATTGTTTAGCTTCTCAGACAGGTTAGGGTCAAAGTCAACCATTTTGCGTAAAATCGCGTAACAGTATCGGACATTCTGTCGGTGACAGAGATAAAAAGTAAGATTTTAAAGCTGCGTATTGTTGAAGAATACGCTCTAGAGCGGGAAGCAAAGACAGCCAACGTGTCTTGCTGTGACTTATCATTTTCCGACTTTGAACTCCAAGAATCTCACAAACTTCTTTGAAACGTGAAACGCGGCCAGTGGAAAGGTTGAAGTGGGAATTCATTTTCAAAACAAGGACTTCGAGATCAAATGCAAGAACATTTGCGGCATGCGAACAGGCATTATGCAAAATGTGCGCCGGACATCCTTGTCGGATGATGTTTGGAGGTAAATGATTTTTCAACTTGTGACACAGATTCTGACACTGTTACTGCGTTGCCAAAGTTTACAGGAGCATTGTCTGCAGAGAAAGCAATGCATAAATGCGGATCCAGTCCAAGTGTGATGAGAGAATTTTTTATGAACAGGTATATTTCGTCAGCTGTCTCACAATGCAGTTCTTGGAAATCGAGAACCTTATTTTGAATTCCTTCCTTAACATCATAATACTGAACCAACAGCGGAAACATCTTTTGGTTTCCATGGTTAGAAGCATCAGTAGCCAACGAGTAAGGAACGCGATATAGTTTCAAGTGGGAAGTAAAATCCCGAACTGATTCTGGAGCCAGAACATCCATAACTATCGCTGTTGCTTTCGTTCTTCCACAGCCATATTTTTCTCCACTATTACAGCCAGAAAAAAAATTGGAACCAGCTCATTAATACAGCCACATGAGCGAAAAGATTGATGATGTTTAACAGTATGATATACAAAAGTTACTTCTGTTGCAGTCACCAAATCATCAGAAGAATTTGGTCTTACCATGAAGGATGTGAGGGAAACTGTTGTAGCTTTTTCGTGAACTTTGTCCTTGTGCAATTTTGATTCTTCATGCTGAAGAACTTGGTTGAGACCTCGATTTGCAATAGAAAATGTCTTTTTGCACAAAGTACAGAAAGCATCATTGTCAGTCGATGCTCTTTTTAAGAATGGTTTTCTCTCGATCCATTCAGAATTAAACTTACACTTTCGGCTCATTTTCTCTTAAACACAAGTATTTTCTCAAATTCAAATCCACCGCCAAAATCACTGCATTCTAAACTTTTAATATGCATTATAAACATTCAGATAAATCTTGATGAGAAATCTATTCAAATCTAATTGATGCAGAATGGACTCATCGAAATGTAAACTTTTTTAAAATATTTTTGGCCCAATATGGTTGTCCCTAACGACGCGTGCGTACGTGGAAACCCAGCGATTCCCATACTCGCTTGTGATTGGCTTATCCCTGCATCAAATCATACCCGGATGGAGAATACTGAATAAAGAGTTTGACGAGCACGTATTGTCATATATTGTCATATAATTTTAATAGATTTGTCATATATTTTCTTCAAGAGGTGTTGGTCACCCTAGTTTGATGATATAAATTGTGCATCATCCAACAGGACATAAACTTACGGTTTGCAGAGATAGCTTTGGCAATCATAGATTAGGTCCACACCGGTCTCGAACTGAAACGATCACGACCCCGCCCTAATTTATCAGGGTGTATGGAATAAGTGCGAAAATGCCGAATGAATGCTGTGCATTTGGTTGCCGCAGTGGATATGATTCTCAAATAAAAGATAATAATACTTCTTTTCATCATTATCCTATCAATGACGCAAGAAGACTACATGATTGGATCTCAAGAAACGCAAAGAAAGACATCATAGTCACAAAATATTCTTATATGTGCTATCTTCATTTCGTAGATTCTAATTTCATCGATGTGTATCAAGATTCAAATGCACATCGTTCCAAGAATGCCAATCGCAGATTAATAAGAAGAAAACTAAAAAATTCTGGAATTCCAAGTATTTTTTCAAAACCTCCGTCTGAACTCTGTCGTACATCGACGACCACAAGGATAAGATTCCGCCACGTCAAGTAAATGCTGGTTTATACTTCCTCCGTATTGAGAGCGGAGACATCTCCGTTTTACGGAAGCTGCACAAGTCTGCGTAATTTCTTGTAGGATACGGAGACTAAAAAATAGGATGAAAAAAAATGAAAAAAAAAACTTTTATTCACTGCAACTTCTTGCGTGTGACTACGTATATATACATGTACAAGGAATAATAAAACAGTAGTTAATTAAGGCATTCAAAGTCAGCATAAGTAAGAAGTATACATGTAATTATCAGTCACGTGAGATTCCGGAATCTTGTTGGAGGAAGCGTCTGATGGCGTTGGTCACAGCATCTGTCTTGAAGCCTCGGCAGCGGACCTGTAGTGGCAGCTTATTCCAAAAACGAGGACCGTAGTATCTGATGGAATGTTGACCAAATGTAACTGTATTCCATTTCGGCTGATGAAAAACACTTCGACGGGCCTTGGAAGATGCAGAATTGAACAGTTCCATGACAGATGATGGTGAATAGCCCATAGAAAACTGTCCCTCGGTCATGAAGAACTCCCTTCCCCTGGACTCAATTAGTGTCATGGAGTTTTCTATTAGCTTCATGAAACGGAACAATGAGCGATGTCTTCTCTCATCCAAACTTAAAGTGTCAAGCTCTGATTTGATCTCATGTAGAGCACTGTTGTAGTCTCTGAGGGCATGCCGCATACACTTTTCAAACATGCTGTTGAGTCGCCTTAGAGAAGAGGACGAAGCGAAGCAGAGAAGGAGAGAGGCATACTCAAAATGCGGTATGATGTAGGTCTGGATAAGTCCCCATCGACTCTCCTTACTTATCCAACGTTTGATGCGAGTGATGCCACAAAGTTTCCAGGCTACTTTGCGGGAGATGCCTTTCACATACTCGTCGTACTGAAACTTTTTGTCGATTGTAACTCCAAGCAGTGAAATTGTTCCTTCATTTGGGACGTCCATGTCATTCATTCGAAAGATGAGGTCATCTGAGGCTTTTCCTAACCCGAGGAACTGACACTTGCTGATATTGATTAATAGCTGGTTTTGGCATAACCAGTTCAGCACCATTGGCATGACATCATCCATCTTTCTTTGAACTTCGGTAGCATTGGTGTCAACAAACCATAGAGTAATATCGTCTGCATAGGCAGCAATCTGGACACCAAGAAGGGAAACGTACACCAACAGGTCATTTAGGAAGACGTTCCATACCAGTGGTCCCCACTGTGAACCCTGCGGTATGCCTCTGTTCATCTCAAAAATGCATTGAGTACGTTCTCCATTTACTCGTACACAGTTGATTCTGTTAGACAAATATGACTGGAAAAGTTTTAAAGCAGAAAGACTCATGCCATAATTTTCAAACTTCTTTAAAAGCAAGGTGTGGCTAATGCTATCGAAGGCGGCTGAAAGATCCAGGGAAACAATACAGACACAGTTTTTGAAGTCAACGGCTCGTTTCCAGGATTCTGTCATGAATAGCAAGGCTGTCTCTGTACTGTGGTTCCTTTTGTAAGCGAACTGAAATGGCGATAATCGGTGCAGTATGAAATTCGAAAACTGTCTGGTCATTATGCTTTCAATTATCTTTGAAAATTGAGGTAGAACCGTAATCGGTCGGTATCTAGACACGTCAGTTTTCTTCCCGCCTTTGAATACTGGAGTCCATGAACCTCGCTTCAGATTTGTTGGGAATTCACCGGTTGCAATGATGCGGTTGAATATAAGCGACAACATGATCCCTAAAACTGGTGCTGAAGCTCGTACCGCACGTGCTGGCAACCCGTCGATGCCAGTCGACTTTGATGACTTCACCTTTTGTTCAATGACTTTTTCGACTTCATTCGTGGTGACCTCTTTGAAATTAAACTCTGAATCTGAGCTTATGTTTTCTTTTATTATGCGTAAGCTAATGTGGTCATTTGAAAAGTTCTGTGGAGCATCATTAGATGGTTCAGTCACAAGAGATTCAAAGAATGCACCAAATTTGGCACCAACTTTATCATCATCCGTGTAGTATTCCTTCTTCTCTTCTTCAACTAAGATTATCTTTGATTGATCCTTGGCTTTCCTGCTTTGAAAATATTTTCCGAATGTCTTGTAAAAGTCCTTCGACTTATCTGCTTCACATTTCTCCTTGAAATACAAGACTGCATATTTGTTGCTCAGTTGCCTTTCTGCTTTCTGCCAAAAGGTTTTCTGCTCCCAAGCATAAGAATCTTTCATTCGTCTGCCCGTAATTTTGTCAGTTGGGGTACGATTAAGCCACATATGCTTCTGGCGTCGGGCGTGGGCGATTTCAGCGTTAAACCAAGGATGGCTATCCGCTCTTATGGTAACTTTTTTCCACGGTGCATGAGCATCGAGTATTTCAGTGTAAATTTGTTGGAAATGCACATACATGTCATCCATCGATTCAAAGATTTCGCAAACTCTCAAAGCTGGCAGCAACAGCATCAAGTCTGCAAGAAATTTCTTAGGGTCAAAGTTTTTGAAAGATCGACACATGAATGATTTTCTTGCTTGCGCTGGACGGTTACATGACAAAGATGAAATAACCATACAATGATCTGAAAGATCAGGATCATGCACAACCACTTCCGATACTATGCCATCAGGGGCTAGAATAAGGTCAATACACGAGCCGCTTGCTGGACGAGTAGTTTGCTTATTATGACATTGCAAATCAAACTGACAGCAGATGTCTTCAAGCAGTTCTGTATGACTTTTGTTATGAGTCCCTTTTGCACAAAGGTTCAGATCACCAACGACAACGATGTCAGACTCAATTGAGCTGCAAATAGTCAAAATGTCTTGAAGCTCTTCACGAGCGAGTGCTAGAGCAATGGTAGGACGTCTGTAAATGCACACAAGCACTAGCCGTGAGTTCGGTGAGATCACGTGGATTGCAATGCATTCAATAGCCTTTAGTCGTTGATTTTTAGAAATGATTGGAATTTGTGTTGCTGCAATGGTATCCTTTAAATACAGAAATGTACCGCCTTGCTTTCTCCTGCCTTCACGAAAAAGGCGGTAACCAGTCGATAGAAGTTCTGTATCAGCTGTGCTGCTGTCAACTTTCGCCTCCTGCACACATAGTATGTCCAGCTTCAGTTTATCTAGATAATCGTGCTTCAGAGTGAGTAATGGCCGATCACCTTCCTTTCTAATAGAATTGACATTGATCTGTCCAATGCATAGTTTACTTTTGAATCTTTTGCGGAAGTCCAGCAGATTGTTGAAGTTCATCATAGTCAATTGAACGAGTGTAGCAAAAATCAAAGACCATAAATGTATTTCATCAGCAAAATCAAAAAAAAAAATACTCGTTCGTGATAGGGCTCGAACCAAGGCTTCCAGATCAACTAATCCAGAACTGGCGCGGTAGCCATTACACCACAATCACATTGACCAACCGAAGTAATCCGAAGTCTAGAAAAGCCAAACATCGAATAAGAGACCGTTGCGAAATGACCTTGACAATTGTGCTATCGACGGCATCATACCACCAACTCGACAGTTCAAACACAACTCAGAATGGCTTGAGAAGGATATCACTTGAGAACGACGCGGAGCACATGAAAATGACGACGACCAAAAGATTCAGCACGTCTTGAGGATTATAATGATATAAAGATCACAAATGGCGACGCGATGAGAACATGAAGAGATGATAAAATTCCAAATTCCGAATCACAGAGCTGCAGAGACGTCCGTTCCATGCAATTATTGCAATAAACACCAAATTTTTGAGACCGTCAAATACGGCGGTATATACGGATGCAATACGGATGCATATCAAATCAAATATCGTGGATATCAAATACGGATGCATGTATATAGTCCATTTTGTCAGCTGCATATGTACGGAGGCTCGATTCCCTGAACGGAATACAACCAGCTAGATGTCACGTGATGACATCGCTTCATCTTCAATTTCATTGGCTCACAGTCAAACTTCAGTCGACTGAAATACGGAGACATTCAACCAAACTAATGTCTCCGTATCGTGATTTTTGACCCTCCGTTTCATGTCTGTTGATAAAAAAAATACGGAGACGTCTCCGTTTTCGCACAATATTTCCCGGAGACGTGTCCGTATTTTGTGAAATTATTCCCGGAGACGTCTCCGTACAAGAAACGGAGGAAGTATAAACCAGCCTTAAGCGACTAAAACGCTCTGCCGATGTCTTCGAATAGAAAGTGGCAATTTTTTTTGAGCGTGATAATCTCACTTCTTTGGAGGGCGTTAAAACGAGACTTGCATCTCAATGTTGCTTTCCTTCGGGATTTTTGATGAAATAAGACGAACATGCAATTATCTTATTTACGTTGTTACTGATAATGTTCCAAGAATAAAGGCAAGTTTTATCATTCAAATTGACTTGAGCATTTCTGTTATCGTGAGTGATCAAATTTTACCAAACTCGAAATACAGTGACATTGTCCCAGATTTTTCTGTCTCTACGTTTTCTCAAGTTTTGAATTTGATGGCAAATTGAAAATACATGCATTGACTCTTCTGAGGTTTTCCGATATAACTATTCATGATATTGATGAGGCTATTCGATAACAAGAACAGCAAGGATAAAGATTTATTAAAAATAGCGTCTCAGATCGGCGAGGCATTGTATTTGGACTATTCGCCGACAGAAAGTGAAAAGAGTATTATTTTTTATGTTTGTGGTGCCATTTGTAAGAACACGTTAAGAACTACATTATATTCTTCTTGCAAAGAGATACTGTGCAGTGATGATTGAGTACCTTTCACGCCAGCATTTCCGAATCATCGCAGAATTTTCAAGATATTGTCAATCGTGGAGGACTTGTGAATCCCACAAATTTTGCTTCTAACCTGTGTGTTTTATCCTTTCGTGTATTCGAAGAGATCAAACGCAATGGCAAAATGACGAGCACTCTTTTAATCTGTAGTCAAAGACAGCTTTTCCACCGTATTGTGGAATGTGTCATAGATAAGACTATGTTCACAAACATTATGTTCGGAAGTGATATGTGCACAGATGGACACAAGTTATTCACTTGCATTGTTCATCGATTTTTCAATACGATAATGAAGGGTCTGACGAGGAATTTCACTATTGAAGCATCGACTTCAAGACAAAGGATGTTTTTCCATCGAGGCGAAAAATTGTGAAAGCAGCCAGGTCTGAGTAATATTTATCTCACATTTTCCCCGTTCTGATGTTTTTGTCATACCGTTAATATCTGCAACCTTGGTGGTCAAGTCAAGATATATTTGCACTATTTTTATGCTCTGTTTATTTTTGTAATAATTGCAGGGCACTTGCGTGAAAATATTACCTTAATGTCTTTTCACAAAATTACAAGTATATATTCTGTTGTCACTTTATAACAATAAAGATTATTATCTTATCTTAAAAAAATGAATTTCAGCTTTCAGTCCAGGTATTATATATCTAGGAGTCCATGTATGGGCTATGTAGAAAATTATCATAGATTTGAGTCCTTTGCAGATCAAAATCTTGGATTTTTGATGTCATAGATTTTAGGTTCAGTAACAATGCATAATCAAATGATCAGTCCAAATCGCTGGCGCTACACGCCGACGATTAAGGCTGTCATTTGAAAGGTGATATATCTTCATTCATGATGAACACCATTATATTAGTCCACTAAATCAGATTATCAAATTAATTAAAGGTAGAATTTTTGAACGAAAAGATTTTGGAAGCAAATAAAAATACTTTTAACAAAACACTAGCTTACGGGCGAAAATTTTCGCTACATTTTTTCTAAATACCCGTCCAAGCGATGTTGGTTTCTATGCGAATACTAATGATGCACTCATAGAAATTCAATGATTGGAGAAACATTTATATATTAGTTAGTTTAAAGATATTGTATTTTGTTGAGGTAATTTATTTATTAACACTGACGACGGGCTTTTGAGTATTGGAAATATCTTGAACAAATCTTTTTTGATTTTCAGGAGATCTGCGTAATTTATGATACAGAATTATGACATAATTTTATATACATTGAAAAAATGTGTATTCAGTTACCTAGCTTGCAAGACGATGCCTTTCGCTACAGAATCTTAGACTGTCCGTCCAACTTCCAAGTATTGTCGTCAGAACATCTCATTAATGCATTATGCATTAGGAATCAATTTATTTACTTGACATCCGTTAGTTGTTGCGCTGCCGGATTGTGTCAAATTGATCGTTTATGTTGCTTAATGCTCCTTTGTCGATTGTCTACGCTACCTACGACATATGAAATTAAACGATATAAAACCATCAATTTACAGTTACTGTGTTGTCAGTGGTTGAAGGGTCTCCCCTACTATTAATAGAAGTAGACAGTTAATCATCAATGGAAATCACATTTCTAAGAAATCCTAGTGACACATGACAGAATGAGAGCAGAGCCACAAGTAAAAGCATTGCACTTCGCAGCCGGGATAGCTTTTGTCCGTTGTTCAAGGCGTGGTCGTTGACTTTCTTATCCTCTTCGTTTCTCGGAATTAGTGTCAACTGTTCGGAAAGAAGCTATCGAGTCCTATGAAGTATTCATGACATCCAATCATCTCGTTGCTCACAGGATTTCAGATGGATAAGCAAAAATCTGCACGGATTTCAGTGGTGACTACTGCTTACAAGCTTTGAGATGGTCATTCAAAGATGAAAAGTGTATATGCAATTACCAAATCAAGCTGATCAATTTGCTATTCTCATCAAACCGACAAAGAAACTCGTATATTGTTGTTCTTGTGATATTGGACTGGCACTATGAAGAAGTGACAGTTTATTATCTAACGAACTGGTTTGATAGCAGAAATGTGCAGTGAAGAGAAGAATGGAATGGAAGATTTTGGAAGCAAGTAAAAATACTTTTAACAAAACATGTAGCCTAAGAACATTATGACCATGTGATCACATCTTATGACCATCTTGATACACATCGATGAAATTAGAATCTACGAAATGAAGATAGCACATATAAGAATATTTTGTGACTATGATGTCTTTCTTTGCGTTTCTTGAGATCCAATCATGTAGTCTTCTTGCGTCATTGATAGGATAATGATGAAAAGAAGTATTATTATCTTTTATTTGAGAATCATATCCACTGCGGCAACCAAATGCACAGCATTCATTCGGCATTTTCGCACTTATTCCATACACCCTGATAAATTAGGGCGGGGTCGTGATCGTTTCAGTTCGAGACCGGTGTGGACCTAATCTATGATTGCCAAAGCTATCTCTGCAAACCGTAAGTTTATGTCCTGTTGGATGATGCACAATTTATATCATCAAACTAGGGTGACCAACACCTCTTGAAGAAAATATATGACAAATCTATTAAAATTATATGACAATATATGACAATACGTGCTCGTCAAACTCTTTATTCAGTATTCTCCATCCGGGTATGATTTGATGCAGGGATAAGCCAATCACAAGCGAGTATGGGAATCGCTGGGTTTCCGCGTACGCACGCGTCGTTAGGGACAACCATATTGGGCCAAAAATATTTTAAAAAAGTTTACATTTCGATGAGTCCATTCTGCATCAATTAGATTTGAATAGATTTCTCATCAAGATTTATCTGAATGTTTATAATGCATATTAAAAGTTTAGAATGCAGTGATTTTGGCGGTGGATTTGAATTTGAGAAAATACTTGTGTTTAAGAGAAAATGAGCCGAAAGTGTAAGTTTAATTCTGAATGGATCGAGAGAAAACCATTCTTAAAAAGAGCATCGACTGACAATGATGCTTTCTGTACTTTGTGCAAAAAGACATTTTCTATTGCAAATCGAGGTCTCAACCAAGTTCTTCAGCATGAAGAATCAAAATTGCACAAGGACAAAGTTCACGAAAAAGCTACAACAGTTTCCCTCACATCCTTCATGGTAAGACCAAATTCTTCTGATGATTTGGTGACTGCAACAGAAGTAACTTTTGTATATCATACTGTTAAACATCATCAATCTTTTCGCTCATGTGACTGTATTAATGAGCTGGTTCCAATTTTTTTTCTGGCTGTAATAGTGGAGAAAAATATGGCTGTGGAAGAACGAAAGCAACAGCGATAGTTATGGATGTTCTGGCTCCAGAATCAGTTCGGGATTTTACTTCCCACTTGAAACTATATCGCGTTCCTTACTCGTTGGCTACTGATGCTTCTAACCATGGAAACCAAAAGATGTTTCCGCTGTTGGTTCAGTATTATGATGTTAAGGAAGGAATTCAAAATAAGGTTCTCGATTTCCAAGAACTGCATTGTGAGACAGCTGACGAAATATACCTGTTCATAAAAAATTCTCTCATCACACTTGGACTGGATCCGCATTTATGCATTGCTTTCTCTGCAGACAATGCTCCTGTAAACTTTGGCAACGCAGTAACAGTGTCAGAATCTGTGTCACAAGTTGAAAAATCATTTACCTCCAAACATCATCCGACAAGGATGTCCGGCGCACATTTTGCATAATGCCTGTTCGCATGCCGCAAATGCTCTTGCATTTGATCTCGAAGTCCTTGTTTTGAAAATGAATTCCCACTTCAACCTTTCCACTGGCCGCGTTTCACGTTTCAAAGAAGTTTGTGAGATTCTTGGAGTTCAAAGTCGGAAAATGATAAGTCACAGCAAGACACGTTGGCTGTCTTTGCTTCCCGCTCTAGAGCGTATTCTTCAACAATACGCAGCTTTAAAATCTTACTTTTTATCTCTGTCACCGACAGAATGTCCGATACTGTTACGCGATTTTACGCAAAATGGTTGACTTTGACCCTAACCTGTCTGAGAAGCTAAACAATACAAATGGACAAATTCATTAGTCTGTTTATCATCATCATTGAGAAAAAAATTATGACACACGATGAATAATGAAAATATATGACATATATGACATTTTAGAAAAAAGTATGACATATATATGTCATATATTTGATGATGAAAATCTCTCATGTTTCTGTCTTCTGACAGTCACTCAACACTAGCTGATTTGACTTAGGACTACTTGAACACAGCCCTGCAGTACTTTTGCAGTGCAGGATCATCATATTCGGAGGAGGTTTCCTCTGAATTTCGCGCTCAGAATGACGCATCAACAGACATAACTTCAATTTGCAAGGATTTGGGGTTGACTCCAAAAAGGATTAGCATCCAGAAACCGGATGGAACACTAATATCCCTGGATTTTTAGTGAGCTTTTCAATGAAGACTGTTTACATGTACATGTAGTTTGGTTTCTCTAGTCATTTGTATTGACTATCATGTTTTTCTCACTTCTCTCTTTAAGAATTCTGTGATATTCTACTTACGAATAAAATTGTAGATATCTATATTAAAAAGTATAGATATCTTCTAGATTTTTCAGTCAAAATTACCCGGGTACCAGAAAATTGTGGAAGTCAAAACTCTCAAATACGAACAAGAGAGATTCAATTTGGAACAAGAGAGACTCAATTTCGAACAAAAGAGATTCAATTTGGAACAAGAGATTCAATTTCGAACAAGAGGAATTCAAATGCGAACATTAGTTCAGAATTATTTCTGTCCATTGAATTGCAATATATTTCATTATTTCGATATGGCGGTTAAAATATTTCATATTTCTTAGTTTCTTTTTACATTTGCAGACTTGTATTTTCTTGATAGTTGAAAATGTTTGAGCTTTTTATTGACATTTTGCACTTTTGGTCTTTGTGTTACCTATATACCTATACCAACAAGAATCTTTACAACTGTATGATTATTCATTGTATTATTATTTTTATTACCTTTTTCCTATATCAACAAGAATTTTCATTACTGTATGATATGACTTATAATTGCATTTTTTTTATAATTGCACAATTTCAGTTGTAAATTAAAAACCAGTAGAGAAACGAACAATATTTATTTACATCATTTAGAAAGTTATCAAAGAGATATGAAACTTCATAATTCAATAAACAACTAAATTAGAAAATGTAGGAGTCTCAAGTTCATCGTCCGCTCGGAACATCTTCGCCATTGCTAGCACGAGCTATCACGGATTGAATTTTGTTGCAGTAAGCCTGCAATTTAGAAACTCCAGACTTTATCACAGATTGATGCTGCGCCACATCGCAAAGAATACGTCTGCGACGAGCAGTCAAAGATTCCTCACCCGGAATCCTTTCCGCAAGCAGCTCATCTCTTCTTTCACGCATCTCCTCTTTGACACCAGCTTTGAAAGAACTCCAAAATCGTTCGATTGGTGAACAACTGTATGAATACGGAGCCATACGAAGAAGTTTCCAATCCCTTCCATCTTGTCGATAATTGCCCATGATTTCATCCATTGAGTTTCAGCATTCACATGCCATGGAGCATTGTCAATGCAAATCACCTTTTTTTTTGATAATTTGCTCTTTCAAGCCCTTCAGCTATGCTGGCAAGATATCTTTTAAAGTCTGCTGCTTTCAGAGATCAATAGTGAGAAGAAAACGAAATAAGTGATGTTGGAGAAATGCTCGCCACACAGTTAACGTTCGCTCCTCGAGCAGCTGGTAATGTCGCAATGGCTCTCTCACCTTTCAAAGCACGTCCCCGGCTGCGTCGAATATGTTGGCTAAAATTCGATTCGTCTTGGAACACAGGAACATACTCATTTTTAATAAGTTCGAAGTATTTTTGTGCCCATTCTTTGCGCTTTCGCTTGATCTCTGAGATTCAATTCAATTCTCAATTCACCGAATCCACCTCTACTTTCATGCTCTTCAACGAGTACAACATACCATCCAGGTGACGAGATATGGTTTGTTGAGTGACTCGTATACCATACTCAGAGTGAAGAAAGTCGGCTAATAGACTAAGAGTTAAATCAGGTCTTTCTTCAACTCGACGGATTAGGAATTCCTCATGAGTTTGATTCAACTTACAATATCTTCGTCCACCGCGAGGCTTTTGGACACCATCCCGTTTTAGCATTCCTGTAACGGTACTCTTGGATATCCCGAGAAGTCTTCCTACAACGTATGGTTCATCTGCCTCTACCACTTGTTTTATCAATTTCGAATCATATTTCTTGTATGGTGGCATATTGAATGTCGAATTACCTATTGTACGT
Organism: Prostheceraeus crozeri; assembly: GCA_907163375.1. Lineage (NCBI taxonomy): Eukaryota > Metazoa > Platyhelminthes > Polycladida > Euryleptidae > Prostheceraeus > Prostheceraeus crozeri. The sequence continues at coordinate 471,736 of CAJQUW010013290.1, read as the reverse complement.
GTATGTTACGTTGTGCTTTTGATTTGACTAAGGTTGGAGCAGAGAGTGTTAATGAATGAGAGGCAACACAGTCAATCTTCTGTACTTTGCAATACGATCGCAGGCGTTAGTGCTGAAGCGCGCGCGCATTGATTATACATGGGTTGATAGGAAAGTTCCCGGACTCCGCCTGCCATGTCTATGTTACTGACGTCGATAGCTATTGCTTTCTTCAGATATATCTATTCAGTATACTTGAAGTGTAGGAAAATCGATTTCGTGATGTGTCATTATCTTCACTCCATTCATTAGGTACTCGGACATAGTCATTTATTCAGTCAGCGATCGTTAGCATGACAGATAAAACAGAGCAGCGAACGTGCATCAAAGTTGAACAAGACAGCTACCGAAACTCTTAACATGCTTCGTCAGGCCTACGGCTTAGATTGTCTTTCCCGTACATCCGTCTTCGAGTGGCAACGGAGATCCAACTTTCATGTCGCGAGTGATCAAGCCGACGAGAGTTGGATTTATGGGTATGATCCTGAAACGAAGCAGCAGTCATCACAGTGGAAGAGTCCTCAATCTCCGAGGCCTCGAAAAGCCCACCAATTTCGCAGTGCAACAAAGACAATGTTGATTGACGCTGTTTTAAGAAACTTTAAGCCGGAGTTTTAATACGCATACGGATGCTCTCGCATCAAAGTATATTGCTTGTCGAAAAACTATTCATCAAAAATATAATACAAAAAATAAAATACATAAAAATAAAATAACAAATACATGTACAAAATATTTCATTATTGAAATATTAATTTGCAGTGTTGAGATATAACTCATAGATAAGACCATTATCATGCTTATATTGGTATGATAGTCATAGCCTAAATAGGAAATGTTGAAGTAATAGCAAAATTACGTGAACCAATAACGTAAAAGTATGAAATATATCTAGAAAAATGAGTTCGTATTTGAATTCCTCTTGTTCGAAATTGAATCTCTCTTGTTCCAAATTGAATCTCTCTTGTTCGTATTTGAATCTCTCTTGTTCGTATTTGAGAGTGAAAAGGTGTAGATATAAACCATTGCTTTGGTCAATTAGATATTCTTTAACTTGAAATTGTGATAGTTTCCTGTCCATAAGATATCTAGGAGTCCATGGCTAAGGGAGGAAGCGTTCACTTCCCATGGACTTCTAGATATCTAGCATCTGGACAGGAAACTAAAATTTCTGTGCGCCATTGTAGGCTGAAATGATCAACTCCTTGTCACGATCACTTTTTCACGAGAGTTGATATTAAACTGAACATTACTAATAATTGTTAATATAATCTACCATCCCTGTGACCGAGTAAAGAAGCCACGCATTGGTCTCCAAATAAAGCAAAATTTATGGAAGCATCTGTATTGATGATACATCATAAGAAATCACTTTTCAGTTTGATACATTTCCGTTCATTTTCTTTTTTTTGATTTGAAGTATCTGAAATTCTTTTTACATAGTTTCGCAAAACAGTTGAAAATGCTCTCACTAAGGGCATGAATAATATTGTGCCCATTAGTACAGTGTGTGCGTCCGATGAACTGCTCGAAATTATCACTTACAACATGATCTAATAAATAACGAAACGTAAGTTTTTGATTAGAAACAGAAAGAAATTTGATTCGCAACTCATTTGAAAGCTCTAACTCATAAAAGACTTTCCAATCAAAAACACAAAACTCGAATGTGTGATCACAGGGCTCTTGTAGCCCACCTCTATCAATGGTTTTCAAAAAAATGGGTCGTTTCGGGATTGTTATCGGTAGATAAGTCTAGCACTGACATATCTTTTACCAACAATTCTTTGCATGTCATGCATCGATGTCTTCGAAAGACTGAGCGCGCACATGCTCCTGATACATAATGAATAATCCCAAGATCACTGTCGTCTGGCTCATTGCTCATGTCCATATAGTCATACATGGCAGCAGCAGCTTCTTTATTTGCATCAGACGACTCAACTGGATTTTCGGCCGTGGAACAATCTATGTCTGTCAAATTAATTTGAGAAAACTTAAGCAATGAAATTGCTCGAATTTTGCAGTCACTTTCTAAACGCTGCCGAAGTGATATAAAGTAATTCGCACCGCTAAGTTGGCGCATCCAGCCGAAACGACTTTCAATGCAATCTGATTGTATCTGTCCTAACAGCACATAATTAAAATCGCACGTATTAATTAGAAAGCGTGCAAATTGTGACAGTGCATGGTAAGTTTGAATGTTTGCAGTGAATGTTTCATGTGTCAAACCTTTCATTTTGCTTTGCTGCCACCTCACCAAAAAATTTGCAAACTCTTCCAAAAAAGTGAGCTTCCAGTCATTAATAGAACGAACAGGATCTCTATATATGTCTCGTTTGTGAAATCCAATCGATGTTGTCTTTACATTCATAACTTTCCAAACGTTCGAAAATAAGCGTAAAACGGAGTGTGAGTTCGTAATGATTCAATGCAGCTATGGTTGACTCGTGTTATACAGTACTTGCTAGTTTGAATGAGGGTTTCTCAATGCTTGTAGGATTCAAGACAGTTTTCGACAATTTGTGAGCCATTTTCAGGGGTTTATCAGCTTCAATATTGTACACTACTTCAACATCAGAAAACCTTGCCGTTGTGGAGTCAAAATGTTGTGGTATGTAAGGACATGTGAATTCACGGTGCTTTTGAAAATTATTGTAAATGTTTTTGATGTTGTGTACAGGGTCAAATATCAGAAACAACTTATCATTTGTCCAAGGACTGATCATAGATGGCTGAAGAGCACCACCACAAAGATGAGATGCAAAAGACTTTCTGTTTGGATGACTATTATCTACCAACACAGAACGAACTCGGAAACCGACGTTGTGCACTTCGTCCATTACCTCATTGTAACACTGCTGTAATTTGCTTGCTGTCAAATATTTCATGGGATAAATTCCAACAATATCGCGATACTTTGAAGTCAATAATTTGATCATGAAACATAAAGCTGTTTGAGCTAAGTCCCCATCCTTTGTTACACCCAGAATTTTACCACCATATAATTCCACACGCCTCGCAATGTATATTTCGTCAATTGCTAAAATCACATTCCTACCAGCCGCACATATTTTGCATGGCAATTTGATCTAATGTTTATTTAATTTCATTGTTGTTAATTGGTATCAAAATGCGTCAGTTTGGATGTTCTCAATCTCAAGTACTGATGAGAACCGGATCCTTCACCTTGCTCACCAATCCTTTTGGTGATTTTTCTCAATGTCCTCAAACACGGCAAAATTATGACATTCTGACTGCACAAGTGTGAATATGTAGCAGAACTCAATGAAAATATTATGTATGCAAATATCATGAGCTCTGGAGAATAGCGTCTACCATGTGCAGGTAGAGTCGACAATTTCATTTGCTCTAACAAGAATCTCATTCTTACTGATTCATCTGAGTCGGAAAGACTGTTCACATGCTCTTGTATCAATGAAATTAGCGAATCTCTGATGCAAGTCGAATCTCGGTTGTCACAGTTGTGTTTCAAAAATGACATTAAGTTCGCTACCTGTGAAATGCAAGTAATCTTGTCCGTGATGATGTGGGAATATTGCAATGTGGGAACACGTACGCTACCCAAATACACTCGCACACTCATATCGATATTCACTACTGTGTTGAAAAGACCTTGATTAATCATTTTCATTAAGTTGATGTTGGGAAGCAGAGGAGGCAACTCTGCTTCTGATGATGGCCTAAGAGGAGGCCGAAATTAATAAAGCATATAATAAAAAAAAAGAATTATTACCATCTAATCCACTTGGTTTCCCAACATCAACTTAATGATATTCACTATGATGCAACATTTGAATTGTGGTGCTTCTACCAATTAGCAATTCGTCAGCAGTTCGTATTATTGTAAAATGTGCTGGTTTTGCTTGCTCATGAACGAGGCGATCAAAAAGTTCTTCAATATTTGATATTGTGTCAACGACAAACATTTGCTTTGCAAGCTCATTCAACCTCTGAACTTCTCTTTCTGTTCGGACTGTGGACGATGCATTTCCACTTCTAAGCTTCGTGGGATTCGTAGAAAAGCGAGCTGGTAGATCAGGAAATTTTGACGGTACAGTGTTTGGCTTCAGATGCCGCCGTTGCAAAAGAGCGTCGTCACCCCTTAGCTGTCTTCGAATTTTTGAACTGTCTGTACTTGACGTAATGAAGTCATTGTCATGAAAATGTAATGAGCACAGGCAACTGTTACGGGAAGGCTTAAAGCCAATTCTTGACACTCTGGTAAGCCACCGACTAAGCAAATTCTTATTTTTCAAAGGAAATCGATGGAATGTTATATCATGTGGTGTTTCATATGAGTCGTACCCAGATTTGCAATTCAAAGCACTACATTTGTAGTCCGGCAGCCAGACCGAGTTTCTGCAGGGAACGAGGCCGAAAATGAGACTTTCACAGAATGATGTACACCTTATGCCTACTACGAATCTGCACGTCTGCCGAGTTCTTGTGAGTTCCTCTTCTTGTCAGACAAGATCAAAGAAAAACACATGTAAATCCAGTGGGACGCAGATTGCAGTTTTTGGCTAAGATGAAATTTTGCATGTTTTCTCTGATTAAACGAAAAGTACTAAGCCCAGAGTCATAATTTTTGACATGGAATGCCTTCAGGTCATTTTCTATGATGTGCATGTGCTATTATCATTCATATAATCGGCAATGCATGTGAGAATGTGGTTGAATGTGGATAAAGTTGCTCAAAATGTTTGTGTTTGCCGACATAAAGAGGCTCGCCAAATCTAAATGTGTTTAGTTTTATAGACAGGGGTGCATGAACATGAAAGAAAATGACCTGAAGGCATTCCATGTCAAAAGTTATGACTCTGGGCTTAGTACTTTTCGACTAATCAGAGGAAACATAGAAAATTTCATTCTAGTCAAAAACTGCAATCTGCGTCCCATTGGATTTACATGTGTTTTTCTTTGATCCTGTCTGACAAGAAGAGGAACTCACTAGGACTCGGCAGACGTGCCGATTCGTAGTAGGCATAAGGTGTACATCATTCTGTGAAAGTCTCACTTTCGGCCTCGTTCCCTGCAGAAACTCGGTCTGGCTGCCGGACTATTGTTAGGCATGTCGATCTTCAGTGCAATCAAATGGTGATAAAAGTCAAGAATGAAAAATTCAAATCATGTCAGCCTGCTAGCGCTACATTCATAGATTTCTGTGGAAGAGTTTCCTGTCCAGATGCTATATACCCAGGAGTCCATGTCACTCTCATGCTCTCTCATGCCACGTCGGTGGCTTCATCAACTTGAGGCAAAATGCTCTTCGTGATTTGTTCGCAAATCTTTTGTCGGGCGTAACACACAATGTGGCTACTGAACCACTTCTTCAACCAATCACGGGAGAAACGTTCGAATACAGAACTGCTATAACAGGGGATGAAGCACGCTTGGACGTCTGCGCGAGTGGCCTTTACGGCAATCGTTTCCATAAAACATTCATGGATATCAGAGTTTTCTGTCCACATAGCGCCTCAACACCCAAGCATCCGTCAAGTGCATATGCCCTTCACGAAAAGGAAAAGCGTCGGCAATATGAGGAAAGGGTGCGAGAAGTGGAGCATGCCAGCTTTCTCCCAATGGTTTTTTCCTCATCTGGTGGATGTGGGCTCGCAGATAGAAAGGCGATAAAAAGAACTGCACATCTCCATTCTTTGAAAAAGAAAACCGCCTATGCCGATTAAGTGGCATTCATAAGAACACGCGTCAGCTTCGCTTTAGTGCAGGCCATGGAGATGTGCCTCAGGGGATACCGCTCAAGGCGAGGACAACCAGCCAACAACACATCAGCGGCCCCTGCCATGGTGGTCAACGCCGAGGCAAGAGGAGACTTTTTTGAATTTTTTAACTTTCACTCGTTACTTTTTGTCATACTTTTTTAGAGCGTGTTTTAAACGATGGTATTATTTTTATTATGTATTCATTTTGTGATTAGTGGATGTCTATTGTTCATTATAAAATTCATGGTTGCATCGCGAAATCTATGAATGAGCAAATCAAGGAACTGTATCGATATCTTGGTAGTCCATAGACTAATCCATAGACTTCTAATCCATGGACTCCTGGATTATAACACCTGGACTGAAAGCTGAAATTCATTTATACACTAGACGGCCGGTTTGAATCAATAGCTGTCCATGGTGGAAAGCAATTAGTCGTGAAAACGAAGTGTCTAAAGAAAATTAAGTTGAAGTTTCTGGAAATCGGAAGAACAAGGGGTTGCAACTAACTTATCATCGTTATCACTGAATATTGAATATTGACGATATCAAATCAAGCAATGGTTTGACAGTACGAAGTGAGCAAGCTTGTGGTCTATAGAAAAGTTTCAGGAACAACAGCTAAAAAGTCCACATCGGTCATGTAAAACGTGGTACATTTGGGTGTGGAAATAATTCGAAGACGCCGATTCAAATGAATAGAGCTCTATGAATCTCAATGAGAAATCAATGAGTATTATATGATGAAAAAGCATTCCATCCAAATTTTGGTGAAATTTTCATGTGCAAAAGTTAACTTATATACTTTATTACTAATCAGATATTCCAAAGATAAAGAAAGACATATTTGATCATTTACTATTTCGGTAATCGTCGACTATGTAACTTTGCAAAACTGAACAATTGTGACGTTGTTCCTAATTCAGTAATTTTCGCATTTTAATACTTTACAATAAAGGTCAGATATCCGATATCCGTTTAAATCGAAAAATTCACTTGGTCATGAGGTTAGGTTGCAAATATGCTCGAAAAATGATGAACTCATTCCCGATTAGATCAGATGTTTGGGTGCTTGAACTCTTTAATCGAGCAAGTTAAACTGTTGAGAAAAGTAAAATTTGAAGCTTCTTCAAAGATGATGGTAATTTAGCAGATTATTACGTGTAGAGCCCTCATCCTGCAACTTTTTGCAAGATCCGCTACTGTTGTCATTCCAGTCTACGAGTTGTGCATCTCATAAAGCGAATCAAATAAATATCTCCGAGAGATAACAGTACCAAACCATGATGCCGTCATACCTCTCTTTATTTCTCTTGCAGATATTAAAGAGGCAATTCTTTTGTGAAGTAAATTAGCCAAATGACCTGATCAATCATTTGTGGAATATGCGAGAGGCGTGAATGTCCCTTTCTCTACTTCCAAAATTCTCTCTTCCTACTGTCGCATCTTTTCATTCTCGTGTTCTTTATACAATGTTGCAGGGCGGATTTATTCTTGCATAAATAAATGACGTCCCATTATCCCCAACAGCCTTCTTGCAGTACTATCGAATCTCGCCTGGTCGTCAGTATTACCACCTTTGATGAAGTCATATGATTCAATTCGTAATAATTTGGGCTCAATGCGAACATCCTTACAGACTTCAATCAAAAAAAGACTCTCCGTGTCAAAAATAATATTGTGCCGAAGATTGATAAAACCACCAATTTTGCAGTTAAGAGTATGATTTAAATGATTTTTCTCACCACAAAAAAAATTCGTCGAAAGATGACCGGCCAGTTGTAGCGCAATTTGATCGCATCTTGGAATTCCCCTTTGTTTAGAGAATATCCCAATGTTTCTATGGGTAATGATGTCACTCATGAACTAGAGCCTTTGTCTTTCGCAAAAGTCAGTGCCTTCTTCATCTCATCGGCATCACGATTCATGATATAATCATGCATTATTCATTGAAAAAAGTTTCTTCATCTCTTTTCACATGTGCGATGCACCTCTCATTTCCGTTCTGTCAAGTCGATCCAGTAGATTGTTTTCCTGGCCATAAATTACATTCGTCAAACATTCTGTAATTTTCATCTTACACTCGCGTTTTGAGGTTGTACAAGGATCAGCATTTCCCAGACCTCCATACCTGCATTTCTGAAGGGATGAATTTCTGACCAGTGGTCAGGCCAGCTGCGAAAATTTTCGTACTGCGAAAATCTGCGAAAATGTTAAAAAATGAACTCGCTGCGAAAAAAATGGACTTGGTCCTGCGAAAAATTGAAATCTAATAATTCGTGCCTTTATTGCTGTCTAATCAAACAAATGCTGTTTTACATGATGAAAGAAGTAAACTAGTGACAACTAATTGTTATGTTATTTACTACATTATCAGTTCGTGAAGCTTCATATTCATCGTAGCGTCTTTTAGCAGGTTCAGTAAAAAATAAGAATTGCAGTAGTAGTTCTTAGCTCCTGTTAAGTGAGCATGTGTGGTTGCTGTATATTGTTGAAAGCCACCGTGCTCTTTTTTCAAATAACCACTTTGAAGCCTTCAGAGCTGTCTAAGAGGTGGTCGTCACTTAATTAAAATAATGATAAACGGCTTGTCTAATTAAAGCCTCCATGTCTCTGCACCTGCGAAAGAAATTCTGGGAAAGCTTGATTTCTAAAACATTTTCATATCATGTATGCAAAAAAATATAATTCGAAATAATTTGAATATTGCTGTCCGATATGTAAATTAAATTTCATGAAGTTTATTTGTACAGTCGCTCGATTCCAGAAGTTCTGTACGCAACTAGAGTAATTTGAAGCGGTGCACATCCCCACTTCCCATCAGATTTATTCACATATTTTCTTTATTCAATTAGCTATGCAACGGCCCTGATGGTTGCTGGTGGCACACTGTAGCTGGTCAAGACTCAAGATCACACGAAAGTATCAGATCAAGCTTCAAGTGATATGCTAAATGAATGCATCTCCACCTTTTCGAAACGTCTGTTATCTGCCAGAAACTTCCTAGTACATTGTAAAGAAGTGGATGTTGCGAAAAATGGAGTGCGTTTTATGCTAGATTTGCAGAAAAGTTAACTTAATATTGAAAATATACTTTTATGGAATTTTCGTTGAAGGGATGCAAAGTCCACAAAATCTTTGAATCTGGGGGCATGGACTATGAGCGTCTGCGAAGAAGCTGCCATCGACATCCAGTCATAAAAATCCGACATGTACCGGCATATTAAAGGACCAAGACGGACATGCACATTGAGAGCAATAGGATACGCAGTGAACACGCGTTGCCATGACAGCAGTACACAAAGAATGTCGGCGTACTTTGTAAATATTCACGGCTACCATTATTTTGATAAAATGAATTATAATACAGGGTGCGAGAAAAGTCCTTGCGGATTTTTGTCAACTTTATATTTTGCTATTCAATGATCAAATATCATTTCTTCAGTGACCAATATGTGGCAATGCGTTTGTAGATAACTCTGCCACTCGACTATTATGCATGCCAAGTCTTCAGATTTAACACATAGTGAGCTTTATGCTATTCAATCAACAAAATTTAAATTGATTACTTTCCATACGTTTTGTAAACTCGGCATTTCATTGTGCTATTTTCGATGCTTTAAAAAGCTATGCCACTTGTTTTTCCTGAGCTCCATGGATTTCACATTTGAATCTAGCTACGAAATTTGATCTCATTTTAATCAAATCAACAAAGTTGTGCTTCAAATCGCTATGCCACTCGTTTTTGCTGAGCTCCATAGATTTCAAATTTAAATCTAACTTCGAGGATCGGTCATTAAATGACGGACTAAACCATGGATGATTAACCTTAATAAATGTTATGCCTTGAAAAGCTATGCCACTTATTTTTGCTGACCAGCATAGATTTCACATTTGAATCTTACTACGAGATTTTTAATTTTAATCAATACATTTTATACACTGCGTTTATAAACTCGATACACTGATGGATGTGAGTAATTTGATATTGTGATGGAATTCTCGACAATAGAAAAAGTTTATTGCACATCGTGGGCCATTTCTTTCAACTGTGAAGAAAGTGCTCGTCAATTCAGAGAGAAATTTAACAAGGAACCCCCATCATCGAGAACAATCTTGTATTGGAAGAACAACCTTCTTGAAACCGACAGCCTGTCCCACGACCGACCCAGAAGTGGCAGACCCATAACAGCATCTGGAGATGAAAACAGGCAAAAGCTAATTGAAGCTGTCACTGAAAATCCTTCAACTTCGACAAGAGCGATATCGAGGGATGTCGGGATCTCTGATTTCACTGTCCGAAAAGTTCTAAAAGCCGAGCATTATCATCCATACAAGCCGCTATATTCTCAATTTCTTTGTGATGGGGACGAAGACCGCCGCTTACAATCTTGTGAAGAAATGAGGAGAAAATCGAGAGAAGATCCTGCTTTCCTCCGAAAGCTAACATTTTCGGACGAGTGTGTCATGTCGTTGACAGGCAACATCAACAAGCACAATGTGCATTTCTGGACTACGACGAACCCGAATATTAGAATGACCAACCCAGGCAAGACTCCTAGCCTCACCGTGTGGGCCTGTATAGGCTATTCCGGACTTCTTCTCTACGATATCAGTTCAGAAACCATGAATGGAAAGAGATATTCTGATCTTCTGTTGAACCAAGTCGTTCCTTATTTCTCTCGTGGCACTGGAAGAACCCTTCTGTTCCAGCAAGACGGAGCGCCTCCCCATTACTCTCTTTCAGCGCGTCAAATTCTAGAGACTCATTTGTCCAATCGCTGGATCGGCAGGAGAGGACCTATTGACTGGCCAGCAAGATCGCCGGACTTGACACCCTGCGACTTTTGGTTCTGGAGTCACCTGCGGCAATTGGTTTATCCTCCAGGTTTTATTTACAGGAACATTCAGGACTTGCGGGAAGAGATTGAGCGACAAATGAACAACATTGCTCTCTCTTACTACCGTGATTCGTTGAGGAATTTTCAGAAACGTTTTCTGAAGTGCATTGAGCATGACGGTGAGCTATTTGAAGAATAAAAATGTCAATGAGTACATGGAATGTTTAGTTTTTATTTCTAGATGGGTTTGTTTAAAGAAAAATGAAAATAAAGTAAAACAATTTACCATACAATAACTAAATATAAAGTTATCAAAAATCCGCAAAGACTTTTCTCGCACCCTGTAGAAACAAATCTGCAACTATTGCATGTTTCTTTAATTTCTCTCTTATTAATAAGACTTAGCTCTAATAACATTTTAACCGAATTAATCATCAACATACACCGGGTTTCTATTTTAATGAGAGCATATTTGATCTTGCCACATGGAAACTCTGACGTACTAAGTGGACGTCTCATTTGGATCAACATAGTGTGAGCGTCAACCTTCGTCTAATTGGACGTGACTGCCAACAAGCAATTCTGCCGCACGTTGCCAGTCGTTGGCCGATCACCATTCCAATGCTTGTTTGGAATTACGTCCAAGAGGAGAAAGAGGAAAGAAGACGACAGATAATCATCAGAAGAAGGTGAAAACAGTTGCAGCAAGAAAGGGAGAATGACTTGTTAATAAAAATGAATTCGATGCTTGAGAACATTGAGTGGCTAGAGAAAGGGCATAGGAAAAAGGAACACAAAGGAGAGGAAAGCCAAGAATAAGATGTGGGGCCATCGAGCCGGAGTTGATGATATTGTAGGAAAAGTATATCTTGTTAGGCTTTAACTTATTGGCGCACAGGGTTCGGTATAAGACCTTTATCAGGTGCAAAACTAGTGTAATCACTATTTTTTTCTGCAACCTACTGCTACCGTGATAATGAAATGCCAAGCACGACTGCTGTGAGAGGAGGGGTCAATGGAAAAAAAATACTGGATTATATTTAGATGCATTTCAAGGTTTTTCATGGACAGTAATGTTGCATCTTTACAAGAACAAGAATCTCTTTAAGATTTCCACATCATGCGGTATTTCTCTTTCGATTCATAATTAGTATTTGTCTTCTTCTTTTGATGAGAACTTTTATCTTCTGCTCATTGCTGAATCGGCTTATTTCCTTTTCTTGTGACATTGTCGACCCATGTTATCAATTGTAAAGGATCAGTTGCGATTACTGACTTTTGGCTACGTTTACTGCATGTGCATGCATGTACTAATTGACAAGATGAATTCGGTAACCAAATGCCAGCTTGACAATTTACATACTGACAAAATATCTCCTAGAAATAATAATGGATGATGGCAATTGCGAGTTTATGTTATTGAATTTTGCGAAAATTTTCTAAGAATAATCAATGGTGAAACGTAGTTGCTTTCGGAAAATTTTGCTTGCTGCAAATATGCACTTTAATTGCCGTTTGAATTGCTGCGTTGCAGCTGTTTATTTTGCGGAAACTGCAGAAAATAATAGAACTATTAGTTTCTCCCGAAAGACATTAGGCGATCTTGGTCAAGTTTTGATAAGAGCGGCATTAAGTCTGAGTGATCATGAAATATGATGTTGTAAGTCGATGGTATTAGTAGGCCTGCGAACATTTAGTGGAGCTGCGAAAAAAATGGAAAATTCTCTGGCCCGACCACTGTTTCTGACATATAACTTCTTCCAACCTCCGAAAGTTATTACTGATGTCATCAACTGTTTGTTGCATAAAAGTCCTCCTGTGACAGAGATCTTTTGTGCATTCTGAAAAAGCAGCTTCTGGATCTTCAGAATATCACTGAGATATTCATTGTCTTTTATCCATGTCTCGATCTTCGAATCAACATATGAGGATTTGAATTCATCACTTCGTATCACTGCACCTTTAATTCTAATCGTCATACACTCATTAGATGTTCCAGGAAGTGATTTTACATTTGTAAATTCATCGGCATCTTTTGCAATCAAAATGGGAATGTACCTGTCCTTTCTTTGATAAATCAAACCAACCGTGGCTACTTTATGAGTGTCACTAGTTAGGATTTCGTATTTTCACTGTCCAAAAGAATATAGTAGTAAAAAGCTTTCCATTAAAAAGCGATGACAATAGTCAAGTTCATTTAATTCATTTGCTTCATTTGATATAGTCAATATTCCATATTCAGTGATAACGATGATAAGTTAGTTGCAACCCCTTGTTCTTCCGATTTCCAGAAACTTCAACTTAATTTTCTTTAGACACTTCGTTTTCACGACTGATTGCTTTCCACCATGGACAGCTATTGATTCAAACCGGCCGTCTAGTGTATAAATGAATTTCAGCTTTCAGTCCAGGTGTTATATATGTAGGAGTCCATGGCTAATCACAATTTGCTTATAGACTTCCATGATTTGTCCTTTGTAGGAGCTTACATTGACAAAGTTAACTGCGGAGGAAAAGTTAACTTTCTGATCCCGTGGGACTGAAAAGTTGATTTTTCCTCCCGGCAGTTTACATAGGAGAGATATCTTTTCACTTCCACACAAAATGAAAAGTCACTTTCTGGTACGCCTCACGACTGATTTCATAATTGGTCCGCACTTCTACGAGTCAACAATCTATGGTGAAAATTACCGTGAATTGCTAGACAATGACGTTGTGTGTTTATTCGAAACATTTTCCATCGAGATGGCGCGACACCACATACTCAAAACTTTGTTCGCGAGTTCCTGTTCCATCAATTCCGTGGCTATTGGTTTGAAATTTTCCGACTACTGACTAGCTTGCATAGCTATTCCGCCCCCTAAAGCGCAAAATTTAAACACGGCACCCTCAGACCATCATTACTCTCGAGAAAATAAGTTCAAGACGTTTCCACTAATCATGATTTACGAAAGGCAGTTGAAATCATTCTACCTCCCTTGTTATCATTCAAGAGAACGGGTGGCTTAGTCCAGGCGGTGTATTTGCTTTTATTTTCGCTTTTCTTCGTCAAGAAGAGGATTTCGAGTTCAAAGTAAAACATGAAATTTCCATTTTGAACTTCAACTATTTTTTTGATTTTGGAGAAACAAGCGAATAGTAGCTAGGATTACAAAAGCTTTTCCATTAACGTGAAATAGAAGATTTATGGTTTAATTTTCGGAAAGAACATATCTTTTATCTAGAATATTAGAGTATACATGTAATTAGATTTTAATAATGAACAGAACATAACAGATATTTGGAAATATGCTTTTCCGTTAACATTCGTCAATATAGAGATTTTGGTACTGTGTATCAAATTCCATAGTATTGAATTATCTTCTACCTTTGTGATTTAGATGCAGAGCCATCTTGACTATATTTCATTGGATCTCTAATTCCTGCGCGACTTGATAACATACGTGTACTCAACAGTTTGGAATGAATAAACCATTTGCACTGAAAATTAATCTTAAGTCACTTATACCCAACGGAGACTGAGATGGTGCTGAGATAATCAGACTTTGCTTGAGAGTTGTAGCTTTTGATACTTTATTATCGGTTGCCCTTCTTACCTACTTTGAATGACTTTCTTGGGACCCGAGCACTTGCTCCTCACGCTTTCAACCACAATTTTGATTCAAAATCTGGTTAAACATCGACCTTGAGAAGACGCTGGATGCCGAAGGCTCGCAATTATGTAAAGTTTATTTGCGTTTATAATACTTACAATAACTTCCGACCAAAACTTAAGAGATTTTTTATCCTCGATTTTGCCTTAACTTGAATATCATCTCCCTAGTATTGGGCTTCCACTGTTGATTCATAAATTTTTCCTTGCGTTGATATTTGTTAAATGCATTTTTGATGCAGTGTTTTCATAAAAAATCAATTTGTAAAAATATTCTCCGTCTGGCATTGAAGCATGAAATGACGAAAAGCAAAGCTGCATAATGATCCACTAGTTTATAACCTCGAGCCAAAGTTAATATTTTACTGTTGATAGCCACTTGAGTCCAATTACATCACCAACTGCCGATTTATCGGCACTCTTATATCATGAAGCTTTCGCTGACTCTAGGGTCTTAAGAATTGTGAAGTGAAAGCAAATTGGATATTGAGAATCAAATTTTCTCTTCCATAGGAATGCTTTTAGCAGCAATCGAGGCTCTCGCACGACAGAGAAACTGGTATTTTCTAGTAAAACTTGGAGAAAACAGGAATCTGTCGAAGTGATGTCAGCACATAGATGGAATAATGTAATTCTAAAAGATAAAAATTGAGCTTAACACCACACCCTTTCACGGTTACCGAGCTTCTACGGAGTGATAAATGTTTTGGAAATTCTAGCAAAACTGAATTGCTAAATTCAAATTAATGAAATGATAGTTCAAATTAGAAATCTTTGATAGTCTCACGATATAAATTGATTCTTCACGATATGTATTCATATTCCATGTTTTAGTAGCCTCACTAAGTCACATGTGAGTTAGAATGACTCATTACCATTTCAATTTCACTTATTTGTTCATTGTAAAAGCACACCAAGTCAGCTGAATTCAGAGTAGTGTCACAAAGATTGAATGAAGAGAGTGAACACTATGAAAGCACAATGACACAAATTCAGAATAAGTGTTCTAGTTCGAAAAGTGACACAGATCTTAGTTGTAAAGACGTAAACAAAAGAAACTATAACACATGTGACTCAACATCATCTTGATCTGGACGTGAATATCTCGACAAAATATCTATGGTTGAAGAAATATCCTAATACGAATGCGCAGGTTGAATGGTTGATGTGGCATATGACGATGACGCGGACAATCAAACCCACAGCACATCCTATGGTTACCCCAGCGTGACGATTAACCGTTATGATGACGTGGTAACAAGTCGTAGTGTCGGTTAAAGTTGGGCAGAGCCGGAGTCGGTGGGTGGGTTGGGGATGAATGCCAATACCTCGTCATACCGAGAATTATGCCATTGCCACAATGATGACAAAGCTTCCGTAAATGATTCCAAACAAGAGTGAAAGAAGATGAGAAAAGATGGAAAGATGACAGATGCATAAGGAAATGTGCACTGAGTGCGTGATTGGTGGATGTTTTGAAACAGTGATTGGATATTGACCTTGATATCTTTTTAAAAGGGAAAAATATATGCTTTTTATTGAGGCGTTTAATATGGGAAAAATATCCGAATTTTCTGTTCTGGCCATGTCCGAATCCGTGTTTCGCGAGATTCATAAGTTCATTTCGCCATTTCCTAAATACCTCTGAGTTAAATCGACTTTCGCTTTGATTTTGCATCAAAGCGCCTCGTACTTGAAAAATTTTATTCAAACCTGTTAACAATGTTTGTCCAAAAATTCATAACTTTAAACAATGTTTTGTCAACTGTCATTTCAAACTTAACAGTAGATGAATTATGTATAATTTACTAATCAAGATGTCCGTTACACAGTTTTTAACTTGACAAGCCTGATAAATACGGCTTCAAGTTCTTCTGCTTGTGTATGTGTGGGACCAATATTTTATAGCGGGGTTTTTGATACCTAGGAAAATATGAATCCAAATTTCAAGTTTTCCTTTCGGCGACTTAGTTGTTCTTGACTTGATGAAAGTGGATATAAGCTTTATTTTGACATCACAACCACAAATTTCCGATTTTTACATCTAAAAAATTATGCGACGATTTGAACAGTAAAGCAAAAGCTTAGTTTTAAAGAACGTAGAAAAAAAGACCAAAAAAATCACAAAACCCAAACATCCTGATCATGAATAAATGAAAATCTCCTCCGACTCGGGGTCTGGAGAATTTACAAAGGTTTACGTGACCAAACAAAACCAAATGTTGTCGCTCTTACACGATAATGTCGACGATCATGTAACAAGACACACAGAACGGTGAAAACCGAAACAAACTTGCAAATATTACTCTTGCGCACATTGCAGGCATTGAATTTCGTTGATTGCATTTGTCATTTGTTATTCAACCAATCCTCCAAATCTGCTGGCTCGTATGCCAATTTTTCAACATATTTTTCATGGCCGCTGCATGGCCGCTTGATTTTGTTCAGAATGCAATAAAATCATTTCATCAGCCGACGAAATTTATCCTTGATATCGGTTGAGGAAAAAAGAACTGACAGCTTCAAAACAACAGACACCCGTCCTTCCGTCTACAGTTCACACGTGTTTTTTTGTCTGAGCGATGATGACGAAAAAAAAAAAAAAAAAACAGTGTTGTGCTTCTCACGTCTTTCTGTGGTTCGAAAAGAAAAGATGAGTATTGCTGTCTACACTGTGTAAAAAATAAATTTTTTTTTCGTTCATGCTTTTGTTCCTGTTCGTGCTCCTATTTCATGCTCTTAAATTTTTTTACATTTATTAATATGTCTAAATATAAATCAAGTACTCAAAAAAGTTTTTTGAACATGTACTATTAGCTAATGGAAAAAGCCGACAATTATTTAAGAAAAAATAAAATATATGTGAAGGTTTTTTTGACCTCAGTCCGTAGTTTTAGTAATACATTTTCCACCGTATTTCTAGTGTTAACTAAAATTGAAATTAAACTATAAAGTAAAAGTTGAATTTAAAGGGCTGATGTATTCTTCCTGAAACGTAAATAATCTTAGTTTTTGTTTAGCTGTTTTGTGCGTTATTAATTCGTACAAAGCTTAAGCAGGTGGATACCTACAGTTTACAAGTAAGAATAACAAAGGAGCTGTTTCATTGAAATGTTAACTGTTCAGATGTGTACTGAAGCTTGCCAAAGATACTGCTTCTGCATTCAACACTGGATGAGCAAATGCGATTATTATCATAATTCTTTTTTATCAATGCTAGATAAGTAATTTTGGAAAGCTCGATACGGCATATTTTGTTCTGTGGACAATACGACTATTTCTTTCGTATTTATCCACGCTATGTACATCGCAATTATCCTATGTTGGAAGCGCGATCTTGCCACTCCTATTCATAAGTCGGACTCTAAACAGGACGTTGAAAATTATCGTCCAATCGTCATTACCCACTGCGTTGATTTGAGACATCAAGGCGTCCAATAATCCTTCATTTTGATGATTCTGTTATCGACTATTAGATTGAAATTGTCGCAAGTGGGGGCATTCTATTGATCCCCATAATTTTATTGTTTGATAGTCAATCTTTCGAAAAGAAGTCCATATCAGATACAGTCCATACTGTAGGTGCACGTGCACCGGAACTGTCTGATAGGACAGAGGAGTTTTGGTTTCTGACCAAAGTCTGATATTTGCAGATTTCCTACTGCTGAGCTGTTCAGATGTGGCAACACCGGACTTTTCAATTTCCGACACTCATTATCCATTTTAATCAGACTCGAGTTTTTCAATTTTTTCTCATTTCATGAGTGTAAAACTGTTTGATCCATTCAACAGATCAGTATGCATAACGTTGTTAGATGATGGTGCGATGTAACAGGATGTCCTAATGCATTGTTATTTTCAATTTATGATTATAATTAAGCGATCTTTCATGGATGCACTTACCTCGTTAATTTTGCCCCACTTTCCACAGATGTATTATTTTCCTATTCTTTCACGTGTTTTCATATATCTCCAATCTGATGAATGTGTAGATAAAATGTACAGTGTGATCCAAAAATAACCGAACCCAAAATAAAGCAAAAAATATGGTGAACATCACATGTATTTATAGTGACAAGCAATTAGTCAATACATCAATAACCGAACCCCAGAAGACATGACGTGCATTCATGTTCTAAACTGTTCGAAATGGTGGCCCTCAGCCTTGACACATTCCGCGTAGCGTGAGACAACACTGCGACACACTTTTGCACAGAGTGCAGGAGTAATAAGATCACAAGCGTTTTGGATTGACGCCCTCAGATCAGCGATTGATCTTGGGCGGTTCCCGTAAACTGAATTTTTAATTACCCCCCACAAGAAGAAATCGGGTGGGGTCAGATCCGGTGATCGGGCCGGCCACTCGACCAGTCCACGGCGACCGAACCAGCGCCCAGGGAAGTGCTCATCCAACCACTCACGAACTTTCAAAGCGTAATGAGGCGGGGCCCCGTCCTGTTGAAAGTAGAGTTTGTGAACATCCTCTCGTTCAGAAAAGATTGGCCATACCTGCTCCTTTAGCAACTTCAAATAGGATTCACCACTACCAGTCTCTTCGAAGAAATATGGTCCAACAAGGCCAGAAGAACACAATCCGCATCAAACAGTTATTCCAGGAGCATTAACGTCCTTCTGTAGAATCTCGAATGGATTCGTGTCGCACCAGTGTATGATAATGACCAGAGTAGAGGATTTCAATGGTCAGAATTTACGAGTCCGAAGGACGAGTAAATTTTGATACCATTGAAATCCGATACGTGGTCATTATTATAATTTAGTTTACGTTCTAAAAGCTATCTATGGCTTGCTTAGAGGTTTTATTATTTATAGATCAATGCAACATTGAGTTTTATCCTAGAAATTTCTTGTATTAATATTTCTAGGAGTCCATGTATAGAGGTTTTCAAAATTTAAATGATATCAATGACAGTATATAAATACCAATGCAACATTTAGAATTCTATCATCATAGAACTCGGTATCATCCATCATGAATAGTGAAAATCTTTCAACTTCATCAATAGTTCAAAATGTCCGATTTGCTGCTACTACAAGAGAAGAAATGAGTAAAAGTTTGATCGAAGCAAAATCAAAAAGTACGATTAGTAAATCCAAGTGGGCAATGTCAATGTTCCAAAATTGGTTCAACCAATGGAAAATTCGTCTTGATGATGTACCTAAAGTGTTGAAAGATATTGAAGAATTTACACCTTCCGATCTAAACCATTGCCTTCAGTATTTTTTCTGTGACATGCGTAAGACAGACAAAGACAGATCTATGTATCCTCCACAGACACAAAAGGAAATATGTGCAGCTTCAATGATACAATGAACTGGCAAATATCAATTTTCAAAGATAAAGACTTTACTGAATCACGGAAAGTACTAGACGCACAAATGAAAAAAGCTGCGCGTCTTGGATTGGTGCAACAAAAGAAGAGAGCTAGTATTATTACGATCAATGACGAAGAGTTATTATGGAACAATGGAAGTTTCGGTTGGGCTAATCCACGTCAGTTGATCAACACATTGATCTATTTCATCGGTCTGCATTTTAGTTTACGAGCGGGCGAAGAGCACAGAAATCTTGTGTATGGAGAATCCTCACAAATCAAATTGTTGTGTGATAATGACGGAAATGAGTACTTGGAGTACACAGAACATTTTTCAAAAAACAAAACGTTTGGTCTGAAAAATTGCAGAATGGATCCCAAATGTACTAGAGTATATGCAAGAGAAAATAAAGAAAAATGTCCCATTGAAATCTATAAAAGGTACATCTCACATCGACCTGAGTCAAATGGAAAAAATGGACATTCTGCATTCTATCTTGCAATAATCGATAATCCAGCTACGAATGTTTGGTACAAAGCCTCACCTATAGGTGTACATAGTATTAGGGATGTGACAAAAAGGCTTCTAAAATCGTTGAACCCATCAGAGTTTTATACCAATACAAGTCTGCGCAGAACTGCACAAACTCGCTTGACCGAAGCCAACATTGCCCCGGCAGTTATTTCAAAGAACACTGGTCGCATTAGCACGGCTGTAACTTCCTCTTATGTGGATTCAGCAGTATTCGAAAAAAGAATGTCAACTGTATTACACGGTGAAAGTGAATCAACAAAAACGTTAATTGTGAACACCGAAAGAAGCGAAAGAATCGAAATTAATCCACCGGAAAAGAAGATGAGAGTCGAAATAGATGGGGAGAAGAATAAGATAATCATAACTTTTGACTAATTGTTACAATGACAACGTAAATTTTCTTTCATTGTTATAATTGCATGTTGAATTTAACTTTTAGTGAGCATTAAATGAAATATTACTAGTAACATTTCATTTAATGTCATAGATATGAAATATATTGTTTGATGATTAAACGCTCAGAATTTATGATATTTTATTGGGGAATGTACCATGGAACGTAAACTAAATAGACGGAGTTGTGTCGATTAACGTGTCCATTGGTTTTGAAAGTGGCTTCATCTGACCACAAGATGCTGTCCACAAAGTCCGGATACATGTCAGTAAAGCTAAGGAACGTTTCACAAAATTGTAGGCGTCTGTCCGGATCGTCTTCATTCAGCTTATGCAGCAAATGTGGTTTGTAGAGCTTCAAGCCAATATCCACTAGCGCACGTTGCACACTCCCATATGACATGTTTAGTTCCACTGAAGCACGTCGAATAGATTTTGTGAGACTGGCTGTAAAAGCGGCAGCGACCAAGTCCTTGTTTTCGTCAGTGCGCATAGATACAGGTCGGCCAGATTGTTTTATGTTCACAACTGAACCAGTATTGTTGAACTTTGAAATAAGATCGTGCATTGTCGATTTGGACGGTTTCGCTGACTGAAATTCATCAGCCCAGTCATGACCACTATCAGCCCCGCTATGACCACTTTCATAATACCGTCTAATCACAAAAACACGCTCTGCTGTAGTCGATGTACGGCGACTTTCCATGTTTCTAATATTTGAATGAATCAATCGATCTCTATCTAGTTTCAGATTTTATACATTGTAGATTCAAGATATTCATAGAAAGCGAAATTGATCGATTTCTCTCTCAATTTTGTGCATTGTGAACTGATTGACATTCATAGAGAGCGATGAACCATGCAAAGCAATCATCGAGATTGCGAATTGATAGATATCAAAATGTCTTATGCACAGAATTAGATTGTTTAATCGTATCACTTTGCTAGAAGTGCAAACTGATTCAAACAGATGGCACATGCAGGAACTTAATAAGTGGGCAAAACGAAATTTTTAATACCTTACAGAGATAGGAAAAATAGTCGTGCGTCGCTTTCGGATTGCTCTGAATTCCTTCAAAATGCTCCGATCGCCACGACTCCTTCAGATTCGAAGAATTCAGATCATTGCGCAAAAGTTTTCTCGATAATGTTGGGTCCTCCGATCATTTTAAAAAAGTTAGCAGGCGCACGAAAAAACGTTCACAAACTTCTCTGTAGAACTTGACATCGTCTGTGTCACTTTGCTGTGTGATCCGGTTGATAACAGTCACTGAAACTTTGCACAATTTGGCGTGCTTAATGTTGAACTGGTTGCTCATTGTTCGATTGCTATGGCACTTAGTCAGCAGATTGTGCCATTTCATTTACGTTACATGTTCCAATGTTTCCCTTCTAGTCAAGCGGAAGAAGAGACGACCTGTCTAATTCTGTGGTCTTATGCTTTGAGTTCGGTTATTTTTGGATCACCCGGTAGATGCTTCATATAGTGAATGACACATGTGTCACAATGATCAAAATCGAATTCAGTCGAAGCTTTTCATTGAAAAAGTTGAGATAAAGTTTTGATCATGAATGTAATGGACAATGTCGATATCATCGATATCAAAACAATTTAACCGATTGGTGTATGTCTATATGAACATCCTAAAAAATCCTAAATGCATGTATGTTATCGCACAAGAGTCTGTTTCCATCGAAGATGTCGTGTCGCTTACCTCAGCACCCTAATATGATGCGCCATATTTTGTTTCATCTCCTAATATTCATGATTTTCTGCTTTTTGTAATTCTCGATGCTGTGATTGATGATCGGCATGTACATGCATTTAAATTTCAGTTAAAGAATCAATATTTAGATTTTGGAAGAACACTTCGTGACTATGAGCAAGCAAGGCATTATGAATGGTATGATATTGTGTCTCAAACACTTCCTGATATGCTTCGTCGACCAGTATTCGTAGTTGCTACTGCAGTTACATGTGATTACAATCGTTCACAAACCCGTCTCAGTGCTTTGTCTAGTAACAACACGGATTCAATGAAATATGTAAATTGTTATCTTCCCAAATATGAGATGAACTTTGATCCTCAACTCTGCGACTTCTTTACCGATGCACGTTACTGCGAAAATATGGGACTTGAAATTCCTGAAATTCTCCGAGTGGTCGCTATTCAAGTAAGACACTCTTTTAAATGAACAGCAGTAAACATCATGCTTAACCCTATCATACTTTTCATCAGGAAAAGAAATATAGCGACCTAAGAATCGCATTGAACGAAGTCGTCAAAGGTTACAATGGTATTATAGACAGATTGGACATAAATATGGTAAATATACTTGTTTAAAATATGGTATCGTTGAAATCATGTTAACGTTGTTTTTCAAAATTTTTAAAATCATAACTCCGACGACTGAGATTTGGGATTTCCTGCATAATGTGATACATGCCAATTACTTTAATTCGCATTTTGGAATCGTAGCTGATTCCTTTTAGAATAGAAAAATTCTTTAAATGTCATAATAAAAAATTAATTAGGTCATCCACTATGACGAGAACGGAGGCAATCAAAGTGAAAGGAGCGGAAGTAAGAGAGTTTTGGAGAGGTTACTTTGATAAGATATCAAATGAAGAAGACGACATCGATCTTTGAAGGTACCATTGAAGAAATTACTTTAGAAGAGGTGAGGAATGCTGTGAAGAGTCTGAAGAACAGTAAAGCACCAGGCCCCTCGGATGTGACGTCAGAGATGCTGGAGCATGCCGGCGAATCTGCTATCAAAGAATTACACGTCATTTTCCAACACATACTGGAGACACGAGATTTTCCAAAAGAATGAAGTTATAGCTTAACCATTGCGCTGTACAGAGGCAGAGGTGATCCTTTGAGCTGTCATACACATCTCGCCCTCCGACTTCTAGAACTCGGAATGAAGATTTTCGAGATTCTTGATAAGTGGTTAAGAAAACTGGTCAACATTGGTGAGCAGTAGTTTGCATATCGTCCTGGTGAATCATACACGGATACATTTCTTCGTTATCAGAAAAGTCTTCAAGAGAAATATATCGAAAAGAAGCTATTACATATCTTTGTCGATCTCCAGAAGGAATTCGATCGAGTCCCTAGAACCGTAGTCAGGTGGGCTACTCGGACGACAAAATGTTTCTGAAAGCTTTTTCGACAACATCGTTATGTCGCTATATGCGAATACCATGACGAAGGTGTGTGTCACAGAAGACACATCAGATGATTTCAACATCGGTGACGGGGTACATTATGGGTCACCACTCATTCCTCTTCTTTTAATGCAAAATATGATGTTGGCTTTGGATTACTGATATCTTGCTTTAGTAGTTTGGTTTGACGGTTAATGCCATGTTGTCTTGGGGGGATGAAGCCATCTGATTCTCTTACGTGGATTCTTCAATTGAGGACTTATGTCGTTCTGTGGCTCGTCGATAGCTCAGTTGGCAGACCGTTGACCTAGAATGCCCGAGATCTGTGGTTCAAATTCACCAAGACGCGCAGCTATTTTCCGTGTTTTGAAGTTCATACTTGTGACAGAAGAAGAACTTTACAAAAGATCGTAGGACAGGCGGTTTAATGGAGCTGCTGTACTCAGACGATTTAGTTCTGACTGGAGAAAGCAAGGAAGAAGTGGTACAAATATTTAAGAATTGGAGGAAAGACATGAAAAGCAATGGTATTAGTATTAAAGTGAACATTCAGAAGACGAAGTTGTTGATCAGTGTGTCGATAAAGAAATTTCTCCGGCGGCTCAATCGAGAAGATTCCCGAGAAGCTTCTGTGGTAGAGGCTTTGTTGAAACGAAAGTGACGGTTCACTTGAAACCTGCGAGGTAGATGGGGAAGAGATTGGCATCGTAAAAGCGCTTCACTATCTAGGAGATGTGATACGTTGCGAAGGGGGTGCTGAACAAGTAGTGTCTTCGAGAATCACGCATGTCTGGTGAAAATACAAAGTCTTGGCAAGTTTGCTGAGAAATCGACATATACCACTTAGATGTCAGGGCTTAGTATACAACTCGTGCATTAGGCCCATGCTTCTCTACGGCGCAGTCATGAAGCCTAACACAACACCAGGTCCAACAACTGCGCTCGTGTGGCAGAAGGATGCTTCTCTACAAAACAGGAATCTCACTCTCTGACCGAATCGAAAGTGTCGGAGTGGCGACTAAATGCGGCCCTGTGCCACTCGAAGAAGTTCTGCGAGAAAGAGCCTCCGTTGGTTTGGTCATGTAAAGCGGAGGACCGTGGAAAACCCTATCCAACGAGTCCTGGAGGTGGATGTCGAAGGACCCCGTCCTCGGGGTAGGCCAAGAAAATCATGGCTTAAGATGATTTAAGATATGCGGCAGATGGGACTGGCTGCGGACGATACACAAGACCGTGCCCGTTGGAGAAGTCTCATATCGTCCAACCCTCAACAGAAGAGGAAAAGAAGACGCTAAATGGAGAAAATAAAAAAAGTAAGTAAGTCTCCAGATAGCAAGCAACGAATTCATAGTTACAGAGAGACAGATTGTATTTGGTTTGGTACTATGTCGTAAAAGGAGGAGAATAGGACCAGAGGGCCTGCATAGTTGATGTATATGAGCTGGCCCTGCTACTGTAGCTATTTTACCACCCTAGCTCGTTAATCAAGACTTGTTATCTGCTGTCGAATATATTAATTGTTCAACACATGTCTGGCCTGTGTTGTTGGCCTATTAAAGGTAAATTTCTAGCACCAACACACTTAAAATGTTTAAATGTATTTTCATATTAAGATTTATTTTACTTGCTTGGTTCAATCAACTGTATCATTGTATTGTAATGGCTGTTGGTCTTAAATTATAATTATTATTCAATAAAATGATCCGCTTATTTATTGGAAGGGCGCAAGTTGTCATCTCAGATTATTTTTTTTAATGATTCCCCTTCACTTAGTTTATAAATAAATAAAGCCACTCAATTCACAATAATAATTTTTTTCGACAAGCATTCAATAAAAGAGTTGTAAGTGAGGGAAGATGTTTATGGAACTGAAAAGAAGAAAATATTCTTAAGATTTCCATTCATCGAAGACAAAAGTGCGTTGACATTTAGAAATAGCTTCAACAAAGCATTCAGTGTATTTCCTTGTGCTGTTGTGCAAGTGATTTTCACTATACGAAGGATTCCGATGCGCTCTCTGAAGGACATATAGCCGCTCTTCTCCACATGAAATGTAAGTTTTCAATTTCATTGTACCTGTGGAAGCAAGTACGTTGGGAAGACGGTAAGATGTCTGAATAAGAGAGTTTCGGAACACCTTCCAAAAGTGGTTAGCCAACCCTTTAAAGTGTCCACCAAAGTCCACTGGAATTCCAGCTAGCAGTATCACAAGACATTTACAAGTTTGTAATAACGAGAGACAAACTGCTGTGAACAATTTTATCATTAAGTATCAAATTAGCAACAAACACACATTACAAATTTGTAAAACACACATTAGGAATCATAGAGTCTCTTGTTATTTTGCGCGAGAATCCCGACTTATATTCGCAAAAAGATTTTGTTTCCACCCTTTACTTACCTTGGTAGCTTTAGTCTCTCTGTTTTGCTTTTTCTAAAATCTAGGTTATTTACCCAATTGCTATTATTTTAAATCTCCTAAGTCTAATAGGTCATGGGTTTACCTGCTTTCAATTTTGTTCATAGATTTACTGCAGAAGTATATGATTTTAGATTTTGTATTTTATATTCAGTCCATGTTTGCACCTGAATAAGAGTGAACGAAATACATTATTGAAGAATTAGTTTCTAATTCTATTAATTTAGTGGCTTTATTCATCTCAGATTATTCAATTTCCAATTGAATGTTGGGATTTTGTAAATTGAGACTTGTGTGGAATTCAACTGCCTTTTCTTTGTTATTACTTAGCACGAAGCAATCAACAACATACCGGTATTTGAATATCCATACGGAGCTGAGAATTTGCAAAATTACTTTTTTTGCTGTCGTGAGTAGAATAGATCATTATGATGACGATGATGATCCCATTACATGATTTTTTTTAATGTTTGGTTACCTTGTGCAAGGTGTGTGTTGTCAAGAAGAGCTTTGAGATGGCTGAAATTGTCATATTCCGAATTTCATATTCCGTGATTGGGTTTTCTTTATGATAGAAGACTGCTGTTCACTAATGAAATAAAGTCTTTTGTTGGAATGGAAGGTTACATTAAAATGACGTGATTATAATGGAGTGGATATGAAAAGTTGCTGTTATAGTTAGAATTTATGAATTGCATTCGTAAACTACTTGCAGTGGCGGGCATGTAATATTCGTGACTTCAACTTCGAAAATAGTAGATTCGTTGTAGTATTCGAAAGTATTCGATTTTCGCGCGATTCCGAGTCCTGCGACTCTCCGCACAATTAATCGAAAATCGCGTTATTCTGAATACTTTGAGATTCAGTGACTAGAAGTTTGCAGCTCATCTAGCTTTCTCTATTTCTCATTTCTAGCCTTGCTTTCATTAAAAGTTTGATGATTTCCATCAAAATTGAGAGCATGTGACACTCATAGTCCACTTAGACAGAAGTTACAACTACCCTATTGATTAATGCGATGCTCTATCTGTAAATGTTTGTGTAAATGTTCTATCTGTATCTGTGCATGATAAATCAAAACACAGAAAAAGTCGCAAACAAAGCATGAAAAAAGTCTTGATAATCTATTTATAAGATTTTACTGCAGATCTGCCATCATAGAAGTACTGCCAGTACGTACGACATCATGTGCATGTGCTATTAAGTATGTTAATATTTTTATGTTCAAGTTTTGGTTCATTTGGTCTTCATCAATCACATTTTATCAAGCATACCGTATATACTCGCATATAAGCCGAGTTTAGAAGTATAAAATACAATGCTGAAATCAGGGGGTCGGCTTATATGCGTATAAAACAAAATGAACACAAGGACAGATACTAATGCCAATTTTCCAGCTACACGTTTTCATCGCTATCTGCCTTTTTATTTGGTTGTGTGTCACCAGTGGCGAGCCGTAACCAAGCTAGAGGTAATGATGAAGCCGACGTCATTGGTACACGGTTTGGTTTCTTAGAAATAAAAAATTTCTTCTATTTCTTTTAGTATGTAACATAAAAGTAAGCATTTATCATCTTTACAGTAACAAATTTCTATGAACCAAAAATATAGTGTAAAATTAGATAAGTTGAGTACCGGCTTATATGCGGGTTTTTGCAAAAACTGGTAATTCTAAAGCAATTTTAGATGGTCGGCTTATATGCGAGATCGGCTTATATGCGAGTATATACGGTAATTGTAAGAAGGGTTAAGTATATGCCGCTACTTCCACCAGTTTTGAAATCAGCATAATTATGCATCAATTAAATGAAATCATTAGACATACAACGGCTGCAAAACATCAGCAAATCTAATAGAGAGGTGTCCTCAGACTTGAACTATTTTAAGCACACAGGTTTTGTGACAGCCTTAGACACTGCGTTTCGCCTTCGTTCGGAATAGACCTAGACTGTAGCTTAAAATATGCAGAATTGGAACTATTAATCTTTATGATCATAAGCCGCATGGCATAGCCAGGATATATAAACACAGAGCAGTTGATCTCTTTGTTCTTTTGAAATAATATTGTATTTCAGTCACATAATTTTACTATTAACAATATGAATATATTGTGTGATTCTTTGTAAATTATGATTTTCATTACTTTTGACAAATAGACACTACTATTACTATTATTATTATTATCTTTCGAGTTAGTTATGAATGGAGATACACGGTATTAAGGAGCTTCTTCAAGATGATTTTATTTATCGCAGGTGTCCTTTGAGCCATAAAGAGCCATACATGATGCTATGCAACCACTCAATCCGTTCTCCATTTAAAGTATGCCACTCGGCTTCATGTCGTGGTATATTTTGAAATCTGGTGCGAATGTTGTGACTGGATAGCACCCGATTTGTATCACCATGATTATGATCACCATGCTCGTGAGAATTATTCACCAAGAGTGCAATCAAAAATGGAAAATAATTTAGAACTATTGGCACTGCATTGTGCTTGATATACCTTCTTTACAGCATGAAATCCTAGCTCTTTGCATTTCATTCAGGGCATTAAACAGTATGGCTGCGCTCCTCAAAACATCTAAAATTTATTTTCATGCATAGACTTAAAGATGAATGCATTTTCATTTTGATGATTTTCTTCATTTCAAAAGTCGAAGCTAATTAATCACATTTTGATTTATGCTTCACTTCTCTTATTTGCTTCTGTTTAGACAAATAATGAGTATAAGATCACTTGCATAGAGAGGACGAATCCTGAATGTCATCGCTTAAAAAATGAAATGAAAAAAAATTCAGCTTAGAAATTGTATAATGCCTAGGAAACAATAGGACAAGAAATTGAAAAAACTGCAATGTAAAGCAATTTTGTAATTAGAAACAAATAGGATATGAAACTGTAAATAGCATTACACTTAAATTTTGAAAAGCTAGAATGACAAAAGAGTCATCAAGGTAAGCAATAAGAGAATTTTTGAACAGTGGCCTATATGTCACAAATCCAAGCCGAAGAGGAATGTGACTGATTTGTATGTTCCCGAATGCGAGTGAAAAAATGCCATCGTGTAAATGTCAGCAATTGCACTGCCCACATTTTTCCAGCCAAGTGTAGAAGGTATGTCGCAGTGTCTTTCATTAACAGGAAAGTTTTCAAAATGCAATGTGCATGGAACAGCATATAAGATCGATTCTGCCGTATAATTACACACTATAAGAAATAGGAGATAATGCAGTTTTTCGAGAGATTTGCTACATGTCAGTGAATTTTGGAAATAATAGTTTTAAGGTAATGAATAGCACATCAAGGACTCCTTCAATTGAGCTTCTTTGGATATCAGAGGCTTCAGATGGATCGATATAATGGATTTTCGCGGAAGTATGTGTTTCAAGCAGGCCATAAAGCTGCACCGACTGAATTCAGAAACCCAGTGCCGCACATTTTTAGCGCTCTCATCTTTGAAAATCTTTTGATGTTTTGCGACTTTGGAAGTTGACGATTCGGTTACTCGTCAGCCACATAAAGGAATCTGTACGAGATTCTGTGTGATCTCTCTAATATTAGACGTCGAACAACTAATCAAAAGTTTTGAGAAAGTAACTGCAATTTTAACTTTGACATTGATGTAAATTATATTTGACTGAGGCCAATTAATTACTTTAAAGATTGAATATGTGGCTCTGTGCATACTTTAAGCTGACTGAGGGAAACCACGTTTCGACGGATTTTGTCTATTTTGGTTGCAGGCTACAAGTTGCGATCTTTATCACGGTCCTTTTTTATATTTATATTTTACACATACAATTCAGTCTTCCATGTTTACAAAACTTTGACAACTGGTAGAACTTTTCCGTTTAAGGACAAATTACCCTTGTTTTCTCCTCTAACATCGCTTGTTGAATTCAATTTGATCAGTATACTGCCACTGCACTTGCTTTTACATTAGGGAGACCCAATGCCACTTCTCCACTCATGCTTGAGAATATATCAGTGACAGTGTTGTAACGCATGAAGCATTTATAATCACTGATCCTGAAATGTTTCGATTTTGTGTCGTACACAAATTAGAAAGATGGCTGAAACTTGAATCATCAAGGTAGAAGACATGCCATATCGAACAAATTCAACCTTGATAGTTTTATTTTTGTCCGTGGATCTATTGAACTTAGACTAACCAATCACAGTCATGAATACTTCTAATGATTTGTTGCCTCTTGTCATAATAGCATTGAAAGATTTTTGTTGCAATACGAATCCAATTTTTCATCCTGTTGTCGTTTATGAATCATCCAAGAAGGGATCACAAATTAAGAGCATGCCGATCTGAGTTTTGAAGTGTTTTACATCTAGGTCTAATAATGGGACTAGTTAAAATCAATGAAATTATTGGGATCCATTTAGTATAAAAGCTTTGCACTTTTTTGACGAATAACATTGTTCACAATGTGCTAGGGTCTAAGATGTATGATGATGTGCTCCTCGAATATTCAATGAAATAGGCTCACTGCTTGAGCAGGAAAATACCATATAGACTATTCGTATGTGAAATATCTAAACAAGATCCTAAATGCAAACATAGCAAAGTACCTAGAACATTGATTTCAAACAGTTCACATTGTATCGGACTTGAAATATATGTTCTGTTATAAAATGACAAATTCTATGATTACTGCTGTACAGCTACAGGAATTCTTCAGACTTATCTCTTTACTGCATTAATATTTAATGCGAACTTGTTCCACTCACATGAATGGAATAAGGAAATATAATTAATACAGTACTTCGATTAATGCCGGAATTAACATGATAACTCCATAAATTGATATTTGGTCACCTCCTTACAACCTCATCGAAGCTCCTCAAATTTCACTCTCAAAAATGCACAGCCCCATTTTAAGAAATACTTCTTGAAGGTGTACAATTGCGGTCTTTCTCACTCATAATCAGGTAAGAAAGAGTGTCACATGGCTTGGCATACTTCCACCTGTAATCGAACTAAATGTCGAGTGTCTTATTGAAAACACTGGAAGCTGTTCCAAATGCCACAGACAGGTCGTTCAATTATGGTGGAAGTAGTATAGGATTTATTGTTATGTACATTTCTGTTCAGTGCACATGGGCCTTCATATTATCCAAAGTCAATGAACCGATGAAAGTAGATCAAAGCGATATCAGAATCTTTTTCGAAAAGTTTAATTTTGCATGGATGATTCCTTGTTCCTGATTGATGCAAAATATTTTGCGATGAAAAGTCTCAAAAACAGTTGAGGAAAGTGACTATGTGTTCAAGACAGTAACTGATGTTGCCTGACGTCGAAATGATGTTTTGTTTTAGAAAATGTTGGTCATTTCTTTTTGAAAATTATCAAATGATTTTTCGGAAATTTAAATCAATCTCATAATAAGATTAACACAATAATATGAAAATTATTGTGTAAGAATTATAATCATTTATTGAGGAATTTATAATTTCTCTCTGATCGAATTTCAGACAAATTTGTTGGAAGATCATCTTGCAAGATTGAATCAAATTATCAGTCGGGGTACAAAATATGTCTCTTGGAACAGTCTCGTTATTAATGAATTTATCAATGACTGCACGAGGGTAATTTCCAAGTTGTTATTTTGATTTTCTCACAAATGTCCATGCTGTTATACATGTTATCGAGTCTTCTGTGTGTATCTTGCGCTAACTTATTGACTTGGTTGCTTGCGACCTGATGAAAATTATCTCACAAACATTTGAAAAGCCGATTTAGTGAATGCTTTAATTTCCGTTGAAGATTAACTACGAGTTTTTGAAACTTTAAATGCGTATGTAATGCTGACATTTATCCTAGTGTAGTTTTTACTAACTGTTATATGATATTTTGATGCGTTACTCTGGGCCCAAACATTTAAAAACTTGTCTCCAACATCAAAGATCCAAATAAAACATATAAAACAAAGCAACTTGAACTTAGTGATGTTTGCAAAATGCACCTAAATCAATAACACACACTAACTCACTCGAATACTAGTCAAAAATGACTTACAGGGTTAAAAATATAGGTTAAGAAGTGTGGCATGGTCCACTGATGTACCTATGAGATCCAAACCGCAAAGGCAGAATAACACAAGCTCATGTGCCTCTGTATATAAGAATATAAATCTCAATTTCAAACTTAGTCTTCGTTTATTTTACTTGCATGCAGTTAAGAAAAGTAAAACTAGCATCATTTTATCATGTAAATGATATACAAAAGAAGTAACAAAGTCATTTGCGGTAGAAGAATAGTAAATAATAATAAAAAGTAGTATAGTGGTCGTACCCATGTTCTCATAAAAAGCTGGATATCCAATACATCGAGTTTGTAAAACATGTAGGTAAAAATCTAAATAGAATGAGACTACTAAGTCAACAAAAGACACCAACACCCATGATTCCCCAACCGCACTCGCCTTACCTCAGTAGTCGAACCGAAGTCCGCGTTGGAGACGCGCTCGCATCTTCTACACCAGACCTGGTCGACGGTACAGCCAGTAGTACCGTCGGCTTGGTCTAGTGGCCATCGCAGACTTCGGTTCTCTTTAGATATTCAAAATATTGCAACGGACTTTTGCTGTGGCGAGTGTGGTTTGAGTGCGGCAAATAATAATTCGTACTGCACTGCTGTTTTGTTTTACATGTGCTTCTTTAGTAGAGATTTTAGAAACTGATTTCGATAGGCGAATTTGCAACTTTCTTATGTTACAATGCATCTGATCAGCAAAAAGAATATCTGGATGCATCAAGATAGCTCAAGTACGCAATATAAATCCTAAAAATTTGCGTTTACAATTTGCAACTCATGTCAGGACTAAACGTTCTAACTATGGCACTCAGTTGCTAATGACATAAATTTTCATATTTATCTACTCAAATAGCAACGAAAATGTTTCATTCACATCATAAATAGATAAACACACACTGTATTAAATTACTTAGCGTGATAATATAGACGAAATTTGAAAGGTGTCATTTAACAGTTATCGATGATTTTGGAAAAATGAGAATCGCTTGTACCGATATGTCGACTTTTTAAGAAGAAATGATATATAGGCGATAGAGGTTGCCCAAAAAACTTCAAATCGATAAGCTCTAACGATAATGCCCACCTATAATTTCATATGTCGTAATTACAATCAGTTGTCCCGTCTACAATGATTTAAATATATTTGTAATATTATCTATAAATTTGTTTTAGGCTATCAAGAATGTTGATGGAAAGATGAATGAGCTGCTTAGTGTGGAGAAAGCTATAGCAGATTCGATAGAAAAAATCGCATCTGTCAATCTTTTCAAAATTTCGAAGTCTCACAAGAAAGGGCATTATCCAACAGTCAAGGTATATTTCAGATCGATCCGGCTATACGTTTCACTAATTAGTGTTGTACTTTGACAGGATTATCTTGAGTATGCGGAAGCCAAAAGAATGCGGGACATGATGGTAATTGGTCACAATGTTGTCGGAGAGATTCAAAATAAACTTGAGAAGATGGAAGAAATTGTTTTTAAAACAAAAACTGGAAGATCACCGAAATTAAAGCGGTATTACACGAAATATGAAATGGAAATATTTACCACTGTTCTGAAGGTAGCTCATAGAATTAAATTGCTATAAAAGTAGAACAATCTAATCCATGCCCTTTCATTGTTAACAGATGCTCATCAGGAATATTTGTACTTTCATCGACCATATTGGCTCTAACTCTTCGTTGTTCTCGGTTGATGTGAAGCTTGCAGCTTGTGATGTCATAACATTTCCATTAGCAGTGGACACACAAAAGTGGATCCATCAAACCTTACGAGATTGCGTCGATTGGTGAGATTTTATAATAAAATCCTTCTGTCTCCAGGTTGATGCCTGAATTTTCTTATCAACATCAATGTACATGTACATCATGAATAACTTCGTTGTTCACATGCGAAACTAAATATACTAAGTTGCTAAGCCATTGCAAATGAAAAACAGTTTGTCTACCAACCAAACCAGTAGGACGGACTAAATATAAAAGCACATTAGGGAAGCCTCGAGAACAGGGAGAAGATTGGAAATTCAACCTTGCCAGTTATACTTCTTGTTATCGAAATTTCGTGTTTTTGTCATTTCCATGATATAGTCGCAACTATCGGATATTTGGGTAAATCCATTTTATATAACAGCATTTATCAAATAACGTGTCTTTCGTCCGTAAAATCCTCAGTTCTGAACCGATTTTCATAATTTTTTCATCTTAATGTTAGGATCTCCTCTTTTCGGTCATCATAAATGCAAATCAATCTAACAAAGTTTTCGTCATGAAAAGTTTAGCTCAATGCAGAAAAAGTACCAAAACCAGTGTGTCCCAAGCATATGCCTAGTTACTCTATCTTTGGGAAGAAATTTCGTTGTGTATACAAAAATTATGCATATGAACTTATGTATCATGTGAAAGCGCAAGAACTGTGCGAGCGATTTATTTCTCCACTTTGTCTTATATATATTTGTCTAACCCTTTCTTGAATTTTTTCTTTTTTTACCTGAAGATGGTCTGTGGATGCTGACCGAAAAATTTTGTATACTACATCAATTATATAATCGTTTAGCATCAAAATACTCCTGATTCTTTCCAACATCACGTAAAATCCACTTTGTCTATTATCTTGAGCAATTTGCGTTCGATTACCAACAAA
The DNA here is from genome assembly GCA_907163375.1 of Prostheceraeus crozeri. Lineage (NCBI taxonomy): Eukaryota > Metazoa > Platyhelminthes > Polycladida > Euryleptidae > Prostheceraeus > Prostheceraeus crozeri. The sequence goes on along the minus strand of CAJQUW010013290.1, from coordinate 436,907 downwards.
TTTGATGAAGTAGAGCAGAAACTGAACAACATTCGTCTTGATTTAGTTTTTTTTCACTGAATCCTGGCTTGATCCTGATGTACAATCGTCAGAAAAGATCGAGGGAGCATAGGAGGTGGCATTCTATCGTATTTTTTCATCACATCATCGCTACCGGGTTATCACTACCAACGCTATAACATCCCTCAACTCCTGTGAGACTGAATTTTTGATGCTTTTGTTTCCTGATCAACCATTCCTTGCTATATGCTTATCTCACCCTCTCTGGAATGACTCTGTTCGCAGTGAACAATGTTAAGACGTCATAACTATTATCATTGACCATGTCTCGATCTCCATGTCCACTCCTAGCTTGAAAGTCATCCTATGTGGCGACTTCATTAATGGACTTCATTCGCATTATGACAAGATTTCTAGAGTGACATCTTTGAAGTCAGTAGTCACTGCTCGAACTAGAGGAAATAATGTCTCGATCAAATTTTTGTAAACTTTCCTTTCAAGTCCATTCCTGACGTTCTCCCTACTTCAGATCACAATGTCGTGTGTTGGCATATGAACGAAAATCTATTACCTGAGTGTGGTGTCATAAAGAAAACCGCTCGAAAAATAACAAAATCAAGGAAAGCTTCATTTATTTATATCGTAAGCAATGTTGATTGGCTCTCCTTATAGTCCGGCAGCCAGAACGAGTTTCTGCAGGGAACGAGGCCGAAAGTGAGACTTTCACAGAATGATGTACACCGTATGCGTACTACGAATCTGCACGTCTGCCGAGGTCTAGTGAGTTCCTCTTCTTGTCAGACAAGATCAAAGAAAAACACATGTAAATCCAGTGGGAAGCAGATTGCAGTTTTTGGCTAAGATGAAATTTTGCATGTTTTCTCTGATTAAACGAAAAGTACTAAGCCCAGAGTCATAATTTTTGGCATGGAATGTCTTCAGGTCATTTCCTATGATGTGCATGTGCTTTTATCATGCATATAATCGGCAATGTATGTAAGAATGAGGTTGAATGTGGATAAAGTTGCTCAAAATGTTTGTGTTTGCCGACATTAAGAGGCTTGCCAAATCTAAATGCGTTTAGCTATATAGACAGGGGTGTATGAAAATGAAAGGAAATGACCTGAAGACATTCCATGTCAAAAATTATGACTCTGGGCTTAGTACTTTTCGTTTAATCATAGAAAACATGCAAAATTTCATTCTAGCCAAAAACTGCAATCTGCGTCCCACTGGATTTACATGTGTTTTTCTTTGATCCTGTCTGACAAGAAGAGGAACTCACTAGAACTCGGCAGACGTGCAGATTCGTAGTACGCATACGGTGTACATCACTCTGTGAAAGTCTCACTTTCGGCCTCGTTCCATGCAGAAACTCGTTCTGGCTGCCGGACTATTAGTATTTTCCTGCTCTATGAGTCCTGCTGAGTCTCTGTTAGTGCACTGAAGGAGCTATACGATCACCATTTCCCCGAGAGAATTGTTCGATTTCGTTCGTAGGACCCACCATGGATGTCGCCTACTCTGAAGATCCTCATTGATGATCGCGACCAGGCCCATCAAAAGTATCTACGACTACGTCGAGAAATCACTGACCTCATGAGGCACTTGAAAGCACCGTATTTCATTAAAATGGCAAATAGCAACTCAAGAGAAACATGGAGAGCCATCAAACTCATGTCGAGGAACACTCACGTGAAGAACTCCAATGAAGAGCATCCGCTTCATGCTGATGACTTTAATCTTAACTTTGCATCCATTTTACACTGACTTTTCTAGTTATCCCATCATTCCATCGGACTTACCGAGTCATTCACTTGTTCTCAGTGAATCAGAAGTTAGTGCACATCTTTCGAGTTTGAGACGGAAAGCAGTTGGGCCGGATGGATTCCTTCTGTAGTTCCTCACTGGATTCTTCACGGATCTGCAATAGCATTGTCTCTGGTAATCACTCTTATCTTTAACAAACGTCTTCAGAAAGGTGTCGTCCCGCCGTGCTTCAAAGAGTCCTTCATCACAACGGTCCCAAAATGCAGTAAACCATCAAGTGTGTCCGATTTCCAACTCATCTCGATGCTTCGAAGGTGCTAGAGCGCATGGTCTTTCAAAAATGGATCATTCCTTATACTCGAAATCATATCAACGGGTCACAAATTGCTTATGTTCCCGGACCTGGTAAAGATGAGACATGTACCCTTACCCTTAACTATTAAATCACCGTGTGTTGACTCACCTCGACGCCGGATCTGGAACAGTACGACTATTTATTTACAGACGTCTGAAAGGCCTTCGACAAAGTAGATCATTCATTTGATTGTCTCGACGTGCTGATACCCGTCTCGACTGGGTTTGCCGCTGCAGGCATGCTATTGGATCAAGGACTTTCTCTCCAACCGGACCCAAAGTGTGAAATTCAATGACGACTTTTCCTCGCCGTCTCTAGTTACAAGCGGTTTCCCCAAGGCAGCGTCATTGGGCCAGTGTTGTTTTGCATAGCCGTCGACCACTGCAGCCCCCAATTCAACAATTCCAAGCTTATTCGCTATGCTGATTACTTCACTCTTCTCCATTTCATCAACAACTCCAGCGAAGATAGACTTCAAGGTGAGTAGGATGCATTGGAGACTTGTTCGAAAGACATAGGACTCCCACTGAATCATGAAAAGTGAAAGATTATGGACAATATCACAAACTAAAGTCTCAATCTCGCCAGTGTATCGACCTCAGGCGGTTCTGCCGTTTCTCGGGTTGACAGCCTCCCACTGCTTGGTGTTATCTTTAGCAGTGACTTCGTTGGGACTGTCATGTGACTAAAGTCATAAAATCAGCCTCGCGCAAAATCTGTATCATTCTCAACTTAAGAAGACAAGGATGTCCGAATGAGTTCATATTCAACGTCTTCATTTCCTGCATCCGGAGTATTCTGCTGTATGCCTTTCCTGCCTTTTGCAACTTGCCTGAAGGACTGTTTTCCCAGCTCGAAAAAGTTGAGCGGAGGGCGCATCGGATTGCCGGAATGTCAATGGACGCCAAGAGCGATACCCTAGGGACTGCCGGTGACAAACTATGTAAGTAAGTAAGTAAGTAATCGTTTATTGTTCAACTACAATGATTCGGTGGACACTTACAATAGAACAGTAACATCGATGTCAAAATACATTAATACACAGAATGAGAAGCCAATGGTTAATGAGGTACATAAAAAGGAAGGACAAGAAAGCTTATTTACAAAATCTGATAAAAGATCTGCTGAAGCGTACTGTTCTAGCGAGAGGTGGACACAAGACCGAGCAACTGCGTGAAGACATCTCCCTCACTGGGCGGATCAAAAACAAATCTCTGAGGGGGTGGGATGGATCTGAACTTATAGTGTCAAATAATTTCTCACAGGTACAGTTCGCAGATTGAATAAGCGAAGAGTTCACAGAATGGGACAGTCCAATAATGCGATATACGCGACGCTCAATACGCAATAGGTCATTCAACAAGTACTGGGGTGCATTGCAGAAGCATGCATAGGCATACGTCATGATGGAACGTATAAAAGCCTTGTAACATTTCATCATTAATGCTGCAGAACAGCCAGCACGACGCAGATTGCTGACATGTGTCATATGTGACAACCTATTCTTGCACATTGCATCCAACGATGCCCATTCCCTCCGCAGCATTTTTATACCTCTCCCATTAATTAATCTCTTCATTCTGCGGCCTAAAGCACGCTTCAAAAGATTCGGTAGCTCCTTCGTAAAGTACTGCCATTATCCCAATTTTCTTAACATCTTTCTCTTTTTTTCATGTAATGTGCTCATCGATAAATTTGAGACAATAAAGATAATTCTATTCTATTCTATTTAACCAGACTATAATTCACTATTGCATTGACATTGGCTTGGGATATTTTTTTCAATTAGCCTTTGTTCCCCAAAAATTGTCTTCTGACTGATACCATTTTTTGTCTTCTGATCGATGCACATTTCTCAACTTAGAAATGATCTTTTTATTTTCTTTATACAACGAAATACATCATTTGTGTGTGTAGTTGTTGCACCAAAAGGAAAAATCAACTATGCATCATCACAATTGAATCTTTAAAAATGTTCTATATTCTTTCGGTCAGACTTTTTGATTTTTCTCAAAATTTCAATTTATTGCTGAAACCACATTTTTTATCCGAATTTCATGAAAACTCACGGAATTATTGAGAACCATAACGTTATCATGCATGCGAAATTTTATTTGATAGGACAATGATTATCACTTTCAAAATCTCGTAAGACGGTCAAAATGTCCATCTGACCGAACTACAAAATAATCGGTCAGAAGACACCCGATAATATATAGTACGAATACAATAGCTTGTACAAGTAGTCATTTGATGTGGCCCCCACTATAATTTTCGAGTTCAGCATGAAAAATCAACCATGTGCGCAAATTTTTAAAGAAAACGAAGTTGCACAGTTGCACAATTGAGAAGACAAAAATTGCCCAAAATGATGTTATATAAAATGGATTTACCCGGTTATGTATTGAGGGCTTCACTCCTCTTCTACGATGACTGGTTGAAAAGCGTGCCCGGTTTAGCCGAATTCCGAAGGTATGTCTCAAACATTTTCCAATTCGCATTATGCACACGGTGTTGCACAGAACATTATGCTTGTTCTTTGCAAAACCTCTTCTGAGCTCCACTGCATTTGTTATCTAAGCCAATTACAGGAATTTTCACGATTGACAATCAACACAATATAGCGACGGATCTGAAGCTTGATGATTTACGCCGCGAGCAGCAGAAGAAGGAGAAGGAGGCGCAGCGGATAAAGAACACTGTCATCAAGCGGGCTGCGGGCAAGATGGTGATGAGTGAAGAGCCACAACCAGGACAAAAGGCGATCTGCCTTCTCCGCGATTAGTTGTACGCGCAGCTGATTCAGTGCGGTTGTCTTACATAACTTCTTTAATTCTTCTCACCCAAACTATACCATAGATAATCAGATTTTTTATGCGATCTACAATTACAGTTCAGTAATGAAAACTCAAATTGATGCCCAATTTGACATTTTTAGATGCATTTATGCACTTAAGTTCATTTACAGTTCAGTTATGCTTTCTTTCAGTCATGTATGTCGCACATTTACACGGAGATATTATGGATTTATGCATATCCGTTCCAGTTAGGATCTGACAAGCGAAAGATTTTTATATGCATGAATTCAGATTTGAATGATATTCAAACGGACTATGTACTTTATTAAAGGTAGAATTTTAACTGTTCTTCAGGAGCGCTGCTGGATTCTCACTCCGTGCTTATCAGATAGTGCAAAGTTATGCCTATGAGTCACGTGAGTTGATCTGCCTCATTCGAATGTGTCTATTAAGAACTAAGGCAAGAGGAAGCGCGACTCCAGACTCATAGCTTTTCAATAGAGTTTGACATGCAATTTCTAAAATTAAGTTTTTCCCATAAAGTCATAGATGTCATTTGACAATTATTTTGATCTGATTTTTTAAATTTGATTTTCGTTTTGATAATTGAATATTGTCAAGAAAATTTCTAAATTTCTGAAATTCTGTCAACCAATTCAAATCAGCGCATGTCTCATTGAAAAAATCTCACTTGACTTCATGTAGTTGATTTATTGGAAATTCAGCGCGAATATTTTCGCCCTACTCGAAAATTTGGGCCTGGTCTAAGTGAGAACTCTCTGTTCAAGACCAGGCCCTTGGGTTGAAGGTTTCAGACCTTGTCAGCTTGTTCAAATTGTTTTCAAATTTTCAGTACAAAATTCCTGATACGATGGAAAGCTGGAAGTTGCCAACCTTGTCCGCCAATACGAATTCCTAAACAAGATGAGCCATTTATTTTCAACTACAAAATGGACGTCGAAAAATCCATCGGAGTGCGTGATGCTATTGCTGGTTTTCCGTTTCGCGCACAAAAGCTAATTAAGCAAGTCGGACACATTTTACAACGAATATGGATACATCGGAAATTCTGGCGACTTGACAAAGTAAGTTAGAAACAATGTAAGAAAAGTTTGGGTAACATTAACGATATCATTTCGAGATTCAAAACCTCCATACTATATTCTATACAGAATATTTTTCCTACATGTGTTTATATAAGTAATACAAAAGTAGACCTTGCAAATAATATCAAAAGAAAAACCAAGAGAATCTCAAAGCAAAAACAAATTGATTCAAAGGACCTGCCGATGCATTTCGTCGGGTACCTTGACTTTTCAAGGCAAGATGATATATTTGCAACAAAACTACAGAAATAAAGCTTCAAAAATCATTCATAGTTGTTTAGAATTAAGTGGTGACTTAAACATTTCGATGAGCATAGCTTCTTTTGATTCACGAGCTATCTTACTTGCAGATGGAGGCAACTGATAAAAGGGTGATACAGTAAATGACCCTCCACAAGAACGTACATGTCGACTTACTTTTAGAAAAGAATAATAGGAATTATTTATTTGCTGTCTGTGGACATTTATTCGATTCCTCAGAGAATTTCCCGTCTGGACAACGTAATAGCAGTCACATGAAGAACACGTCAGCTTGTAAAAGACGTTACACGACCAGCAATTTAAGTTTTGTTTAATTGTGAGTTCCTGTGTTTGTGAGAAACTTGACACCATTGCCTGAATTTATGATGTCACATGTCTTGCACCTACTCTCATTATACCGGGTAATTCCTGTGACAGTCTGTCTGTTGTTATAAAGATAAACATTTTTGTAAGGACTTTGGCTGATAGGAACTTGTGGTCTTTGAAGGTACTCATTAAAGATAAAGTATTTGAGATCGGGAGGATTACCTTGGAAAAAAGATTCGGATTTTTCGGGTTGAAGTCTTGGACAAACACTAGCTTTTTTGTTTGCTGAGAAGTACTCGGGTTCACTTGCGCATCAGCTTTTTTGATAGCTTCGTTGATAAGACGAGAAGGATACTTCAAATTTAAAAGCTGTTCCCGCAGTTCATCATAATGGTGGGTGCGCTTAATTGGACCTGATGTTATCGATTTGATACGGCGGGCCAAGCTGCAAGGAATATTTCTTCTGATATGCCGCGGATGAGCCGAGTTGAACGGCACATAATTTGCAGTATCTGTAGGTTTTCTGTAGATATCAGCACTTATTCTAAAATCCTCGTTGACAATAGTGAAGTGAAGTGACGTATTACTGGCTTCTGAAGTAAGCCGTATGGCCGGATGGAGATTGCTCAGTTTGGATATTAGAATATATTAGGATCTGTAGGATATATATTAGTTCGTATATTATATATATAGTAGAAAAATTTGGCAGCACATTGTTTGTGAGACGAGATTGACAGAAAAATAAATCGCACTCAATTTTCGATGATTTTAGGTTTTTTTTTTGTAGTTCAGTATAAATCAATTTTATTTTTTGATTGAAAAAATAAATACTATTTTTGAGAACCATTTTAATAAAATTCTGACCGGCGCTTCGGATGCAAACATCATCCATCTGCAGGGTAAGCAGCTTGTGAAGATTATGTCATACATGTCATTCATACAAAATTTTTCAATATCAAAATAACATGAAAAAGCTAGGTGATAGGCATGAATAAAGTCAACAAAAGAAGTCATGGTGAAGTAATAGGTTAGCAAGCATACTAGTAGCTACGTCAAAGCAAAACCAATCGTCTCGTTAGTTCCTGATCCTGTTTGTTCAATGTTTGTTAATATTTATTGATTAGCAAAGCCTCAGCAATTTCTAGATCTTGTTGAGTGTGATATCTGGCCAAGATTTTAGCGTCTTTGAGAATGATTTGCTATCCAATTTTGGTTTCTATGTGTTTTTGCATGTGTTGCTTGATGGTACCATTTGATACATGTTGTTTGCAGCGCTGAGTGTGTTTGTCGTAAAACCGATGTATTGTGCAACTCCATCGCATGCGTTCGTTGTGTGGGCATGTATATCGATAAACAACATGGTGTGACTCATCACTTGCAGCTAGCAATTTTGGCTTCAGTTCATCTTTAATTTTCTCATTTTGTAAAAACATCCGATGCTTACTCATAATCTTTGGTTGATCGGTTGAATATCTTTGTTTACGATTGCTTTCAGTCACTTTTCCTCAGTTTTTTCATTTGTTCCCCATTGTCCTTGAAAATTGAATTGAACTGTTTAAAAGGATTCTTCACTTTCCGACTGAATTTTCGCTTGAGAAAGTTTTGCACAATATCATCTACCGACGCTTGAAGATAATTGTTGTTAATCAGAATTTGAGTGAAGTGTTGTACTTCTGATGAAAGGACTTCCCAATTAGACGAGATGTTATATGCGCGAATCAGGTACGATTGAACGACTGATTTCTTATACGTGTCTGGTCCAAAGCTGTTGTAATCGAGGCAAAGTCCGGCGCTTGTTGATATTCTGTAGACTGAAGTTTGAAATTTACTACACATGGAATCAAAAAAGAAATCAATTCAATAATTAAAAGAAATTTTTTTGCTGCAAAACTGCATGGAATAAACAATCGTGTAGGTCATTACCGACCTGCTTACATTTATGGACACCTGAAAATTCATAAAAGTTCTACGGTCCCTCCATTGCGGCCAATTATTTCCTTATGCGGAACTGTAGCGCATGAAATTGCTACTGCTCTTGTTAATGCATTAAAAATCTATTTACCGTCAAACTACATCTGCCGCTGCTGTTCAAATGAAGGACATGGATACAAATCAAGAGACAAAAATGAAGTTCATCGATATAGAAAGCCTATTCACGAATGTCCCGGTTGAGGAAACAACTGACATCATACTAGATCGAGTTTACAATCATCCAACCTTACTGCCAATCGGTTTACGTGCAACCAGAGCTGGAAAAATTCCACTGAAATTTTTTAATTCCAATTCCAATTCCAGAGCAGAAATTTCAATTCCAATTCCAATTCCAGTCGAAACAGTTCAATTCAATTCAATTCCAATTCGATAATGAGATTCAATTCCGATAATTGCATGACGCGTATATGTTAATGTATCTAAAGTTTCCTCGCTTCAATCTAACCCATGTGCCCGTATCCTATCCTCGTTATTCCTGTGTGCCGTTCCCTACGTCGTTCCTATGTGCGTTCTCATGTTCATAGTTCATATTTCTTGTGTACATGTACATGTATATATGTAGCCGGTCAGCCTACGCCATTCTCGTTTCGTAAACGAGATATTCAATATCTTGTGAAAAAGAGAAAAGAAAATTAACGGTCAGCAAAGAATCAAACGCTGAGAGAGAGAGAGCATAGAAATTAACAGTACCATAGAAAGTCCTAGAATGGAAATTGCATGAAAATTATGTTACACGCCGGGGGAACTAAGTTGGGGCAAAACGCAAATTGTGCGAGCTGGTTTCCATATTTTCTTATTTGTATTTACATTTATCAAGCCAAATTGTGATCTGGATTGCTGCCCCTTGTCCAAAGATCATACACAAAAGCAATAGTGAATTTACAAAATACTGCGGCGACAGGATGACAAAGAAAGAAATCCTTTAAAACGTTCTGTACGTTCATCATTTTGAAATATTGCTCCTATAATCTATCAAGAGTATTATCAGTCACTTATGCAACTTGCAATGTCGATTTACAGAACATACATTACTCCAGCTTGAAATCAGAGGCCAAGAAATCTTAGAATATTCATTTTACTTTAAAGGGTTCCCCTGTTCACTATATTTGAACAATTTTCAAAATCTTTACATGCTTTCGAATATCAGCTTCCAAAATATCATCACACTATATCACATGTGTCATTTAATGATTAATTGAAAAGTTCCAGCTACTATTCACTTATCTGAGAAATTATTGTCGGTGAAGAAGCTTTCAATGTGTTTATTCGACAAATGCGCTAGGTTTCTTAACCGTATGAAGGAGAAATCATCCTATAATTAGAATTTTTTTCTATTGAATTCTTACAATAGAGATTATTCTTACAACCAGTGCACTGCCCACTTTCAATTATGACTTTGTGGACCAATTTTTAATTCGAATTTTGAAAAATAGTTGTTAATGACTGCTGCAAATCGACACAATATACCAACCCAGGGAATAGTAGGCTATACCACATGAAACAATGCCACCATCTCACTTAATATTATCTTCATAAAAATCCTGCATTAATTTACTGTCGACAACTTCCACAACCAACTTGGCAAATAGTTTGACTATGAATCAATGTTTTATATATTGTTTTATATATATGTTTTGACTATCAATCAATTTTTTCAGATCGAATCTGATCTACAAACCGTAGATTTTTCCATGTGCCATCATTGTACATAGGCAAGATATCAAACTTCCATTCTAGTGTACTATTATCTACTTCTATGAGAGAGAGAGATGCGAGTAAATCTATTAATAAAAAATATTAAAACTGACAGAAGAAAGAAATTCAATGTGCGGATAACGTGATTGTTGATGAAAGAAAAAACGACGATAAAAATAATATCATGAAAACTGATTAATGGTCCATGTTAAAAAAGGAGATTAAAAATTCCTTGACAAGAACGAAATGTGGTCGGGTCGAAAGCTAACGAGCAGAGATTAAAGGAAACTCTTTCAATTTTCAAAAGAAAGTGGATTTATCGTCAAGTGTCAAAAATTTGCATAAATTAGAGACGATGAGAAATTGAAACAACAACAACTACCAACAACAACACATACGACATCTTCAGTAGCTGTTAGAAGAACTACGGACTCTCGCGGTGTAACTTGACTACAGAAGTAACAACTACAGCTGCCTACCAGCGAACAACAACACAGTAGAGTATGCGGCAACACATCAGCGAGCGCGATTGAAGATTGACGGTATAAGTGACACTGATATTCATGATATTTATGATATTATTTTGGTATAAGTGAGTCCGATCGAATTGAAGTGAATTCAACATCAAGAAGGGAAATGCAAGTTTAAAGTTTTTCTTTTATCGTTGAGTATCGTATTTGTATAACTATAATCTTGAAAATTAATATTGTCAATTGTTGTGATTGGAAGTTGAATAATATTTCATGTCATTGCCATTTTAATTGAATCATTAATTATTAGAATTATTTGTTGACACTGTCTATATTGTGATTCGAACTGACAGACTGCCCTTTAATGCAGGGTTAATTTTCCTCTTTCTAAACCGATTGTTTTTCTTGTGTACAACAATTGAGTTAATCTCCAATATTTGTGCTTATCTAATCAATAACTAAATTCAACAATTACTTTATTTTGATTAATTATCTTACATGATAAATAACTAAATAGCAGATTGAACAAAGATGATTATCTTCTCATTGTTTGCTTAATTGTTGAATTAACATTGTCCGGGGACTGTAGGCCTATCAAAGTCACAATTAGCACCCTTTATTCAACAATAGAATAAAACTAGCTCTGTCGATCTATCTCTCTCTCTCTTATCTCTGCGTGCAGTTAACACAACGGCCGAATACTGTGATTTCAATTTTTGTACAAATAGATCTATCACAGGTCTATCGAAAAAGTGGAATTGAGCTTTATCAAGGTCAATTCCAATTCCAGTAGATTTAAATATCGTCAATTCCAATTCCGACTTTTCCAACTCTGCGTGCAACTGCTCTTATGTACAACAGATAATCCATTCCAGTGGAAGAAAGAAATTTTAAAACAGATCGATGGTGCATCAATGGGCAGCCCCTTGGGTCCCTTATATGCGGATTTTTATATGAGCTACGTGGAGAACAAAGTTGTTCCAGAACTTGGACATGGTGCTACACTTTACCGTCGTCACGTAGATGACTCTTTTATCCTTCATGATAAGAACGGCAATATTAAAGAAATTATTTGATGATTTCAATACAAATTCTTGCCTAAATTTCACTTACGAGAAAGACAAAGACTGCACGTTATCCTTCCTTGATGTTTAGGTGATGAGAAATGGTATACAATTTCAAACTTCAGTCTGCAGAAAATCAACAAGCGCCGGACATTGCCTCGATTACAACAGATTTGGACCAGACATTTATAAAAAATCGATCGTTCGATCGTATCTGATTCGCGCATATAACATCTCTCTCGTCTAATTGGGAACTCTTCACGATATATGATTTATATATACTCGTATATATAAACACGGTTCACCATTGACCTGAATTATTTTAAAGAAAAAGAAGACGAGGCCAATAAAAACATATATTGGAAAGCTTTCGACAAAAGTCTTTTTCAATCCAAAAGTAACAACAATCTTAAACCAAGCAAAAAGGAAAGAAGGAAACTAATCTAAGTCATCATATCTAAAATTTAAACGCTGATACAAAAAGCAGACACTATGTAAAAATGGACAAGATATCGAAAGAATGTTGTAGTTATCAATTGTACGTATATGATAAATGCCTCGATAGAGGATTTAAATGGTCAGAATGTCCGAGTGGCGAAGCCACGAGGATATTTGGCCATTTGGATCCGATATCGAGGCATTTATAACATATTTATAGCACTGTATGTAATGATATCAACATTGACAAACATAATTGATATATTCAACCATAGATTTGGGATTCTGTATTCTTGGAGATCTAGAATATCTAGGTTTCCATAGATTTATTTTCATTTTTAGATTTGAAACCTTGGAATTCTATGGATTCCGTCTTATCTATCTATGCATTCGTTGTAGGAGTCCATGGATAGCAAAGGCATGAAAGATCGAATTCTATGGTTCATCCACAGACTACAATAGCACTATGATTTAGAAGTCCATGGATTACCTGGTACCTCGTATATTCCATGATATTCTCAATGATGTTTGAAATTTGAATCATGCATAATCTAACTGGAATAATCTGGTCATTTTATCCAAGCTCATCTCCTGAAAGGTTTACACGATAATGGCTTCACGTATTACTGAAAATCAAATTCCCACTTCCAGTAGATTTGCATCAACTATTGACACTGAAATTCAAAGCCATCTAAATGAAGTGACCCCAAAAAATACTATTCAAAAAGCGAAGTGGGCATTTAAGCTATTTAAGAGTTGGCACGATGAATGGAAAATTAGAATTCATGGTCCATTAAAGGTAATCAAGGGAATTGATGAATTTACCGAATCCGATTTGAATTACTGCCTCAAGTACTTCTTTTCTGATGTCAGAAAAACTGATGGTAGCAGGTATCCACCGTCAACTTTAAAAGAGCTTGGAGCGATGATTCAATACAATTTCATACACAACTACAATTTTAATTTCTCCTTATTCAAAGATCCTCAGTTTCAAGAGTCGCGCATGGTCCTAAATGCTGAAATGAAACTGTCAGCTAAGGCTGGTCTTGCTAAACCCAAAAAGCGAGCAAACAATATACCGATTAAAGCCGAAGATGAATTGTGGCGAAAAGGAATTTTTGGATATTCAAATCCAAAACAACTTCAGCAAACGTTGATTTATCATCTTGGATTGCATTTTAGCTTAATAGTCCGGGAGCTAGCGTGAAGTTGTGCAGGGAACGAGGTAGTACATAAAACTTTCACATAGCATAGTACACCTCTAACCTACTGCAAAACTTCGCGTCTGCCGGATCAGATCATTTGCTTTTCAGAAATAGAGAGGATAACACAATCCTATGTATTTCCAGTAGTAAAATTGTGACATTTAAGGTGTTGACTCCATTTTTTCGAATTTTTGCTCATAAAAGTTACACAAATCGGTATTTTGTTGAACTGGTTGTTATAGAAATCATCTACAGATCATGATCTTTCAAATGAGCTGTCATTCTGTGACAGAGGATGAAGTAAAGTGTACAAACAGACACTTTTCGTTAAAGTATATCAACAATTTTCCTGAAATTTCTATGTTAAAACTTGCAGTTACACCAACGAAAAGTGTCTGTTTGTACACTTTACTTCATCCTCTGTCACAGAATGACAGCTCATTTGAAAGATCATGATCTGTAGATGATTTCTATAACAACCAGTTCAACAAAATACCGATTTGTGTAACTTTTATGAGCAAAAATTCGAAAAAATGGAGTCAACACCTTAAATGTCACAATTTTACCATTGGAAATACATAGGATTGTGTTATCCTCTCTATTTCTTAAAAGCAAATGATCTGATCCGGCAGACGCGAAGTTTTGCAGTAGGTTAGAGGTGTACTATGCTATGTGAAAGTTTTATGTACTACCTCGTTCCCTGCACAACTTCGCGCTAGCTCCCGGACTATAAGAGCAGCTCAAGAGCAATATGATTTGGACTACGGTGAGGATTCACAAATACGCCTTGGAAAGGATGAAAATGGTGACTTTCTTGAATACACAGAGCGAATGTCTAAAAACAAACGCTTTGGTATTACTAACACAAGAATGGATCCGAAGGTCACGCGAGTGTATGCCAGTGATAATGCCGAACGCTGTCCTTTGAAGTTATTCAAAGAGTACGTGTCGCATCGCCCTGAAGCTCATAACCAAGAGGGCAACAAGGCACTTTATCTTGCATGCATACCTTATCCTCGAGGCCCCGTCTGGTATAAAAACACCCGCTTGGGTATACATAGCATTCAGCAAACTGTGAGGAACTTGTTTCTACATTCTACATCAAGTGACATGTTCCTTACAAATACAAGCCTGAGAAGGACCGCGAAGAATAGGCTGGTGCAAGCCGGGATTCCAAGCGAGGTCGCCAGGAAGAAGACTGGCCGCATATCTGATGCTGCAGATTCTGCATACATCGATGGGAGCTTATTTGAGAAGCAAATGAGCAGTGCTATATACTGTAATCAGTCAAATAACGAAGTGAGATCCATTGAGTGTCAAAGTGGAGCAAGGTTCTCATTCCAAAATTGCACTGTTAAAATTACAGTGAATGAATGCAAGGAACTAAATGACTCAAATGAAAAATGACTTCTGTGTTTTTGCAAAGTGTTCTAGTTGTTTGCCTTAACTGAATGTAAGTACTTTTATGACCAGTACTTACACTGATGTAAGTACTGAGATTTTAAATACAGATATCGACAAACTATAGTACTTTCCTGAAAAATAAAATATGACTTTTAACAATACTAAATACCATTTACAGTGCTTTAAATAACATTAATACTGAGTCTTTGAGATTTGATGAAATTTCTCTCGCAGACTTTACGTTCATAGACATTGGCAAAAAACTTCTGTAAAATTTCTATTTTGATGTCACAAGCTGATGGATTTAATTGATGCTTCAAATGAAAATGTTGGTGTACAAGACTTATTTTGCTATTTAAATGTTCTAAAATTCGCTTCCTCATAGTGCACTGAGTTTCACCAATATAAGTCTGTTGACATTTGTTGCAAGTGATTTTATATACAACATTTTTCAAAAAACATAAATTGCTGTTATTACATAAACAAGACTTATTGCATGGAATACTTTCTTCTTGATTTGGCGAATTAATGATGGTGGAGTTACAAACACAGGTTTCACTTTCAAAATTGGAATTTTATTTAATTCAGAGCGAATTTGTCTTGCTTGATTTTCATTGATAAAAGGAATACGAACATACGCTTGCTTTTCTTGGTTAGTACGTGTACGAGTATGAAATGAAGGAACAGAAGTTGTTATATACTTGTTGACTAAACATTTGGGATATCCATTAGAAATAAAACGATGTTTGACAAAAGATATACCCTTTTCAATCAATGCAGAGGTGGTACAATTTCGATGAACTCGTGAACATTCATTTCTTATCAAATTAATCTTTCTAATTAAAGGTACGAAGCTATCCCATGGTAACAGATGACCACTGTGGGTGGATTTAGAATAAAACGAACTTAAACACGAATTATTCGCGAAAGAAACTTTTGTGTCCAAAAATGAAATACTAGCATTTTCGGGGTACTCAACAGTAAACTGAATAGAATTATTTATGCTATTCAACTTAGGAAGTATATCATCCAAAGGAGAAAATGAAATAACAAAAATATCATCAATATATCTTGTCCAGAAAATAAAACGTGATGGATCAACAGATAGACTTTGCCTCTCTACATGAAACATGTAAACAATCGCTAAAATAGGGGATAAATTATTTCCCATAGCTAATCTTGAATTTTGTTTATAGAACCGACCCTTAAAGAAAATGGTGTCCGTAGTTACAGCCAATTTCAAAAGTTTTGTAAAATCAGACTCATTGATAGACGATAAAGAGGTAGACATTTTATGTTCTTTGAAAAAATTTGTTACAATAGAAAATACATCATTAGAACCAGATAAAGGTATAGAGCCATATAAATTTGTAACGTCAAAAGATCCGTAGAAAAATGGTTTAGAGTAATCAATTGAAACATCCATAATTGAATTTAAAAATGTAAAAGTGTCTTTCAAATGCGTAGATACAAAATTCAGACGGGGGAGTAAAAAATGTGCTAAAAATCTTGAAAGACTAGTTGCCAGAGTGTCTACCGCAGAAATCAGAAGTCTACATAGCTATTTGACTTATGGGGGGGTCTCTTCACATTTTTTTCATATGATCTGGGATGGGACATCTATCTCTTCATTTGATGATGAGTTGCTAATAATTCTTTATTGAACTTTTTTTGCAACTAATTTTTTTTTTTTTGTTTTTTTTTTTTACATTATTTTTGCTTATGTGTTTTTTTTTCATAATTTCTTTGTTGATTATCGATATCTATAACATTTCTCTGTTTCATCATCGTATCAATTCTATTTGTTTTGTTCGATTGATGATTTTTTTTCTGATTTTAGTTATAGACACTTTTGATTTGATTTAGATCATATGGGTAATGAGATTTGATTTACGAGACATAGACACGATTACAATTTGTACCTATCATCTGGAATTGACACGTCAGTATACATGATAAGGAAATAAGAAACAGTATATAAATTAGATGACGGTTAGCTGGAGATATAAACGCCAACTCTATTTAGTAGAATTATTTGGATTTGAAATATTGAATTTTTATGAATTGATGAAGTTAAGATTTAAGAAAGTCAAATTTTTAATCAATTAAATTATTGCATATCCAATATTATATATATTCAATTAATATATTTATATAGGTAATCTGAATATATTAATTCAATTTTTCTTTTTAAAAGATTGAGAAGAGAAAAATTGTCTGAGAAGAAAGATTTGAAAAAGAATCATTTGTAGCAGAGTTTAACCGAATCATTTCACTACTAATTATTTGATCACTATTTTATAATTTATCACTCAACATCAAGAATTTTCACTTCACATCAATAGATCACTTCATACTAGATGATTCACTGCTTGAATCACTTAATACGACTTTTCAAATAATGTATGATTAAAAACTGCTTGTTGCACTATTTATCACTTCATACGAATAACATAATTATCTAAATTGAATTTCACTTGTTCAAATTTTTTTCAAAAGAGAGAAGGAATAGGAGAAACTCGATTCCCAAATTTCTCCATAATACATTTTATCACACTCTACATCACTTACCTCAGATTACAGACTTTTTATCTGGATTCTCTGGATTTTTTTCGCTAATAAAAAAAATAGAAATGAATATTATAGTTGATCAATAAGATTATTGACATTAGACTTAGAATTTTTTTTTTTGAAATTTATTTTTTTTTTTTTCTCTTCATCAAGCTTAAAATCACATTCTGCTTACTGAAACTAACATAAATCATCAGAAGATAAAGAGCATGGCGCATTTTTTGCCCAATATGTAAGCTTCTTGTAATATTACTTTATTGCAAGAGTTACCCATTGTCTAGCTTGGCGGAACGTTAGTATTTCACTTTCATTACATGTCAATTGACAATCTTGCCTAAAGATCACAAATCACCCCTCAAAGGTATGTAGACTTCTGATTTCTGCGGTAGACACTCTGGCAACTAGTGTTTCAAGATTTTTAGCACATTTTTTACTCCCCCGTCTGAATTTTGTATCTACGCATTTGAAAGACACTTTTACATTTTTAAATTCAATTATGGATGTTTCAATTGATTACTCTAAACCATTTTTCTACGGATCTTTTGACGTTACAAATTTATATGGCTCTATACCTTTATCTGGTTCTAATGATGTATTTTCTATTGTAACAAATTTTTTCAAAGAACATAAAATGTCTACCTCTTTATCGTCTATCAATGAGTCTGATTTTACAAAACTTTTGAAATTGGCTGTAACTACGGACACCATTTTCTTTAAGGGTCGGTTCTATAAACAAAATTCAAGATTAGCTATGGGAAATAATTTATCCCCTATTTTAGCGATTGTTTACATGTTTCATGTAGAGAGGCAAAGTCTATCTGTTGATCCATCACGTTTTATTTTCTGGACAAGATATATTGATGATATTTTTGTTATTTCATTTTCTCCTTTGGATGATATACTTCCTAAGTTGAATAGCATAAATAATTCTATTCAGTTTACTGTTGAGTACCCCGAAAATGCTAGTATTTCATTTTTGGACACAAAAGTTTCTTTCGCGAATAATTCGTGTTTAAGTTCGTTTTATTCTAAATCCACCCACAGTGGTCATCTGTTACCATGGGATAGCTTCGTACCTTTAATTAAAAAGATTAATTTGATAAGAAATGAATGTTCACGAGTTCATCGAAATTGTACCACCTCTGCATTGATTGAAAAGGGTATATCTTTTGTCAAACATCGTTTTATTTCTAATGGATATCCCAAATGTTTAGTCAACAAGTATATAACAACTTCTGTTCCTTCATTTCATACTCGTACACGTACTAACCAAGAAAAGCAAGCGTATGTTCGTATTCCTTTTATCAATGAAAATCAAGCAAGACAAATTCGCTCTGAATTAAATAAAATTCCAATTTTGAAAGTGAAACCTGTGTTTGTAACTCCACCATCATTAGTTCGCCAAATCAAGAAGAAAGAAAGTATTCCATGCAATAAGTCTTGTTTATGTAATAACAGCAATTTATGTTTTTTGAAAAATGTTGTATATAAAATCACTTGCAACAAATGTCAACAGACTTATATTGGTGAAACTCAGTGCACTATGAGGAAGCGAATTTTAGAACATTTAAATAGCAAAATAAGTCTTGTACACCAACATTTTCATTTGAAGCATCAATTAAATCGATCAGCTTGTGACATCAAAATAGAAATTTTACAGAAGTTTTTTGCCAATGTCTATGAACGTAAAGTCTGCGAGAGAAATTTCATCAAATCTCAAAGACTCAGTATTAATGTTATGTACAATTGATAACTACAACATTCTTTCGATATCTTGTCCATTTTTACATAGTGTCTGCTTTTTGTATCAGCGTTTAAATTTTAGATATGATGACTTAGATTAGTTTCCTTCTTTCCTTTTTGCTTGGCTTAAGATTGTTGTTACTTTTGGATTGAAAAAGACTTTTGTCGAAAGCTTTCCAATATATGTTTTTATTGGCCTCGTCTTCTTTTTCTTTAAAAAAAAGAAACTCGTATACATACATATATATATATATATATATATATATATATATATATATATATATATAATGAAATAATAGAAATCAAAGCAAATGCAGTTAAATAATTAAAATGAAAACACAGGATTAAGAAGCATGCGCCAACATGTTTCTGCCACTACTGTGGCTTGTCAAGGCGATAAATGAACTATATTGAATAGCTACAATACAAATGAATTTCAACTAAAAATACATGGACACAGTCATTAGCCTGTAGGCTAGAGAAGATCATAGAGTTTTAGAAGACGTTTAGTGGTGGTCGGTATTTTCTAATGAACATAGTTTCTTTGTGTTCACGTTCTAGCCTTGTAGAAGAAATCGGCATTTTATAGAATGGCATGATTACTTTACTTTACTTTACTTAAAGTAAAGTAAAGTAAAGACAAGTCAATTTATAAATGAAATTGGAAGACCCACAACTCATGTTGTGTCTTATGTTAAAATGAAAGTCAGATTCATCAACTCGAAAAGTAATTTCCTTCCCTGCTGTAATATTGTCGCAGCATTTGCAGCGGGGTTGATCACATTTAGTTACCCCCTCAATTTGAGTTTTCTTATTTCGTTTTAAAATGGATAATATTGACTTTGGCTGTCTTAGTGAATTCTGAAATTTACAATTTTCGAAAGATTTAATAGATTTTAATGTATTAGTTAATGGGTAAATAGTTTTGTTGAAGACTTGAGGATTATTGGGATTATAGGTATGTACAAAAGGAATAATAATGTCATTCGATGTATATTCGATGTCATTCTTTGGCTCTTTGTATAGCATTCCTTACTAAACCTTCAGGATAATTTAGTTTTGTTAATCTATCCTCTAGTTCTTGATATCTTACAATCTTATTATGATTTTCGGATGCAATTCTTTCTATCCTATGGGCCAGCACAAACGGAATGTTTCGAATTGTATGTCTCGGATGATTTGACTGAAAAGGTATATAACTAAAACTATCGGTCGGTTTGTTGTAGATGTCTGTTTCTATAGTATTTTTAATGGTATTTTTGTATACCCGAACATCCAAAAAGTTCAAAGACTGTTCATTTTTATCCACAGTAAATTTTATTGAGGGGTGCAAAGCATTTAATATTTCTAAAAAGTTGTTTAATTCACCATAACTAGATTTCCATATTAGCCAGCAATCATCGAGATAGCGTATCCAAGAATTAATAATTTCATTTGATTCATGGTCCAGATAAATCTCTTTAATCATGGTATACATTTTTAATTCCAAATATCCCATCACTAAGTTCGCGTAGTTAGGAGCAACTTTTGTACCCATTGCAGTACCTGTACAAAGAGCCAAAGAACGATTAAAGCATAATGATAATAGATATACATCGAATGACATTATTATTCCTTTTGTACATACCTATAATCCCAATAATCCTCAAGTCTTCAACAAAACTATTTACCCATTAACTAATACATTAAAATCTATTAAATCTTTCGAAAATTGTAAATTTCAGAATTCACTAAGACAGCCAAAATCAATATTATCCATTTTAAAACGAAATAAGAAAACTCAAATTGAGGGGGTAACTAAATGTGATCAACCACGCTGCAAATGCTGCGACAATATTACAGCAGGGAAGGAAATTACTTTTCGAGTTGATGAATCTGACTTTCATTTTAACATAAGACACAACATGAGTTGTGGGTCTTCCAATTTCATTTATAAATTGACTTGCCTAGGTTGCAATAAATTTTACATAGGTCAATCCGGTGATACCCTTCGTCACAGAGTTACTGTCCATCGGCAACAGATTCAAAATGCTGAATACTCATTTTTACCAGCAAGCACCCATATCAGAAATTGTGCGGTAAATTTGAGTAAAAAATTCTCTATCATGCCATTCTATAAAATTCCGATTTCTTCTACAAGGCTAGAACGTGAACACAAAGAAACTATGTTTATTAGAAAATACCGACCACCACTAAACGTCTTCTAAAACTCTATGATCTTCTCTAGCCTACAGGCTAATGACTGTGTCCATGTATTTTTAGTTGAAATTCATTTGTATTGTAGCTATTCAATATAGTTCATTTATCGCCTTGACAAGCCACAGTAGTGGCAGAAACATGTTGGCGCATGCTTCTTAATCCTGTGTTTTCATTTTAATTATATATATATACCAGGTGTTTCAAAAGTAGGCTAACAGTAGAAATTGGCCTTGAAAAGCTATGTCTTAATGCTATAGATTAATAAGCTATGTCATAATAATCTTTTTCACGATGCCACAGATAGCTAATATGCCTTGTATTCGTAAGGGGCAAAAATTCAATACTCTTTGACATCGCGTAAATCATATTAAAATATCTCATGATCTCCAGTGTTTTCATGCCTACATATTTCACTACAACCCAATTTGAATCTATACCGATCATGAGAAGTCGAATAACTATCCAACATCTATCAAAAAAAATTATTAGGAAACCATGTAAACAAGATAGTAGTTGTTTCAGTGTTACTGCGGAGAAGGAAGAACAGCTGACATTCGAATGTCCTCCGCGCCCCTCAGCCTGGTGCACGAAGACGCTGTCGTCAACACAAGACAGGGAGGCGAAGAAGGAAGAACAGCTGACATCCAAATGTCCTTCACCTTTGTTAATTCCAGCCTCCTCTTAGACCATCGTCAGAAGCTTCTGACGATGGCCTAGAGGAGGCTGAAATTAATAAAGGTATTAACATTAAAACAACTACCATTTTGTTTGCTTGGTTTCCTAACAAAAAAATGAACAAATGAATAACCAAGGCCTATTCAACATATCAAAAAATTAATCAACTTAAAGTTGCAAAAATTCACGAACGCAAATGCTCAAAATGTCCACCATGGACATCGGCACATTCTTGTAGTCTTTCGGCCACACTGTGGCACACAGTTCTGCATAAGTTCCTGTCATCACTGATCTCTTGACAGGCATCTGTGATGTAGGAGCGGAGTTGAGAAAGTGTGTGAGGTTTTCGTCCGTACACTTTCTCCTTTACAACGCCCCAAAAGAAAAAGTCCATCGGAGTTAGATCGGGAGAGCGAGGAGGCCAAAGGATGCTACCACATCTCCCGATCCACTTTCCTGGAAAAGTGTCATTCAGATAGCTTCTGACACTCACTGCAAAATGCGCTGGTGCACCATCCTGCTGAAAGTACAGCTCATTGAAGTTGTTCAATGACTGCATCTCAGGAATCGCAAAGGATTGGAGCATTTGAAGGTACACCTCAGCCGTCACAGTTCTTTCAAAAATTACTGGCCCAATCACACCGTTGCTTGACATACCGGCCCAGACGGTTAAGCCAGGCTGGTTCAGCTCATTTGTTGATACCATGTGCGGATTTTCAGGGAACCAGTAGACACAGTTATGTCTATTTACGTGACCTGATAGTTTGAAACTGGCTTCGTCAGACCAAACTATCTTGTCAAGCAAATCTGGGTTCTCCCGAATTTCCGACAACATGAGCACAGCAAACTGCAAGCGTCGTTCAGCATCATCCGGTAGAAGGTGCTGCAACAGTCTGGGTCGGTATGGTTTCAACTCAACTTTCCTCATCAGTCTCCAAGTAGAGCTTAGAGAAATGTCCAACTCCAATGAGGCTCTTCTTGTTGACTTCTTCGGACTTTGAACAAATGTTTGGGCCACTAGCTCCTCGTTTGATGTTATTGAAACTGATCGAGGGCGTCCTGACTTCGGTGCATTCTCTACCGAACCGGTCTTTTCAAATTTATCTCGAATGCGATAAATAGCAAATCTTGATGGAGGATTGCTGTGAAAGGCATCTCTCCATTCCATTCGCACCTTTTCAGCATTCTTGTTTTTCCAAAAGGATTTCAAAATCCATTTTCTCTGATCATCTTTTAGATGACCTGACATGACAGAAGCAGCAAATTCAAAAAAGCTTCAAGCTTGTTTAATTCACTTCAAGTCAAACTAACAGTGTTTGATTCAAATCAAATTAATTGAACATATCCATGTACGTAATGTCAGATTGGTGCTATATCTTGTCCATGATAGATTTCAAAATTCCTTTGCCAATGGAATGCTACTGCATAGACTTCTAAATGATAGTAGCAATTACTTCGAAGTCTATGGCTCATGTTGGACTGATCATGGATATCCATCGACTGATTCAGGTGTAAATCGCCAATAGAACGGTCAACATAGATTTCCTAGGGCAAAATCAACTGTTAGCCTACTTTTGAAACACCTTGTATATATATATATATATATATATAATACATACTTGGTGCGGTTATGCCAGTTAATAAGTAGTGAATTTAAATTCGTAGGAGTATTATATAATTCTATAATTGCGGTTAATAAGTAGTTTGAGATATCGAAGTACTCCTATGAGATCATGACTGATTTTAGTAAAATCAGATATCAATGTTAGTCACCACTAAAAGCTATGAAATCGCAACCACAATAATGGAATACTTGAAAAATACTGAAAACTTTACAAACTTCATATACTCGCAAAAATACGAAAGCACAGAAAACACTATTTTGTGCTTTGATAAAAATGCACGATACAACCTGCATTGAAGTTGAACATGTTTGACGCTGTCGATATGAGTTCTTTTTTTGAATTGTTTACACTGAGATTAAGTGATCCCGGCCTGTTGTCAATTTGAGCGCTGCTGTTGAAATCATGAATTTCACCCATTCTTTTATAAGGTTTCAGTCCATCACTTGATCTATGACCAGTTCTTCTCATTATTTCGTGGTCATCGCAGCCGGATTCGTACAGTCTGGTTGTGCATGTTGCCCTGCAGCTGTGGTTTGTTTTATGTCCTTCAACACCAGATGCCTTGCAAATTCGTTTCAAAAAGCTTCTCAGGGTATTGTTCCCAATCGGTACCGCGCTGTACCAAAAAGTCGAATAGTTTTTCAGTGGTCTGAGGTAAAATACTTCAGTTGTCTTCGGTCGAACTGATAGATACTTTTCATAAAGTCTGACATGAGAGCGCTGAGGATTATTGTAGTAAAAGTTGTCAATGTGAACTACTTTTTTTGGTTCGATTCTTCTCTGTTTAAGTCCGCCATTGTACGTTTTGCTACACTTTTCTGAATAGATGAGCGAAGGAGGATCATGCTTTATTTCCAATTGGCTCGTTGATAAGCAACGATGTTCTTGTCCACTGCGCATTGCGAAGTGCAGTCCATTTAGGTAGAAAAGTGTATCTTGCAGTTTCTGCGGATCAGTATCTCCAAAAGAATGAGTCCACAACTTTTCTTCATCTTCTACACTGATGATTTCAGCTTGCTTTTTACTTATCCCAGCACCTTCTGCGGTTGACAGCTTCATCGATAGATCTAATGCCTCCTGCGTTCTAGTAAATGCTGCGTCCTTGAAGATGTTCACCGGACCGATGTAGTCTTTGATTGTCGCATTCAAACCCGCCATAATAGAAACCAAACTGTCACGCGGATATCTTGTGCCATCGCGTTTCCTTACTTCAAGTGCGAATTTACTGAACCAATAATCAAGAGCATCTGGCTGCTTGATCTCACTAATTTGCTTTTCTAATTCATTTGCGAAATGTTCTTGTGGCAGCAGTTTTGTTATGCGTTGGCTTTGCCACTCAGTGAATATGTTGACACTCCATTTATTTCTACGGACTGTCGCTAATGGTATGCTGTCTTTTTTCAATGTTTGAATTGCTGCGTCCGATTGCGGCATTGAAAATCGTGATGTTGTTGCACAGTCCGGCGGTATTTCATATTGCTTCATTAATTTGTCTATTTCAGCTCCACTTAATCCTGAAATCATTCCGCCTGGAATGACAGAAAAATCTAGTATTGCGGTAGGCGCTTGGTCTAGCAGGTCCATCTTAATATGGCTGTGATTTATTCAAAATTGAATTTGAAGTCTATGCATTACATTCCCATCCTATATAGCATGACGTATGAATATTCATGAGATATCTAATTCTGACCAACTTTTGGACACAGATAGCCTACACTTTCTATGATACCAGTTAATAAGTAGAAAAGAGGTTAATAAGTAGGGAAAAGGTTAATAAGTAGTCGGATGTCTATCATTGAACTAGTATGTATTATAACAGATATTGCATGATTATTCTCAGGAAAAATAGATATTAACCTCAAGCCTGCGGCCTTCGGTTAATATGATATTTTTCCTTCGAATAATCATGCAATATCTCTTATGTAAACCCGCTCTCTCTCTCTCTCTCTCTCTCTCTCTATATATATATATATATATATATATATATATATATATATATAGAGAGAGAGAGAGAGAGAGAGAGAGAGATGCATGCTGCATCCAACATAAAAATCTGAGGTTTATCACAAAATATCTAAATTTGTGACGGCTATGTTCACAGGTGTGCCATGATCAGTTAAATTCAATAATTCAATAATTTGGAATTCAACTTAAATTCATTGTCATAAGAAAAGCAACAATTCAGTCATTCAAATTCGCAATAGAAATTCCACCTGATGACTTATCGAAACACTGATGATTCACATGAATTTCAATTAGCGAAACTTTTATTCCTACTATGACAATGATGATAGCAACTAAAGTATGACTTTCAGTCCTCAGACCTGCTGTTTTATGTCTTAAATGAATATCGGAAAAATCTGTTTACCGGATCAGGATATTGGTTATTCAAAAAAAACACCCATCAATTTTTAGATATCCATGTAATATAATGAAAGTTCAATCATGTTTTGAACCAGAAATTCACAAGTTCACATCAAATTGTCAAGTTAAGAACAATGTGAATGAAGCAACTGCAGCAGTTTTTTCGATTTCTTCTGTCCATCAATCTCAACAAGTTTTTTCCCATTACCAACAATGCTTCAATATCTCTCTCTTCAGCAGACTTCCTGATTTTGCTATGTTTAAGACGTTACCTCGCGCTTTGATTTGAAAAACAATACAGTATTTCCTGAAATTCTGTAGATATTGGCTGAAGCACTATTCAGTGGTTGCGTCTCTCAATGTTCCATTCATTGATTGCAGCCATCCTCACAGATGACAATGATGTTATCATGCATTTATATAAATTAGTAGTTGCATTTTGTGAAAATTTAACTTATAATAATAATTTTGCTTAGAACCAAAAACATAAAAACAGCAAGTTATAAATCCTTTCAATGATTCGAATATTATTGAAATTTTCGCGGTTTGTGATAAAGAATGTTCTTCTTGAAGATGCCGTGGATGATCATAGAGGAAATAATCATTAGTCTCAACTTCATGTTCATATGAAGTGCCTATTGATGCTATCTGATGCACTTTCATCGCAGCATGAATGCAAGCTCCTTTTAATATTGAACTAATACTCATTATGTATCTATGGAGGTGGAAGTGGGTGATAGGTTTGGTTGGTGATGTGGGGCACAACGTGGGTCTGTTGGATCAGGGATCAGGTTTCGTGAGAAGTTGGTGGATTAGGTGTGTCTTTGGCCACATGCACCAACAGTTATTTACGGTAGACATGCGCCTAACTAGCTCGGATTTCTATTCGAATAAATAATTTTGATAAAGAAAAAGTAAATCCTAAGACATTAAATTCCCGTTTTGAGATATTTTGCTGAAGTAAAAAAAGTAGCAAAAAATATATATTACCTTACCTGCTATTCTCTTTGCTCATAGTAGCATCCTACTATTGATGAAATATAGAAGAAAATGCCTGTGCCCATCACAAATTAACAAAGCTATTTTTCAATAACAGCATATTCATCCGCAAAAATGAAATTTGGTCATTTAGTGTGATTCATCAGTGTGATCAACTTGTTTTGAGCCTTTTAATGAATGTTGGATTATTACATTATTGAGTGTGCCGAACTCGGAAGATAAACAAATGGAATTTTATAATGTTTGACGCTCCTTAACTTGCAAGACGACTGGAATCACAACTTAAAAATTGTTGTTTTTGTGATGTTGGATGACAATCTACATATTAAAATAAATAAAAAGCTCGTGCTTGAATTTAGGAAGAGTTCTCCGACTAATTTGACTCAGTTCTGTAAGCAAAACTACGTGAATGTTTGTGACTGGTATGTTTGATTAACTATAATATCACAATCAATTTTGTTTATTCTTCAATCGTAATTTTTGATTGTTCTAAAAAGTTCCTTTTCCTCATTTTCTAAAAGCCTCAAAATACGTTTTGAAGGCCACTTAATTAATTATTATCAAACCGATACTTCTTGCTGTTACAGAGCACACTGTTACTGCATTTTAGCGCAAAATTGTGAGAGGGATATCACGGATGTAAATCCTATGTTAGTCATAGATGTCCCCTTTGAAGCATGTCTTGATTGCTTGAATTGCTCACTCTTGTTGGAAAAGACAAGGATCTGATGGCCTTATGTACACTTATGCACAACAACTAATTTCGGCAATATTCCACAAACATTTTCAAGCAAAAAAATAAAAATTCTTCGGCTACGGAATTGAGGTGATCCCAAGATATCATGGAAAGCAGCACAATGGCGGGCCTTGCAAAAGGCTACAGACACCGATAACATCCGGACGTGGAGTGGCCTGTCAGGGGCAACCCTGCCAGCAGCCACAAGAGCCCAAAGCAGCAACCTTTTGGCAGCATGAAGTCTAATGATTTTGATTTTGTCATTCCAGAGATCCAAAGACTGGAAAAGCACTTGAGATTGCAATATCTAGGACATGAATATAATGGACAGAACCAAGGACGTGACAAAGCTGTCGAGGGATAACAGCGAAGTATTTTCGAATCAGTTCAGAAATGCCCTTTGCTTGTCAAACGATAAATTCCATTCCTCAAATTCATCAAACTGCAGCTAGCATTAGCGATCTAAAAGCATCAATCCTCTAGCTGCAATTCTGAAACTACTCGTTTCTGCTATTCCATAATCCATTTTTTAGGCTGCCATTAGTAGAATAGCGAGTCAAAGTTGGGACTACTCAGCTCATATTATAATCTGATTACAATTGTCGTGATAATTATCATAAACACAATGATATACACGTATGTATAAAGACAATTCATATGATGAGAGTTTTGACTCAGAGCTTTCAAAAAAGGAAAAAGTTAATTAAATTGTGAACTCGTGTGGGTGTGGTGACTTAAGACATGATTGCTTCATAACATTACTAATGCTGCTGGTCGTTGAATGCACACATAGCTCTCCGGGAGAGCGCATTGTCTTTGTAAGGAAAATATAATGCATCGCAATGATGGCAATTTTACGTATTTAAGTCTATAAATATGTCCCTACGAATGAGGTAGGCCTATGTGTTTTCGTACGAACCTACTGTACGAGTATGCTTGATTAAGAGGTGAACGCTTGAGATTTGCTGTGGGAATAGGCTCATAGAGGGAATTTTTCCATAGTTCATCATTGTCGCATATTCTTCTTGAAGATGCTGTGGATAATCATAGAGGAAATAATCATTAGTCTCAACTTCATGTTCATATGAAGTGCCTATTGATGCTATCTGATGCACTTTCATCGCAGCATGAATGCAAGCTCCTTTTAATATTGAACTAATACTCATTATGTATCTATGGAGGTGGAGGTGGGTGATAGGTTTGGTTGGTGAGGTGGGGCACACCGTGAGTCTGGTGGATCAGGGATCATGAATTGTTGCCCTGACTTAATACGTGTCATAAGTTTAGATAATTAATCAAATTGAATGAAATTTAGTCCTGAATAAATGAATTTTCGGAAGCAAATTATCATGACATATTGAAAATGAACTTCCGTTTTAATCATTTTCCTACCTGCCTATTACCACACACATGCTTACACAGTGATTTGGGTAAATTTGGGTACCGATGTCTAAAAATCGATTTATGAATTGACATGTCAAAAGTATTCCTTTGGTGAGCTTCTGTGATTTCGTCTTCTGGAATTCCACGTCAGACTGTTCCATCTTCCTTATACGCGAGCAGCGACTAAAATATGTTCTGCTAGACGAGAGCTTTGTTGTCATTTGAAATCACGATTAATGTTCGATGCAATTCAGTTAAACAATCCCACATATTGAAAAAATTGATTGCACATCGAATCAAGGCTAATCTACACCTTTTTAGACCGATTTCTCTCTCTGATCTAAATCGATTTGTAGTACGAAGTATTCGAATTCAAGCTTTTAAACATGAAATCATGAAAAAAAGACAAGAGGATCTTTTCAGATCCAATTGATTGCAGATGTCCGCTCTCCCAAACATATCTGTGACTCGTCACTCAGGAAGGGGAGAACAGAAAATTACAAATTTGTACAAGCCATTTGATAAGCCAATTGATAAGCCATAAACCATAATGACATGTTTTGGGCAACTAAAAAACCACGGAAAGTCAAATATCTATTATCAAAACAGTGACTTTGGCCTTTTTGCCTGAGGGAGCTCTCAGCCTTCCTAAAAAAGTCGAAAGCACCGTCGCGGTATTACTTCACACTCTAATGATAAGTCTTTGGAGTATTTCCTCAAGAGACCTTTTTTTACTTCACTTGGGCATAATCTGAGTGATATAAATGATACTTTACTCTTCAACGCTCTAGTTCATAAATGCAACGGCCACAGCAGGCATTCGGAAAAGCACATTGACCAATGTTGTTCCTGACATGATCATGCACCATTGATTCCAGGTAATTTTGTCCGTCTGTCATCATGTTTGATGCATTACTGAGTGTTGAATAACAAGTATGTTGAGAATGCATAAAATTTACTACTTACCAGCTGCCGGAATAGCTGTTATGAAATTTAGCAAAATGCCATATTTGAATTTTGAAATGCTGCTTACAAAATCAACTCAAACAGCAAAATGTATATCCCCTGAAATAGAGTATATAAAAGAGCATAGTGCTCGATTTCGCAAAATTTGCGAAATTTAGAGAAGTCACGCGCTCGCTCTCAACAAAATAATTTTTTTCTTGATATGGTCACTGTATAAGGCCAAGCCATGGACTAGTTGATACTAGTTAACTGACCTTTATCAGTCGAAAGTAGTGAGTCCGTGGCAAAATCAAGCGCAAAATGTGCAACGATGAGTCATCATGCTGACTCAGCCCCCCCTGGAAGGAAGGAAGAAGGGAGATGGGCCAAGAATGTGCTGGGAGGAATGGGTCCGTGAGAAAAGCGTTCCCTACCCCCCTTTGGAAGGAAGGAAGGAGGAGCAGCAGGGGTAGGAATCTAGGACCGCCAGAGTTAGAAAAGGTGGGTTTTGGACGTTTTGGGATGAGAAAGGCCGTTTTTCAGCATGAAGGAGTGCTCGGATGCAAAAACGGAGGGCAGATTCGGACTATACGTGAAATTTTGGGTTGGGGAGGTTGTTTCCAGCTGAATCGGAGAGAAAAAGTTCTGACCCCCCCTCTGGACGAGACTTCCAACTTTGGTTCTAGAGATGGTAGAAAGTCGTGTGATAGCTCATTTGAAAGCTAAGAGTGAGACAAATTCGGTGGAAGAAACGGTGTGTCTCACCGTTCGTGCGTTGAGGTGTGAGAGTGACTTTAAGATTTTTGCCCATCACCGAAAAAACGACCGAGTTAGAATCTTTTACGAAAATGGCTCTAGCGGGTGAACGAAGCCTCGGATGGGAAAACTGAGACCAGATTTAGAATCAGCGTGCAATTCTGCATCTAGAGGGTGAGTTTTGAGTAAATCGGAGAGAAAAAGTCAAAAATTTTCTTCACACTGGGTCTCAACACGGGATTTTTTCGTGAAAATGTTAAATTGTGGCCTACTTTGGTGACGACTCACTCAGGAATGGAAGTGAATGAAGAGCTCGGGTTTCTTTTAGGGGCAAGACGGGACTTTGTTCTCTAGGATCCTATCTTTTCAGATGTGTGGAAGGTTTCGTTTCCAAATGAGAGCATGTTTAAAATCGAATTTTTGCGCATTTTCGAAGATTTTGGAACCTTTGAGTTTTTTCAACTCGGCTTCTGGTCATCGTAGAGAGTCGAGGGATGGCATAAATGAAAGGTGAGAGCGAGAAAACGTGACTCAAAATTTGAAGTCAATCGGAGCACTAGAACCGAAGATAGACGTGTTTAAAGTTTTGGATGATGGAGATTACGTCATCAGCTGATCGCCACAAACTATATAAGTGGAGTCTCTACTTGTGGAAATCAGTTCTCCTCCCGACTGGGTTGGGGTAGGTGAACTCCGAAGCTCCAATGATAGCATCGGACATCCCAAATTTCAGGTTTCTGTCGGAAACCGACTTAGAAAATTTCATTGCTGATATCAGCTAAGTCGTCAGACTTAAAGGTTAGCCAGGAGATGGCCAGGCCATAAAAGACTCCAAAACTTTAAAGGCTTGTAACTTTGCTTCTACAAGTCCTTTTGACTGGATTCAAAAAAGATTCGATCGCTATTCATCAGACCTATATTCACAGACTACCTATAAAATTTCATAGCTAGTACTAAATGCTGAAAAATTTAAATTAATTATTTTTGAATGTTTTCTGGGTTTTTTGACCCTGCTGAAGTCAATGAAGGCATGTATAAGTGTGTACAAGCCAGTCTTTGCACTGAGTGTAAAAAACTTTGACAACCTAAGTTGATGAGAATGAGCCATGAGTTCTTTTAAGAACTGTCTTTATCACGGAGACGAAATGATGACAGGAATGAATTGGAAGGGACATTCATGCGCCTCACGCAACCACAAGCTCATTTCTCTCTTCGCTAGTGAACAAGCTCTTGTTAGTGTAGTCAGAAAGTGTATCATGGTTTGCAAAAGCAAAGTTTATTGCAGTCAAATAGTTTTGTCGTGACACACGTTTGTGAAAGTAAAGTTTGATCATCGAAGTTTTACTCGTGAGTGTAGTCAGAAAGTGTATCATGGTTTGAAAAAGCAAAGTTTAGTGTAGTCAAATAGTTTTGCTGTGACACACGCTTGTGAAAGTAAAGTTTGTTCATCGAAGTTTTATTCGTGAGTGTAGTCAGAAAGTTTATCATGTTGTACAAAAGTTTTACTGCAACACAGGTTGATGTATAGTTAGAAAGTTTGATCATGACGTTTTATGAAACACAAATGTCATGAAATGTAAGCGTTGGTGTAGTCAAATAGTTTTTACTACAACACACGTTTGTGAAAGTAAAGTTTGATCATTGAAGTTTTATGACTGACCGAACTGACAACAGCATTAGAAAGTTTTTATCCTTAGTTGAGATCCGGACTGCAGTGTGCAAAATGTTTTATGTGACAGTCTTTTCACAAACGGTGAAGTGTAAATTCAGAGTGAATACATCTGTTAGGTATACATCAACTTTGGATGTGAAGTAAAGCGAATCTGTGTACAGAATGAATTGAATATTAGACAGCGCATGCAAGTTTTTGACGACGTGAGTGTGTCATGAAAAAACCCAAGTCTAAGTTTAACATGTTGGATATAAAAAGTGAGATGGATAGGAATAAGTGTTGAATGTTTTATAAAACCAGGTAAAGTCTTGTCACAAACGTTGAGTATGTGAGGGATAGTTCCATGACATTTAATCGCGTGGGTCCTAAAGTCCATAATCCAAGGGTAGGGTCATCTACGGTTGGATTTAGGGATTTAGGGTTTTATATCACATGAGTTAACCGCTAGTGTAGAATACGTGAAGCACATGTTCGCTTAAAAGTCTAAACGCAAACGTTGAAATAAGTTTTGTAAGAAGTTAAACTAATGGACATGATGTTGTGTTCCATTTGTTTATCTTCCGAGTTCGGCACACTCAATAATGTAATAATCCAACATTCATTAAAAGGCTCAAAACAAGTTGATCACACTGATGAATCACACTAAATGACCAAATTTCATTTTTGCGGATGAATATGCTGTTATTGAAAAATAGCTTTGTTAATTTGTGATGGGCACAGGCATTTTCTTCTATATTTCATCAATAGTAGGATGCTACTATGAGCAAAGAGAATAGCAGGTAAGGTAATATATATTTTTTGCTACTTTTTTTACTTCAGCAAAATATCTCAAAACGGGAATTTAATGTCTTAGGATTTACTTTTTCTTTATCAAAATTATTTATTCGAATAGAAATCCGAGCTAGTTAGGCGCATGTCTACCGTAAATAACTGTTGGTGCATGTGGCCAAAGACACACCTAATCCACCAACTTCTCACGAAACCTGATCCCTGATCCAACAGACCCACGTTGTGCCCCACATCACCAACCAAACCTATCACCCACTTCCACCTCCATAGATACATAATGAGTATTAGTTCAATATTAAAAGGAGCTTGCATTCATGCTGCGATGAAAGTGCATCAGATAGCATCAATAGGCACTTCATATGAACATGAAGTTGAGACTAATGATTATTTCCTCTATGATCATCCACGGCATCTTCAAGAAGAACATTCTTTATCACAAACCGCGAAAATTTCAATAATATTCGAATCATTGAAAGGATTTATAACTTGCTGTTTTTATGTTTTTGGTTCTAAGCAAAATTATTATTATAAGTTAAATTTTCACAAAATGCAACTACTAATTTATATAAATGCATGATAACATCATTGTCATCTGTGAGGATGGCTGCAATCAATGAATGGAACATTGAGAGACGCAACCACTAAATAGTGCTTCAGCCAATATCTACAGAATTTCAGGAAATACTGTATTGTTTTTCAAATCAAAGCGCGAGGTAACGTCTTAAACATAGCAAAATCAGGAAGTCTGCTGAAGAGAGAGATATTGAAGCATTGTTGGTAATGGGAAAAAACTTGTTGAGATTGATGGACAGAAGAAATCGAAAAAACTGCTGCAGTTGCTTCATTCACATTGTTCTTAACTTGACAATTTGATGTGAACTTGTGAATTTCTGGTTCAAAACATGATTGAACTTTCATTATATTACATGGATATCTAAAAATTGATGGGTGTTTTTTTTGAATAACCAATATCCTGATCCGGTAAACAGATTTTTCCGATATTCATTTAAGACATAAAACAGCAGGTCTGAGGACTGAAAGTCATACTTTAGTTGCTATCATCATTGTCATAGTAGGAATAAAAGTTTCGCTAATTGAAATTCATGTGAATCATCAGTGTTTCGATAAGTCATCAGGTGGAATTTCTATTGCGAATTTGAATGACTGAATTGTTGCTTTTCTTATGACAATGAATTTAAGTTGAATTCCAAATTATTGAATTATTGAATTTAACTGATCATGGCACACCTGTGAACATAGCCGTCACAAATTTAGATATTTTGTGATAAACCTCAGATTTTTATGTTGGATGCAGCATGCAACTCTCTCTCTCTCTCTCTATATATATATATATATATACATGTATATATATATATATATATATATAGAGAGAGAGAGAGAGAGAGAGAGAGAGAGAGCGGGATATACAAGCATTTCGATGCATATTAACACGTTGTATATTCAGCTATCAAAATTTTGATGTTTTTCATTGTTAAATGATGTAACATTTTTTATGAAATTTCGTTACCGGTAACGGAATTTCAAATGTTCATCAAGTCATAAAATCACATAAAAGCTTCTCTTACACTGGTTTCTACCCCGATTACAATACCCATCTGACATGCCATCTTTCTACGAGTATTTTCGTTTATTATCAGAACTGATAACTTCATTCTTGGTTGAGATTGTAAAACAGTAGCTATCATCTAGATGTAGGCCAACTGAGTCAATACTTTTGTTGATTTAGGAGAGCAAAATGATTTAATTTTTTGAGGTAAAAATAAAGCAAATAAATGTAAATGATATAACTCTATCATTAAGGATGCATTGCTGTCTGTGTAACTATACGTAACATAGGTACACAGCCTACTACTCAATAATTTCTGACGTCATCGGTGGAAATATATGATTTACAGATTGTCAAGATTAGAATAATTGTGGAGGGTGAGGTGGGAATCTTCAATCTGATATATCACATTCTAACACAAAAACCTGATAATTTGATTAACAATAAGTGTGAAATTATATCTACATGTAGACATAGAAGAAAATATTCATTGTCAACTATTATATGAGAGGAGTCTCCTCTCGCGACCGCATTTCAAACGAGGAGCTGAGAGCTAGAGTGTGCCTGGAGCCTATCGGCGACTCCATAAGAAGACGTCGTTTAAGATGGTGTGGCCACGTAGAAAGAAAGGACGAATGTCAATGGGTGAAGCGCGTGCGGAAATTGAGAGTGGATGGGCGTCGACCAGTTGGACGTCCAAAGAAGACATGGAGAGATAACATCAACGAAGACCTTCGAGCACTCGGGCTCCGTGTCGAAGATGCAAACGACCGAGCGAAATGGAGAGCCGGCATACAAGCGAATCGTCGTACCCAACATGGATGGAGAAAGCGACGTTAAATGGAATAAGTAAGTAAGTAAGTATTCGCTGATCAGTGAAATATCATTGCCGCATTCCTCTTGCCAACTTTTTAATTTGAAAAACCTTCCTATAACTTACTATGTTCATATTGCTTCTTTGTTTCATGTTAACTGCACTATGAAGATCGTATGTAGCGTGAAACTCTAAGTATACTAGGAATTTATTAATATATTAAACCCTATTGTGATTATCAATATGTGACTGACTCGTCTTTTGACTTTGTTTCAAAGACTGATCGCTTGGAAAATCTTCAAGTATCTTTCTTAGCCTCAATGGATGTTGTCGGACTATTTACAAATGTACCAGTTCACGAAACTACTTCCATTGTTATTGATCGAGTTTGCAATCATACCAATCTTCCACCTCCGCAAATGAGCCCAAGTATCCTTGAAAAACTCCTTTTGATATGCACTACACAAATGCCATTCATCTGGAATCATACGATTTATCGTCAAATTGATGGTGTATCAATGGGGTCACCATTGGGTCCACTGTTCGCAAACTTCTATATGTCTCACGTAGAATCTAAAGTACTGAATATTCTTTCTGAATCTGATAAGTCAACTTGCTACTTCAGATACGCTGATGATACTTTTCTCATTCTACAATCAGAAGAACAATTGATCCGAATAATTGAAAAATTCAAGCAAGAATCTGTATTAGATTTCACATATGAAAAAGAAGAAGACAATTCTCTCCATTTTTTGGACATTTTCGTCAGAAGAACGGACACTTTGAACTTTTCTATTTACCGAAAACCTATCTCAGATGGATCGTGTTTAGATTTCAACTCCTTTACGCCTTCTAAGTACAAAGCTGCAGTTGTAAAGTCTTATATACACAGAGCCCTTTCAATTTGTTCCACTTGGACAAGTTTCGATAGTGAGATCTGGAAGATAAAGCAATTATTGACGAGCAATCACTATCCAGTATCTTTAATTGATAGAATTTTGAATTCTACGATGACCTCTCTTATGATTGACAAAGAAAAAGAGAAGTCAAATGAAATTATATACTATTTTCGTGGTCAATATACATCAAACTCAAAAGTTGAAGAAAAAAGATTAATGATCATCAATGACAGTGCTTCTCCAAAGAACGAAAGCATGAAATTAAAAGTACGTGTATACTACAAAAGTAACAAACTGAGCTCCTCTATCAAGACGAATTTAGACAAAATGTCTTCAAATGACCATGTCGTTTACCGTTACACTTGCCCTGAGAGTGTTTGTAACAACACTCAATACATAGGTTATACGACTTATCTTTTGAAAACACGCATGAAACAGCATGAATACAATGGATCCATTAGAGGTCATTTCTACGAATCTCACAGTAAGAAGCCAAAGAACCACCTCCCGTCAACTGATGTCTTATGGAAAAATCACGATATCAACAAATTACAGATAGCTGAGTCAATAGTCATCAAAGAGAAGTGCCCATCTATGAACAAGCAGGATAAGGGACTTACAAGAAATCTCAATATCATTTAGTGCTATGTTGTCTAGCAGTGACATTCTATGGTGCAGTTGCACCAAATATTTGATGTTCTATCAATGTTACCGCCATTCTCATAGCTAGTTTGTTTTTACTTAATGCTGATCTCTCCACAACTTTTGAATTTTAACTTTTTAGCATTTTTTATCTTCATTACATTTCTTGATAATGGAACTTGTATGTGTGTCCGAAACGTCGAAATTTTTTTTAATAAAGTGGTATTCAAAGATTGCTTTTAAACAACTCAGCACAAAAGGAAAATATCTATATAGAAAAACAGAAAGAAGTTTACAGAAATGCTTAAAATTACAAAACGGTATTCTATTTAATAAAACTTGTAAAATGAATAATTTGCATCCCAAATTTGCGAATAAATAAATAAATAAATAAATAAATATATATATATATATACACTTAGTACAATTGAAAACGCACCACCTGTCAAATCCAGCTAATTCAAAGTAAATCGCTTTGATTGAATATGGAATGAAGGACGCACGCTAATTGACATAGTAGATATCTGCACGACGGCGGTCTGGTGGTGGGATTGCGTAATTGTTCAGACTGAATTACTGAAGTAAGCATTATTATTACCGAATTACTTAGCAAGCATGTGTTCAAATTGAACTTCGATCATGAAGTATAAAATTAACGACATATTATGGGAAATGACGGTTTTGTGAAAAATCTTAAGATGGTGCGTCAAATGTCTGATGCCGAAAGATGGCGTGCTATTGGCATGCTTGACGCTGGAATGTCCCTTCGGGCAGTCGGACGACATTTCGGTCGTTCGCATACGACGATTGCCCGACTTCTCAAGAAAGCGAGAGCAAATGGTACCGTGGCACATGCTGGCGTTGATGCAGTTCGTCACACAACTGCCAGAGCTGACCGGCGATTGCTCAGAATGGTACGAGGCAATCCCACACTCCGCGCAACTCTGCTACGACTGATGTGGGGCGAAAGAAGTCGCAGGGGCAACATCCTGAGCTCGGGCACCATAAGAAATCGGCTTCGAGAGCAAGGACTTCGCTCAAGGAAGATGCGCAAATGCCCCAGATTAACACCTGCGCATGTGGCACGAAGAGAGCGGTGGGCGATGCAACGAGTTCACTGGAGACTACCACAATGGAGACGTATCATCTTCACTGACGAAAGTCGGTTTCGTCTGTTCCGCAATGATGGCCGCATTCGTGTTTGGCGTATGCCACGCCAAGAGATGCTGCAGCAACACGTCCAGCCTACTCATCAGCAACAGGGGCCATCCGTTCACGTGTGGGCAAGCATCACCCTGACGGGCAAGACCGAGCTGGTAGTGCTCAACACGAACGTGACTAGTGAGCGTTATGCTGAACTGCTGCAAACGCATCTTCTGCCATTTGCGACTCGAACATTCGGAGACGTGGCCAACTGGATCCTGCAAGATGATAACGCACCTTCGCATCGTGCATACAATGTGACGCAGCTGAAAGAAAACTTAGGGATACGGACTCTTCGCTGGCCATCAAGGTCGCCGGACATGAACCCGATCGAGCACGTGTGGGATTATCTGAAGCGCCAAGTTCAGCAGCGGGACCCGCCTCCGAAAACACTGCGTGAATTACAAGAGACAGTGGTTGCAGTTTGGCAACAAATTCCTCAAAATTTTCTGAGACGGCTCGTCCTCAGAATGCCGCGACGAATCAGTGCCTTATTGACTGCTCGCGGAGGTTATACCCGCTATTAACTTGTAAAAGTATAGATGTTATGTTTAATAATCACTTTTCTTAATCACTAAAAGTTTGTCCTTTTCATTTACATTAGCTGTCAATCATGTCATTAGACCCCTGACCGCCGTCGGGCCGTAGCACAGATATCTATGTCGGTTAGAATGCGTCCTCCATTCTTTATCAATCGTGTATAGCGATCAATTTGACGGATTTGACAGGTGGTGCGTTTTCAATTGTGCTAAGTGTATGATAAAGAAAAACAAATTGTCTTTTCTCAACCGGACATGTTTCAGTGTTCATTACACCATCATCAGCGGACAAATCGTTAAAATAAAGTAAAATTCGCCTTATATATGAAATCACTAAAGCATGGAAATTGAATAAAATTAACAATTGCTAGTACAATACAATCCGAGGTAGAGAGGGTGAGATCCGTTCCGTTCGTTGGACAGGCATTTCACATCTTGCTTGATTAAAATAGATTCCAGAATAAAGGGCAACTTGTACCGACCTATGACTTTAAAGTTCGTTTTCTCAGGACTGTGTTCATGCATAGAAATTTCTGTCAAGACAGGGTAACCTTTAAGATGCTCAGCGATGCGAGTATCAAGATGGCGTTTTGTAGCGCCGATGTACCGCATATTGCAACGGTCACAAAAGTATTTGTAAACAACATTCGATTTCAGACCGCTGGCAATCTTATCTTTGTTAGGAAAATAATCACTCATTTTGGAGGTTTTGAAAACCGGTTTGATGGTAGTGTTCGATAAATAGTGATTCAAGTCTTTGATTCTGTTTTTAAACTCTTTACTGCCTTCAGCAATGAACGGAACGGACCAATATAAAATGGCTTTCTTATCATCATTTTTCACAATCGATTGCTGGCTTTGAAAAATTCTGCTGGCTTTTATTCAATTTCCATGCTTTAGTGATTTCATATATAAGGCGAATTTTACTTTATTTTAACGATTTGTCCGCTGATGATGGTGTAATGAACACTGAAACATGTCCGGTTGAGAAAAGACAATTTGTTTTTCTTCATCATGAAATCAACACTGGGTTCACTATGCGTCAATATATATATATATATATATATATATATATATATATATATATATATATATATATATATATTAATTGGAGAAAAATGGAAAATTAGCATTTCTGGATGCATTGGTGTCAGGATCAGATGATCAAACATAAACAACAACTATGTACCGAAAAAATCCTACGCAAATGTGATTCTTAACTTTAATAGTAATCATCCGATTATCCACAAACAAAATTGCATTACAACTCTATTTCAACGCCTTGAAACTCATTGTAGTAGCGAAGCGTTGCGAGAGGAAGAAACACAATATTTATACAAACTTTTCAATGACAATGGTTATAATGACAGATTTATAAATCAAACATGGAGACAATTTAATAAGAAACAAGAATTAAAAAAATAAATCAAACAATGAAGAAAAGGAAGCGTTATATGCTGTACCTTATATCAAAAACATTTCAGAAGCAACCTCAATTATGCTCAAGGAACACAAAGTATGTCACAAACCCTGCTCAACCATTTGATCAATCTTATCGAAACCCAAGGAACAAAAATCAAACTTCGAAAAAAAACATACAATTTGTCAAATCTCACGTTCCAACTGCGAGAAAATTTATGTGGGCCAAACAGCAGAGCAATTAAAAACGCGGATTCATGAACACCACACGGGTGGCAGGAAGCATGATCAAGTGACAAAAAATTTGACGACTTAGGATGAAGCAGCCTTTGGTACTTTTTGATACGCTGATTTCAAAAATCATGGTGACGTAAGTAGTACTAGGTATGAGATCCGGCGCAACGCTTCGCTAAGCACCGGATCACACTCCCAAATAGATACGAATGGAACTATAAACAAAAAATAGGAAAATAGGAAAGTACCTTAAATTTATAAAAATACAAATGGGAAAAATACAAAAATAGGAAAGTACCTTAAATTTATAAAAATACAAATGAAGAAAATACAAAAATAGGAACTCTCCTGAAATTTATAAAAATACAAATGAGGAAAAATGTTTATGACCAAATGTAATAAAAATGTATAATAAAATAATGATAATTACAAAAAATGAATATGAACAAAAATATTCATTTAAAAATGGAAGATGAAAAAACAAAAGAACCATCAGCCCCTTTATATCCTTCATTATCATATGAAATGGATATAGCAAAACACAAAGATAGAGTCAGATACATGAAAGATAAAGAATCCCAATTATTACTTAGACCAGATCATTATGATAAATTAAGAAAAAGATGGACGATAGTTAAGAATGTG
Organism: Prostheceraeus crozeri; assembly: GCA_907163375.1. Taxonomy (NCBI): domain Eukaryota; kingdom Metazoa; phylum Platyhelminthes; order Polycladida; family Euryleptidae; genus Prostheceraeus; species Prostheceraeus crozeri. The sequence continues at coordinate 395,624 of CAJQUW010013290.1, read as the reverse complement.
ACACAAGGCGTTGGAGTATTGCTAACATTTTCTTTAGGTGCTCTCACTATTGTCATTTCATCTGGCCTTCTTACAATTCCTGTTGTTGCCACTGCTTTAACAGGTACAGGTGTTTTTACAACTTCACTCGCAACAATGATAGATAAGTCTTTAATAAATAAGAAACGTAAATCCTTAAGAAAGAAACATGTACATGTCAAAGAGGTATATGATAAACTTCATTACTACTTTCAGACAGTGTGTGATGATAATGTTATTACGTTAGATGAGATTGAAAAATTTGATCAAATAGCAAGAGAAGCAAATAAAATGCCAAACAAGTTTTCTCAAGGCAAAGATAATAATGATGTTTTTTTAGAAGAAATAAAAACTTTATTAAATAAAACATTAGAACAAAAATAAGTTGTTCAGTAAAGTCGACTCTTCAAGTCTCAGCACCTTTGGTGCAGTGTTTTTGCTGTGTACCAATAATACCACAAAATTCAAATATTATATTATAAAATAATGGATACCAATGAGACAAATGAGGCAAAAATAAAACAACTAGAAGAACTAATAAAACAGAAAAATATTATGAAGGAGAAACGTAGACAATATCGAATGTTGCAAGTTGGCGTTGAATCTAATATGAAAGACAAAATCCAATTAGTTGAACAAGTTAAATCTGATATTAAGAAAGAACGTACAAATCATGATAAACAAATGGGTCTGATTGATCCAGTGCAGAAAACTATCTTAGATGATTATGGTCTGCTAGAAGAAAATATAAATAAGAAATTACCAAAATCTATGCTATTTGAACATTCCACAATTTTTATAGATGGAAAGTCATCTCTTAGATTTTTCTTAGGCGGAAAGGAAATATTTCCACATCCTTCTCGAGGTTTAATTTATGCACCAGACAAAACACCCTTTAGTTTAGACAGAAATTTCGTGGATTTATTAAGAGGAGCGGAGTTAGATAAATATCATGCTGATGATCTACTGAAATATAAAGCTATGTTAGATAAAGTTAACGCAGTAAAAACTCTTAAACGTTATAAACAATGAGTACACTTATTGTCAATGGCATCAGTCCCAACAGCGACTGGTATTCCAACGGGTGCTTATTCAACAGCGACTGGTAATTATTCACCAATTGTCGCTTATTCAAAAACAGCAACAGGAGAGAGAATTGTATTTTTGTCAGATGACCCACAAGAATTAATGAAAAGATTAAATATTTTAGTAGCTGCAGCAGAACAAGGGCATAACTCCAGTTTTAACGAAATACATGCAATATCGAAACGGTTATGGGAAAAGAACGTTATAAGTGAAGAAGACTACCAAAATTTATCTAATTATGTTATTAGCCTCAGCGAAAGAAGCACATAACTCTATATGGGAATATCTAAATTATTTAGTTAAAAATGTCTTCGGCAGAACTAGAAAAAATTAATAAATATTTAGAAAATTTAACCGAGATTTTAACCTCATCAAAATTTAGTACGACTTTAAAATTTATAGCAACTGCGTCATCACATACTTGTAATTTAGATCCTATTATTCACTTAGAACAAGACAAACATTATGAAGTAGCATTAACTAGTTTTTCAACATTTAACACTATACAAAATATTATCAAAGATGTAAATGACCGATTTAAGTATTCAAATGACAAAGGTAAAACTTGGAAAGAATTAACTTTTCTTCCTGTATCTTATGAAGTTGAATCTATTTCCAATGAAATAAAAAGACATTTAGGTATTCAATTTAAAGACAAGAAACAATTACATTTCGCAGTTGAACCAGCAGTAAATAAATTTTCTCTTACTTTAGATGAAAATTATCAAGTTGATTTTAATCATGATAGATCATTGTCGAAACTATTAGGATTTAAAAAGAAACTCTATGCACAAGGTTTTCATATCAGTGAAAATATACCTAAAATAACTGAAATAAATTCAATCAACGTTCAGTGTGATATTATAGAAGGTGGTTATGTTAATGGAAAGCTAACAAATAATATCTTCAGTTATCCAGCATTTACAGTTCCGATTGGTTACAGTTTAAATGTAATCCCAAAATCATTAATATATTTTCCAGTTACACGAAAAACAATTAATTCCATTACCATTAGAATAACAGATGAGAAAGGAAAGGCAATAAATTTTGGAGGTGAAGAGATTATGATAGATCTATTATTACGAGAGGTTTAATTCAAAATATTGAATTAAAAATGAGTGAAAACACTTCTGTAAAATCTTCACTAAACAAGAAAGTGAAATTCAATCATCATCCCAACCTATCCAGTAAGGTTTTAGCAGTTATCTGTGGAAGATCAGGTTGTGGGAAAACGTATCTATTATTTAAAATTCTCACGACACCAAACTTTTTGGATTATAACAATCTTATTATTTATACAACAACACCAGACTAACCTATTTACCAATTCTTGAAATATGGTTTTGAAAATAATCTTACAAAATCAGCTATAGCTTCACTGTTTGAAGAATATGAAAAATCGGAGTATGAAGAAGAAATAAGTTCTTGGTGTGAAGAAGCAGCGAAAAATGAACAACTAGTAGAACCCAATAAAAATAAACACATATCGATACAACTAATAGATGATAGTGGTAATATGCAAGATCATAGTAAACTAAATAAAACGAAAAAACATTGTGTTGTGTTTGATGATTGTGTTAATAACAAAGATCAGGCAGTTCAGAGAAATTATTTTACAAGAGGTCGACACAATAACTGTAGTGTGTTTTATTTGACACAAAGCATGTATTCACTAGATGGCAGCGTTATTAGAAAGAATGCTAATATTTTTATGCTTTTCGAAATTAATTCAAGGAACCTAAGTGATTTGTTAAGAGACTTATGTATAAGAGATAAGGATGATTTTAAACAATCTTGCAGGAATGCTTGGTCAAACGATTATGGATTTATTACAATCAATATTGATAAAAAAGTACATGACAGAGTTATAGAACATTTGTTCACAGAGCTATAATTCCTCTTCCAAGTCTTCATTATCAGTAAATTCACTATCGATGTATTCAATTATATTACATTCTTTTTTGTATTCGTTGAACTATTTCGTCTTGAACATCTTCTCCGTTATAAGGTAACATAATACCATTTGCATCAGGTGCTTGTCGTTTAAGAAGATTTATTTGGGCAGAAAAACTTTTTTCTTCAGTGTTATTATTTTTATCAGGAATACTAATACCATTTTCTAAAGATCTTTTCCATGGTTTATTAACAGTTGTTGTTAATGTTTCACCATAGTATAATTGGATATAATCTTCTACTTTTACTTTATTTTGCGAATATCCTTTAAATGTTTTCTTTTCACTAAGTCTCCCTTGTTCATCTACAGTAATACAATATTTTATTTTAGGAGCAATAAACATTGCACATATAATTCCGCCATTCCCATAATCATTTTTCCCTTGACACAATTCCCCACCAACATAGCCAGCAGCATCTAATTTATTGAAGAGCTCATTAGAAATGTATATACTATCGGTATCTGTGTAATGTATGTGTTTTTCTTTAAAACCATTAATTTCTAAGATAAAGTTATTCATGATTCGTCTAGAGTGAGCAAGAATAAAAGAACCTAAATGTGATGGCATGAATGATGTCGTAGCGTAACTGCTCAGGCCTTTGGCCGTCTTTTCAGTGTCTGTAATATTAGCTTTAAGAAATTCATCATCTTCCATTTCTACTTTCACTAATAATTGTTCATCATTTACTTTTTCAAAATCTTTTACTTCTTGAGTGAAATTTTTTCTCAGTGTATTCTCATTCCATAAATGATATTTAGTTGTTATGTCTTTTTGTACGGTTTTCCATATAGTGAATTCATTAATAATTTAATTAACTCATCACCTACAGTGTTTCCTTCTATTTTATATTTTTTTCTTAAATTGAAGAGCTTTTCAATGTATTTGCGAAATGGTGAAACGTGATAATTTTCTTCATAGATTATACCATCTGTAATAGATAATATTTTTCCACCGCATCTAACAATTTCCTGTATATCTACAGAAGTTAATACCTCATAACATATTCCATTCCTAAACCTTATTACTTCTTGATTGCAATTGTTTTCATTCTTTACCTTATCTTTCGCAGGAACTGGTTGGAAAAACATATCATCAGGATAATAAAATGCAACTGTGAATATTCCAGTTTTAGGTCGAAATGATTGAGTGTTAAATTGATATAATACTACTTGTTCTTCTTCTTGTCTAAATTTTCTAGCGGATTCAGCGTTAGGGTATTCTGAATGATCGTCATACATAGCTGATGGATATAAAGATGTTGCATCAAACGCCATTAAGAATTCATTTTGTTGTCCGAGTAGTGTATGCTTAATTTCTTTACAAAGAGCATTCTTGTCTTCCAACTGATTATACTCTTTCATTAACTCTATTAAATTATTACCAGGGGACAAAGTCCCCCCAGCGTAGTGTGCAGTTAAATACCGCTGCAATATTGGTATCAAGATGTTACAAAATGGAGATTCGTAATGTCTTATATTTGCTGACACACTTCCACCTTTAACAGATTTTCTAATATAATTTCTAGCCCATAAATCAGTATGAGAATGAATATTTATGTTGTCCTCTTGTACACTCTTCATCCAACCGTTAAATGTTAAAGAGAGGATGTTAAATTAGTAGTTATATCTTCACCAACTAATTCTTTCATAACATGATTGTACTTGTAGATACAAAATTCTAATGAAAGAACATCATTAATTAAATACGGTTTCCACTCATGTTCTTTTTCTTGATAATTGTCATGTGTAATTTCGCCAATTTCATAATTTAATTTACACACATTGGTAGGAATTTTAAAATTCTCACACCATTTGGAAAGACTCGTTTTCACGTGTTGTAAGCTACATTTCATTACAATAGTTTGAAGTGCTAATTTGCCTCGAGGTAATGATTTTTTATCATTAAATCTAAAAGATTTTTGCATATATTTACTAACACTTGTAGTTGTATAAGGATTTTGTAAAGAAGCAGTGAGTATTCCTCTTGATGTTTTAAGCGGTGGTTTAGTTAATTTAAAATTAGATTTTATCGGAAAATATGCATCGAATCCTGATGAATTGTGCGCTATTAAAGTTACTTTCGAATAATTAAATTTTCCAAGAGTTTTAAAAAATTGATGTATCGGGCATGTGTCCTCTGGGTTTCCCCCGACCGAAAATTTATCTTGGTTCCTAACAAAGATTTTCACATAACGTTCAAGTTTAGTTAATTCCATTTCAGTTAAGTTATTATATTCACTTATCTGTTTCTTAAGTTCTTTAATTTTATTTTCATCCTTACTACTTTTATTTTAATCATATCACTTAACAAACGCGTGTCTAATTTTTTCAGTCTTTGCATTGGTAAACAAGATATAAATTTATTAAAATTAATAGCGCCTAAAGCATAAGGAATAGGATGAGCGGTTGGACAACTAGGATCTGGATAAGTTTCAAGATCCCATATATATGTTGAACCATAGTCAATTGGTTTCTTTGTGATAGTTTTATACGGAAGCGTTGTTAAATTTTCATCATTAACTGTTTTATAAATTGGTTTGAAATTATTTTCAATTTCTCTAATAGCTTCTGCTTTATGGAATTTATTGATTAAACAATAATGACCTATTGATGAACCTTCATGAAAATAATTGTAATAGACATAATTATAAGGTGTTGTAATACCTCTAGGATTTAAATGACGATTAGTAGCACTGTAATACTGTACACATTCTCGAAAGTACTTATTGAATTGGGAAAATTTACAGTTTGACATCACTCCGGTTCTAGATGTGGCTTCCTCTTTATATACAAAGTCATTAAACATCTCGATTATAATTTTAGCTTGTTCTTGATTGAAACCACGTAAGGCGTTGTAACATTTTATAAAGCAGAAATCTTCAGAGGGAATGTAACAATATTGTCCGATGTCTTCTTTGATTCTATATTTCATATTAATCCCAGCGCCTCTATGTGACCTTTGTACTAGCTTCATTCCAAAATCTTCGTATTTAATACTACCTGTAAAAATCCATTCGTTAGCATCGGATTTCTCTTCTAGATTAAGAAACCATGTTTCAAATGAATTTTTATTATAAAATGTAGCGTAAAAGTTTTCTATTGTGGTTCCATCTTCTTTAATCATAACACCAAATAAATTTAAAACTTTCCCATTGTGTAAAAGTTCACGCATAGTTTTACTACATTAGTAAAAAGTTCATTTGCATACGTAATTTCATTTGGATTAAACAAATTCAATAGATCATCAACAAGTCTATCATCAGAGAATATATCAGTAATTGGTGTATCTGATGTTTCTTTTGTTCTACGTTTCTGTTTTTTAATATTACGTTTACGTCTACGTTTAATATTACGTTTACGACTACGTTGAATTTGTGCATCAAACTCATCAATTTGTTTTTTTATTAACTCGTCAAGCGTATGCGTTAATTTGTTATTCATTTTACAATTCATATTTTTTAAAAGAAATGTTTTTAAAAGAAAAAATTATGTTTTTTAATATAGAACCTTGGTTCCGTTTTTACATAGAACCTCGGTTCCGTTTTTACATATACACAGGAATATTTAGTTGATGTAATGTTTCTAAATCATAAACTGTTAATCGCTCTTTATTAACCAACCACCATAAATTATTGTATGCTAAAAATACTCTGAAACTTCTTAGACACAGTGGAAAGTCTTTTGTTTTAGCGTAACTTCTTATACCATGTTTTATTTTATAATCTTGCACGAATTGCATATATTTTCGATGATATTGAATTTTAACTGATTGTTTTGAATTTATAGGTTTTGTAGGATGGCGATAATCTTTTAAAACTGGCACGTGTTCTATTTTGTATTCGTTAATCATATTTTTTAAAACTAATTTTTAATTACGAATTTACATTTTATTTATCTCATTAAATATTGGCGTTATATCACTTAATGTATTCTTAGCATCATAAACTAAAGGTTTCACACTTTGCAATACATCTCGGAAATTACTAATTCCTGTTCGTATAGCATCTAGTGCATCCCTATTTTCTAATCGTTTAGGTGTTTTAATCCCTAACACATTATTCAGATAATGATCGAAATAGAAATAAAATGTTTCTGGTATGATCGTTAGTGGCACAATTGCCTCGTTTTCTAAAAAGATAGTTGTTTCTTCTATGTTATGTGGTGTCAAACTCTTTGCGCCTGCATAAAGACTAATGTCAAAATCTGATGAATTGCTATAGAAGTCATGTTCAGTATCTAATAGTACATTTAAATCTTTATCATATACTTGCAGTTGATTCATAATAGTATCAACACGTATTATACCATATTTAACATATGCATATTTAGCTAAAGGTAAAGTTAGTTTATAATTTTTCTTGATATCCTCAAAGAATGCTACATTATTTTGCGTAGTTGTATAAAAGGTTTCCACGTTTTCTCTAATCTTATTATCTACGTCACAGGCTTTATGAGCTAATACAACTATTCGTATATGATGGTGACGACCTTTTGTAAATATTTCTGATACGTCTTTTTGCTTCACTAAACTAGCTACATCATCTAATATTAGTAAAGAGTTCTGTTCATATGTACCCGCAAAACTTTCCATATCTTCTAACATATCTAAATCTCCCCTATTATAAACATTTGAATATCCTTGCCATTCGTCCGGTTGCAAACAGAAAATATATACATCTTCTTCTTTAAAATGTTCTTGGATGTACTTACGCATAAATGTAGTCTTTCCACTTCCCGTTTTACCATAAACAATAAAATGTAGGTTCTCTTCTCTAGTTCGTTCTGTTGGTATAGCTTTTTGACGAGATGGATGTTTCCAACCTTTAAAGACTTTTGTTTGTTCTTTATAAAATGTAACTTTCTTCTGTTCTTGTGTTTGTAAGTACCCTAACCAGTTTAAGAAATAATAAATAGAATAAATGATAAAACATATGATAATAATTTTTATACAATGAAATTGTAGAAACCCCAATACACGAGCAACATCTGAATCTTTCAAAAATAAAGATTGCACTTCATTGCGTTGATTGTGATGATTGACTATCGTGGGATGACGATTGGGGATTTCGGTATATGAATTTTCTATATTCATCTTTTTTCCTATTTTTTTATGAGAAAAAATGCTTCAGACTCTCGACTAGTCCGACACTCCTTGGAGTGTTTTATACCTCTGTAGCACCTCCGGACTACTACGGTCTATTTAGTCTGAGGCTTAAATGAAGACAAGACACACAAGGGAGCGTCGGACTGTCCGAAGCTTAAAAGAGGGTAAGGGACTCAAGTGAGTGTATGGACTGTCCGAAGCTTAAAAGAAGACAAGAGATTCAAGTGAGTGTATATACTTGACCTCCGGACTATTACGGAAATCAATCAATCAATCTACCAATCAATCAATCATTCTATTTAGTCCGAGGCTTAAAAGAAGACAAGAGATTCAAGTAACTTTATGGACTTGACCTCCGGACTATTACAGGTACAAAGTTAATTACGTTAATGAAGATGGTGTTACGATCTATTTAGTCCGAGGCTTAAAAGAAGACAAGAGATTCAAGTAACTTTATGGACTTGACCTCCGGACTATTACAGATACAAAAGTTAATTACTCATGACAAATTGTTACATGACGTGCGAAGTTTCTCTTCATTACAACTTTGTTACAGTTATTACATCTCACTTGTGCTTTTAAGCATTCTTTACATTGGTATTTGCTATCATAAAATTCTGTTTTGGGTTTAAGAATTTCACAACTAGTACATTTACGTGTGTTAATTGTACATGACTTAGAATGATTAGTAAAACCCTGGGCAGTGAAATATTTATTACAATTCAAACATTGTCTATCTTTTATTTTTGGTTGTGTTGGTAATTGACATCTTTTTTGATGACGTGCAAAATTCTTAGATGTTATGTCTTTTCCACATTCAGCACACGTTTTTTTAACTGGTTGCGACTGTTCTAGCACTTGTTGTTCTAGCATTTGTTGTTCTAGCATTTGTTGTTGTAACATTTGCTGTTGTAACATTTGTTGTTCTACTGGTTGGTGCTGTTGTAAGTGTTGTAAGTGTTCTAAGTGTTGCACTGGGTGTGCTGTTGCATGTACTGGAGATGCTGTTGCATGTACTGGAGATGCAGTTGCATGTACTACTTTCACATGCTTATTTAATAATGCTTTGTTATGGAATGCCGCATTACAGATTTCACATAGAACCTTGGTTCTGCCAACTTTGTTGGATATAAGCTTGGCTCCACCAACTGCATCTTCGATGCCGAGACGCAAAGCGTCAACTTCTTCTTCGGAACGCGGGGCTTCAAATTCCTCGTTAGATAACATATTTTTAAACAGAAAAAATGTTGTTGACAAATGTTGGAGGAGGCGCTTACATTTCAAATAATCAAGAATCAGACATAGACCTAGACAACTATATCATGAAAACTGGAGACGTTTTAACAGGACCGTTACATCTTTCTATTCTTCCACAACAAAATACTGAATTAGCAAATAAAGAATATGTTGATAGACAGGTGGCTCCACTTATAAATGAATTAGAGTTGCTAAAACTTAATGACAAATCATTAACAAAAAAATTATTAAAACTTGATAAAAAGAATAAAGATCTAGAAGTAGATATATCAACACTTCATAAAAAAATAACAGAACAATCAAAGATTGTAATCCTATTATCAATAACTTTAAGGGGTGCCATTATAAAGAATACAAATCAAAATAAACAACTGAAAGAAGAGTTAGTCAAAGTTACCGAAAAGAATCAAAAATTATTACAACAGTTGCAACAACTGCAATCTACATTCCAAAAAAGTGTTGACGAATTGAGTACCAGAATTACACAACAAGTGAAGTTCATGAATAAAATGATAAATGAAGTAAAAACACTTAATCAAAAGGTTAGTGATAAAGCACAATTGAATGCTCTTAAAACGGCGTTGAAGATTAACCAGGAGAAAATGCAAGTAATATAAAAGAAATTAAAGCACATCACACGCTGCTTGACGCAATAGATAACGTGCAACGCAAAATTAATAAAGTTATCACGAAGTTGTTGTCCATTCACAAACGTAAATCTTGATAGAACTTTGTTCAGAGGCTTTAGCCGATCAGACCAAAGGTCCTCAGGTTACTAACCTATAGAACTTTGTTCAGAGGCTTTAGCCGATCACTTTTGTTCAGGTTACTAACCGATCGGAGCGAAGCTCCTCTAGCTTTAGCCGATCCTAACCATTTTTCCATTAAGAATTTCAATTGAATATTCTACATCTTCTAGCAATAAACCATAAGCCATCAATGATGTTGTGGAATTTGTCTTTTCAATATTAATTGTAACATCACAACCAGTCTTGATAATATCTTCAGATTGTGCACTTAAATCAAAACAGAAAACAGGATATAAATTCTTCCAATCTACAGGATTTAATTGTGCTTCAACTCCAAATTCTCGACATAGATTTCTATAAGCGTCATATCCTTCCATGAATTGATTATTTGAGCTATCAAATCTTAATGGATCGATAGGATAACGTGTTTGATTTAATGAAATTTGTAAACTTCTAATTGAATTAATATGGAAAAGACTATTGTTCTTATCAAAACTAGGTGTTTCATTCTTTTGAAGAGCGAGTAAAAAATATCTTGGAGTATTCGATGTCCTTGTGAAATGCCAGTTAAATCTTTGTTCAGTAAAAGTGACTGAACTCGCGGTACGCTTCATAAAACTTACTGGAATTGGTTTATTAGTATTTAATCGCTTCGTAATAGTTAATTCAACCTCTAAACTAGGAGTAATGTGCTTGATCCACCATTCAAATCTATCAATTTTTAAATATGCTTTCTTCCCAGCCTTTCCATAAAATATTGATTCATTATTTACAGTGCGATGAATTATTGATTTGAACTTTAATTGATATGATATTTTGTTGTAATCTAAATACCCGAATAATGGAGACAATGACCAATCAATAGTTTGTTTACTTTTATTATTAAAATTACGTCTTTCTTTATATGCATTATTATTTGTTTTATTTAAATGTTTTGCAATTTGTTCTACATCTTTCGCAATTCCTGCTGCGTCTGTTCCAGCGTGAGTTAAATCATCTATAATTATACCATCATTATTATCTGGAAACCATCCTTCGATTTCATGCATTTTAGTATTTTCACCTATTGTAACAAATCGAAGCATCGAATCAATAATACCTGGAGAATCACTTATTGTTTCTATATTTTGTGTTGCAACATCTATACGCATTTGTGTGAATAATCTTGGGAAGAAATTGTTTTCTAATGTAATATTATCCGTAGCAGGCAATGGTGTTGTAAAATTAGCATCAGAATATAGAGAATATTCACAGTGTAAAAATGAATCGGGTAAATATAAATTACTTTGCTGATTATCAACTTCAAAAACTAAATCACCTCCAGTATTCACTCTTCCTGAAGAACCGGGGTTCATAGCAACTCTTATATAGTCATTCTTTTTTTGATTATAACTGACAAACGGGGGATCGTCTAATCTAAATTTGCTTTCGGTCAGAGTTGACATTATATTTTTTTATTAGAAAAAATCAGTTTGATACTAGAATTTTGCAAGACCATTTCCTCTCATTTCTTCAATTGTTTTTTCATCATGTTTACTTTCCATCTTCGCTAATTTAGCAATTTTGTTTTTTGTTTCCTCTGAGAGCTTTTTGTCTTTTTGCATTTCTTTTGCATCATTTCTAAGTTTGCGAATATCTTCTAGTTGCTTTAATTCGTTTTGTGACTTAACAGCATTTGATATTGCACTAGCTGTACTACCTATAGCAGCTGCTCCTTTAGCAGCAGATGAAATTAAATCTTTATTATTTTTAATCAAGTTAACGATACTTCCGATACCAGAAAAGATGCCAGCTCCTTCCGTTTGAATAGTGTCTACACTATCATAATGGTACACAGGTTTCATAGATGGTTCGTTCGCAATTTTTTGATTTGAAGTAAAATGTTTAAGATTGTGTTTATAAATTATAGGCATTTTTTAGGATTAAATTTGACTTTTGGGAAAAATATTTGCGTTTGTGATCGGCTTAAGCTTCTGAACAAGCTTCTATTGGTTAGAAAACCCCAAGACTATAAATTTTTTATTAAAAAATGGTGCAAGCGAATAATAAAACGGTTGAATTAAAACTACGTAACATCATTGACAAAAATACACCGAAAACTATTACGGTTGACAAAAAGAAGTATTACATAAGTAGACCAATGATCGAGAATATTAAATTACAAGAAGAAAAGAATGGAGGAATTCTACCATTAATTCCTCTAACAATAGGAGGTATAGCAGCAGCAGGAAGTGTTGCAGGCGGGACAGCTGGTATTGTTCAAGCAGTAAATAAAAATAAATCAGAGAAGGCAGCATTAGAAGAACAAAAACGACATAATCGAGAGTTAGAGAAAGCGGCAAAAGGTGAGGGAATAGTAGATAATTTTATTAGTAAATTAAATTTAGCTAATGAAGGGAAACGAGTTCTTAAAAATGTACTAAATAATATTGATGATTTAATTGAAATAAAAGAAACGAAAGATGGATCTGGCATATATCTAAATCCTAGTATGGTACGTTAAAAATTAATCTTTAAAAATGAGCGAAGTGGATTCCTTGAATTTGAATAACTTAAGAATTTCAACTCTAGATCTAATGGATTATCTCTTAAAAGTACATAGAACCTCAAATTCTCAGCGTCACGAAAGTGGGGATAGCCTTTGGCTTCACACAGGAGGTGACCCAACTGCATCTTCGATGCCGAGACGCGAAGCGTCGACTTCCGGTTGCCAGCGTTACGAAGGTAACGTTATACAAAAAGCATTAGAAAACTTTCCTGGTTTTATTTGGAGTAAATATTCGAAAGAGAAACATTTACCTGGGCATAATTTTACTGGCCCCGGCACAAGATTAGATTTAAGATTAAACGATGATAATACACCTAGAGAAAATAGTAAACCAATAAATAGAGTAGACGCCGCCGCTTATAGACATGATTTAGCTTATCGAAATCATTACCTAAGTTCTCGACATGTAGCTGATAAGAAGATGATAGAGGAATTAGATAGTATTCAAAATCCTACATTTAGAGAAAAAATTGAAAGAATGTTTGTTAAGAAAGCTTTGCAAGCAAAAATGCTTTTTGGCCAGGGGATAGATGAAACGACAGCAAAGCTGTCTGAGAGCAACGCTCGAACCTACGCGTCCGAAATTCATAGGGAATACAGAAAGCCGAAATATCTATTGAAAGTAAAAGTATTTAATAAAGATGATATTTGGAGTGCTGATCTAATAAATATGCCTAATGAAAGAGGGTTTAAGTACGCATTGACCGTTATAGATTTATATACACGTTACGCTTGGGTAAAGCCTTTAAAAAACAAAAGTGGTCTGTCAGTTAAATATGCGTTTGAAGAAATCTTTAAAGAAAATAATAGAACACCAAAGAAGCTATTCGTTGATAAAGGGTCCGAGTTTTACAATAGAAACGTAAAGCCACTATTTGAAACTGTTTATTCCACAGAAAATGCAGGAAAGGCTGTAGTAATAGAGCGCTTTAATAGAACGCTAAAAGGTAAGATCTTCAAGAAATTTACTTAGCAAGGAAATCAGAAATGGTTAAAAATATTACCAGGAATTGTAGATGAGTATAATAATAAAGTTCATTCAGGTATTGAAGAAACTCCAAAGAAGGCTTCTGACGATCCTGGTTTAATACGAAAGAAAATATTCGAAAATAATTATTCGAATGAGAATAATCCGAATGTACAGAAACGTAAGCCGAAATTTAAAATTGGAGATAGGGTACGAATATTTAAGTATAAGAATAAATTTGAAAAAGGCTCTGTTGGCTATTGGACGAAAGAGATATTTGAAGTTTGTAAAATAAATCAAACTTATCCGATTACTTACGAAATCAAAGATTTAGATGATGAAGATATCAGAGGCCGATTTTATCAAAATGAATTACAACGAAGCGAGCTTTAACCTTTAGGTGGCGGTTTAGCTAGCTAGCTTCGCTTGATTTTTAATTATCATTATTATTATTCAATTCCAACATAATATCTAGAAATGGTACTCCTTCCTGTAATTTCAATAAAACATAAAGACATAATTGCCCACAGTAAGTAGTTCCTGGTTTTTGAATTTGAAATGTATCATAAATTCCATTCCCAAGTAATTCTATTACTTCATTCGTAGGTGAAAGTCCGTATGAGTCAAAATAATAATCAGAACCGTTTATATTTCTTTGACCTGAAGACCAATGTACGCCTTTTTGATCTGACGTGTGGAGATTGGTTACGAAATTTACAGTTGGCTTATTTTTGATCAATTGTAATTCGTCTCTCATTAGGACATGAAAATTCTTTATTCCTAATCGATTAGCGATTTTCTTTAGGTCGAAATTCGTAGTTGTTTGCGTTCCATATAATTTAAAAAACTCAGTCAGACTTGTCATTTTTCATAAAATAAATTCTATTTCAGAAGTTTCTTTCTCAAAAGAATTGTATGCGGACATGAGATTATGTGACATCTGATAATGAGAGACAACCTGTCTGACTCAGAGCTTTGTTCCCCAGCGAGGCGACCTCTAGCCGCATTATGCATGAGACCATTGTCTGCCACAAGCAGCAGCGGTTGCCATTAGGAGCAGTGTATTGACAAATTCATTCTTTCTGTGAGTGTTCTACGAAACTGACTGTCTGCAATCATTTCTTCGTGTCATTTCAGTGTATATTTTCACCAAAATGAGCAATAATATTCATCGCCATTTTCTCAGTTTTTGTGATTCCATCTATCCACTCATTGAAGAAGAGAAGAAAGTGGAATTTAAACTGAAAATCATTGAACATGAAAAACATTTTCAGAAGAAGGAAAAGAATGTGGCCAAGAGTGAAGTTGATAAAAGAAGAGAGATTTTTAATCAAATACGAAGTTCATTAGACTCTATAAAAGAAATTCCATACTTTCAAGTTGATCAATCGTCTATTCTAACTATTAATTTATGTGTTGAAACGTTATCAAAGCTAATACAATTTGAAAAAACTGTGAAGAATAAAGGGATGCAATGTGCAATTACACAAGGAAAAGTGCTTGCTGAATTGCGACAATTAGAAGCAACATCAATGGTGTCTTTTGTAAAAAAAACTTGAAATCTCTCATAATATCAAACTCTCACGAAAATATGTAAGTTTTCTGATAAAACTATATAAGTTATCTGAATCTCACGAAGTACTTCGCACATCCTCTTTAAGTGTTCATTATGTTCTAAAACATTTTACATACATAGAAGACTATTTTGAATCTGAGAGCGAAAAAAGATTGCTCGAAAGCAGTGAATACATCTTTAACTCTTTACAAGACAATGTATCATTAATGTCGATTTCGCAATAAAATTATAAGTAGTATAATCTTCTTTTCATTTATGCGAGAGATGTGAAGATCTGTGAACACCGTTCGCACTTTCAGATGAGGAACGGAGACAGAAAATGAAATGGGGGAATCTACTTCTTCGTAGAGTCAATGCATGATGGAAGTTCTATTAATTCATCATAATGATCTAGTCTAAGTAATGATTGGGATTCTTTATCTTTCATGTATCTGACTCTATCTGCACACTTTGCTTTATCCATTTGTTCCAATATCGGATATAAAGGGGCTGATGGTTCTTTTGTTTTTTCATCTTCCATTTTTAAATGAATATTTTTGTTCATATTCATTTTTTGTAATTATCATTATTTTATTATACATTTTTATTACATTTGGGTCATAAACATTTTTTCCTCATTTGTATTTTTATAAATTTCAGGAGCGTTCCTATTTTTGTATTTTCCTCATTTGTATTTTTATAAATTTAAGGTACTTTCCTATTTTTGTATTTTTCCCATTTGTATTTTTATAAATTTAAGGTACCTTCCTATTTTTGTATTTTCCTATTTTCCTATTTTTTGTTTATAGTTCCATTCGTATCTATTTGGGAGTGTGATCCGGTGCTTAGCGAAGCGTTGCGCCGGATCTCATACCTAGTACTACTGACGTAAATCATCTATTGGCTCTTTTCGAGATATAGGGCCATGAATATTCTGACAACCAATCAGAATCGAGGATTCCTATAATTCATGTAAAGTCTATTTAAAAAGCTTTTAAATGCAGTATTAAGCTATAAATGTGATAATTTATACATTTTTAGACATTCTAGAATATTGTAGTGCATCCATTACGGATATATCAGATGATGTAGGCATTCTGACGGCCAATCAGAATCGAGCATTCTATGAATTTGAAATGTGCTAGGCCAACTCAAAACCCTACGAAGTTTAGACTTTATTTATGTTATTTATAGATGGATTTACATAATGATTAATGATGCTTTTGATCTGCAATGATTATATAGAGACAGTAAACATGATTGTAAACTAATAACCGTCTAACAACCAATCAGAATTGATTATTCGTATAATGCAGGAATATGCTTTTCTTAGAAATGTTGAAACATCAGTTACAATTCATTTGTAGACCTATATGTATTTCTGTGGAATTTGTGCTGATCACTGCTGGATGTAGGGCTTTGACTTCGGAAATCTAGCAACTAGTGATAGTTATTTTAATTGTCGGTCATAAAGTCTTTTTGTTAAACTATTTTTGTTTGCATGAAACAACAACTTGAAATAAATGTGTTTCAATTCAAATCACATTGGACGTCCATTGTATCGGACCGTAGTGTCAAGTAGGTTTCTGTCAAAAGCTGGGTGCACTCTTGAAACCTTCCCGCATTGAGTCCGCAACGCGCCAAAGTCGGTATGCACGGCTTCTGAGGCTTGCTCTCCGTATTTTCTGAAGGACGATTTCGTGAGGTTGTAAAACTGTCTGATGTGAACCATCACAATGTGGACAGTCGTGGTCACATTGATTCCAAGCCTGAAATACGAATCTGTGAATTTGTTTATGAATACCGCAAAATCTGGATGCAGTGACCGTCCAAAGCAACTTTCAACCACTAGATTGAAGTCAGAGAAAGCTTTAACGTATGGAAGTAACCAAGAGTCAGTCGGGTAAATGATATCTCTGAGGACATCAGTCTTTTTCAATAAACGACGACACCTATTTCCATTAAATTCACCTGAGTGCAATTTCGGTCTCGTCAGCCCCACTCTCCTGCTCCACTCTGGCAACTGCTTCATTCCTCTTTTCCAGTTCTGTGTGCATCTTATTCGTCACACGGAGCAGAAGATGAAGCTCCGGTGGAGGTAACAAGGAAATGATCATCTCATGGTCATCCCCACTGATCGTGCAGTGGATTCGTGCAGTTGTTGAAGTCCTTGGCACAAGATTTATGCTTGGAATTTTGGAATTTTCGTAAATTATTCCTAACTGACCCCAGCGTGCGTATAACGGAAGATCTGCACTTGCAAATATTATTGAAGTTGTCCTTGGAAGCTTGGCAATATGCGCAGGGATGAGTGCTTCCATGGGCCTGGATTCCGGTCACTATGTTGATCATTTTAAGATCCATGGCCATGGTGAATTTGCTTTGCAGGTTCTCTATTTCCAACAGGTGGAAAACTGAATTCACATTCTGATAGCTCTCCTTGAAGTCGGGAACTATGGCTAACACAAAGAGACGCTTAACACTCGAATCAGTGAATCTAGTTGAAGAACCAGAAGCATTGCCATCAGTAATCATGGACATACATACCTTGAAGAATCCAGCTCCACCGTCAGCTCCTATTTTCATAAGGACGTCGTTGCAATCTAATTCACGGATCTGAAGGATATAATCAACAAAGCGAAAGACATCATTGCAATAGACTACAGGAAGTTTTGAGTCATCGGCCACAATAACTTGTCCCAATGAGAAGAAATTGGAAAGACTTTTATCGCGATTGATGAAGTGTTGCTGGCAATTTCCATCGATAGAATTCCGCCCAGCTGACTTCCGAATGAATGGACAAATAATCGTCTTCATTGCAACATTAGATGCACCCAAGGATATCTGTAACTCATTCAAAGTCTCAGAATGAAATTTAGGCTCTTGTCTAGCTTTGCTATCACTCATTGAGATTTTCAGTGAATTTGGACCCTTTGTAGCGAACGAAATTTGCTCAGGCTGGCTACTCTCCCTCAACTTTTCCCGAATCAACTCACCAGCTATCAAATCCTTACTTCTCTGATCCTCGGTACCGACGATCTCCGTCAAGTTGCTCCGCAGAGTCGAAATGTTACAAGAATGCGATAGTCCGCGATGTATAGTGGAATAAAAGGATGTACATATTTTTGCCCTGGACGAACGGGGCATGAAAGACTTCTGATCTGATGCTGGAGGACGACCTACTTTTCGTTTTGGAGCAACAGTACCTTTACATCTTCCGACGTCACACATCTGACAAGGATAGACAGGAAAGGGATCTTTGCGTGTAGCCGTAAGACGGAGGGAAGAAACAAGACTGCTGAAATCATGGACTTCCGGAAGAGTATTGACATCTTTCTTGTCTTGGCTTATTTCTAACAAATAATTTCGACATTTTGAACAAATCCCATTCGGTAGTATGCAGTCATCCGCATTGTAATTTTCTATGAAGAATCTCTTAATTCTATCTACGATGACATTGGTTACATCATATTTGGCTTTCTCAAAGCAAACGATGCAAACCCGCCGGCGGTTCTCTTCATGAGTTCCTGGTCTCTTACCATGAGCACTCATTTCGTAGAAATAAAGAAGATCCAAATATGTAAACGAACAATGTAACCGCAAGAATTAGAACAGAGCTGTCTCAATAACGCACTCGATAAACAGACTGGCGCCAACTAGCTGTCGATAATCAATTAGCAGCTGCAAACCACGAACGTGCGCGCATCAAAAAATCAATGCAGTCTTCGCTTTAATTGCTTTACGTCAAACACATCAATGTAATGCTTGTGTTCAATGCATAGTCAGTTCATGATGGCTGACTACCTATTCACATGCTACCACTACACAACTGAAAGCTTCCCAACCTCTTTCGTATAATGGTTAAGCATCAATCATAACGCGTGATGATGATTTTTTTATAAATAGATTCCGAGATTACAAAGAAGAATTTCTAAAGCTTAGTTATCGTATGAATAATCACATCTGATTTTTTTAGATGACATGTCTCAATTTAATGGCTTTTCGACCATCAAGTAGACAATAATTTATTATTATACTGATTAGCACGAATGTTTCACAAATATGCAAATGAATTGTAACCCTATTGTGCTTCGAGGATAAATAAAGAATTACTACTGATGTTTCAACATTTCTAAGAAAAGCATATTCCTGCATTATACGAATAATCAATTCTGATTGGTTGTTAGACGGTTATTAGTTTACAATCATGTTTACTGTCTCTATATAATCATTGCAGATCAAAAGCATCATTAATCATTATGTAAATCCATCTATAAATAACATAAATAAAGTCTAAACTTCGTAGGGTTTTGAGTTGGCCTAGCACATTTCAAATTCATAGAATGCTCGATTCTGATTGGCCGTCAGAATGCCTACATCATCTGATATATCCGTAATGGATGCACTACAATATTCTAGAATGTCTAAAAATGTATAAATTATCACATTTATAGCTTAATACTGCATTTAAAAGCTTTTTAAATAGACTTTACATGAATTATAGGAATCCTCGATTCTGATTGGTTGTCAGAATATTCATGGCCCTATATCTCGAAAAGAGCCAATAGATGATTTACGTCACCATGATTTTTGAAATCAGCGTATCAAAAAGTACCCAAAGCTGCTTCATCCTAAGTCGTCAAATTTTTTGTCACTTGATCATGCTTCCTGCCACCCGTGACCAGTAAGCAGTGCGAAGAATAGACCCTAAATCTCAAATTTCTTCACACATGTCGGAATTGACCATCGATTTGACTGGGATAATACAAAACCTTTAGACACATGCAATCATAGATATGGAAGACTCTTTCAGGAAGCGTGTTACTCAGATCAAAGATCCATCAACCGACACAGAGCTTGACACTATCTGTGCCACTCTCCGCCAGCAGCAGCAGCAGTGAATAATTTTTGAATTTTTAAGGTAACTTGTATATCTTTTAGCTTAACTTTACCACTCACATTTTGCTCACACCTGACGACGCACTGGAGTTCCGGTTGTGAAAATGTGTTGATTGAAATGTTATATTCCTCATGAGCAAGTTTTTCTGAATATATATACAGTGTATATATTAAAAAAAGAAAGACGAGGCCAATAAATAAGATATTGTGACAACATTTCGACTGTCTCTTTTACAAGTCTGATGGTAAAAAATATTCTGTAGATATATATGTAATCAAATGCCGAGACCCGGAAGGAAATAATATTCAAGAGATGAGAATGAGATTTGACTTAAATCATAACGGGAACTGCAAACGTTTCTGACTTATTTGCCGTCATCAGTGCAGTATACCATATTGTAAAGAACCAGTAAATCAGATGCCAATAAATCGTCATCCGACCTCCAAGTAATAAAAAAAATCAAATCTCATTCTCAGAGCTCGGGTTCAAAAATTTGAACTAGCAAACACGAATGCAAGCAGCTATTTCGTGTCTGCGTTCTATGCACAAACCAGCGACACAAATGTCCGACCTCCAGACATCTGCAAGTAATGAAATAATTCAAATTTCGTATTTTTTATAATTTTTTTTATATATATATATATGTATATATAACGGAATCAAGGCAAATGTAAATCGAAATGGAAAAATATGAAAACACAAGATTTACGCCAACACGTTTCACCACTTCAGTGGCTTCTCAAGGCATTAAATGAATCTTTATTTCATAAAGATAGACTGAAATTCGAATTTAGACGTTGTAATATAGAGATGAACAGAAATAAAATTATAGATGGTTCAACTTGTTTAGAGGTGGCTTGTATTGTGTTATGAACATAGCTTCCTTATGTTCCCTGTCCAGACGATTGGAGTCTATTGGCATTTGTAAAAAGGCATGATTGAGAATTTAATTTTCTTATTAACCGCACACTCACGTATGTGTTTGCTTACGGGTAAGTAACCATTTATAGAATTGCTGATTTGCTGCCGATGAATTGTAACCCCAAGGCGGAGAATATCACCAATAGTAGATGGATTCTAATGTATCGGCTGAAGGACAATAAAAATCTTGTCCCTGAAAGGTTTAATAACAACTTCATTATGGAATCTGTTGAATTTGTGCTGAAAAATAATTACTTTATATTTGAGAACTGTCATTTCTTACGATTGAAAGGTACTGCAATGGGGACAAAAATGGCTCCCAGCTACGGTTATTTGGTTATGGGATCTTTGAAAATAAAAATGTTTACAATGCTCAAAGAAATGTATTCAAGTTCCATATCAGATACGATTATTATCCGGTAACATAATAAATAAGTAAAAATTAAATCTCAAATTTCTGCAAATTTTTTCATAACTATAAGTTGACCTCATGAAACTGTTTCTTATACCAGCGCTGTCACACAGACTTCTTTCATGTAGGACAAAGCAATGCACAAAATACGATTATGAAATCATGTTGAAATAAATGGTTTTGGATGTATATTATAGATCAGTGTTTCAAAACAGTTCGCTTTGTCCATTCAAAAATGCAGTTATTATATCGATATTAGAAACTTATCATTTGGAGGGAAAACTTCGGATTTCATCAGATGTTCAATGTCTGCTTTAGGTCGCTAGCTCTTGCCTTAGATACAAAGAGCTAAGGTGCACAAAGAGACACACTAGAGCAATAATCGGTAATCGGCAGATTATTTGTCAATTAGTGGACTTGGAGAGTTTCGTTAATTTTCAAAAAAGTGACTCATAAAAAGACCAGATTTTAATCTTGTAGTTGAAAGTTTTGAGATTTTCACATGTTCATTGTATACTGCATTACTAATCTGAATTTAAACTCCTTCATCATAGCGATAATTGGAGACAGCTGAATTATTCCAACGACTCAATTTTCATATGAAGGTTATAAAGGTTGGTAAAAGCTATTTTCTCATGTTATGATGTATGGATAGGGTTTCTTCGCCGCGCCTAGATGAAAAAGCTCTTACAGGATAGGAACCGGGTCGGAGATTTCGTCCTGGCCCCGTTGCTGAGTTTTCATGTTTCACCCGGACCCGACCATGAGTTTCAGTCATTCAAAATTATTCTGAATTTTTATTTCAAATTAGTAACCATTTGAATATTTTGACCAATTGTGATTGAATAATCAATTATCATATTTCAAGATTCACTCAAGATGTTTTCTTGTCCAGAATAAAAGCACACGAGTATTCATAAGCTCGTATATAGTCAGCAAATAGAATCAACTTTCCATGAAAATAGTAAGCCCACGTGTATAATAATGGCTTTATGAATGAATGAATGACATTTATTTAATCAAAAAGCAGCTCCAATAATAAAATCGTGAGTCACCAGTGCAGAAAGCAAGACCAAAAGTATCTCAATATGGGAAAAAATAAAAACAAACAAATACTCTAAATAAGTTGGAAAACAGCATTAGCAAAGTCGATGGCAATATTATAACGTGAAACCGTCATTGAATAAGCAGCCCGTTTGAGTGATAAAAGAGTTTGACCTAGCTGCAGTTGCACACAATGGTAGTTAAAATTTGTGGGTCCATGGCAAAATGGGAGGCAGTAGATGGTACAATGGATGTGTCACACCATTCACCATCGTCAAAAATAGCTTGTATGAAACAATGTTTCTACGATAGTCCAATGACACAAAGTTTGAGCACTTACACAATTTTGAATGACAAATTAAATGATGACAGTTTCTTTGCACTCTCTCAACAGCATTACTTCCTACATGTATATGTTCAAGAAGAGAGGAGCAAAATACTCTAAAATGGATCTTAAAATAGACTTAAAATGGAACCAATAAATTAGTAAATTTACTGTTAAACGAGTCGCTAGTAAGACTCCAAGGACATAAAAAGACTCAAAGGCGGACCCTTGAGGTGCACCACTTGTGATACAAAGCAATCTGTGTATCGGACCTTTTCCATCTGTATTCAAAATAAAAATGTTAAAATGAACGCACAAGCTTTCGGAGGCGTCTCAGACTGCATCAGCAATAAATCTTGTATAGCTAATAGAGCACATGATGTTGAGCTGCGCGGACGATATCCAAATTGAGAATTGTCGATTCGTTTCAAATTTTCATTTTTAAAGAAATTCAAAATTGACTTTTCGATGATTTTAGCAAGGATTGGGAGCCTAGAAACCGGTCTAGTGTAAGTAGTCCTGGGAGGGTAGCTTTTAGGCGGAGATTCAAGATCAGCTCATTTTCAAATTAGCGGAAGATCGGCAGTCTTCAAACACGTCTGAAAATCAAAGACAACGGACTGGAAATAACAGAGGTGAACTTGACTTGACACTGACGATGGCAGGAATTTCATCATATGACACACTGGTACGGGGATTAACTCATATAAGAAGTTCTAACACAACATGAGACTCAAATTCGAAAGGCACAATGAAAGGTTGCGGTCTCAGTTCAACAGAATCATCAATCATGTAGGATGCATAGAGATGATTTAAATATTCTACGATTTCATCGGCATCTTTACCAGAAGCACAGTTGACAATCTAATCATCATTGGGAGCAACGTTGATTACTTTCTTCTAGATATCCCAAGGCGATTTACATGTATTCTCTGCAAAGACGCGAGATCCCCAAATCTGGTTGACTTCATCGATAGCGTTCTTCATTTTGTCACGAAAATGACGATATGACTCCCACTTCGTGTGTCTGTAGCGCAGTATCTTTTATTTATGAGTACTTTGACTGTCGAGGTTATCCATGGCTTTCTTTCTTCGATGCCTTAATGATACTTATAGGTAACCTGGGCAAAGCATACCGAAAATGGCGATAGAATTCTGTCACTACTACATTTTCATTTTCACATTTAAATCATTCGAATTGCAGATGACGAACTGTTATTGTAAAAGGCTACGCAACAGGGTACGCAGTATTCATTATGAGATTCTGAAATTATGAGGTCAATGTAATTCGTGGCCTAAAATGATTTGTCATGAGGTCGAATCATCCAATCTTCGTCATTTTTTTCACATTTTTTCTCATCATCAGGAAATACATCGGCTATATCGTGATATAGGCGTGATTTTTAACAAGTTTTATAGTTCAATATATAGAAATTTAAAGTTTGAATTGATACGCAGAATTGAATAATGCTCTCCTAGTTGGATTAATTGTATAATATGCTTGAAGCATTTTCCCTCTATTTTGCTCTGTCCAAAATTACAGATGAAGTTAATTTATCATAATTGAAGCTATCCACAAAATAATAAAATCACAAAGTATGATAACAAGTTGATTTTAAGCTGAAATAGTTCCCTAAAGTGAAACTTTACATCGCATCTATGAACGAACTAAAATTGCCGTTGTTGAATATTCAATCCACTTTTAGTCTAGACAGCCCGCTATTCGAATAACTTAGCCGTTGTTGAATTGGACATTTCTGCTACTTTGATGACTTTGCCGCTGTAGAATCACAATTGTTGTTGTTGACCAATGATACCTGAAGTGAGCGTTGTTTAACTGTCATATCTGTGTATTCTCTGCTTATCAAGTGCTGACACAACACCCAGAAAGCACTGCGATAGTTATTCTTGATGTACAGAAGAGATGAATATTCAGATTCACATGCCAAGTGGTGGCAAATGGAGCAAGAATTTTTAATGCTCTTTTCTAGAGTTCGGTACCTGACTAACTAGTCTGGATGCTGCACCAAAACTTGTCAAGTGAACTAGTCTCGCAAAGTAAATTCGTTGCTTTGGCACGCTTGCATCTCGATTAGTTGCTCTTTTTCATCATGCGAATCATCCATTCTCTAATATAAGAGTCTAATTCGTCTAGATATAACGGGGAAAATATCCGTGAAAGGATTCTTTCGGTCATTCGTTGTGCTGACTGATTTCTCGTTTAATGAGCTTTTTGGCTAGTAGTGACTAATTATGAAAAAAATTTTAACTGATAGTCCGTGCGATGAAAAGTATAGTTTATTCGTCGTATGACTGACAAAATGATAACTAGGTAATGATATGCTTGGAAAGATAAGAGTATGTCCAGGTAATACGTCAGACATCATGTCATTATGTTATATAATATATTATTTTTATGTTAATGTTGCGTTTCCCATATGTAAACTCATCATGTCATTATATTCATCCCATCTGTAAATACATCATGCTTTTTGCGATCCCCACGTATAAACAAGTCCTGTACATTTTCGATTACCATATGTGAATATGCAGTCCTCATGTACACGAGGCATTTATGCATCAATCATCCGAATCATCATACTTCAACAATTGGAGCTCTTTCATATCCCTTAAGCCCCGCTACTTCTTCACCGTACCTATATAATAGTTGCAAACAGTTGTTTGTCGACTCTTCACCTTCAGAGTAAAACATTCAGGAAAATGTGAGTCGCTTGTTGACAAGCACCTCATTGAGATTCACTGGCACTGTCTATACTGAATATTCACTAATGATGTCTTTCACAGAGGTACGTGAATCATCTAGTTAGGAAAAGGCCATTTTTATGGAGCGATTCCCTATGCTTTGTGAGAATCTTTTCTGAATAAATCATCAAATCATGCAGTGAATAACCTCTAGATTTCATTATATTTAGTGCATTGTTATAATATCGTGCTGATAAATCGTGCATATAAACTGTGCTGACCAACGCCGAGCTCTATCTTCAGAAGTAAAATGGGCAATCACCAACGATAAAGAGCCATATTGTAATACGCCTTTTTGTAATAGGCATACATGTACGTATTTTTCATGTATTGAAAAAATATACGTTCTGATATTCTGATATTGGAGGAGTCAGGCTGATGTGATGAACCAGGATCGCTTTTCTACGGATTTATTGACGTTGCTTTTTCGGCTATTCCGCAATCATTCGTGATTATGTCTTATTAGGATAAGACTTGAATGACCCCCTCCCTCCATATTGAAGCAACTTAAAAAATTACGTTGCGCGGCATTTCGTTGGCAACTTGTTCTTATACATTCATTAGAAAGAAAATGTTAAGAATGAAGTTTTCAAGGCCTCCTTCCTCAAGGCTAGTAAGTGGATTACTAAATCTGCCAGAATCAACACCAATAATAAAATCTGGACAATAGTTCTAAAAATGTGCTGTTTGAAATTGAAGTCATGTGTTTTCCTGTAATCGGTCATCAAGACTTATGATAATCCCTCTATTCTCCCGAAAGTGAAACACTTGCTGATGCAGATCATTTCTCGAACATGGACTCTTCGTGGACACCTGACTTATATCACCACCAGTCGTTTTCGGTTGATACATTTGTCTCAGAAGTCAAAATTCCAGGAATCGACCATCTTCGTGAAAGACTTATTCGTGACTGCGACCGTATTGATTGTGAGCCTCTGACTCACATTTTTTTCTGTTTTGATCGCTAGCGGTCACTTTCCCTCCACTTGGAAAGTAGCAAATATCTTCTCCATGCCGAAGTAATAAAAGCATGATTGTGATAACTTTAGACCAACCTCCCTCTTGCCCCAATCATATCTAAGATACTAGTAAGCATAATGTCCAAGTCCATAGCGTTTCTGCTCTGTAACCTTGATAGAGACAATCAATTTACATACTGATCAAACGCAATTACTTTACACGCCTTGATAGTTTTCATGACTCCATTGCCAGTTTTGATTACTCAGAATCGCGTGGTGTTATTATGTTATTCTTCGATGTGCGAACGAGTATTCGATTCTCTTGATCATGGAACACTATTCAATACGTTGGTCGAATGCAACTCAACAGTGACCTCCATTTAGTGGACATCATCGATCTTAAATGACAAGTATTTTCGCGTAAACACTGTTATGCGTACAGTTATTTTTATGGAATGACATCCGGGTTGCCGCAGGCATCCGTTCTTTCCCCATTACTCTTTGCTGCGCATATGGGATCCATGACACTTTGTAGAACTATATTTTCATTAGTGAAAGCTAATAAATTGCTTCAACGTTTGCCGTTTATTTAATAGTGATCGAAGTACTGTATCTTAAGATAGGTCTTTAAATCCTAATCTGAACAAAGGGTTTGAATCTCTATTTTTCTCTATCTTTTTTTTATTATTTTCTTCTGAATTTGTACTTTCACACATTACAAATGCCGATCAGTTGTCATATGGAATAAATCTCATGCGAATGTAATTAATGAATGAATACCTCAAACATGGTGGATACCAGGAAGCGGATGGCCACGATCGGCCGAAATGGAGATCGATAGTCATGGATAGTCTGTCTAACCCAGCATCTTCTGAAAACAAGGACCCAAAAAGGGATGAATGAGTGAGTGATGTACCACATTCATGAACATAAAAGATCTTCAATGATTAAGAGTAAAACCAAGAGAAATCTCTTTTGACAAAGCAATTTTATCAACATTCGACATGGTGTGATAAGTCAGACATACGTGTGGTTTATATTTACTGGAAATGCAAGAATTTCATTTTTCAGGCAACTGTTGTGGAGAAATGGGCCTCAACTGACCCGAGACCTCTTGAATTTGAAGTCTACATAATCGGCATGGAGGAAAAGTTTCAAGAGATCAAGCATGTAGTTGTAGATGGAAAAGAAATGAAAGTAGGATCTATTGTTCTGAGATTTCACTCGTTCTATCAGAACATCAAAGTGCATCGTACTCAATGGCTGCATATTTATCTAAGGCATCTTCGAGAAGGAGCGATATTACGGTCGAACAATATCCTTGAAAAGATAAAGGTAAGCTTTAATGTTTCTTTCGAAGAGCAAATCTGTACGTTATGATTCACATAAGTGCGCCAAAATAGATTTGCCATATCCAATGCTGGCAGCTGATCCGGACCTGGTTTGGGCCTGAAAAATTCGTTAAGCACCCGGGCCGGGCCTGAAATATCTAGCAACCGGATCGCGATACATCATTGTTGAAATAAAAAGCATTTTCCTCACTTGATTCGTTTAAATCTCTGCATCAATCATGTAATGGCTTATCAAAATAGAATAACTCTTAAGCAATAAGGTGAAATGAATATCGGTGCACGACGAAGCAAGTCATAAGTAAAAGAGCCAGCGGCCGTGGCATATTAATTTATCAATCATCTGATAGCGCGCCGTCAAATCAAGACCTTGTCCTCTCACTCGAGGAATTATGCAAGACACGGTGTGCACAAGCCTGCATAACATCATGGATCGCATGGGAACAAAGATTTTGGATCTAATTGATGGACAGATAACATGTTTTGTCGACTAGTTTGTTTACATTAGAGAATAGAAGAGCCGTTACAGATCATTAATTCGGTCAAATCCTGGAGGTCCGGAGCTTCATGCAGTTTCATGCTTTATCTGAGTTAAGACATCTCTTGAATAGATCAGGTAACTGCGGATTGAGTCTGGTCAAGCAGCATGCTGTCGCTTTTCCACTTACGCTGCAAACAAGCTTTTTCGATTGAAAGTGTCAACTATGTCACGTGGAGATGATGTAAAAAAGCGTCAAGCTTGCATTTTTGACCTACATGTATGATTTACTTGCGTCAGTTCTATTTCAGGAGTATAACGCTTGTCTGGATCACGTACCAAATAGTCTTGAGGAGCTGAAAACTTTTTTGACCAATGTTCATGAAATATTTGCTGGAATGACAGAAGTGATTGATGCAAATGTATCGGATATCAGAGAACGTTATCGAATCATCCAATTGTACGGAGATGAGGTATAAATTCGATCTCGTTGACTTGTCATTTTCTAATATATTTGTTTGATCTTTCAGGAGTTCCTAGAGCAGGTAAGAGATATCAGTTGAGCATCAAATGGTGATGATATTATAATCAAGCAACATTAGATTGACATAATCTAATTTCTGATTGAAAAGTAATATAAACACTACACGGCTTTTTTCAGTGGTTTCTTCTGCTTCCACAAAAAAGAATTTGGATAACTTTGTCATTATTACATTCAATTTAAAGGAAATAGATGCACAATTCTTTCACGCACCAAAAAGCAGCGATCTTTTAATTTTGAAAATATACTCACCAAAATTGGGCGCCTCAGTCAAAATGCAAGCATATAATTTCCGAATAGGAAGTCATGGTGAAGTTCAGGATTAAGTATAAACGAAGTTTTAAGTTTCAAGTATATGCGAAATTTCTATGAGACTGATGACGGCTTGCTATAAGCACCATTAAATTTTTCACTCTATAGCCTTTATGTGTAGTATTATCTTCCTTTTACTCGTACCTTCGATTTCCATTCTTGCTTTTCACACATTGGTGATATCCGATGGCGCCTTCTCAATCTTACCCCACTCTTGCCTACGCCGCTGTCAATCCCTTCTGAAATTCGTCTTTGCATAGCATTCTTATATTGTTCTATCACATTCAAAAAAATTCTGAATAACCCCTTCATGCTTCTTCAAAATGTTTCCACATTTTCGACCTTTTGTCTTCCTATCTAGTTGGGCGAGATCTTCTTTTTTCTCTTGCATTTCTTGATGACTCTCCCACATGCTTCGCTTTGCATTTCTCACGTTCAATGATGTGCTTTATATCATGTTTACACCATGCAAGGTCCTCTTACTCCCGTTTCACACACAAAACACGCTTCTTTCTGTTAGCACATTTTTTCTTTAAAGGGTTAGATCTCAGCAAGGTGTTTTTTGATAAAGTACCAGTCTTTTCAGCAACTCTTTTCTTCAAGTCACTTTTCTCAATGTCTTCTCTGATCTTATGAGCCAACTCAGATTTTGGAGTAGTTGATATAAACTACAAGTCTACAAATAACAGATCATATTCACCTTTTCTATGCCATTTCATTCCCGCGAGTAAATTTGAATGTGTGATCATACGTATGATTCATACCTGAAACATGCTATGAAAGTGTAGCATTTTTGTATGCAAATCATACGTATGAATCATGGATCTATATGAAGACATCGTACATGAAATCGTAATAAAAATTTTGCAGTATAAAAAGCATTGTAAATGAAAAACGTCTTCTATGAAAACATCGTAATAAAAACATTGTGTATGAAAACATCACAGTATTAAACACATCGTAATATTTTTAAAAAATCGGCAATTGAAAATGTTCACATACTTATTTATATCTTTAATCGCTTCAATAATTAATTCGTGAATTTGACTAGTTAGTCAATTTAAATTCATGTTCCGTAGCCTTTAATTTAAATTCATACCATCAACTCATAGATAATTCTATTCGTTGATAAGAACATAGACTTGCATGTACATCTTCTTGAACTTACAATTTACCATGAATGGTCGGATTCATCCTACAAATATCCATGCTGAGACCATGAAAATCTTGACACTTATGTCTTTTCATCCATGGTATTTCCTAATGTAATATTGCGATGTTTTTAATTATGATGTAACGATATTTTCATGTACGATATTTTTCATTTACGATTTTTTGACGTACGATGTTTTCATTTACAGTGTCTTTCATGTTACGAAGTTTCAATGAAAGTCATGAATCATGCCCAAGTTTGGCATGAGATCCGCATACTATGATCATACCATGACAGTCTCACGCGACGATTATGGTATGAAATATCCATACTGAGAACATAGTATGATCTTTTCATACCTTTATTTTCCCAGCGACAGAGCTCTTTGATGACTTGCTTTTTTGTTTTTCTTCGGAGAGAAACTTTCATTAGATCACTTTGTCATCACTTCCTTCATTTTTCTGGAATTGCTACCACTATTTTAAATCAGCACTTGAATTATCATATCTATCTAGCTGGTTTGAACCGTATTGAATGATCAAATTTCGGCGATGTTCTAAATAAGTAGCGAAATGTTCCAGTATCAAAATAATAAAATTTTAAACGATTTTTGATAATGATATTAAGCATGTCTTTTTCAAAAGCACGCAATATTGAAACTTAGAAAAATTGTTCAAAGAAAGAGCATCTAAAATGAAATGATGACAACATAATTATATCACGTCAAATTTATTCCGGAAAAAGATAATTGAAATATACAACAATTACATATCTCACATAGTCTGGTAGCAGCGTGATAGCAATTTCATGAACTCACTAAAGGAAGTCAAAGTTATTGACTTATTAAAGTTGTTTAACCCTCGCCCCACTGGGTTGTCCCCCTTCTGATCTCCCAAACTATTGCACCAATTTTGACAAATCACTCATCAATCGAATAGCCATTGAAATGGGATTCAGAAAAACAGCATCAGTTTTATTTCTGGGGTCATCCCTGGGCTATGGTGAAGGTCAAAGGTCAAAAACCGCCAATTTTTAACAAATCTTCATAAGATCAATATTTGAAATGGAAAATGACATTAAAAACTAATAAATCAAGCACTAATCGAAAGATTTGGTTAAGGTGGTTGATAAAACGATGATTACTAATCGCTCTGAGATTGCATCATGGTATTGGATGAGGTCAAAGGTCAAATAATTCAAACTTTTGGTTTCAGCTCAAATATCATTAAAATAGCAAATTTTAGTATTTACTTTCTGCAGGTGAAGAAATAGCCCAATTCGGTCGCTTTTATCGAGACACTGAGGCTAAAAGCAATGTGATTCTGAGAGATTTCAGTAATTGCTGATCATATGCAGAACTAAAGAGCACAAAAATGATAAAAAATCATATTTCAAATTTGAATTTCACACATGCATACATATAACCATATAATTTCAAATTCAAAGATTTTGCATTTGTGAATATCTCTATATTAATAGGAAGAGTCTTATTTTATGCAATCATTTGAGGGTAAGAAATAATTTTATGCAATAATATTTATGTAATCTCAACTTATTTAATCAAGAATAATTGATGCCGCAATATACATTAGAGGCGAATGTATACCGAAATCAGTCTAAATATTCCAAACATTCAAAATTTTAAAGTAGCTCTCGCACTAAAAGTATTGTGCCAAATTTATTTTCCTTCAGTCAAAGTTGCATAATACGTATAAAGTAAGGTACTATAGAAATCTGGTGGTCATAGCTTGCTTGGTATTGGTATGAAAGATATTCAAACAATTCGCCAGGGGGGGCGAAAAACGCCCACTCAATGTGGGGCGAGGGTTAACTGTAGATCATCAAATATTTATCTCTTGAAAAAGGAAAGACGTGTAGGGAAAAGATTTTTCACATTTAAATTCTGACTTAATGTTTGAAATGAGCTGCGCTCTCCTGAATTGCAAAATTAAATCATTTTCAAAATTTTCAAAGTGCATTTTCAAATCACTAGCATTAGGAGTGATTCTTAATTTTAATGATTCATTTTTAGCAATTAACACCAAATCCAATACAAAATAGTTGATCTGGTAATGCAAGGTGGCCTGTCGATAGCTAATTGATTGTTTCATTCCGACAAATCAAAATGCTCTTGAAATCGATAAGTATATGGTAATGCGTGTAAACCCTTCGGTGTTGGCGCACGTTTGCCATGTTCAAAAGTGATAAATACGCTCTTTTCTTCTACTCTCAAGAATATCAAGGTGTCTTGAAGATGTGATAAGAAACACACTGGAAAGAGTTGATTATTAAATTAAGGAGGGTAAAGATAGCCCACACTTGAAAAATATAAATAACATTTTTTACCTCTACAGTACGAGAGAGCAGTTAAAGCAATCACGTGATCTATGTATAACTCATGAGATAATAGAACTTTTTGGTCATCGTATGTCATTCTGATTATGAAAGTGTAATAGCACAATAATTACAAAAGCAGATAGTAAGAAATTAGTGGTCACTGCTTCTTTAAAGATAGCTATCTCTACAGAAAGTGATTGAATTCTAGTTACTACACTTTACCCGATTTTGCGATTATGAAAACAATGAGTAATTGCAAATTTGTGGCTATTTTCATTGTTTCTTCGCTGTTACACGTCGAAAAAGCTTGGTTTCAATCATCACTAAATTGAATTGGATAGATTTAGCAGTTTCGATTGTCAAGTAATGAAATCACATTGTCATTATTATTCTCATCATCGCCGCTACTATGGCCCTCACTATGTACCATCTATTCTTTCTCTTGGCGCTTTTCTTGTATTTTCATATTTCGTCGCTTTATTGACCGAGCTTCCTGGTTGATTTGTCTGACGATTTCGTTTACAGTGGCACTTGTTACGCTGATATTCAAGGACGCAACCGCCAATTCTAAAATTGAAAAAAAGCTTGTCTTCAGATTGAAATTTCGACAGTTTGAAATCGAACCTGATGGAAATACTGAAAATGACGATAACATTCAAAAACCAAGCTAAAATCAAAAGCAAAAATGAGGCATAATAAATATAAAGTGAAGAGAGTTGGCCTTCAAATTGCCAGCTCTCTAAGGATTTAAGTGAATACGTGAAAAAGTAATCTAAATCTGCAACAAGTGTTCTGTTCTATTGAAGAGACTTATCTTGAAATGCTCAGCGCGACTGCGAGAGTTAACAACAATGATAATGATTATTATAGCTTTATTGCATATCAGAGATCTTCAGACAAGGAGTGACGCGTCTGCTCGATAAGTAAGCATAAATCTCATGTTTCCATGAGGGCCAGAGTACCAGGTCGACTCCAATTCATAGCAGATAAACTTCAGGGGGTTAACTGGAGCAAGTGAACTCGTTACCTTCTTAGGTAGCAATTTGTCACTTCCTCTAATGCATTTGTTAAAAGAACGAGGCCAAGGAGCAACAAAGCAAGTTCATCAGAGCAAAGACCGTGATAATAGTGTCAGCAGAGTGAAAAGGTAGACTGTTTGCCATATTTGACGATGCCATATTTGAAGTGCGACTGACATAATCTGTCAGACGAACTGCCTTGCGTCGAACATGACCAAATAGATCTAAGCTGCTCTGAGGACCTAATTACCAAACGTGTGAGCACATTTCCATCACAGGATGAACCTGAGCCTTATGAAGTACGAACAACTAGGGCTGAAGTAGGCACGGACTCGAAACAATGCTCCAAGCCATTGGGATGCTCGTCGGGCAACTTAGCGGATATGGACTGTCCAGATAAGTGATGATATTCCTTCTGGTAGGGAATGCCCAGCCATAACAATGATAATCCTGCTTCGTGACATAATGAGTAATAGATTTACCAAAAATATGAAAAGCTTACCTTTCACGTTCATTTAACGTTTCTGGTCCATTTGTTTGGCACAGGTGCCGACCCTCCAGGAGTTTGGGTATGCAATTCATTTTCATTAGAAACGTCCTTTAGAGCTTTTCTTATCGCTTTACAGACTGAACTGGGATGCTTGGACATTTCTACTATAGCCTCGGTGCAATGTTTTGGAGAAAATAACTCCGTTGTACAAGCGATTTTGAGGCGGCTCCATTGGAATACTCTTCTCAAAACTGCCAGCTATGGCCTCAGGTCTTGCAAGCGGTGATTCCATATCTGAAAATAGTGCATTCGACTGCATATCTAAATTAAGGAATTATGTCAGAAAAATGTATAGGCCTAACACCAACAAAAATGAGATTAAGCTTAACGTCACAAAAGCCAATCAAATATGGACAATTCCATAAATAGCACACGGACGTTCTGACACATTGTCGTCATTTCTCCTCATGAAGCAATGCGACTTTATCCATTGAAATTACACCATACCATGCCAAATTAGTCTGAAATATTAATCACTATTCAAATATTTAATAGTAGTCCCTCTTTCGACGCTAGAGGTCAAAAGGTCACTGTAACACACGGACTACGCACGTTAACCACATTAAGGTTGCCACATTTGAGTGGTCTTTTATGTGGTTCTATGTTGAATGCAGTCATTCCATCTGAGATTCCTATCCAAAACCACACTCTTTAGTTTAATTGTATCAACAATCAGCACACTGGGTAAGGCAAATTTTTTCATTTTTTGGGAACTGGGACTCTCATTGGCAATAAAGAGTTGCTGTGATTTTTCTTCAATAATTTCCAACTTATTCTCGAACATTCATTCGTTTATAATTGGAAGCGCTCTTTGCAAACTACTTGTCGGAGTATCCTGTTACGCATAAGGTCAAGTCATCAGCATACTTCAGATGAAAAACTCGTGCCCATATTCGCGTATAATTTCAATACGGAAAATTCATACAAAATCATAGTATGAAAACCTCATAGTCATACTTGCTTATGATTTCAGTATGAATATCCTAGGATTTCATGCCTATGATTGTGCAATACCCTTTCCATAGTCAAATTTTAGCATGGAAAATTCATGCAAAAATCATAGTATGAAAAGGTCATGCCCATGTTAGCGCATGATTTCATTGTGAATAAATTATGGTATGAAAACTTCATAGAAATGTTTACATATGATTTTAGGATGAACAAATCATAGTATGAAAAATTCATACACATGTTTGATTATGATTTCAGTATGAGATCTGAAGATCATATAAATCATACGAAAATCATGCTATGATGCATACCGACTTATTTCCTCGCGGGTTTTTGATTAATTTTCTTGATTATTCCCTTTTTTGTCTTTCTATCCTCATGGTCTATGCATCGGTCTTTTTCCTTTCTCTTAAGTTTCGTTCGATTGATCACATGTCTTCAATGTCCCATATAGAATCTCACAGCTTTACTACAAGTTTTTTCCATTTTCAGAAGCATATTTTGTTGTTTTTCCCATGGAAGGAACTCACTGCAGTTAGTTAGAGTTCTCAGAACTTCTCTAGGCAAATTTCTACATTTTGATCCAAACGGAATAGATAACCTTGCATTTAAAACTGTTTATTTTAATGAAATAAAGAGGAAGCTTTAATATATTTAGGTTTTCATAACTGAAAACTTTGAAATCGCAGATCGAAAATAGCAGAAATAATTTCGAAGTCTCGGAAGTTCGAAAAAAATTAAAAGTTCTAGAAAATGAATTCCTCGACCATTAGTTTCCAATCAATCGAAATCGAGCTCGAAATTAAATTGCAGTTCTTTTTAATTTGATTTTATAATTGAAATTCCATGATTTTATTACATTCTAAAATACACTGCTTAGAGTGTTTTCGAAATCGAGTTTCAAAAAGAAACACTAGATATCTGCTGATCATTGCTGATAGGGTATATATTTCTAGATTGTCAGTTTTAGGATATGACGATTGATGAACACCTGTCAGATGTATTTAAAACCTCAATTGCTCTTTTAAACTCTAGGATTTGCGTGTTTTTAATAATCTTTTCTTTATATGTAGTTGAATGAAGACGAGTGCGAAACATCGCTCATGATTAAACAATCTTGGGATGATGTGTTGACTAAAACACACTTAAAAATCAAGGAAATTGGGCCTACGAAGGAGAAATTCGCTGTACAGATTCGTCATGATGTAATGATGTTCCGCAAAGTTGTCGCCGAGTTTGTGCAGAGATTCAAACAGGAAGGCCCTGGAGTAGAAGTAGAGGATTTGAAAAAAGGATCAAAATTGCTGGATACATTTTCGGCTGAGTATGAACAGCTAGAAAAGACTAGAAAAGATCTAGCGAATGCAGAGTATCTGCTAGATCTTCCTATCAGCCACTTAAAAGATATGAAGACTATTGGAGATGAGCTCGATGAATTGAAGAAGATCTACAAAATCTACGAGGAGCAGTCAGTAAGAGTTGCAGCATTTTGCATTTGCTTATGATTAACTTTATTATTATGATGCAAAGATAGCATTCTAATAACCATCCTCTATAACGTCCAAATTTGAACGCTATGTTGCTGCTATTGCGTACATCGATTTGTCTGCAGTATATTACTATTTTGAAGATTTATGATAAATGTGTTTTATATTGTTGTTAGGATAATACTTGAAATACAAAGTATTAGATACCCTTGCCTTACATTATGTTCATTATACTTGTGCACTGTTGAAAGTAGAGCCTAATAAAAATAAAGCGAAAATCAGATCCTCAATCACTCAGTTACTAACATGCAAAAAATGTAATCAATGAATCGAAGATGGATTCGGAAGGAGTATGTGCGATGTAGCTTGTGTCAGAGATAGAATCGGCATAGATTTCTTGACCGGTGCCGGTTTTTTGGAAGACTTCAATTATGAACAATCCTTTTTTTGACTTAAATACACTATTCAATTGTAAGGTTAAAATTTCCCATCTCTTAGAAATTATGCGTTTTTTATTATTTTGAGTACTTGATTGATCAATGAAATTTTTTATGCCCTACATGAACACAAATAATAAGGTTTCTAATCAAATAGCAACATGAGGAACGGA
This sequence comes from Prostheceraeus crozeri, assembly GCA_907163375.1. NCBI lineage: Eukaryota > Metazoa > Platyhelminthes > Polycladida > Euryleptidae > Prostheceraeus > Prostheceraeus crozeri. The sequence goes on along the minus strand of CAJQUW010013290.1, from coordinate 358,275 downwards.
AATTCGTGGATTTTATCATAAAGTCCCCAACAGTTTGCCAAACCACTTCTGTAATACGTTCCAAATTTTTGCTTGAAAGACTTTATATCAGATGGAATTTCATTTTGAATGATTGTTGCAATTTGTCATTTGTATAGACAAGATTTATTCAAGCAGTTACATAGTGTATTGCACAATAATATCAGTTCAAAATTTTCGGTGTCGGTCAACTTTACAAATCACAAAGAATTTTTGACGCTTCCTAAGGCACACGGTCGTATACAACATTATTTCAATTCATGTGTGCATTAGTCCAGCACTTGCTGCGCAGTTGACAATTATACAGACTTCCACTGAAGTCGGGTCCAATAAAAGCAGTCTGTTAGAGAGGACTTCATCAGCTTCCTATCAGCTTCAAAAGCTTCGTATCTGCTTGCAAGGCCACACCTTCAGAGGCGACACACTTCGACGATTCTAAATTATTGTTAGCACCATTGTTGCTTTATCTGATTAAATTTGATTCGTCATTTCTCAGGCATTGTTGGTTGTGGATCGGCTCTCATCCTCAACCGTCCGAAGGTGGGATTTTCAATGTCTACTACGTTCTCAAGAAGAAACAAAACATCAATGAGTGATCTCTTGTATAGATAAAACAATGATTCTCTTCAGTTACACCTCCCTCTATCTCTCTCAATGCCAATTAATTATTAGTTAAAGGCTACGAATATCAATTTCGTCAAGTAGTTGCATTCGCATAAATACATATTCATATTATACAAAATATGTAGCTTACATATCCATACACGCTTGTGCTACACGTATGCACGGATAATGTACAAAGCACATTTATGAGTCGCGACTTGCGTACATTCAATGTTCTTTGTACAAAACGTATATCATGTTTCGTGCTAAAAGAGTGAACATTAAGCTTGAAAAACAAAACCGGTCAAATCGGTACAGAGGTCTGTGAACGGTTCCGGCTCCAAATCTGACCTGTGTGTATCATAAAAAATCGTTCGGATTAGTCGGATTATATGAATGGCGGATTGCATCGGATTCGGATTTTGAAAATATGTATTCGGATGGTATCCGTTCAGATTCTTCTCTTCGGATTTCGTTTTCGAGCCGTCCGATCGGATTCACATCCGAAATCCGATCACCTGCGCTGTAAGGGTTTGTAATGATATGCTGTAGATTAAAGCTATATAATACCCGGAGTACACAGTATGCTTCCATATACAACAAGCATATGTCATATTCGCTCACTAACGCGAGTTTCGTATACGGCGTGAAAAATTACCCACAGATTAAGTTATCCACCAGGGTGCTAATATTTCATGGTTTCTGTGCATGGCCCAGTTCGACAACCTTTTATGAGAGAGAGCTGCGCGGGAAAAGCAGAAAAAAGTATCTCCCCCCCAGTCAGCAAGTCAGTCACTCTCGGACTTTCCTGCTCCCAAAAATTTTTTTTCGATGTGACGCTGCTTCAGCGAATTGCCTAACTACTTTAGAGAACATACTGAGTGCCTGCGGGGAACAGTTTCACAGACACTGGTAAAGAATGAACAATGGGATTCCTTTTGGGAGCACATACATGCAAGTACGTACAAGAACGGTTTCTCGGTGATTGTAACTGGGGAGTCGGTAGTTTGATTGATTTTTTGGGGTTTGAATTCTGATTCATTCGAGTTAGTGCGTGATAACAGGGGATGCTCCCCGAAAATGTCAATTTGTCCATGATAATGTAACTGGATTGCTGACTAGGTTAATTTCATTGAAAGTCAACATGTCACAGGTGATACAACGCTAAAATAGTTGGTGTTGAAAAAATTGCTTATCTTTCCAGAATGCTCGTGATGATTGGGCAATGTTACTATGGAGACATTTGGACGTACGGAACATGATCGAATCCATGGAAGTGTATCTAAAAAAATTCTCCAACTTGCCGCGATATATTCGCTCATGCCCTTCAGCAAGAGCAGTGGAAAAAAATATGAAAGATTTCAAGAGTACGTTGCCGCTGCTAGAAGATTTGAAGCATGAAGCTTTAAGGGAAAGACACTGGAAAACTTTGATGCAAGAAACTGGAATATCCTTCAATATGGAAAAGGACACTTTCACGTTGCAGAAAGTCTTTGCCATGGAACTTCATCAGTACCAAGAGACAATTGATGAAATCGTCGCTACTGCCTTGCGGGAACTCAGCATAGAAAATACGTTAGCAGAAATGGAAGAGCTTTGGAAGCAAAATAAATTCAACATAGTTCCTCATACTCGTGGGTTTTCCACAGATGGTTATGTTATTGGAGAAGTAGATGAGATACGTGAGCTCCTGGATGATAACATGATTTCTTTGCAAGCAATGTCAGGTTCTCGATATGTGATTCCTTTCGTCAACGTCGTCAGGAAATGGGAAAAGCTTCTAAGTCTCGTCTATGAAGTTTTTGAGGTATGACCATTTTCATGCCAGTTTTTGAGTTTTGCGTTTATCATATTTAGGGCTAACAGAGTAGGAGAATTCATTCTTTCAATCAAGGCTAAATATATATGATTTACTTACAGGAATCACATTTGATTGTTGGATAATGTCATTATTAGCAGAGACGCTACTAGCTGATAAATGCGAAAGGATTTTATACCCATGAGACATAAAATGCTCAGCTATCATTTCATGCTGCCATTTTATATTTCATTTTTTCATTCTTTTTGTTAGTAGAGAGCCTGATTTGCAGTAATTTTATTATCACAGCTCCGTAACATGGAGCATTATTTAATCTGTTCTTGATGTTAACTATCCACAGGGAATGCTCGTCAATGTTGCATTACTTACTTATTTATGCCATTTAACGTCGATTGTTCCATCCATGTTGGGTATGACGGTTCGCTTGTGTGACAGTTCTCCACTTCACTTGGTCGTTTGCATCTTCCACACGGAGCCCGAGCGCTCGAACGTCTTCTTTGATGTTATCACTCTATGATTTCTTCGGACGTCCAACAGGTCGGTGACCATCCACTTGCAATTTCCGCACGCGCTTCACCCACTGACATTCGTCTTTTCTCTCCACATGTCCACACCATCTTAGTCGACGTCTTCTTATAGAGTCACCGATAGGCTCCAGGCACATTCTTCTTCTGAGCTCTTCATTGGAAATGCGGTCGCGAAAGGAGACTCCGCACATCCAACGGACCATCCGCATTTCATTTACTTCAAGACGCCTCAAACACTCTTATGACATGGCCCAAGTCTCGCTGCCGTACAGCATGCTGGTGCGCACACATGACTTATAGATGACTGCCTTCATGGAAAGCGCAGTTGCTCTAGATTTCAAAAAGGGAGCCATTTCACGAAACCGGCACCATCACATTCGAAATATTATTTGCAGTTGTACACTGTGATTTCAACTCAAGATAATTCGTTTCAGAGAACCTTACGAAGCATATTTTGCCAATTGGCAGATATGATTGTAAAACGTTCAAGCTTCTTGTCTTTTTTTGAGCTGGCATTTTTGACTTTATTCTGATGTATAGTAGAAAGTTGATAAAAATTTACACCATTCGAAGCACTCTTGTATGTTTTGTAATGTAATGTAAAATTCCCATTTAGTTATTATGTTATCCGATTATTGACCTTCTAATGATATTTGAAATCATTAATACCGGAGTTGAACTGGAAAATGATTTTGAAAAGGAAATATTGTCATATTTCATTGCAAGACGGCAACAATTTTTAATTCCTGCTGCAGGAGCTCCTCATTGTACAAAGGAAGTGGTCGTATTTGGAAGCTATATTTGTTGGTGGTGACATCAAAACTCAGCTGCCGAAGGAAGCGCAGCGTTTTCAGACAGTTGATCGCAGCTTTAAGAAAGTGAGAAAACAGATATTTTCTATCAAATAAGTAGAGTAGTTCTCTATTTAAGTTGGAGGGTGATTTCTTACGAACGATTACCAAAGTTGATTGATTGAAGTCCATACATATTGAGACATTATTACAATTAAATTATTTTAGAAAATACCCTATATTTGGTTTCCTTATTTTCCGTATAATAAAGCATGAAGCAATCTATTGTGGCGATTGAATACTGCGACATGCATTGGATCACTAATTAACATTTTAGGAGATTGATGTTTGACATGCACTATTGGAAACCATGATTACCTGTAACAGGTCTTAAATTCAAGAATTTTGTTTCAAATTTCAGAACGGAAAACATCAGACAATAATTATTGCTCATACATCTTTGACTTAAGAGCATTAGAGCCTATATAATCTCCAATGAAGGTCATTTATATAATCTACAATTCCAAATTAGACGGCCTTGATTGCAGAATTGTAGTGAATGCTATGCGGCATTATTTCATCGATGCCGTTTCAGAGCCGGCAACAACATATCAATCATGCCTATATTTGGAATACATCAATGAGTCGTACAGCCGAGGCCGCAAGATTAATTAATAATTAATCATAGATAGTTCGGGATGTAAAACTCGATAAGTGTGATGAAATGACTGTAGGGTGAAAATGTTTCACGCATGTAGAACAAATTTCTATGTTTGAATTGAAATTATACTTTGATAGAATTGATATCAGGCACGCTTTTCTATTTTAGCAGTATTAGTCAAGTTCAGTGTCAGATAATCAATTTGAAAGTATGCCACGCAATACAGTGTTGCAAATTGTCGAAGTAATTATGATAGTACTGAAGAAAAAGCAGTTGTGTATGGTTTTCCTTTATCGGACAAAGATAAACTTAGAAAATGGTTGCCAGTCTTGACAAATGTGATTAATGAAAAGACCGTAACACGTTACATGGGCATTTGTTCTAAGCTTTGGTCCGTTGATGCGAAATTGATTTTACCCCATGGAAAAGCCGTACCTTTAGAGCCACCATCTCTTTCGAAATTTATCCAAAAATTGTCGTCGTCTGACGTATCTAACATCGTCCATGTATCTATAGTTCATAGACATCCCTGATAATACACGTATATGCATTACTACTAAGCTACGATCAGTCTCCCGAATTCATCCTGGATTTCTTTAATTTATGCATTGTGTTTAGGTTCGTATATCTTTCAATGTTAAAGTATTGAATAGCAATATACCTGTTTAGCATATTACGGTTCAATCATGGATAACCTTAACACAATGATATTGCAATTCAGATCTCAGAACCGCAATAAGTTATGTACGGTGTTCCTCGAGTTAATTGACAAAAAATTCACCAGAAAAACTATTGATATTTTCGAATAATATGTGGTCCAAGTATCACGGAATCGATAGTCTGCAAAATTTGTTTTGAATGATTGGTGAATACAGGCCAATTTTTCAAAACGGAAAAATTCACTATTTTTTAAAATACTTAATTTGGTGTCATGTCTCTTCCTCCCCTTTTCTGCTGTAAATAATCACGAAAAATAACGACTAACTTCTTGTGGAAATTTTGCAAGTTACATAAGAATGAAAAAAGATGGAGGATTTATATAAGTAGTATAGAAAATCGAAAAACAACAAAAATTTCGATTTTTTTAGATGGTGAGCCAAGTTATTTTGTCACGCGGAGTGAGCCTAAAAAGCAATTATAAGCCAATTCAGTCATGAAAATCAAAAAAAAATACCTATCATCTTTCATAGAGCTGTTATTATACATCCAAGATGATTTGAAGAGAAATGCAACTTTCGGAACTGAATTGATTCTTCTTACCATACACGCTTTTATGTTGTCTTATTCTGCATGCATGCGCTGTCGACAGCCACAATTTATGTAATTCCGTGATACTTGGACCATGTATCATTCGAAAATATCAACAGTTTTTCTGGTGAAATTTGTCAATTAACTCGAGCTCGGGAACACTTTGTGTGGCTTCTGGCATGGCTGCCGTCGTGTATGGCTGAAGGCCCTCAGCCATATAGCACAGACATATAGCCCTATAGCATAAACACAGACAAATGCATTAATGCAATCTACTAATCCTTCCACGTAAATCTCACTGATTGCAGTTTCCAAATGCTAACCGGCATTTCTATGGAATTCGTTGATATGAAATCCTCTGTAGTAAACCAATTTTCAAATTAGTTTGCGACATCGGATTTCAAATCAAAGAATTCCATAGAAATGGCTGTTAGCATAATACTGAACCTAAAATCTATGACATCAAAAATCTAAGATTTTGATCTGTAAGACTCAAATCTATGATAATTTTCTGCATGACCCTTGCAGCTCAGAACATTAACCCATTTTTGATCGAATTTTTGATTTTTATATTAGCAGTAATTTTGATATATTTTACCTTGGTACATATCGAATTCACTATTTTTTCTGTCGGAATTTCATTATTGCGCTCAATATTTGAAATTCAAATTTTGTTCCATAAGTGGAACTGTGAGCATGAAAGGTAACATTCACTTTGTTCCACAAGTGGAACTGTGAGCATGAAAGGTAACATTCACTTTGTCCTCCACAAGTGGAACTATGAGCTCTGAAGGAACAGTCAATTCAAAGATATTCTCATTGACGTTAAGTTTTCAAAATTTATTGATTGCTTAGAGACAACACAGACGGTGATAAGCAACACATTATAATCAATGAAACGCAATTCAGTTTTCAAATATCAATAGACCATTATCAAACTTAATTTTTTCAATGAAACAACAGAATCAAGAATAAACACAAATTATCTAAACACAAACTAACACTCAGGTTTTAAAAGTTCACTTCAAAATTAGTTTCCAACAGAATGAAAATCAGCAAAACATCTTTCATGCAAATTCACTGAGCATTTCAAACACGTCTTCTTAGTGTTTGCTCGACACAGAGCACACCTGTTCTGTTTAAATGCTGGTCCAATGTCATGATCGCCCACATTGGATTTCCTCAAAGTCAAAGGCACTCGTTTTTCGAGGCTCATGTGCTTTGCTTGTGGAGGTCTTCCTCGACATGGTCGTTTTGTTCGCGCCAGAGACAGATAATTCTGAACGATATTTCTTCGAAACGCAAGTTGATCCAGATCATGTCCAGATTTTCGATGTAATTGCCATGCATTTTGCATCGCCGACTCTATCGCAAATAAAAACAACGGCCACCACCACTTCTTTGAACGAATGGAAGTGGCGTAATATGACATATTCTGGTCCATCCTGTCTACACCGCCCATGTATTTGTTATACTCATGGATCAATCGTGGTTGTTTTATTGTTACCTTTTTCTTCGACGTCGCTGACCATCGGGAAGCTGCAGACATAGGTTCGATGCCGTGTGCCGTGCTGACGACGTGAAAAACTTTATTATCGTTAAAAACAACTACGATGGTCTCAGTACTAGTGTCAACACGATAGTCAAAAGAGCCGCTTGGTTCTTTTTTAAGTTCCTTTTGATCTTTCAATGGGCATTTCTTTGTTCTGTTCGACATGATGGTACCTGTCAAACAAATATTTTGCCGGAGAAGTCGATTACATAACTTCAGCGAAGAAAAGAAACGATCACAATAAATATTGTAGGGAAGATCTGGTACACTTTTTAATAAACGCAAAACTACACTTGCTCCCAATCCAAGCTCAGGATCAATCTGCGATTTACCTTGATAAGGATCAAAATCAATTGAGCAACCTTTCGAGTCACATAAACACCAAATCTTATACCCATATTTCAGAGGCTTATTATGAATGTACTGCTTACCACTGTGTTTGCCGTAATATTTTGCCATTGCTTCATCAACACACAGGTTTTCTGGAATGTGATCCTTGATTAAATTTGAATAAATGGCTCTCAGCTTGTCGAATAAAGGACGAACTTTGGCATACTTGTCGCTTTTATCCAATTGATCATTGTCACTGAAATGTGAATACTTTTTCAGCAGTTCGAAACGAGCTCTGGACATCGCATTACAAACGAAGGAATTTGTTGTTTCAGTATCATCTTCCCACATCATCCTCCATCGTGGAACACTGATGTAACCGGAGATAAAAAGAATTCCGAGAAAAGCACGAATTTCGACCTTGTCAGTCTGAAACGTAAAATCATGGTAGCGCTGCGCAGCATAGATTTTGAACATGTCCACTATCCACTCAATCATTTCATCAGTCATCACCGATTCAAAACATTCAACAGGATTATTTGGAAACTGAAAAGAATTTTCAGTTGGAAAAAGTCCCCACTCTTTTGGATTTAGGTCACGCTTGACCCAGGAGATCACCGACTCTGACACACATGTAGGCACATCAGCATTCGTATGAACCGAAGGTAATTCGTTGATTTCATGTGATCGTGTACAGAAATGTCCTTCAACCGGAGCAGTCAGTTGTCGTCTTGATAAATTGTTCACACTAAAACACTCATCCTCACTCCCACTGTCCTCATCAGACTCTTGGCCGTCACCTGGCGGTTCCATTATAATCTGGGCGCTAGCAATATCATCGTCGTTTTCAATAATGCTGACAACTTCATCGAGCGTGTATCTTTTCGACATCTTAGTTAAAAAATGAAGATAGATAGCGTTTATGCACGGCAATGGAAAGCCTAAATATCAGAGATACCTATTGGCTATCGAGTGACAGGTAATTTCTTTCAACAAGCGCTGTGGTGGCAGACGTCAGATTCCAACGTCATATGAAGGGAAGATATCCATGCACCTATGAGAGTTTCGAAAGGCTTATTCCATCGGTGGCGTAGATATTGCACGTGTGATGACTGATTTTATTCAATCTTTCAACGATCGCTGAGTCAGCAGAAGTAGCTGTTGATAATATCATGTTTCGAAAGTACTGATACCTGTCATGCCCACAGTTCCACAAGTGGAACAAATTTTGAATTTCAAATTTAACAGCGTAGGATCTGTTTCAAGACTCAGATTGCATTAAAGCATAACAACCTCAATACGAACAATACATTTAAAGTGGTATTTCGTTGTTAAACATATTTTTTATATCAGATTAGAAACAAAAAGAAAAAGACGTCTTTAATCTTATGAAATTTTTGGAATAACTCAGGTATTCATGCATTTCAGAAGCATTGTGGTTATGAAGAATGTCATGTTTTAGATTTTATATCATCGGCTGCTTCAATTATTATGTCTAGTATACAAATTTTTATACAATCAATTTTCATTGCCTCTCCAACTTAATTTTAAAATTTTGTTCCACTTCTGGAACTGTGGTCAAAAATGGGTCAAAAATCATCTTTCATAGAGCTGTTATTATACATCCAAGATGATTTGAAGAGAAATGCAACTTTCGGAACTGAATTGATTCTTCTTACCATACACGCTTTTATGTTGTCTTATTCTGCATGCATGCGCTGTCGACAGCCACAATTTATGTAATTCCGTGATACTTGGACCATGTATCATTCGAAAATATCAACAGTTTTTCTGGTGAAATTTTTGTCAATTAACTCGAGCTCGGGAACACTGTGTGTGGCTTCTGGCATGGCTGCCGTCGTGTATGGCTGAAGGCCCTCAGCCATATAGCACAGACATATAGCCCTATAGCATAAACACAGACAAATGCATTAATGCAATCTACTAATCCTTCCACGTAAATCTCACTGATTGCAGTTTCCAAATGCTAACCGGCATTTCTATGGAATTCGTTGATATGAAATCCTCTGTAGTAAACCAATTTTCAAATTAGTTTGCGACATCGGATTTCAAATCAAAGAATTCCATAGAAATGGCTGTTAGCATAATACTGAACCTAAAATCTATGACATCAAAAACCTAAGATTTTGATCTGTAAGACTCAAATCTATGATAATTTTCTGCATGACCCTTGCAGCTCAGAACATTAACCCATTTTTGATCGAATTTTTGATTTTTATATTAGCAGTAATTTTGATATACACTGTAAAAAAGCTCCCACCTAAAAAAATCGAACCTGCATCCTAGCGCCACACACAACATTTTAGAATTTTGGTGAAAAGCGTGAAATGCTGACATAAAAGAGAGAGATAACCCTACCTGCGTGCGCCCTAATAAAACTTTTTGCTTTTTTTTTTTTTTTTTTAGACGAAATAGTCTCTCTTTTTAGTGTGTGATTTAGGAGGTGCTGGTTTAGAGTGTATTTTACCTTGGTACATATCGAATTCACTATTTTTTCTTTCGGAATTTCATTATTGCGCTCAATATTTGAAATTCAAATTTTGTTCCATAAGTGGAACTGTGAGCATGAAAGGTAACATTCACTTTGTTCCACAAGTGGAACTGTGAGCATGAAAGGTAACATTCACTTTGTCCTCCACAAGTGGAACTATGAGCTCTGAAGGAACAGTCAATTCAAAGATATTCTCATTGACGTTAAGTTTTCAAAATTTATTGATTGCTTAGAGACAACACAGACGGTGATAAGCAACACATTATAATCAATGAAACGCAATTCAGTTTTCAAATATCAATAGACCATTATCAAACTTAATTTTTTCAATGAAACAACAGAATCAAGAATAAACACAAATTATCTAAACACAAACTAACACTCAGGTTTTAAAAGTTCACTTCAAAATTAGTTTCCAACAGAATGAAAATCAGCAAAACATCTTTCATGCAAATTCACTGAGCATTTCAAACACGTCTTCTTAGTGTTTGCTCGACACAGAGCACACCTGTTCTGTTTAAATGCTGGTCCAATGTCATGATCGCCCACATTGGATTTCCTCAAAGTCAAAGGCACTCGTTTTTCGAGGCTCATGTGCTTTGCTTGTGGAGGTCTTCCTCGACATGGTCGTTTTGTTCGCGCCAGAGACAGATAATTCTGAACGATATTTCTTCGAAACGCAAGTTGATCCAGATCATGTCCAGATTTTCGATGTAATTGCCATGCATTTTGCATCGCCGACTCTATCGCAAATAAAAACAACGGCCACCACCACTTCTTTGAACGAATGGAAGTGGCGTAATATGACATATTCTGGTCCATCCTGTCTACACCGCCCATGTATTTGTTATACTCATGGATCAATCGTGGTTGTTTTATTGTTACCTTTTTCTTCGACGTCGCTGACCATCGGGAAGCTGCAGACATAGGTTCGATGATGTGTGCCGTGCTGACGACGTGAAAAACTTTATTATCGTTAAAAACAACTACGATGGTCTCAGTACTAGTGTCAACACGATAGTCAAAAGAGCCGCTTGGTTCTTTTTTAAGTTCCTTTTGATCTTTCAATGGGCATTTCTTTGTTCTGTTCGACATGATGGTACCTGTCAAACAAATATTTTGCCGGAGAAGTCGATTACATAACTTCAGCGAAGAAAAGAAACGATCACAATAAATATTGTAGGGAAGATCTGGTACACTTTTTAATAAACGCAAAACTACACTTGCTCCCAATCCAAGCTCAGGATCAATCTGCGATTTACCTTGATAAGGATCAAAATCAATTGAGCAACCTTTCGAGTCACATAAACACCAAATCTTATACCCATATTTCAGAGGCTTATTATGAATGTACTGCTTACCACTGTGTTTGCCGTAATATTTTGCCATTGCTTCATCAACACACAGGTTTTCTGGAATGTGATCCTTGATTAAATTTGAATAAATGGCTCTCAGCTTGTCGAATAAAGGACGAACTTTGGTATACTTGTCGCTTTTATCCAATTGATCATTGTCACTGAAATGTGAATACTTTTTCAGCAGTTCGAAACGAGCTCTGGACATCGCATTACAAACGAAGGAATTTGTTGTTTCAGTATCATCTTCCCACATCATCCTCCATCGTGGAACACTGATGTAACCGGAGATAAAAAGAATTCCGAGAAAAGCACGAATTTCGACCTTGTCAGTCTGAAACGTAAAATCATGGTAGCGCTGCGCAGCATAGATTTTGAACATGTCCACTATCCACTCAATCATTTCATCAGTCATCACCGATTCAAAACATTCAACAGGATTATTTGGAAACTGAAAAGAATTTTCAGTTGGAAAAAGTCCCCACTCTTTTGGATTTAGGTCACGCTTGACCCAGGAGATCACCGACTCTGACACACATGTAGGCACATCAGCATTCGTATGAACCGAAGGTAATTCGTTGATTTCATGTGATCGTGTACAGAAATGTCCTTCAACCGGAGCAGTCAGTTGTCGTCTTGATAAATTGTTCACACTAAAACACTCATCCTCACTCCCACTGTCCTCATCAGACTCTTGGCCGTCACCTGGCGGTTCCATTATAATCTGGGCGCTAGCAATATCATCGTCGTTTTCAATAATGCTGACAACTTCATCGAGCGTGTATCTTTTCGACATCTTAGTTAAAAAATGAAGATAGATAGCGTTTATGCACGGCAATGGAAAGCCTAAATATCAGAGATACCTATTGGCTATCGAGTGACAGGTAATTTCTTTCAACAAGCGCTGTGGTGGCAGACGTCAGATTCCAACGTCATATGAAGGGAAGATATCCATGCACCTATGAGAGTTTCGAAAGGCTTATTCCATCGGTGGCGTAGATATTGCACGTGTGATGACTGATTTTATTCAATCTTTCAACGATCGCTGAGTCAGCAGAAGTAGCTGTTGATAATATCATGTTTCGAAAGTACTGATACCTGTCATGCCCACAGTTCCACAAGTGGAACAAATTTTGAATTTCAAATTTAACAGCGTAGGATCTGTTTCAAGACTCAGATTGCATTAAAGCATAACAACCTCAATACGAACAATACATTTAAAGTGGTATTTCGTTGTTAAACATATTTTTTATATCAGATTAGAAACAAAAAGAAAAAGACGTCTTTAATCTTATGAAATTTTTGGAATAACTCAGGTATTCATGCATTTCAGAAGCATTGTGGTTATGAAGAATGTCATGTTTTAGATTTTATATCATCGGCTGCTTCAATTATTATGTCTAGTATACAAATTTTTATACAATCAATTTTCATTGCCTCTACAACTTAATTTTAAAATTTTGTTCCACTTCTGGAACTGTGGTCAAAAATGGGTCAAAAATCACCTTTCATAGAGCTGTTATTATACATCCAAGATGATTTGAAGAGAAATGCAACTTTCGGAACTGAATTGATTCTTCTTACCATACACGCTTTTATGTTGTCTTATTCTGCATGCATGCGCTGTCGACAGCCACAATTTATGTAATTCCGTGATACTTGGACCATGTATCATTCGAAAATATCAACAGTTTTTCTGGTGAAATTTGTCAATTAACTCGAGCTCGGGAACACTGTGTGTGGCTTCTGGCATGGCTGCCGTCGTGTATGGCTGAAGGCCCTCAGCCATATAGCACAGACATATAGCCCTATAGCATAAACACAGACAAATGCATTAATGCAATCTACTAATCCTTCCACGTAAATCTCACTGATTGCAGTTTCCAAATGCTAACCGGCATTTCTATGGAATTCGTTGATATGAAATCCTCTGTAGTAAACCAATTTTCAAATTAGTTTGCGACATCGGATTTCAAATCAAAGAATTCCATAGAAATGGCTGTTAGCATAATACTGAACCTAAAATCTATGACATCAAAAATCTAAGATTTTGATCTGTAAGACTCAAATCTATGATAATTTTCTGCATGACCCTTGCAGCTCAGAACATTAACCCATTTTTGATCGAATTTTTGATTTTTATATTAGCAGTAATTTTGATATATTTTACCTTGGTACATATCGAATTCACTATTTTTTCTGTCGGAATTTCATTATTGCGCTCAATATTTGAAATTCAAATTTTGTTCCATAAGTGGAACTGTGAGCATGAAAGGTAACATTCACTTTGTTCCACAAGTGGAACTGTGAGCATGAAAGGTAACATTCACTTTGTCCTCCACAAGTGGAACTATGAGCTCTGAAGGAACAGTCAATTCAAAGATATTCTCATTGACGTTAAGTTTTCAAAATTTATTGATTGCTTAGAGACAACACAGACGGTGATAAGCAACACATTATAATCAATGAAACGCAATTCAGTTTTCAAATATCAATAGACCATTATCAAACTTAATTTTTTCAATGAAACAACAGAATCAAGAATAAACACAAATTATCTAAACACAAACTAACACTCAGGTTTTAAAAGTTCACTTCAAAATTAGTTTCCAACAGAATGAAAATCAGCAAAACATCTTTCATGCAAATTCACTGAGCATTTCAAACACGTCTTCTTAGTGTTTGCTCGACACAGAGCACACCTGTTCTGTTTAAATGCTGGTCCAATGTCATGATCGCCCACATTGGATTTCCTCAAAGTCAAAGGCACTCGTTTTTCGAGGCTCATGTGCTTTGCTTGTGGAGGTCTTCCTCGACATGGTCGTTTTGTTCGCGCCAGAGACAGATAATTCTGAACGATATTTCTTCGAAACGCAAGTTGATCCAGATCATGTCCAGATTTTCGATGTAATTGCCATGCATTTTGCATCGCCGACTCTATCGCAAATAAAAACAACGGCCACCACCACTTCTTTGAACGAATGGAAGTGGCGTAATATGACATATTCTGGTCCATCCTGTCTACACCGCCCATGTATTTGTTATACTCATGGATCAATCGTGGTTGTTTTATTGTTACCTTTTTCTTCGACGTCGCTGACCATCGGGAAGCTGCAGACATAGGTTCGATGCCGTGTGCCGTGCTGACGACGTGAAAAACTTTATTATCGTTAAAAACAACTACGATGGTCTCAGTACTAGTGTCAACACGATAGTCAAAAGAGCCGCTTGGTTCTTTTTTAAGTTCCTTTTGATCTTTCAATGGGCATTTCTTTGTTCTGTTCGACATGATGGTACCTGTCAAACAAATATTTTGCCGGAGAAGTCGATTACATAACTTCAGCGAATAAAAGAAACGATCACAATAAATATTGTAGGGAAGATCTGGTACACTTTTTAATAAACGCAAAACTACACTTGCTCCCAATCCAAGCTCAGGATCAATCTGCGATTTACCTTGATAAGGATCAAAATCAATTGAGCAACCTTTCGAGTCACATAAACACCAAATCTTATACCCATATTTCAGAGGCTTATTATGAATGTACTGCTTACCACTGTGTTTGCCGTAATATTTTGCCATTGCTTCATCAACACACAGGTTTTCTGGAATGTGATCCTTGATTAAATTTGAATAAATGGCTCTCAGCTTGTCGAATAAAGGACGAACTTTGGCATACTTGTCGCTTTTATCCAATTGATCATTGTCACTGAAATGTGAATACTTTTTCAGCAGTTCGAAACGAGCTCTGGACATCGCATTACAAACGAAGGAATTTGTTGTTTCAGTATCATCTTCCCACATCATCCTCCATCGTGGAACACTGATGTAACCGGAGATAAAAAGAATTCCGAGAAAAGCACGAATTTCGACCTTGTCAGTCTGAAACGTAAAATCATGGTAGCGCTGCGCAGCATAGATTTTGAACATGTCCACTATCCACTCAATCATTTCATCAGTCATCACCGATTCAAAACATTCAACAGGATTATTTGGAAACTGAAAAGAATTTTCAGTTGGAAAAAGTCCCCACTCTTTTGGATTTAGGTCACGCTTGACCCAGGAGATCACCGACTCTGACACACATGTAGGCACATCAGCATTCGTATGAACCGAAGGTAATTCGTTGATTTCATGTGATCGTGTACAGAAATGTCCTTCAACCGGAGCAGTCAGTTGTCGTCTTGATAAATTGTTCACACTAAAACACTCATCCTCACTCCCACTGTCCTCATCAGACTCTTGGCCGTCACCTGGCGGTTCCATTATAATCTGGGCGCTAGCAATATCATCGTCGTTTTCAATAATGCTGACAACTTCATCGAGCGTGTATCTTTTCGACATCTTAGTTAAAAAATGAAGATAGATAGCGTTTATGCACGGCAATGGAAAGCCTAAATATCAGAGATACCTATTGGCTATCGAGTGACAGGTAATTTCTTTCAACAAGCGCTGTGGTGGCAGACGTCAGATTCCAACGTCATATGAAGGGAAGATATCCATGCACCTATGAGAGTTTCGAAAGGCTTATTCCATCGGTGGCGTAGATATTGCACGTGTGATGACTGATTTTATTCAATCTTTCAACGATCGCTGAGTCAGCAGAAGTAGCTGTTGATAATATCATGTTTCGAAAGTACTGATACCTGTCATGCCCACAGTTCCACAAGTGGAACAAATTTTGAATTTCAAATTTAACAGCGTAGGATCTGTTTCAAGACTCAGATTGCATTAAAGCATAACAACCTCAATACGAACAATACATTTAAAGTGGTATTTCGTTGTTAAACATATTTTTTATATCAGATTAGAAACAAAAAGAAAAAGACGTCTTTAATCTTATGAAATTTTTGGAATAACTCAGGTATTCATGCATTTCAGAAGCATTGTGGTTATGAAGAATGTCATGTTTTAGATTTTATATCATCGGCTGCTTCAATTATTATGTCTAGTATACAAATTTTTATACAATCAATTTTCATTGCCTCTCCAACTTAATTTTAAAATTTTGTTCCACTTCTGGAACTGTGGTCAAAAATGGGTCAAAAATCATCTTTCATAGAGCTGTTATTATACATCCAAGATGATTTGAAGAGAAATGCAACTTTCGGAACTGAATTGATTCTTCTTACCATACACGCTTTTATGTTGTCTTATTCTGCATGCATGCGCTGTCGACAGCCACAATTTATGTAATTCCGTGATACTTGGACCATGTATCATTCGAAAATATCAACAGTTTTTCTGGTGAAATTTGTCAATTAACTCGAGCTCGGGAACACTGTGTGTGGCTTCTGGCATGGCTGCCGTCGTGTATGACTGAAGGCCCTCAGCCATATAGCACAGACATATAGCCCTATAGCATAAACACAGACAAATGCATTAATGCAATCTACTAATCCATCCACGTAAA
Organism: Prostheceraeus crozeri; assembly: GCA_907163375.1. Taxonomy (NCBI): domain Eukaryota; kingdom Metazoa; phylum Platyhelminthes; order Polycladida; family Euryleptidae; genus Prostheceraeus; species Prostheceraeus crozeri. The sequence continues at coordinate 341,445 of CAJQUW010013290.1, read as the reverse complement.
TCTCACTGATTGCAGTTTCCAAATGCTAACCGGCATTTCTATGGAATTCGTTGATATGAAATCCTCTGTAGTAAACCAATTTTCAAATTAGTTTGCGACATCGGATTTCAAATCAAAGAATTCCATAGAAATGGCTGTTAGCATAATACTGAACCTAAAATCTATGACATCAAAAATCTAAGATTTTGATCTGTAAGACTCAAATCTATGATAATTTTCTGCATGACCCTTGCAGCTCAGAACATTAAAGTACCATTATGTCAAGCTTGAGATAGCTGCGAGTCCAAATTGTGAACCATAGGAATCACCTCAATGCCATTTTCACTTGGAATGCGAAGATTGAGGGTGAAATGCTCCTACCCCAACTGTATTACATAGCAAAATTAGACTGCCTTAATTAAGAAATCTGGAGAAAAGTCCTTCTGATTGATGGTATGTTTTATATTAAATTGGCAAGGCCTTTCAGCCGTCATCGATGGTCTTCTTCTTAATTATGACAAGTCCTTTATTCGACGAAAAACTGTCTTAATTATGCAATTAAGGCCGTAAATAGCTTATAATTTTTTACTCGTAAACTTTGTGGGCTATGTACATGCAAAAGATTTTTCTGGGCTATCTTTTGCAGATCAAAATCGTGATTTTTTAATGTCATAGATTTTGGGTTCAGTAAGAATGCATCCTTTCAAATGATCAGGCTAAATCGTCTGGCGCCGACGTTTTAGGCTGTTATTTGTTAACGAACTGTACCAGTTTTCGAATTATACAAAGCTTAATGTTTCAGCAAAATCATTTTGTTGATTATTGAGGTCTTTTTCAGATGAATTGAATTCTTTCTTGAATGTATTGAAATATTTCAACTAGGGTGCATACCGAGATAAATTGACTCTCGCATTTCAAATTTTTTTCAGTTTTTTTGAGAATTACACAATAATTCATAGACCTGTTTGAACAACATATGTGATTTTAACAGCAAGCCTATTTTCATTTTTTTAATTCTTGAATTCTAAAACTTCTGGTGGTTTAATGAGATCGCTCGAGACTTCACATGTGACATGATTTTCCGAAAATTTATCTCTTTTATCATCAAAGTTTGAGATACGATGTGCAGCCTATATACATCAATGACTCTCCTTCTGAAAAGAATTTCAAGTACAAAGAATTGGAAAAGTGAAAAATAGGCATATTGGGATGGTAATAATATGAAATAACCAAGTAAGTAGGGAGTATAGATATCGTATCGAAAGATAATAGCTCATAAGACATAACTTATAAAATCAATTCATTTTTTGCATCTTGTAACAATTTCGTCACCGGTACCAGAAACTGAAGACGTTTTCATTAAAGATGTATGTACATCTAGTAAAGATAGCATGTAGAGTGGTGGACTGAACATGATGGTTGATATTACCGGTCTGTTGAGAGTTCACATACATTACCCCATATACGTACATGGGAGAACATTGCAAGTCATTCAGTTCATTTATATCAAGTATTACCATAGCATAGGACTTACCTATCAAAGACTGCATATACTGTATATGCACAATACACATGTATGCCAGGTATTAGGAACGTCGCATTTACAATTTTTTCATCTTTCTGATTTATTTGTTACATTATCTCATAATAAAAGAGACTTGAGAAACGGCCAGAACTATACGTAATCCTGCTTTCAAAACTACGTTCGGTGTTAAGGTGCTCAAAACTACGTTCGGTGCTTCGTTTTAGGATATAAAAATTTTCTTTTAAATCATATTTTGTAACAATTGAAAATTAACTAGTCATCAGCTTGTTTTTTTTTTTAATTTTGTTACCTTGACGCACTTTGCTACGTTGAATTATCATTTCCGCTGAAAATGACTCGCCGTAAAATGAAAAGTTTGCATGAGTCCAGGCTTTCCCTGGACTTCCCCCTGGACTTTTTTGTGAATAAATGTTTTTTTGCTAACCTTCGATCTTAATCTACATCTGGCTAATTCAGTTTTCAAATTACCCACTCAAAATTTCGTTGAATATAGGTATTAGTTATTTGGATCATGACATTCGTCACATTAAGTTTCTATTTTTTAAAAGAAATCAAATGATTTCTAGATTAAAAATTTCTAGATTATGATTTTTTTGAAAATCATAAATTCATATAAAGTGTCTTCAATAGTTAAATTATCAATATTTGACTTTCAGGTAATGAAAGACATATTTGCCAACCCAAACATCCTGAAAGCTTGTCAAGCAGAAAATCGTCTTAGACAGCTGCAAGACTATCATAGAGAGCTAGACTTCTGTCAAAAAGCTCTGAATAATTACCTTCATGCAAAGAGAAATGCATTTCCTCGATTCTTTTTCATTTCTGATGATGAGTTGCTTAGCATTCTCGGGACGACAGATCCTAGAGGCGTTCAAGAGCATGTCATTAAAGTGAGTCCTTGCATTTCCATTGATACCTCTCGTTAAAATTTCTCATTTTGTATCCATTATGAAAAATTTTATCTTTTCGTAAGTTATGTTGACAAATATTTCTGTTTTTTCTGAACTCTGTCTATTCAGTTTGAATTGGGGTATCAGAATTAATTCATATCTATGATTTCTTGTTTTATGACAACAAGTAGCCCAGTGGCGACCAATGACCGAAACATGCACATCATAGTCTAGCTCACAGAGGTCGGATTATTAGCTTTCTTTACTACCTTAGCATAGAGAGGACAGAAGATATCTCCAACAATTATCTGTAACGGTTACAAGCTGAAATCAAATCATAGTCATCCCTATGAATGTAACAGTGAAAGTGAAAGTTTTTCCAAATCTGTCAATGGAGTGATTAGAGAAGGAAAAACTTGCAATATCTTGATCAAAACTTTTAGTGGACGCGTCCGCTTATCTGACTGACCGGCCAAATTCCTCTCATATACTTCCCATCATGGTGACTTGTCGCTAAAATGATATCCAGCATCAGCTATTGAGAGCAAAAGTTCTGAAAAGTTGCATGAACATCTGATAAACCGTGAAAATGAGTGATCTGCAGCATGAGCAAGGTATCTTCTATGTTCAAGAAAGAAAATTCGTTCAATAGAATTAATTTTATCTTTAATAATTAATTGATTATTACAAAGCGTAATCACATTATATAAAAATAAATTGTAATAAATATTGAAATGATAATAGGATCAGATAATTTTTAATTTTTGAAAGGCAATGACATGACTGGTGATTGGAGGTGAAATCAGAAAAACGCCTGTAGAATCTTTTGAGGCATACTGTAATAATCTTGTTGCTCAGGATCGTCTGCTACGGATTGTGAAGATCAAGCATGTAAAAATGAGAACGAAAATAATAAATCTGTGACTACACGATCAACTTTTGTAATTTTCATTAATGTGGTCTACAGACTTTGTTAACGTTCCATTTTCATTAATCTTCAGGTAAGTGAGAATTCTAAGTTGAATCCTATTGTGCGTAAAATTGTTGGATTATACGGCATTTACTTAAGACGTTAACTTAAGATAAAGACAGATAGGTTCTGAACTGGACCTCCTCTGAACTGGAGTCCAGACAGGTGCCATCATAGTTCTCTTGTAATTACAATAATAATCGTATATTTTCATAGAATGCCACAATAATGAAAATCGTGTGGCCACAGAAATACAAAGTGAAAAGACCGATGCGAGAAGACAACATCATAAACAAAAGAAACAAACATAAAATTATCACATAAAAACTGCTATTCGCCAGTTGAATCATATTGACAATGAAAGATTTCGATCTTTGAGTACGCCTGATGATGGAAAGGCGATAAGTTCTCGGAAATCGATTTTGATCAGGTGTCAAGTAGTGAAGGGGATGAAGCTCTTCTTTGATTAAAATTCTGAAAAGACGCATGCCGAACATTAAACGATGATATTCTAGTGAAATGAAATTGGAACAGTTGCAATCAGAATCACCGCATATGACTTTGTGAGCTCTTCTTTGAATTCTTTCAATAGAGTCTTGCTGTTGAATTTGCAACTTCACAAAAAGAGGCGCAGCATATTTTAATACACTTCGAACACAGCAAGTTCCGGAGTGTCGAGGAAAGTCTTTAATTGACGAATTATTGATAATTTACACGACGCCTTCTTTGTCACATCCGATATACAGTATGCTGTTTCCATTTTAAAGATTCATCGAACGTCACTGCCAAGAATTTTACTTCAAATTTGACAGGAATGTCGGCTAAGGCAAAGTGAGAAAAGTCATGTGTTCTCGAAAGTTTAAAAAACATCTGGCTGCATTTATCACTTCTGATAGTCATTTCGTTGGAAGATGTCCAATTACGAATATTGGTCAACTCAGGTTGAATAGGACTTTCAACACCGTTCTTTGCTATTTTGACAATGATCATAGAGTCATCAGCATATTTCAGAAGTATATTCATTGTTCGACTGGTTCATAATGTGCAGATCATTGACATAATGCCCAAATAGTAAGGCTCCCTAAGTGATGATCCCTGAGGGATTCCACTCAAAACAGAAATGACACCTTTACGAAGATTTTTCCATCTGATTCTTTGGCTCCTTGATTACAAGTAGTTAGAAATAAAACTCACGACGAAAGGATTTATGCAGTCGGCAATCATTTTATTTATTGATAAGTTGTAAGAAATTTTATCAAATCCTCTGCACTGATCAATTGATAACATGTGACAGCGTAAGACATCCTTCTCTTGCAAGGCAGACGAAATAAAATTCTCAGCTGCTATTAGGGCACATGTCGTGGAACTGGTCGTTCGATAACCATATTGTTGGTTGTTGATTCTACTTGATAGACAATTACTAACGAATCTCAAAAGCTCTTCAAAAATACGTTCGAGAATCGGCAATAATGATATAAGACGCAAATGATCAATTTGTGGAGACTTAGTTTTGGTGATCAATACTACGTCAGCAGTTTTTCATCGTTGAGGAATATTGGCATTAGTTAAACGACATATTATAAAGTCTAATTAAAGGCACAGCAATGATGCTTGACAATTTGGGCCACACAACAGAGGAGATGCAATCTGATCCAGGATTGTTTTTAGGAGAAATGTTTCCTAACATATTTTGGACTTTCAATTCAGAAAATTCAAAAGGTATGACGAAAGGGTACTGAACATCGCCTAGTGGATCTTCAACGAATTCTTTACTGCGATTATCATTAATAATATCCATGATCTCTAAGATATACCTATTTGCAGCCATTTGATTTAGTATCACCAACACTCATGACAATCCTTTTTTACTTCCCAAATAGATTTTTTCAACTTGAGAAGATTACTCCAATCTTTCTTGGCAAAGTAAAATAATAACTTTCTCTCGATAGTGAATAATCATTAGCCAATCACGATTTCGATATGCAGCATATCCTTTGTTTCACCTTTTGTCAATCCACGGTTTGTCAACGTTCGAAGATTTTACCACATGAAGAGGTAGTAGATCAATAGCTCTACGTAGGTGGTCACAGAAAAATTCACAGGAAGCATCTAGATCAAGTGATGTTATTAAAGTCCAATCAATAGAATGCAAGTTTTTGACATGCCAGTTTGAGATTGGATTCACGGAAGTCTATGACTTTTCGCTGTTGTTCTGACTGTTGATCCATACCAAGAATGGGAGTAAGTAATACCAAGTTGTGATCACTAGAATACCAATCGTTGGAAGAATAACAAGTTTCCGATAGAAGTCAAACACATTCACTGGAATTAGAATCAAGTCCGATATACTATCATATTTTGTAGGGACATTTACTTGATTTTCAAGATCAAAACCACATTCAAATGATGACCATGACACATGATTAAAATCTCCTGCGATAAAGATAGCGTAATTAGCATTTGAGTTGCCAAATCATCAATAATATCCACATGTGATAGCACAGAGAGAATTCACGATCAGCACTAATCGATCCACCATTAGGGAAATAAAGCGTTAGAATACAACAAAATTTTCGATGGGTGATTCACAAGATGAGAATTTCAAAATCAAAATCCGTAGTTTCATTTGGTAACACTGTAGCATTATATTAATCACGGATCCAACAGCAGGTGCCACCTCCTTGTTTTTCAGAAGTCCTGTTGGACCGAAAATGTTATAGCCATGTAAAGAAATAAGTTACAACCTGAAAAAGAATTACAAACTGACCGTGATTCAATAATGCAGACGAAATCGGGTGATGAACAATTCAAAAATAGACGCAATTCATGAATTTAACACAACGATGGAAATGACTTTTCTGTACGTCGTCATTTAAGAAAACTTGAGAATGATTTTACCGCCGCGAAAGACAACATCCTCTCCATTGTTCTTTCTAGCGTCGAATTCTTGAATTCTTCGATTTCTGTCAGCCTCAATTTACAACTTAGTTTTGTCATGTCGAACGCATATTTTATTGTGGCAAGCTTCATTGAAAGACTTCAATTTGTTGTCGTTAGTAAGACAAACATCTTGATCTGAGCGAAAGGAGATTTTAATTGGACTGTGTTTGGTACCACGTTTACCGATAGTAGTTAGATTTTTCCCACTTGAGGCGCACCCGGTTCATGATTTGGCCCTCTGCTCTATTTGAAGAGGAGTTGGTTCATGATTTGGACCTATTTGAGGCGCAGTGGTTCGTATTTTGGCCCTATTTGAGGCGCAGTGGTTCGTATTTTGGCCCTATTTGAGGCGCAGTGGTTCGTATTTTGGCCCTTTTGAGGGGCAGTGGTTCGTATTTTGGCCCTTTTGAGGCGCAGCGGTTCGTATTTTGGCCCTTTTGAGTCGCGGAAGATCGTATTTGTCCTGTTTAAGTCCACTAGGATCGTGTTTTGGCCTCTTTAGGTGCAGTAGGATAGAGATTTGGCAGGAAGGTTCTGGATGGAAGGTCGGAAAGGATGTCGGGAGGTGGCCGAGCATGTGATGGTAACCAGACCAAAGGAGAGACCGGTGCAGGGTGGAAAGTTGGACAGAAGGCGGTAGGAGAGAGTGGAGTTGGAAAGACAGTCCGGTGCAGGTAGGAGAGAGAAGCTGACAAGCAGAGTTTGTCCAAAGTGGGTCATGTTTTGAGGCATGTCGTGCAGAAGTGGACGTGTTTTGTCCGCGGTGTGCCCAACTTTTGACTGCAAGAATTGACAGGAGAACAGGATTTTTCTAAGGGCTTTGGACGTTTTGGGATGAGAAAGATCATATTTCGGGCTGAAAAGTGAACGGATGGACAAACCGAGGCCAGATTCGGACTCTACGTGACATTTTACATCGGTAAGGTGATTTTCAAGTCAATCGGAGAGAAAAAGTTCTGACTCCCCACCCCCCTCCTGTCAGACTTCCAACTTGGGTGGGTGTGATCGTAGAGTCGTGCCCTAGCTCATGTGAAAGCTGAAAGTGAGCTAAATGCAGTGAAAAGCATCGTTTGTCCAAGTCTTCCTTGGTTTAGAGTGGAGAGTGACTTTAAGATTTCAGGAATCTCCGAAAACGACAGAGTTAGGAAAGTGAAAGTTTTGGATGTTTTGGGATGAGAAAGGTCATATTTCGGGGTGAATGAGTGTCCGGATGGACAAACCGAGGCCAGATTCGGACTCTACGTGACATTTTACATCGGTAAGGTGATTTTCAAGTCAATCGGAGAGAAAAAGTTCTGACCCCCCTCTGGACAGTGACTTCAATCTTGGCTTGTAGGGATCGTAGAGAGTCGTGTGATAGCTCGTTTGAAAGCTAGGAGTTTCGAAAGTTTGAGATCGAAATGTTGATTTTTGGAAAATCGCGAAAAAACGACAGAGTTAGAAATTTAAGAAAATGGCTCTAACTTTTGAACGCAGCATCGTATGAGAAATCTGAGACCAGATTTGGAATCCTCGTGACATTTTACAACTGAAGAGTTGGGTTTTGAGGGTCGTGGGAGTGAAATATAATTTTCGAATTTTTTATGGTTCGAATTTTTTGATTTTTGATGATGAATAGCGGAGGATTGGAAGTGAGTAAAGACGTCGGGTTTCTTTTAGTGGAAACACCGCACTTTGTTCTCTAGGATCCTACCTTTTCAGATCTGTGGAAGGTTTCGTTTCCAAATGAGAGCTTGTTTAAAATAGAATTTTTACACATTTTCCAAGATTTTTGAGATTGCGTCATCAGCTGATCGCCACAAACTATATAAGTGGAGTCTCTACTTGTGGGAATCAGTTCTCCTCCCGACTTGGTTGGGGTAGGTGAACTCCGGAGCTCCGATGATAGCATCGGAAATTCCAAAATCATTTCATTACTGATATCAGCTAAGGCAGACTTATAGGTTAGCCAGGAGATTACCTTAGTCCCCAGGCCATAAAGGACTCCAAAACTTTAAAGGCTTGTAACTTTGCTTCTACAAGTACTTTTGACCGTTCTCGCCCATTCCTTATTCATCAAACATCCACTATAAAGAAGAGATGTTACTTTACGTTTCACATTTGCCTTTCGCAAGTGTCGGATGCATGGTACGGAGAGTTTCGGTGTAATATTCCAATGACAGGGTGTTCCTTCGGGACGGCGGTGAAGTCCGTAGCGATGAGTACTGCACTGGACGTTGGCAATTATAATCCTTGTGAAACCTCTCTGCGTCATGTTTCCAAGTGGTTGCCTTTCGTCTCAACGTTGTACTCTGACCGCCAGGGCGACATTTAGCTATCTGCCACAGGTTGCCTTTATAAAATCTCCATTGCACTGAGTACCTTAACACTCTCCCGTAAGTTAACCATAGGTAACTCATACATGTGAGAATGAACCATGAGTTCTTTTGAGAACTGCCTCTATCACCGAGGCTAAATGATGAAGGGATGAAACGGGAGGACACCCTTGCACCACATGCAACACACAACAGTCTTCTCTCTTCTGTAGCATTCAATCTCTTATCATGCGAATGAAAAGTCGTGTTAGATGACTGTTTACTGCAATAAAGTTGAAAGTAACGTATTGGCATGAAGAATAAATCGGTGTTTCGTAAATGAGTACACTCCAAACTTGTAACGTGCTTCGTTGTAGGAATGTTAACCAACGTTAAATTCATGAACGTTAAAGTAAAACTCAGAATGTAACATCAACGTGCTATGTTTTCATGAAATTACCAACGTTGAATGATGGAGATGAAGAGTCAACATTCGATGCACACAACAGTGAATCAACTAGAATAAATCAAACCTGCTCATCACGTTTCATAAACGCTAGGTGTGATCATGTGAAGACTTAATCAAAGACTCATACGTATGTGGGAGATGCAACATTCAGATTGAAAAAGTAGAAACGTCTTGATGGTTTGCAATCACGAAAGGTGAATGCACAAACACTGTTTCGTCAATCAGTACCGCCTGTGTTATAAAAGTGTATTGAAAGATTTAATTTGACTCATGTGAAATTCGTAAACATCAAGGTTGTTAGAGTTAAACACTAATATCCGCGGTGTAAGAACCCAAGGGTTCAATGCACTGCGTTACCAGCAGTGACAATGAATTTTATGTTGGTCAAACTTTCATGTAGATCATGATAGTGCTAGCGCTGTATTCCAGTCACTTTTAAAGTGTCGTAGAAGCTCTGTAGAAACGAAGAAGCGTATAAGTTTTAGATGCAGTTCAACTTTACAGAATGACTGCAGATAGACATGGTTCAAATCAAAAACAACTTCGTGTTGGTTTGTAGAGGTGGATGATTGCATATGTCAAAGTATTAGCTAAAACTCTTGTCGTTGAAATATCAAAGATTAGTTTTATGAGGAAGGTGCATCACTTCGTTTTCAATGAACAAACACATGTAAGATGTGAAACTATACACAAGTCTGTGAATGAAGTTAAAACGACAGAGTAACATAACTCTCAGTCTGGTCGGTTTGAATATCTCATACTATAAAGTTTGAACAGTATTGAACATCAAGTCACGTCTCTTCACATTAAATATGAGTAAGCTAAGAACGTTATGCGTTAGGTATGTAAATGTGTGTTGTATTGAAATGATAGAATGTAACTTGTAAGTTGAGTGAGTTGTTTTCATGTGCGTTGCAAATCGAAATAATAGAATCAAATGTGTAAGCTGAAGCGTGTCTCATTCTAAACTAAGCGTGCTTTGGAAATCAGAATTTGTGTAGTATCGAAATGACAGCATCAAATGTGTAAACTGAAACGTGCATGGAGTTAGTTGTTTCATTCTAAATTAAGTGTGCGTTGCAAATCAAAACTTGCATTGATAGAATCAACATTGAAGCATGTATCATTTCAAACTAACTGTGTTACTGGAAGTCAACGTTAAGTGAATGTAGACGATAAATTTATAAATGACATTACATCTTAGGGTTCCACACATTAGATGTTTCGTTGTGGGAATCAAAATTTGGAGTGAGGCTAGATACACTGAGACTAAACCTACATAGGAAGTAACCATCAATGGTTTTAGGGTGAAGCAGTTACATTGATGCCAGTGAAATCAGATGATGTCACTGCAAACACTTCTGCTATAGGATAATTGTACACTGCAGCCCTATGACTTCAGTCGGTTACTAAACCGATGCGGTTGCTTCTAAAACAAATGTCTCCCTGATAAAAAATCAACTCCATCACTATAGGATCACTGAATGCTTCAGAGTGTTCAACACATTTCCACTCACGAATGCAGTGAGAGAACTCAGAATGGGTTGGTCGCTTATATTCATGTCAGGTTGGATGTCATAGGTCTTGAAGAAAGTAGCAAGCGCAGATGAGAGTTTCAGGCAATGATAGAGTGAGGTAGTGTGGAAACATGTCTTATGCAGTTGAGTTTGACAATGAGTTCTGCTCCTTGGGCTTTCATCGATAAAGTCTTCGAGGTAAAGTGCGCGACTACATCATTTATTTTCACAATGAGTGTGCCGACTTAGGGCTTGCAACTGGAAAGGGATACTTAGTGTTTCAACAACTGATGAAAAACATGAAAGACAAGTATGTGAAGGGGCGTCTCGTAGCAGAAATTGAATTTGAGAAAACGAAAGGTGAATACATTGGTGAACGTGAGTGTTTTCACTTTGCATCATATTCTGCAGAGTGTATATATGATCCGGATGATTTCTATCACCGGCACATGGCAAAGGTTGCCTCGCGTTTGGAAACATTTCATGAACATGGTTCAAACTTGCTACTGTGTCGCATCAAGCATATTCATATTCAACTGAATGTGCTAGATTGAGTCATTGAACTGTATAACTCTATCATGAATCATGATGTCAGGATATAAGCCATTGGTTTTGCTAATTAATCGTGTTCAATATTTAACGTTGGTTGTCATTCTTCAGAGGTACACGTTCGGACATGATCCTGCGGATACATGTGAGACACGAATTCTCTACATTTTATACCTTCATTCATCATGCTGGATTGGCAGTGTATCTGGAGACCAACACATGCATTATGACCACAGTAAGCTGAAATGATCTTTGACATGACTGCATGTCTCGTAGAAGACATCTCATTTGCTGAATACTATTGCATTTTGTATGAGGAAGTTACCTACAGCGCAAAATAACATTCGAAGTGCATTGTAGCCTCCATGCACATGGACCCTTTCCTTCTGGATCGTCAACAGCGAATATTGTGAATGCCGTGCTGCTAGACATTTTAATAGTTGTTCATTGTAACATCAGTTTCGAAAGATGACGTTTGTATTGAAGTACTTTATGTTTGTGTAAACGCGAATTTAGACTCTCCTACGTTGAATGCAATTTAAGTGACCGTGCTTGTCTTTTCTATCTGAATTTATGGTGAAACTTAGCAGCGATGGCCAATGTGGATGGTTTAGATAATGTCAAATCCGGTTTTCAACAGCCATGTATTGACAAGTTCACAAATCAAACATTAACGATAACTGCGCATTGACTCGTGATGTGCAAACCTTCCGCAGGTTCTTTTTCGCGCTTGGAGACCTTGACTTGAAGTAAGTGTAGATATGGAGGACGCTATAACTAAAGTACTCTTGTCTTCAAAAGTTAAATTTGAAGGCAGAGTTTTGTGAAGCTTTACGTTCAACAGTTGTGTGTAAGTAAGAGTTACAAGCGCTGCAATGTAAAATCTAGGGCATATAGAATGTAGGCAATAGCATACTAAAGTAACAGCCATTCACTCTAAATCAATGTTTACATCGCTTTCTTGATTACACCATGTCTTAACCAACGAAGTGTTGTAAGAGATGGATCATGGCTTATGGAAAGGAATGGTTATAATTACATCTGTAAATCGTCGCTTTTTTGACTAACTAACGTATCTGAAATTTCATAATTTTTCCCGAAGGGGTCGAAGAAAAAACCCGAAGCGGTTGAGTGAAAAAAATATTTTGAAGTCTTTTTTAAATTCAAATATTCCCATTTTAACGAAATAGCGTAACTGAAATTTTATCATTTCGATGATCAACTTATTATTCCCTAACTAGCGTAAGTGTCAGATACGTTACATCGTCAAAAAGAAAAAATGAATTTTCACACTTTGATATAGCAAACGTATCTGTTTTCTTTCCTTTGAAGTGCAATGAATTGTTGTTCTTTTTCTATGGTATCTAAATTTGGTCATTCTCACACGTCTCGAGACTCCGTGCTTAGTCATAGATAGCTAGGAATTTTGAAATTTGAACACATCGCTATAAACCTAACCTTCTGTCATTCACTTACTTCGATCACCCGACTAATGATGCCAGCGAAACGAAGAAGGAGAATTAATGCTTCTGACATTGCTACTATTTTATGTGCATATTCTTCGACCGAAGACAGTGATTGTGATCCTTGTTACATACCAAATTCTAAAAATACAAGTGATGCGTCCGAAGTCAGTGGTGATTATGAGATCATAGATGCAAGAGACGACACGGAGCCGGACTTATCAATGCATGAAGTGAACAGGAGTCTACAAGAAAACTCTGATACATCTCAAGTCAAGTCTACATCAATTCGCGGGCGACCTCGGAAAAGGAAATATCGAAAGGCTGTCGATAAAGTCAAGAAGTGTACCGGGAAGAAATATTTTGATTATAAAGATAAAGAAGTAGCACAAAGAACGATAAAAAGTGGATGTGGAAGTAAATGTCCAAGACAGTGTCACACTAAATTTTCTGCGGATGATAGAAAAGTTATTTTTAATGACTTTTGGAAGTCAGGCAGCACGGATATCCAAAGAAATTTTATTGCTCGCACGACAGTCGAGAAAGATACGGAAAGAAAAACAGTCAAAGCGACTACATCGAGACGCCGGAAGACCTGTGAGCATTTCCTATACAAGGATGGTCTTCTGGTCATCGTCTGCCAACGTTTCTATCTTGATACATAAAGTATTTCGCAGCAGTGGGTCAGAACAACTCTACGGAAAACTTCATCTGCTACTGGGATGGTCGAAAATGATATGAGAGGAAAAAGAAGTGATCCGAGAGTCGGTGAATTCCTCGAAGAGAGACATGAAATGCAGCAGTTTCTCGAAAGTCTACCAATGATGCTTTCCCACTATTGTCGCAGTGAATCGAATAGACTATACCTCCCTCCTGATTTTACTATAAAAAAATGCTATCAATTATATAAAGAATCACGGTCAGAATCTGGTGAAGCTGTGGGCTCTTACAATATAATGTATAATGTACGATGTTTTCAAATCTTTGAATATCTCCATTCATCATCCAAAAAAAGATCAGTGTAGTAGCTGCGCAAAGTATCTCAATTCCCCAAATCCAAAAACAGAAGAAGAATATGCCAAACACGAACGACATCTATCTTTCAAAGACGAAGCAAGGATAAGAAAGGAAGAAGCCAAAGTGATTGGAGAAATTGATGACAAAGCTTTAGCTATTGTGTTTGACTTTGAAGGCATTCTTATGTGTCCTAAAGGAGAAGTATCTACATTTTTCTATTCAAGGAGACTAAATTGCATGAATTTTACTATATTCGATCTTGTAGAAAAGAAGGGCTCTTGCTACTTCTGGACTGAAGGCCAAGGAGGTAAGGGTCCTGAAGAAGTTGGAAGTTGTCTAAAGGAATATCTTGATGAAGAGGCAAAACAGGGATACACATCAGTAACGGCTTTCAGTGATGCGACAGGATCTCAGAATCGAAGCTATATATTAATTGCAGCATTTCTGGATATCATCAATACCACTGGAATTGAAGAAATTAATCATGTATTTTTTGAATCCGGACATTCACAGAATGAGGGAGATTCGATACACTCTTCCATTGGAAGAGCCAGCAGAAATCTCACAATAACTTCTCCAGATGAATGGATTGGTATAATTAAAAGGGCACAGGTTGTAAATCCTCTTGATGTGCGTCGATTCTACTACTGGAATTTTTATGCATACAAAAAACTGTCCGAGACAGTATTTCCCCAAGTTCGGAAAACAGTGGACGGTGAAAAGGTTATGATATCTTCAGCAAAATGCATCAGAGTTCGAGATAATGAAGTGTTTGTCTTCAGTGATTACACCTTCGACAATCGCTGCACTAAGATGCAACTCAAACGAGGATGGAAACAGGTCGTCTTAAATTCGAAATTCGATGAGCCGATGGGAGTCTCTTCAATGAAGAAAAATGTTTTGCTACAACTTTGTAGGACCTTCGCTATTCCTCCTTCTGTACATCCGTTCTTCGAGAGTCTACGTGTCAAAGAAAATGAATAGACTGTTACGTTATCGTTTTGATTAAGAGTTGATATATTTTGACAAAAATTTATATTCTGGTAACACATTTAAGAATGTATTCGTAAAAAATTGGTTTTTTCTTGGGAGAGGGAGGAATATGGTAATCAACTATTTTTTGTCTTTTATCATAGCTTAATAACTTAATTTAATCATAACTTATATTAGCTCATTCTTCATTTCTAAATTAGAAGAATTATCAAAATCATAAAAATAGTATCACTTTATTGATTCAAAGAACTATTAAATTAATAATATACAAAAAATAATGACATAACTAATGTATCTATATAAAGACTTTCATTGAAAGGTTACTATTTCTTTTTTGCCTAACTAACGTAAGTGTCATCACTTAATGATTATGAGCAAAGTACGAAATCATTTGCTTTCTATCTCAGACATAGATAAATATCATGTTTCATCTCTTCAAATCCGTTTTAATAATGCCAAATAAATGATATTAACAGCTTACTTGATGTGATATAAAATAGGATCTTAAAATTCCAAAATCGTTTTTGTCGATTTCTCGTGAATATTGTTTCGAATTTTGTTAGTTACGTTAGTTAGTCAAAAAAGCGAAGAAATGTTTTGTTCAACTATGAATCGAAAGTATGTTGACCAAATATATATCAATTGGGACTAGAAGTGCGTTTTACTATTTCGTAATAACACTACCTCACCCAAACAACATTAGTCATCATCCCGTGTTGGAGGCATCAAATATCAGTTGAGGCGCATGAAGCCCATTGATATTGAATGAAAAAAGACACAGTTCAAATCGATGTTGTTGAATCGCAGTTACATTAATACACACGTTTTCACGAGGAAGATTATATGCAGGAAATAAAGTTCACATAAATCACTACACAAGTTTTCAAGAGGAGCATGTGCACTCAGACGCAATGTCACCAAAGTGCGGGAGATGTGCGGTGGTATCACTGTAGAATTGATGTACACTTAGAAAATATTGTCACAATAATGCTGGATTTGAGAACACGAATGCATAACAAAGCAATGGTACTGTACATGCAGATCGGGACGCAGTGCGATGCAGTGATGATAAACGTGTCACACCAATCACAATTTAAAGCGGCACTAGGAATGTGTCTTGTGAAATAGCTCAAAAATCACGAACGTCAACGGATAGCGTGAACGGTTCATAGATCATCGCAAGATGGAGGAAGAGAAAGTTTTCGTTTTTAGGTGGTGGAAGATGTGTCCGGATGTCCATGAGGGAGTGAGTGGTTGGACTTAACCAACAACGTTTGTTCTCCCACGCGCTGAGAGCACGCTTTCTAAATGTGCACGTTTGAATTTGATGGTTGGTTGATTTTATTATTGTCATATCGACGTAGCTATCCATTTTATCTTGGTATGCTATGCGGTAATTTTCATGGTTAAAATTTTTCACAATGGAACGCGAAATACCTTTGGCACGTTTGATGGAGTCAGAGGTGTCCCTATATTTCATCGAATACATTTTAGGTCTTAGCAATATCATTTCTAGTGGACTCCCACCACATTCATCTTTTAAGCATCCGAATTTTGACTTTTTCTTAATTGAGTAAAGTGGATGTGTTAATGGATAATTGGAACTATCAAATTTACTTTCAAAATGTTTAAGGATGTCATTTTCTGGAATTTGCTGTTTCACTGTGACGGCTAGGAAAAAGCTATCGGTATCACCACCAACTAGCTGAACGCGATGGAAAATTGGACATGGTCTCAGTGTTTTATAAAATAACTTAAACATTTCCAATTTAGAGTTGTCGAGAACGGTTTGTCCGATGAAGATAGGCTTACACAGCACCACACTCGACTTAAATAATTTGAAGCTTGTGACATCCTCACTTATGAGGTCATGCATCAAGTAAAGTGGTGACTTGATAATTTTGTCTACTTTTTCTGGATCCGACACTAGCTTATAATCCATACGTTTGCGAACGTCTTCCATGCTCTTGTCAAATAATGAATTATTCTTAAATTTGAATTAATCTTTTTCAAATGGGTTTTCGGAGGCAGCACGCTTCTTACTATTAAAATCAATGTAGGTTTCAGAAAGCACTTTTGTGTGAATTGCATGGCTCGATGAACCTTAGCTAGTTGCATGCCAATGTCAAGATGGAATTTTAGAATGCTGTAATGAACAATGTTGTTGCTCTTGTCATACTGTGTTAGCAAAAGTTTGCGACATGGTTTATATTTTTGGCTGCATTGCTGTTCTATTTTCCTATTGTATTCTTCCATATACGGAGAAAACATATCTTCGGCTACATAACCCGATTCGGGTGCTAGTGGTAGGTCAGATGTTTCATCTTTTATATCATCTGGGTAGATGAGATCAACTTCAAATAAGTAGCCCACGTCTCCCTCATCATCCAGTTCCAAAATGTGTTGCGGGTTTGAAAAATGTTTTATTTCGTCTTCACTAATCCATTCGAAATTTGAATGTGGAAGCGGCTTTGAGAGCGCACTGCCATATAAATTGTTCTGGTCAGTGTACTTCAGATATGTGCTATGAATGCCATCCGAAACATAGTTGACTTTATGTTTATTGACAAAAGTCGGACGACCTCTTAATCCACGTTCAAATAGGTTGTACATTTCGGCATCTTGCAAGAGGTGGATCGTTTCACCGGTCATTTTGAATGCGGACATATAGGACATGGCTGTTAAACTTATAAAATGCACCGGATCTAAAGCATCTTGTGCCAGTGTCATTTGACGGAAGGCTTCAAACACGTATGCTAGAAGGTATACATCCAACTTTAAACAAGCTATCATAAAGTCATTGAATGTGTGACAATCAAACTTTTGCCATGCCAATTTGGCATGTTCATAATCCTCGATGCTACATGCTTCACCCGTTAAGTCATTAGCGAATTTATCAATTGATGGATGGGCAGTTTCCTTTAAAGTGTCCATAGAAGTGAAATAACTATATGGAAATACTCCTTTCCGACGAATGAGGGTGTCGCTGATGTTTGGATAGTCTTTTATCATATTCTGTTTGAGTGGAATTTGGTCTAAATTATTGGCCAAGACTGCCAGAGAAGTCGACATGAATTGATAACTGTCCATAAATTTAATTTCAAAGAAAACCGGCTTCCCCTCAGCCGTTTCACCAACATGAGCTTTAGCCGACATTGACATAAACTTCTCTAGACTTTGTGCAATGACATTCACTGTCCACGATTTTATTTTACCTATCGCATTCCGAATGAGAACATGTGCATCATAGTTGTGAAAAATGACGGCGAGCGATCTTCTTTTGAGTCTCATACTGATGTTGCATTTATTACACAGTGCTGATCTGAACTTGCCGCTAAGGTGGCAGTGGTCTCTTACTTTCCTATGTTGTTCATCATCGAAGTTAGTTTTGCATTTGGGACATGTCATGCACTGATTAAATTTAAGCCAATCTTGCTCAGTGAAGCATATGGGCTTCTTCGTCAGATCAATTTCATAACGTTGGTGGAAACGCGCTTTTCCATCTAAATATTTTAGGAATTCTAATGTGCAGTCTTTACCTTGCCATACATGCATCTTATTTAGATTTTTGTAGTAGAGATCCCAAACTTCATAGCATGCAATGGCGGCGGCCTCGTGGTGTTTGGTATCGGGATCAATATAGCACTCTATGTCTGCGTAAATTACGCAAATAGGACTCAATTCGCTTCCACAAGGTTTGTACATAAAATTTTTATTTTTTGGCATCACTTCCATTAAATAATGACTTTGATGTAAAGTGTCGTATGCAGCGATCGCAATAAATAATTTTGTCGCTCTTGTATGATTGCAGATGTGAGGACAATCTCTTTATACTTGGAATTCCACAATAATGTCACTGTGGTTGATTTTCATTATACACAAGGAGCACATTGACAACTTTCTCATAGGTGCTGGCACGATCATTGTATCGCACTCCTTTCAATCCACTATGCCAGAGATGAACTATGATCTTAATCTTATTCAATTTTTCAAATTGGGCGATGCCTTTAAAATTTATAGTGTTGACATCTAACCCGTCAAACTTAAGCTCATCCTCCCATTCGATGTATTTGCTGACTCTTTGATGGTCCCTATGAATGTCATCATAATGGAGAATAGAGAGGACGGCATACTTAAAACATTGACTGCTACAACCTTTGTGACTGTCGTTGACAGCGGTTGTGTCTCTCTCGATGTCGAGGTGGTATTGCTAATTTTCTGTGTTGTGTTGGCATTCACTGCTCAATTTGTAAAATTTTTATATTCATCTTGTGGCATTTGGTCTGCAGTTTCCTTTTGTGCACGTCTTTGCATCTGAATTTACTTCGGTTGAGAGAAATTTCCAAAAAACTGGACTTTCATTGATTGACCCGATCGGTGTTCAGATTTCATTATTGGTCTCTTGTCTCGTGTTTCAAATATCTGGCGGTGTCTATTGTCCTATTGTTGCCGTCATCAGCTGCTTTACAGATTTCAGTGATTCCGTTCTGGATAGTGCTTGATCAGCGCGAAAATATCGATCCTTGTGTCTGGTCGCTGTGTTTGTAGACAGTCGGTATTGTCGCTGTTTCACAATCAGCTATTATTAATCAGCGGTAGAGGGGAATTCTCGTCGGTTTTTCATTCAATTATCGATCGCTTAACACGTGACTTTGACGCGACCCATTTGCGAATCATTAGTTATCGATAAACAATGAATAAATCACCGATGAAATTCGACGATGTAAGAAGGATGTCGTCATCGCAAGTCAATAAACTAAATAAAGAGCAATTGCTGACAGCCTTGAAAGATGCGGTTGATGATCACAAAAACGTGACTCCCCAAGTTATCACACCTGAAATATCTTCTCTGATCTTGGAGCAAGTTAAGGTGCTTGTTCAACCTCTGCTAATGCAAATTCAAGAGTTAACAAATACTTGCAAGACCTTGCAGGAGAATTACATGAATATTCAGGGCAACCTGATGCTTTCTCAGCAATACGGTGAAGAGGAACTTTTGGACGAATTCCGCCAACGACATACCAAAAGAAAGAGCATCGTACTTTCTGGCATAGGTGAACAGAAACAGGGATCATTGAATGAAAGAAGTGCTGCTAATCATGGCAAGGTTGAGTCACTGATGAATGAGATAGGATGCATGGGCTCATTTTCAGACGTTGAAAGAATAGATAGGAACGCTGATGGTAAAACTCGGCTGCTAAGATTCAAATGTGAGTCCGAAAAAATGAAAAACGACATCTTGCGAAATGCAAAGAAATTAAGATCATCCACAAATGAAGAATTCAGACGGGCATACATTAATCCGGACAGAACTTTTCGAGAAAGACAGCGAGAAAAATCGCTTCGTGAAGAGTTAAAAGTAAGGCGCATTGCCGGAGAGAATGTGATGATCCGAAATGGAAGAATCGCTTCGTTTCCGCCTCGCCCACCTAAACAAAATTTTCCCTAAACGTTTTACACGATTCTCTCGAATATCCGATTATAAGTGTTATTAATGCTCGCTCTCTATTCCATAAATTTGACGACTTTGTTTTTTGTGAAAGCTAGAAATCCTGGTATACTTTGTATTTCTGAAACCTGGTTAAACACTCCGATAGACAGTGGTCTCATTAACTTGTCTGGTTATTCTTGTTATCGGTCAGATCGTAAGCATCGGTACAGCCATCTACTTGCAGAATCATCTGTTGGGTATTGACTTAACTCCTAATCACGATTTTGAAGAGTACAATGTGACTGTAATAAATGTCGTCACTTTAAAGTATTTGATTATTTGTTGTGTTTATGTACCACCTCATCTGTCTGTAAGTTCTCTTTTACAACTTGAGCACAAGCTTTCAGTCATCATAGATTCTTTTCTAGCTACTAATGTGAATCATGATGTCATTGTTGTAGGAAACATGAATTCTTTCAATATGAAATCACTGTGTGATGAACTATCCTTGACAGACATTATCAAGTTTCCAACAAGAGATGAAATATTCTAGATCGCATTTTGGTGTCACATGACTTATAAACTGCTTATTTTTCGAACAATGTTTTGTATGATGCTCCACTTGGCACTGCAGATCACGCTATTGTAACAGCATATCCCATTGTCACTTCAAATGTTCAAAATTCACCGAAAACTGTTGCCTACCATAGGCTTCATGATTTTCGTCTATCAAATGTTCAAAGTCTATACTTGAGTCTCAGTCACGTTGATTGGGATGAAGAATTCTCAAATGTCCAAGATACTAATGGACTATGGTCACTCTTTTAAAACACAGTTATGCATTTAATAGCGCGTACAATTCCTTCAAAGATGGTACTTTAAACATCAAAAGACAAGGGATGGATGACTCCATTGACGAAAAGCCTTATTAACCTGCGCTGGGATGCGTATCGCAGTAAAAATTGGGATCTCTTCAACCATTTGAAAGAGAAAACAAAACATGAAATAACCAAAGCGAAGTGTATGTGGGCTAACAAGCTGAAATCAAGCTCTGTGGGAATTTGGGGATTGGTCAGACAAGAAACGAGATAGAGTAATAATGAAATGACAAAATTAGTTGAACAACATGGATCAATAAGTGAGATTCTCGCCAGACGTGCGGGGGATTTAATTGTACTCTTCTCAAATGATCAATTCAATGACATTCAAGTGAAATTAGTTGATGATGGTTGGTTGCCTTTGATAAATAAATTTGAAGTTTGCAATTTTCTTAAGAAAGTCAATACGAAGAAGTCAAACGCATCTGATGTAATACCGACAAGAATATATAAAGAAATGGTTGACATATTTGCAAAGCCCTTAACAGTCATTTTCAACACCATCATGAGAACTAAATCGCTCCCAGACGATTGGAAAAAAGGTATTGCGGTTCCGATACCGAAAACCAGTCCACCA
The DNA here is from genome assembly GCA_907163375.1 of Prostheceraeus crozeri. Lineage (NCBI taxonomy): Eukaryota > Metazoa > Platyhelminthes > Polycladida > Euryleptidae > Prostheceraeus > Prostheceraeus crozeri. The sequence goes on along the minus strand of CAJQUW010013290.1, from coordinate 319,932 downwards.
GAAATAAGCAAAATGAGGTTCATTTCACTTTTGTCCATCTCATCTAAGATCCTTGAAAGAATAGTTCTGAACTCTCAAGCCAAAATTAATGTCACTCTACGGCAATGCACAACACGGTTTCCGTCCGGGACATTCGACTACAACGGCTCTCATAGATACAATTGATTGCATTAGCAAAATAATGGATGATAAAGAATATTTCGGGCTGCATTAATAAGCTATGACCTTTCACGCGCTTTTGACACCATCTATCATGCCCACTTGCTCAAAAAGATGAAAGATTGTCAGGTTCCTCAAGAGTTTTTGTTGTGGCTGCAGAGCTATCTGCGAGGAAGGTCAGTGAGAGTGAAAATTGGAACTAACTTCTCCGAAAATATACCAATCCAGAAAGGACTGCCACAAGGCTCAGTAATTGCTCCTTCTCTGTTTTGTGCATTCATTGGGGAGATTAATTCATATAGTGCCGGAGTAAATACAATCAAATATGCAGACGATTTGAATTTAGTCGTTCCATTCTCATTCGGTGATTCAAATGTGATAAATTAGCAAATTGAGGAAGAAACACACCACATGTCACAAATGTGTGAAAGAAACAGCCTTGCATTGAATTACGACAAGTCTAAAGTGATGTTTTACACTCGGCGAGATGTCTCTCCTCCAGCTTCAATATGTTTTCCAGTAGTGGAAGAACTAAAACTTCTTGGAATCACATTTGATAGTAAAATGAATTGGGATAAGCATGTTGATATGGTATACTGCAAAGCCGCAAGAAGACTGAACATATTAAGAAAACTGAAAAAGACCATCAAAGAAGACGAACTTCGTCAAGTATATACATCCCTGATTAGGTCTCTTTTGGAATATGCATGCCATGTATTCGTTGGTCTAAAGAAAACGCATATTGGCAAACTACAGCGTCTCGACAACCGTGCCCACCGAATAATATGCAATATTTATCATGGAAGTGCCAATACGAGAAAGTGCAGTTGCAGAAAGAATGAAATTCAAATTCGCCGTGAATCAATAAGCAAGTCTCTTTTCTTTCGAATCGAAGAAAATAATGGCCATGTCCTTAACAATCCTATTTCTCCTCGAATGCGGACATACTGTCGTGCCTGTCTTTGATCACTCAGACGAAAGAACACTTTCTTCCCTTTCGTAACTTCTCTTGTGAACTATGACTTATCACCTTACCATCTGACATCTGTAACTTTTTTGAATTATCATGCCTTAATTCTCTGTATTTTATATCGATTGTCATTTTGAAAATATAAATACTTCATTATTATTACATTGGACATTTATGACTGCTTTCTTTTCAGCCAGTGACTTTGGAAGGGTAAACGCACCCTGACCACTTGAATTTTCACTAAGAGTGACTTCGAAATCGACTGTTTCTACACCATCAAAAATCAAGCCACTATCTCTTTCATTTTGTTTCTCAAGCTTAGTATTTATGTGTTGGATATGAGACTGAAGCCACTGGTGAATATCCGTGACAGTGTCAACTTGAGCAGAAGGAATGTGCAACCTAATGACATCACACACTTCACCAGTGTTATAATCTATTTTATTGTAACGCACTGTAACATATATGAGAGCCTTCACTAGAAATTGATGGAGGGTTGCAAACATTTGCTGAACTAACGACAAATTCTCACTAAGAAATGATGCTATGTCTGATACTGCCTCAGTTGACTCCATCCTATAATCGCGCCCAAGGCTCTCGAGGGAGAACTTGCGCAGCTGGAGAGTAACAACGTTCTGTTGATAGTGCTCCATGGAATGTGTGTGTAAAAGTGTGTGCGAAGAGAGAATAAAATGACTTGGGAAAGTTTTGTGACAGGAAGAGCAGCTGTGAGCGATTCTCTCTACTTGTCGACGTCGGTGGTCTCCTCACCATTCCACAAGAGCCGCAATCCGTATGCCGCTGCAAGTTGTAGATGGTGTGAAAGGTTTTCCCACATTCTTCACACTTAGGTTTCTGATCAGCTTGCGGTTCGATTCTGTCGCATTTACTTGTTGACCATATTGCCTGTTGTTGTTCATATTGCTTGTTGGGCGCACTTCCACAGGTCATCAACGGCGACTTCTTCTCTTCCCTGCATGCGTCACGTCGTTGATGTCGCTTTAGACGTGAAGAAGTAGCAAAATGATTGTAGCATGTTGGACATGTGGAGTCAGAAGTCCTTGCTGCCTCCTTCGCTGCCTCACACACAGCATTTCTAAGATGCCTTCTGAGTGTGGCCTCATCGAAGAACGCCTTCCTACAGCGGCTGCAGGTTGACTTTTTCACCTCACTCTGATTCTCCTGGCTGTAGTTCTGTCGCTGAGTCAGTATGTCTTCACTTGAATTAGCTCCTTCACTCTGTATTCCATCGTTTTCCTCCTCAACATTTAGCAATTCTTCCACTTCCTTAGCCGAAATGAGAGGAAGATCGCGTGGTGATGTTGGTGGAATGATAGGGAGGTCATCTTCCGGCAGTATGTTTGTCATATCTGCAGAAAAGATAAATGAATTAGTCATATGAAATTCATTTTACTTAGCTTAGCAACCCCGCTTCCCACGAACGTGCACTCACCCTCCAATAAATTCAACTCTGGTTCGGTGGAGGGATGCGATGGCGGTAGGTGAGAAACATCGGAGGAGAGTGGAGGGTTCGCGGCTTTGGCATTGGAGGGATGAGTTGACGTGGAGCAGGTGCAGGAGCATGCGATGACGGACGATTCCGGACGATTATTATTCCCGAAGTGCATGGGTGAGAGGGTAGGGCCGGATAATCTTCCTCATATTTACGCCTCACAGCTTCTTCCAAATCCGCCTTCCTGCTCAAATCTGTAGAGAAATTGATAGAGATAAGTCGCATGAACTACTGTTATTGAATTCTAGTAAGAATCATCATTCACACAAACTTACACATTCCAAGTCGCTCATATGCTCGACCGAGTACCTCTTCAGGGACAGACTCCTTGTTCATAATGCGCTGCTTCACTGAAAAGGAATGGGACCAGTGATAAGCAGACTACCAAAGTGAAATTTACGAAAATGAGTTCGGTTAAAAAATGTATAAAATATGGAGACCCTAGAGTCTTGATTCACAAGGACATAACTCTTGTGGTGTTAAGGTTATGAGCAATACTTCCTACATTCAACACGCATTCTAGCCTAATGACGTTAGTCATAAAGTTAGTCAACTTACATTGCTGAATGAACCTTTCCTCCAACTTGGCAGAGACGCGGTAACGTTCGATTTCTCCATAAAATTCCATGTCGGACAGCCGATTGTAGATAATTGTAAGATTTCAATCACTGAAAAGGAAAGATGAGAATCGTTTCATTTGCCTAGTCAACGTTTATCATGGGAACAATCATTGAAGCTACATCTAATGAATTACATTTCCCTCTACTCCATATCATAAAGACTAACCTTTGTCGAATGGCTAAAGTACTCTGACCTGGCGAGAGAAAGCGTCACGTTGAGTATGAAGTCGAACGTCCAACATGAGCAACGGCTCAGAGGTTTCGGCCTAACAAACGACGAACAACCCGTGCAACGCAATCCCTCTACGGCAGTACCCGCCGCCCCGAAGGAACGCTCGAGCAAAGGAGGTATTACAGCGATGATATGTTTTATGAGCAGAAGTGAATCTCTTGATAGCAAGAGACTATTCAACATGATAGCAAGCCAAAACAACCTGATAGCAGGAGCTCACCGACACTCACCTTGTGAAAGATAAATGTGAAGAGCAGAGCTGGTGCACTGCCTATTATAAGATTTTCCAAAGCTATGAATGGATCAGACCTCCCGTCCAATCACAGACGAGCTAGAGTTCCCATTGTGTGTACACACTCTCGAGTTCGCTTAGTGCATTTGTGAGTGGAAATGTGTTGAACACTCTGAAGCATTCAGTGATCCTATAGTGATGGAGTTGATTTTTTATTAGGGAGACATTTGGTTTAGAAGCAACCGCATCGGTTTAGTAACCGACTGAAGTCATAGGGCTGCAGTGTACAATTATCCTATGGCAAAAGTGTTTGCAGCGACATCATCTGATTTCACTGGCATCAATGTAACTGCTTCACCCTAAAACCATTGATGGTTACTTCCAATGTAGGTTTAGTCTCAGTGTATGTCGCCTCACTCCAAATTTTGATTCCCACAACGAAACATCTAATGTGTGGAACCTTAAGATGTAATGTCATTTATGAATTTATCGTCTACATTCACTTAACGTTGACTTCCAGTAACACAGTTAGTTTGAAATGATACATGCTTCAATGTTGATTCTATCAATGCAAGTTTTGATTTGCAACGCACACTTAATTTAGAATGAAACAACTAACTCCATGCACGTTTCAGTTTACACATTTGATGCTGTCATTTCGATACTACACAAATTCTGATTTCCAAAGCACGCTTAGTTTAGAATGAGACACGCTTCAGCTTACACATTTGATTCTATTATTTCGATTTGCAACGCACATGAAAACAACTCACTCAACTTACAAGTTACATTCTATCATTTCAATACAACACACATTTACATACCTAACGCATAACGTTCTTAGCTTACTCATATTTAATGTGAAGAGACGTGACTTGATGTTCAATACTGTTCAAACTTTATAGTATGAGATATTCAAACCGATCAGACTGACAGTTATGTTACTCTGTCGTTTTAACTTCATTCACAGACTTGTGTATAGTTTCACATCTTACATGTGTTTGTTCATTGAAAACGAAGTGATGCACCTTCCTCATAAAACTAATCTTTGATATTTCAACGACAAGAGTTTTAGCTAATACTTTGACATATGCAATCATCCACCTCTACAAACCAACACGAAGTACATACGTATGAGTCTTTGATTAAGTCTTCACATGATCACACCTAGCGTTTATGAAACGTGATGAGCAGGTTTGATTTATTCTAGTTGATTCACTGTTGTGTGCATCGAATGTTGACTCTTCATCTCCATCATTCAACGTTGGTAATTTCATGAAAACATAGCACGTTGATGTTACATTCTGAGTTTTACTTTAACGTTCATGAATTTAACGTTGGTTAACATTCCTACAACGAAGCACGTTACAAGTTTGGAGTGTACTCATTTACGAAACACCGATTTATTCTTCATGCCAATACGTTACTTTCAACTTTATTGCAGTAAACAGTCATCTAACACGACTTTTCATTCGCATGATAAGAGATTGAATGCTACAGAAGAGAGAAGACTGTTGTGTGTTGCATGTGGTGCAAGGGTGTCCTCCCGTTTCATCCCTTCATCATTTAGCCTCGGTGATAGAGGCAGTTCTCAAAAGAACTCATGGTTCATTCTCACATGTATGAGTTACCTATGGTTAACCTACGGGAGAGTGTTAAGGTACTCAGTGCATTGGAGATTGTATAAGGCAACCTGTGGCAGATAGCTAAATGTCGCCCTGGCGGTCAGAGTATAACGTTGAGACGAAAGGCAACCACTTGGAAACATGACGCAGAGAGGTTTCACAAGGATTACAATTTCCAACGTCCAGTGCAGTACTCATCGCTACGGACTTCACCGCTGTCTCGAAAGAACGCCCACCAACAGGAGTTATTACACCGAAAATCTCCGTCACTTGCACCGTCAATGACTTGATGGCAAGACATGAAACTTAACGTGCTTGATAGCCAGCCGTTTTTAAATGTAGAGAGTGGCCTGATAGCAAGTCAGCAACCGTTTAGGTGTTAAGCTCTTGAATCCGTTACAGGGATTACTCAGAGGGGATCTTATCCCAGCTCCAAGGCCTCGACCCACAAATCCAACCTCGGACGGACAGAGCGTGCGTCATGTCACTGTGTTGGTATCCGGGCCCCGATTTTGACATAAAAACCGGTGGAGTTGTATACAAGAGGAAACATCCCAAGTCGTTGCCTTGACCAGCTTGATAGCAAGCCGTCTTTAACTTGGAGAGTGATAGCAAGCCGTAATCCACAAGCGTTTCGCAATGGAGATGTTTAGTAGCCACCCATGACAAGATAGCTAAGACTCAACCGATTGGCGTTCAAAGTGCTACGTTTTGAACTGTGTCAAATGCCCAACATGAGTTGCTCCAGAGATTTCGGTCTAAAATATGACACACTCCTTTGCCACACTTATCACTACGGCATCATCCGCCGTCCCGAAGGAACACCCTGTCATTGGAATATTACACCGAAACTCTCCGTACCATGCATCCGACACTTGCGAAAGGCAAATGTGAAACGTAAAGTAACATCTCTTCTTTATAGTGGATGTTTGATGAATAAGGAATGGGCGAGAACGGTCGTCCAATGAGAAGACTTGCTCGTACACACTGATAAGTGCCTTGGTTGACTTCACCAGGGTCGAAAACCCCAGAAAACCTCCAAAAATAACTAATTTAAATTGTTCAGCAGGTTTGCACTACTTATAAAACGTTTATAAGTAGTCTATGACTTGACCTGAATCATGATCTCTCGAACCTGTTTTGAATCAAGTCAAAAGGACTTGTAGAAGCAAAGTTACAAGCCTTTAAAGTTTTGGAGTCCTTTATGGCCTGGAGACTAAGGTAATCTCCTGGCTAACCTATAAGTCTGCCTTAGCTGATATCAGTAATGAAATGATTTTGGAATTTCCGATGCTATCATCGGAGCTCCGGAGTTCACCTACCCCAACCAAGTCGGGAGGAGAACTGATTCCCACAAGTAGAGACTCCACTTATATAGTTTGTGGCGATCAGCTGATCACCCAATCTCAAAAATCTTGGAAAATGTGTAAAAATCCGATTTTAGACAAGCTCTCATTTGGAAACGAAACCTTCCACAGATCTGAAAAGGTAGGATCCTAGAGAACAAAGTGCGGTGTTTCCACTAAAAGAAACCCGACGTCTTTACTCACTTCCAATCCTCCGCTATTCATCATCAAAAATCAAAAAATTCGAAAATTATATTTCACTTCCACGACCCTCAAAACCCAACTCTTCAGTTGTAAATGTCACGAGGATTCCAAATCTGGTCTCAGATTTCTCATACGATGCCGCGTTCAAAAGTTAGAGCTATTTTCTTAAATTTCTAACTCAGTCGTTTTTTCGCGATTTTCCAAAAATCAACATTTCAATCTCTAACCTAAACAAAGGAACGTAGAGACAAGCCGTTTCGTCCAGTGAATTTGTCTCACTCCTAGCTTTCAAACGAGCTATCACACGACTCTCTACGATCCCTACAAGCCAAGATTGAAGTCACTGTCCAGAGGGGGGTCAGAACTTTTTCTCTCCGATTGACTTGAAAATCACCTTACCGATGTAAAATGTCACGTAGAGTCCGAATCTGGCCTCGGTTTGTCCATCCGGACACTCATTCACCCCGAAATATGACCTTTCTCATCCCAAAACGTCCAAAGCCCTTAGAAAAACTCAAAAGGGCCAAAATACGAACCGCTGCGCCTCAAAATGGCCAAAATACGAACCACTGCGCCTCAAAAGGGCCAAAATACGAACCACTGCGCCTCAAAAGGGCCAAAATACGAACCAATGCGCCTCAAAAGGGCCAAAATACGAACCACTGCGCCTCAAAAGGGCCAAATCATGAACCAACTGCGCTTCAAATAGAGCAGAGGGGCAAATCATGAACCGGGTGCGCCTCAAGTGGGAAAAATCTAACTACTACCGATCCTTGTTTTCTAAGTAATAGAAGTGACTGGCAGAGACAGGACGTTTGCAAGACAGGACGCACATTGACAGCATCGTCCAACAAATTAGAATCATTGTCATAATTTTCTTCTACCCGAATACAATAAGATTATTTTTTTTGTCTTGTCTGTCACAAAATTCAGTGAGTGTGTTGTTGATAATGCCAACCACATCAACGTTCAACTTCGAATTAATCTGCTCCCGAATGCACTGCAATTCCTGCTCAATTTGTCTGAAGCGCTCAATGACGCTGAAAACATTAATGGATTTACACGTATCCCATGCAAAAGACATACATTGTATTTCTTGTATTCCAAATTGACTTGCTTATCTTGCCATGTATACCAGTACAATCTGTCTTCGGATGGAATGTTTTTCTGGTCACGTGACACTCAATGTAGTCACCATCATTACACCACAGTGAAGGTGCATATGTCGCCACAGTTTCGTGTTAGACAGCTCGTCATCCTATTTTCTGGCACCACAGTTTCAGATTTGAGTCTACGAAACTGTGTAGAAAATTCTCATACAGCACAGTTTTGCTCGACACTCACACTTCACAGAAAGGTAATAAAAAGGGTTTTCTTGACATCTCTCACCGTGTGCATTGGGTCGGTGAAATATTTTGCAAATAAAGAATTAATGCATTGCAAGAAGTTTAACGAGGATCGCAATAAATCATTGGAAGAGGAGAAAGATAATCCTATCACAATGTACATTTGAAGTCGCTTATAATTTAAGTCGTTGAGTGAAGACATTTCCATTGAAATTTTTGTTTTGCATTTAAATGTCAAATGTTTAAGAAGTGTTAAGTATCCATGGCGCTGTTCATTGACTAAACATTTTTCCAACATTGAATATTCTGCAATATGAAAATAACAATAAACATTGGCCCGACATTCAAATCTATGTCTATCAAATTAATAGTTGTTAATCACATAATTCGATTTGTTCTTTACACAAAGTCAGAATAGCGGAAGCGTCGTAACGGAATTAAGTATTATTTATGCTAGTATTGCATTAACTTCAACAACAAATCGGTTGCGCCTCTCGACCCAGTCTTCATACACTTTCGTCGTCCAGGAATTTATTCTTTTTCGTGTTTTTCGAAACGTTATTGGAAATAACTTGTTCAATCGTCAGAGATGATACAATGGAAAACAGAGAATCAGTAGTGATATTCGTCTGAACAGTAGACTATAAATGGGAGTTGGGAAGTTAGTGGCTTTCTTTAAAATGTTTTTGTGAAATCTAGTACGTTACTTAAGGTGATCTCAAAGGATGTTTGTGATGCGGTCCATCGTTCATTTCAGACTTCAATCGGCAGCGGTACGCTTCTGTTGACTTTGCACAGAATTTTGCTCGCCTCACGCCCGTGTTATCATATCGATTACTACTACAGTCACAAATATCCCGTCTCTTCGTGGAAGTTGACTCCTCCCCGAACAAATACTTCCTTCTCCGTGTACTGTGCGAAACAGAAAAGGTTGTTTCATGTTTTCGTTGACCTTCAAAAAGCCTTCGATAGTGTTCCACGAAATGTAATAGCTTGGGCCTTAAGACGTCAAGGGATTCCAGAAGGCCTCGTAACATCTGTGATGTCACTGTACGAAAGATCGACGTCAAAGGTCAACTCCATGGGAGGCACATCGAAGGAGTTTGTGATAGAGGTAGGAGTCCATCAAGCTTCTGCACTTAGACGTCTTCTCTTTATCACTGTGATGGAGGAACTGTCCAAGGAGTGTCGAGGCGAGGGTCCATGGGAGCCCCTTTACGCTGATGACATCGTATTGACTGCTGAAACGAAGAGCGATGTGGAGCAAATGCTTTGTGGATGGAAAAGCAGCATTGACAAGAGGGGAATGAAAGTTAACCTGGAGAATATGAAGGTTATGGTGACAGGGAAGAAACAGCAAGAAGCAATCAAATCTGGTAAATGACCGTGTGGATGCTGTGGAAAAGGAGTTGGGGTGAATTCGATTCTCTGTACCTCATGCCACAAGTGGTGTCATAAAAGATGTTCCCTTCTGCGCTCTCTGGTGGGAGTGACACATTTCCAATGCCCCAAGTGTCGAAGCGCAAATACCACCAATATTCCGACAGACGACTCTGTAAGAATTGATGGTAGTCCTAGCATACAAGAGGTTAGCCACTTTTGCTATCTCGGAGATATGCTGGACAGCCAAGGTGGAGTAGAAAGGGCAGTGAGAGCTCGAGTAGCTAATGCTTGGTCCAAATGGAGATAGTTAGCCAGCCTACTGAACAACAATAGTGTCCCTCTAACATCCAGAGCTCATGTGTATGAGTCTTGCATACGATCTGTCCTTGTGTATGACTAAGAAACATGGTCCTTGACACAGAAGTTGTTTGAACTATTGCTAGCATGTGATTGGAGAATGCTGAGATACGTGGCAGGAGTAAAATGGAGCGACGGAAGATCAAGTGAGGAAGTGGCAAGAATGTGTGGGCTGAAGGAGCTGGAAGATCGGGTTAGAAGAGGGCGTCTGAGATGGTTTGGTCATGTAAAGAGAGCTGAGGGAAACTGCTTGGGCAGAGTGGAAAGCATGGAAGTCCCAGGGCGTCGACCAAGAAGAACATGACGTCAATGTGTCTCAGAAGATCTGAAGAAAATAGGAATTTCTCGCCCACTTCACAAGATGGTAATAAAAAATGGCTACACCACAGTGAGAGTGTGTATGTCGCCACAGTGTTGTTCTCTCCTGTTAAGAAAACAATCGTCAAAATTTCTTAGACCACACTTTTCGGAATGTAGTCTGGAAAACTACGGAAAATATTTCGCATGTTTTTGTTGCATGTAGAACTGACCACGGTGCATCGCCTCTCCCCGATAGTATTGCGAAGTGTTGTTGATGACGCAGCGCACACAGCAATGACAGATGCAGCTTGATTTTTTCAATTGCAAATGGCAAAATTAGAGGGCCGCGTTAGCGCCCGAGACAATATTTGACAGCCAGCAAAAATGTAGATAGATGTCAATTTATATGATGCCATGCGAAAAATTTCTATGGTTTTTCATTCATTTCCAGCAAATTTTTGGCCGTTAATGAATTTCTGGGCATTATCAAAGATATCAGTCTTATATACATGGTATACAATGGACGACGAGTTGCAACCAAATGAAAACAATTTCACAGATGAAGTTGAGGAAAAATGGAAAATATCCACAAAAGGAATCACATATCGGTGAATAATTGCTATGATGATAATGCGATACCATACAAGCCGAGGATCATAATGATACCAAATTCGTTATAATTTAGCCACTGAGAAAAGCATCAGACCAACCTAAAATTGCTAGCAGACAGAGCTGACACGAGAAACACAATCGGCTTCAGCGACCGTCAGAGACCGCATGTCCACCCTAGACTTAGATAGCGTTGATATACGACCTCTATGGTCTAGCTATATACGATCACGTACTTGTTTATGTCCTCTTTTGAAAGGCTTTTAAGGGTCAGGTTTCATGCGTGTTTCTATTGTTCGATATAAACTCGATAAGTCGGCCATCCATGGAGTGGCATAGATGAAAAACAAAATGGCCTCCGGCTTTCACAGGGGTCGTTTATTCTTCGAAGTTCTATATTTCGCCTTCTTCGACGGTGACTTGAAATACACTGACAGAACACAGACAAGCATGAAACATGAGCTGAACAATAATCATCTAGCAGGCAACCTTAATTATCGCAAAACATACACTCTCTTAATAAATGAGCTGTCAGAACACTTCACTCACAAGAAAGGAAGTAGTGATTGTTCTCTACAATTATTTACAAGCGAGTCCTGGTTACGTAGAATATATATTGATTCGAGAGCAAGTCGCGCGGTGTGATCTCGTTCAACTGTCAAAATGGCCCATTTTGACAGTTGAGCGAGATCATCATCCATAATCAATCATCATTAAAAATTTTGTAATATGCATCGCAATGTTATATTTGACTTCTGCTGTTGCCATTGGTACTTGCGAACGATCTTTCAACTTACAAATGGTGCTTATTTTTTTGAAGAAAGCTTCGAAGACAAATTGCGAAAAAACTCTACCTGTGAACAAAAATCATCAATTAGAAAGCGAGGATCCTAAGAAGCTATCTACATCTTTCAAATAGTGATTTTGGCGGAGGAAATGATCACTGCTGATTAAAGTTGCTTGTCGTGTGTGGCAATTTTTACCTGAGATGACTCAAACGACATCTTTATCCTGCTGAAGATCTTCAATGATAGCCTCCTCTCGGATTGCTTCCCATAGATAGCCTCCTCTTGTTCTGCTAACCGTAAATAGACACTGAAATAAAAAAAATTACGAGCGTCGAGCTCTTGTAGTATTGTCATAATGAATTATTAGATTACTGTGCTGTAGCTCAAAAAACGTCAATTTGAGTAATCCCTGAAGCCACAGAATGGAAACCATAGCTACAACTAATTTATAGCGAATTTATAGGTAATTGAAAAGTTATTCTAGGCTGAGATAGCACCATCAATATCCTGGCTTTCTAGAAGCAGAATATATATTTCCACTTCTTATCCTTCTAAGCATTGAAATAGATGCATAGCGTCTATTAAGACTTGGCTATTATTATCAAGAAAGGAGTCTTGATAAACTAAAGTAGAACAATGCTAAAATATCACCTCTATTGACTTTGATGTAAACCGTTTTCACACTCACTGCGAAAATATTTTGCCGAGAGAGAGAGAGAGCGGTCTGGATTTATCATTATGTCGATTTTCAATTAAGTTTTGCAAAACATATGCGCATAAAAATCACTTCTAAGTCTAAACTTTCATCTGAAAAATGTTTGGACATCAACGATGTTCAGAGCTTTTTATCCAGATGCTTTATTTGTTGGAATTGCCATTCACATACATACATGCCAAGTCTCCCGCATTTCGCGGGAGTCTCCCGCATTTTTAGTCAATCTCCCGCTCAGTCGCATAATTGCTTAAATCTCCCGCATCGTCATTTATTTACGCCGTATTTTAAAGTAGTCCAACAGTTTTTATCCTTCTAGTGTGCTCTTTCCATCATTCAAATGTAACAGCAAGCGTTCGGACTGATTAGCCACTCACCGCTAGCCTATTCTTCGATTAGCCCTCCTCCATTCCCTCACAACCAATGAGAAGCATGCAATCATACGTTCATTGAAAAGATAGATTTTCTTTTGATTCACGAATTCTATCTTTTTTATTGGAAGTGTGACAAATTAATTGTCTTCAAAAATAAATATTCTCCATTTATTGAAGGAAATATAGGAAGTTGATAGGGCTTTTAAATATGATTTAATCTAATTTTACTATTTTTGTTGTTGGATCATTCGATGTTGGGTCTCCCGCATTTTTTTTTTTGAAACCTTGGCATCTCTGCACATATATTTATAGAGTCGGATGCGCATGGAAACTTATAGGTAGGCATAATGCCATCTAAAAAATATTTGACCAACGGATAGTCCAGATATGGCGTTATTGCTTGGATAAACCATTAGTTGGACGTATGTTTAGCTATGAATGGAAAATATCATGTTCCGGAGTGTACAATGGTTATGTTGAGCGCAAATATCAGATTAACAACAAACCACTTTTCGTCGACGATTATGTGTTCCGAATACCTTACATATTTGCTTGTGACACAACACGGATTGCAAAATTATAATTTGGAATGATTTCCAATAGACCCTACAATTGATGTCATACATGAACATATCGTCATATTAAGAAATCATACTATCATTAAACACATGGCTCTCTTTAATTTCTCATGGATACTATGTCAAGCCAAGACATTTTTTTACAAAGTCGGAAAGAAAAATTGCTTCTAATATTTGCTTGTTTGATAACCTGCTGAAATAAAAGTAGTTCCGCTGAGTGGCTCCGCCAACTTCTCACACGTCGATTCAATGTGCCTTGACTTGGAGATAAGTTCTTCATCATGTATTATAGAATAGACATTTTTCTGTCGCAGTTTTTTGCTTAAATCCATTAAAGGCTATTTCTCAAATGCATTATTTCTTTACTGCTTTGAATATACACGTATGACTGGTGACTGCTCACTTAAAGTCAAGCTTATCTTGCAGATGTTCGATAATATTCTGTCATTGATCTTCTCTCTCGATATTGATGAGAACACATGTGTGGTTGGCATGCAATCAACAGAGGGTGAACAAATGAGCTTTCGACAGTCTCTCTTTGCATCCGGCAAGTTAGAAGAATGGCTTAGTGACACGGAGGATCAAATGCGAGAATCAAATCGTTACATTACAAAGGAAGCGATATTTTGCTATCGCTGGAAGAAAACACGGGTAGATTGGATGTTTGATTTTCAGGGTATGATTGTTCTAGCTGCCAATCAGATTTGGTTCACCTGGGAAGTTGAAGATACTTTTCGGAAAATTAAAAATGGAAAACGATCTGCCATGAAAGATTTTTACAAAGCACAAAAACAGCAGTTGGATGATATTGTTATTCGAGTGCGTTCTCCTCTGTTAAAGAATGATTTGAAAAAACTAGAGACTGTGCTGATCATCGACATTCATTCAAGAGACATAGTAGATCATTTTGTAAAAAACAGGTAAGTAATGCATACAGATGTAAATCCATAAATTTCGCTTTAGTAGTTGCGAAAATATGAAATAATTGCAAAAAAGTATTGGCAATTGTGAAAAATAATACTTGTACTTACGACCGAAGTGTTGTGCAGTGATTTTTTTTATCCTCTGCTGTTGCTGTATAAATACATATAGGATCGTCTGCGCTTCGGAGCGTGCTGTCGATAGAGTTAATGTCAGCTTCGCAAAATTAAGTGTTAAAATCAATCCATATTTCTGCAAAGAGGAGCTTTTTCAACATGTACTTCTTCCTTGAGAAATATAACTTAGCGACTGATTCATTACAGACACATATCTGTCGTACTCAAATTCTTAAACATGTCTTCCAGCGGTTTGAGAAGAACAAAAAGCCATTTAGTCAGTGACTGTTGACTGTTGAGTAGAGTTCTGCATACTCAGCATTGGCCTTAAAAAGGGATGCCATCCTCGATGAACACGGCAAGTCCATTAAGTCGTATGTCGAACCCGATTTTGCCTTATTGCAAATGGATTTAGGGACTTATCCTTGTCGTAAATACTTTTTGAGACATGACTGAATTCTCCTTTCAACAGAAGAGTGTCATCGATTTGCTTAGACTGCATTTCAAAATTCGTCTCGTCGGTATTACATCACCTATCTTCCTCACATAGTTTCAAATTTCACTTTGACAAAATACATGTGTTTTGAATATGTTTAGGAGATCCTATGTATTTTATCCCAACGCTGTCTGCAAAATATGATCTGTTTCCTTGCGTGAATGCCAAAGCATCGAATTCATTCAATTACTTCAGTGTCTCAGCGGTTGGCGAATTTGAATGGGAGTCACAACTTCGCTTTTATTGGGTGTATGAAGAAGATGGTGTGATGGTTCGACAGTGCAATGGCGAATTTCGATATGGATACGAATACATGGGACTGAACGGCAGACTGGTGGTCACACCTCTGACTGATCGCATCTACTTAACTCTTACCCAGGCATTGACGATGCATCTGGGAGGCGCCCCCGAAGGGCCGGCAGGAACAGGGAAGACAGAGACCTGTAAGGATCTTGCAAAGGCTATGGGCATTCTTTGTGTGGTTACAAATTGTGGTGAAGGAATGGATTTCAGGGTGAGTGAAGATTACACTTTTCAATTTTCGTCGGAGTAAAATTAGTACGTATTTACTATGTAAAATTAGAAAGTCTATGTAGCACTTCATGTCCTAAGTTCTTTTGTAATGCACCTTTCTCATATAGAAAACTGCAAGTTTGACAGCACACTATATTGAATTTGAGTGTGATGTTTAAACTGCAAACCAACGAAATGACGAATGATATGCATGTATTTTAATGATAAATAGATGATGTGTAAATTACAAGTATTCATAATGCCTCTTGCTTACCGCGAATAGAAAATCGCTCTAGCGACTCGATGAAAGTTAAAATTTTCTATCTTTTCCTCTCCTCAAGTCAATCGGAAAACTCCTTAGTGGATTATGTCAATGTGGTGCATGGGGTTGCTTCGATGAGTTTAATCGGATTGATTTATCTGTTTTGTCGGTGGTATCAACTCAAGTTCACACTATTCTAAACGCTTTAGCAAAGAATCTCTCGGCTTTCACTGTGAGTTGAATCTTTGTACATGGCATTGTGAGGTACATTGTGCTGTACATTGTCCTCATTGAACTTTTCTTGCAGCTGGAAGATACAGAAATTCGACTGGATTCGCGTGTTGGACTATTTATAACGATGAATCCTGGATATGCCGGTCGAACAGAATTGCCTGAATCAATAAAAGCACTCTTTAGACCAGTTGTAGTAATTGTTCCCGATCTTCTACAAATTTGTGAAGTGATGCTTTATTCGCAAGGATTTCTGTCTGCAAAGGTAATTCAATTGCGTATCAACTATAGATATCAATCAGGATCAGCATTACCATTTGTAAATTTAAGCAATAACTATCGTGATTGGTTGAGCAGATAAATGCGCACAACTCAAACATTGTCTTACCACTTTGAAACAGCTCTTGATTCACTTTGACTGCATGTCAGTTCAGATAATGTTGTATTGCTTTTGGAATTTTATTTCTGTTTTCACATCATTAGGGAATGTGTTATCGAGTATGTGGGAGTATGTTGTCGGACTGTAGACAGTTAACAGGAAGCCTACTTTTCCACAAAATTATGGATGAATTTGGTAATTCTTGAGATCGACGCAAAAGATGAGGAGCGGGGATGGTTGAAGGTGCGGATGTGCGGAAATTTTTCTGATGATCGACGCTTTGACGGAAAACATCCTCTAACAAAACGCATAGCCAAACGAAAAACAATCGTGCGCTTTACGCACTCTTCAATTTGTATGGTGATCCTTTTCAGTGCTTCTGTTTCAGATTCCGGTATTTTTATGAACGGTAACTGCAGTTGGTTGAGTGGTTGCTTTGTTTGCTTTTGCATGTGTTATAGCGATAAGCGATATGATGGCTCAAAAAGCTACCAAAACATTTTGAAGAGTTTAAATTCGCTGAAACCAAAAGCGTACATTACTCTATTACATTTTAAAGACAAAACTCCTTATGACTAAGACAATTACAGCGTTTTTCTGGACTATTATGACAGCAGACTGTTTAATTTATAATATCGTTTATCAAATTTTGATTTTTCATCCTTAATGAAATGTCATCTTTATGGTGATTTCAGTACTAGTTATGTACGGTAGTTATGTACGCCTAAATAACATGTGTTACCTACAGATGAATGTTTAAGTTGAATGAAGTTGATTTTTACATGTTGATAGACACATTAACCAAATACCTGTAGTTTGCAAGGAGCTAGAGAACATTGTCCGAGAATTTTTGAGTTTCTCCGCAAGACCTGATATTCTGATGAACAAATCAGCAGAAGCTCTCTGTCAACTCGACTTCGATGAAAAAGCTGTTCAGTTGCCACTTAGCACTATATTCCTCGGTGATGCTGAAGATGGTATTTTGTCTTTACAGAACATAACAGAACTACTTTCCGCCTATTTTATAACTGCAAAATTCATTCGAGATAAAATACCGTAGCGCAAGAATAATAGAATTGAAGAAGAAATCCGCGGATATTGTGTAAATCTAACTTTGCATGATCATACAAATAGAATCGATAATGACTGGTATGAATTGCGAGGACCATACTCAATACTTTGCAAACTGGCTTTAGTGCATCTCTTAATCATCAGTGCCCCTGAAGTAGAAAGGTCTTCATGGTTTAATGGCCCGCGAGGAAATAAGTGGGTATGAATTATGCTATGATTTGAGTATGAATTTTTCATACGTATGAGAAATGAAATTTTCATACTAAAATCATAGCATGAAAATTTCATACTATGGTTTTACTAAATTTTTCATACTCAAATCATAGTATGAAAATTTCATGATATTGCTAAAAATTTAGGTTTTTACACTTTTTTACTTACAGAGCTAGCTGTTTACTTTCAAGAGAACAGTTGTACAATCGCTGCCGTGAACCACGTCGCAAGACAAGTGAATCAAGAAACTAAGAATCAGTGACGGAACCGCAAAGAACAGGCGGATGATATCGATGAACAGACAAACGATGAAGACGAAGAAGAGACTATTATGAATGAGCTTGTTGATTCATCAGCTAAAAAAACTATTTCATTATTTGACGATTGAACCTAGGTCATTGTTCTTGTAGATGGTTTACTGTGAAGGCTGCATGGATTATATTTTGCAGTTGGTGTGGACTAAAAATAGTTAAAAAGTCTTGGAAATGCGCTCTATTCTAATTCTAGTAATAATTAGTCACAACCATGACAATGCATGTTCCCATTAATTTTAAACGAAAATTTAATATGCAGCGGTTCTCATTTGTATCACACATCAATGCCCCTTATATTTAAGCTTGAAGATTGACAGAATGATCTCAGATTTTAACAGCTGAAACACTATTTCCTTTGCAGCCGCAAGCATTGCGTTTCGCCTTCAAGAGCCCATCACTACGGTTGGAAATGGTTCAAACTAGCATATGATATCGAAATGGTTGCGCAAGATAAAGGACGGCAGAATAGATTGCTCTGCGTTTATTTATCATGATTTTGCCGTGCGGCTGATAAATGAGATATCAGTGTCAATGCCTTTGGCTGGGCATAATAGGGGATATGTCCAGATTTAAAAAAAAATAAGCTCTGAATAGCTTGAGTCACCGGCACTGCTTTCTCCCAAAGTATTCTAGATCTTGATTTTTATCAAGTATATGCACAGTCTGCCCTATCTATATGCCCAGCCAGGATCATTGACATTGCGATCTTTCAGTTATCAGCCGCACGTCAAGGACAGGATAAATAAACGCAGATCAACCTGTTATACCACTTGTATATCACACGCTATTTTGGGCCATTTAATCTATACTGATGAGCTCTTGTTGGGCGAAAAACGGTGTCTACGCCTGCTAGGGAAACAGGTGTTTCAGCTGTTTGAGTATGTGGTTATTCTTCTATTCTACATGACCAGGCAAAGCGGCACTTTGCTGTGAATCAGTCGAAACATAAAGTTAAATGAAATTGTTCACCATGCCAGCATAAAGCATATCCCTTAAGTCAACTGGGGAAGTTATCAAGTTTCTACCACAGAAATCGGTACTGTACTTACTAACTCTCCATGACGAATGATGGATAAACTTCAACGAGTTAACAACGATTTCTTCTAGTCCATCGTCAGAATTTGACTGGTCTTCACTGAAGAGTGCGCAAGTTCATTGTCTGCCTTTTATATATGTCTGCCTAAAAAAGACCTGTGTTACTTGCTTGCACTATAGTAGAATAGATTGTATTTTGCAACACTGAATTCTGATTTCTACACCTATTTCGGGAAGACATGCAACCGATGCCTTTCCAGGATATCATCAGTAGGTCCCAAACTTGAAATATTCAGAATTTCCAGAAAGGCGGATTACATTAAAGATTTTCTTGACATCGTTGTTTACAAGTATTGATGCTGGGATGCGTCACTCATTTCTATGAAAGACAGTTTATTAAATCACACTCGATAATGACGATGTGAATAATTCATTCATCATATTCCGCTCATGCCGTCATTCTCAGGCCTGATAACTTCCCCAGTTGACTTATGGGATGTACTGTATTATTTTGTGTTTATACCTTCGTATTGTAAAAGATTTTCTCTAATTTCTCACAGTATTTTCACAGTAGTCTAGCCTTCACAGTATTTTGATCACTAGCATTATTCTCTGGACTTGATAAATGTACAGGTTATATGCAAGTTTTAGAAATATGAACTATCAAAGTCAAACGGATTTTCATTTTAAGTGTTTTTCCTGGAATAATAGATTAAATTATAATTTGAAGATCAGGATAGTATCCTTGGAAGAATATCTGTTGGAACAGATCAGCTGATTTAGCCAACATTGATGGTTGTTTAATGGGAGAAGTGTCTGCCATTAGTGAGAGGTTTGGATTCAGCAGTAAAATGTTGAAGGTCTGATTTTATGCATTTAACGTGCAAACTTAAAAATTATTTCTTAAAAATTAAAATTCTTAAAATAAAGAAATAAAGAATTTATTATTATTATTATTATTATTATTACAAAACTCTATCTCTTTGTAATCATAAACGTAAAGATTTCAATGATCTGCATAGGAAGAAAGGATATACATTGTAGAATGATTTAATATAGATGATTGCACTACGAAAATTCGCGCAGAATTTAGGTATGGAGTGAACCTCTGCGCGGATGACAAATGGCAGTATGAAATTTTCATACTATGAACTGCGTATGAAATCTTCATGCTATGATTTGTGTACAAAAAATATTTCACTTTCATTCTATGATCATAGTATGAATCATGCGTGTGATCATACCCACTTATTTCCTCGCGGGTGAGAGGACTTCACAAATGACGGTTGATATCTTAGATAGATAGCATTCAGTTCATCAAACAGCATTTTTTAGTACATAAAGAAAATTCTATCCAGAAATATCTTCCACGATCCTATTTCGAAAGATCTAATAAGGTAGAATATGTCCAATACGTGCTAAAAGAAGGAGAATCTCTGATAGCATAGAGACCAGAGAAGTGAGTTTATGATAAGGATATCGATGAAACCTGTTAAAACATTGACCAAATGCGCTAACAGGCGGATTTCAGTCGAAGCACCTGAAAAGGCCAGACGTAGTGTAAACACCAAAATCCTGCTCTGAACATATTTGAAACATCGAAAAAATCAGATTACCGAAATTCTTAAGGATATAGGGCCCACTGGTGCGCAAGAGGATGAACAAAAGAACAAAAAGAGCCCACTTGTAACCAAAGACCAGACGAAGCCAATCCGGAAGAAGCGGCGAATAATTGAAGAGATAATAGAGCCACAACGAGGAAAATTAAGACGTCGGAAGATGTTGTCACAGCCAAAGAAATAACATCATATAGTAACCAGCGCATACTTAGTACTGGTAAGACGCCAATGACTGCTGTTTTATCCGTGTGCTACACTGGTGTGTGCCGATGTGGTGAGCATGCGTTGGTTTGAGCAGCTGCTTCGTTGTACGAGTGGAAATGGGCGCACTTTTCCGCTGTGAAAATGGTGCGGTTTTGTTGTCGGTGAGGTGGTTGTACCGGATGATGCTGACTTCTTTGCGTTCAGTTTTGAGGGCGGCATTTGTTTCCTCGATGTCTTCACTCCATCACATCAGCAACCTTTTTATTGCATCGATCTTCAGAAAGCTTTCGTTCGCTGGATTTATGTCTCAACTACGACGCCTTGTAGCCTGAGGGATGCAAAGTTTATCTAGTGAGTAGCTTTTACGAACGCACACGAAGACTATGTGTTCACCAGCACGCGAGTTTTTAGATGCATCACTTTCAGTTCGAACAGTAACCCTAACTAGATGAGCTCTGTCAAAGAGTTAGACCTTCGAACACTTTTTCCACCGCAAGCAATAAGTTCATCCAGTTTAGCATTCTGTTTTTTAGCCCGTAAAAGAGATGAGACACCAAAAGGATGAATGAATGAGTGCGTGCCTGCGTGGGATATCTTCTTCTAACTAAATGATGTCATCAACAGTTGTGGTGGCGTTGAGTCTGCTGCAATTGTCAGAATACAGTACGTCTGGAGTGGATCCCAGCAATCCTTGTCCTTCTAATTACTTAACCGTACTTGTGTTTTTTATACAACATGCGTCCCGTAGACAAAGATATTTGCTTGAATCTTGACTATTGCTTTCTGCGCACTTGATGCATCCTATGATACATAAATTTACATCCAAAACGTGCAGTATGTCTCCAAAACCTTATCGGGTTGCTTCTCGTCTCTATGACAAATATGCTCTATTGGACATTCGCTACCAATTTCACAGAATGGAGCGGTTTTAGAGAGCATCTTAGATTCAATCGAAAGTCTTACTTACTTTGGATTGGTTATGCACGGAGAAAGAGCGAGACAATGTGGGTAAAGAATGTTGTCGGCCAGGGGTTAGAGACTTACGCAATCCACTAGATAGACGAATGCATGAGATGTGTAGGGGTGTTGAAGAAGCTGGTGTATACGATCGCTATTTAGTGAAGGAGCATCATCAATTCGAACTTGTGTGTCCAGTCCATCTTTGTGGCCATCTGGACCACAAAGACGAAAATGGATGAGTTAGCTAGTAAATGACTGACGTGCACGCGTAAATAGTTTGATATCGAAGTATTCATATTTTAAATAGGCATTTCATTTACTGTGGTGCTTATCATATTATTCCACAGATACTTGCAAGGAAAATGACAACAATGTATAAGGTTGCCAAGGAACAAATGTCAAAACAGTATCATTATGATTTCGGACTTCGTGCTCTCAAGTCTGTGTTAGTCATGGCAGGATCTATTCGTCGTGAAAATCCCGATTATTCGGAAGAGATGCTTTTGATGCGAGCCCTGCGTGACATGAATTTGCCTAAATTTGTACACGATGATGTAACCTTATTTCACGGTCTCATTCAAGACTTGTTTCCGAATCTCGAATGTCCACGGCAAGTAGATAACAACCTTTCATCTGCTATCGAAGAAATCCTGACAAAAAATCGATATTCTATTGTTGAGACACAAGTAGACAAAGTCTTGCAGTTACACCATACCATGGAAACAAGACATTCGACAATGGTAGTTGGCCCAACTCGTGGTGGCAAAACAGTAGTTATACAGACTTTAGTAGAAGCGAAACACAAGTGAGTTTACTGCACAGAGTAAAATTCATCGTTGCTGCGATCCGATTTTTTTCTTCAATTTTTTGTGTTGTCTTCAATTGTAGACTAGGGGCATCTACCCGCACTTTTCGAATGGATCCAAAGGAACGTGATGTTACTGAGCTTTATGGTACGCTTGACCCCGACTCAAGAGACTGGTTCGATGGACTGCTTTCTCATTTATTCAGGATTATGAATAATCCTCAGGACTGCGATGCGAATAGTTTTCGCTGCATTATTTTTGATGGTGATGTGGATGCCCTGTGGATTGAAAATATGAACTCAGTAATGGATGATAACCGTCTTCTGACTCTGATTAACGGAGAAAGAATTCGGCTTCAACCTACGTGTTTCCTGGTCTTTGAAGTATCGGACCTGCAATACGCGTCACCAGCCACAGTTTCACGCTGTGGCATGGTCTATATCGATTCGCAGGATCTATCTTACCATCCCGTGTGGGAGCGATGGCTTCGAAGTCGAAATGAGTCTGAAGGGAAACTGCTTGATGTTTCTTACCATAAATACATCCCTCCGGTTATGGAAGCTATATATGAAGGATTTCTGATGGGAAAACAAGGCAAGCCTATGAAAACGGTTGTTTTTCAATCTCCAATTAACATTATTACACAACTCTGCACTATGTTAGAGTCATCACTGAAGCTGGAACCAAAAGAAGTAAGAACATTTTGAAAGAAAGTACACTATCATGATATTCAGAATTATTTTCAAATTTTCATGACAAACCGCAATTTATTTCTCTAAAATTCACCAAACGTCTTCTGTCCAGCTTTGCTCGTGATCCCAGGAAATAACGCCAAATTAATATCATAAAGTACAGTCTTCATAAGAGTCTTCCTATGCTCATGCGTACCAAACTTACTATCAAACCTTATGGTTTATAAGTATGGCAGGAGCGCCATTCGTCGATAAATTCTATTAAAGAGAGATTATATATCCTCATTTTAATTTTACATTTCTTCATTTTACTCTGATACTTATCGCTATTGAAGCTAAAATCATATATTTATTATAATTTGTCATTTTTCCTAAGTATTTATGCCTTAATCAAATGGCAAGACGTCACAACAAATATTCGCTGCATTTGATCATGTAAAAAGGGAATTTTTGCGCACGCACGAGAATGATGATTATCTACATCCTAATTGTCAAAAAGTATAATAATCCATGATAGGTGTTCTTCTCGCGGTACAGACCTTTACACACCAAAGTTTCATTGGACGTATCAGTTTTGATTATATTCGTTCATGCCATACCTTTTAGAAACTTTCATTACTTTCTATGTTCAAGCGAATCATCTGAAATAGCTCTTAACATCAGTTAAAATTCCCTTCATTGTTACTAGATAGAATTGTCCAGTTTTAATTTCGACAAACCATACGAAGTATAGTCAGATACTCACTCACTCAATTCCTTTAACGTCGATTGCTCCAACTTGATTGGGTCTCCTTATGGCTCCTCGCCACTTCTCTCGATTGAGGGCATCGTTGGGGACAAGTCCGACTAGTCGAAGATCTTCGTCGACATCGCTTCTCCATCACTTCTTGAGTCGGCCGGCTGGTTTTCGCCCTGCCACGTCCATGGATTGCTCTCGCCTTGTCCAACAGTTGTCATCCATTCTGGTGACATGCCCGAACCAACGGAGACGCCTTCTCCGTACGACGTCGCCAATTTCCTATAACCCCAGCCTTGAGGAAAACCGCCACACATCCAACGCGCCATTCTCATGTCGTTGCCTTCAAGTTGCCTTAGTAATTCCTTCGTCATGGCCCACGTTTCGCTGCCGTACAACATGCAGTTTCTGACAAATGCTTCGTAAATCTTTGCTTTCGTTCTTAAATTAGGTGCTTTGGTTGTCAAAAAGCGCCAGAGTTCTCTGAACTTGATTGAATTCGAGTCTGCACTGCAGCAACAGCGCCCCCACACCTTCGTACAGCATGTCCCCAAGGTAACAGATATGTTTGACTGTTTGGAGCCGGTCACCGTTGATTTTCAAGTGAGCGCTGTCAGAATCACTTGTGAGCTGCACCACGCTGCCACGACAACGTCCACATGCGCAACGCACTAAGGCTCTCAAGCTACCAGTCACACCACTGCACCGCTTATGCTTCCATCCATTGCAGGAAGTGCACAAGATTGAGTCAGCGCCGACACTATGCTGGCAGATTGTGCAGGGATGCGCCGCAGGCATTACAGAAGCGTTGAACTAGGAGCTGCATCGCATAACTTTGGACTTCTCAATATTGACGACTAAACCTTTCTCGGCAAGGGCATCTTTCCATAAAGAAATCTTGGCAGACAGTTGCTTACTCGTTTCCGAAATTAAGAGGTCTTTGGCGTTCAGAACTTCCCATGGCAAATCTTCTCTTACATTCTCGGTCACAACATATAGAGTAATTGCAAAAAGTAGCTGACTGAGTAGAGAACCTTGATGGACTTCATCATTTACATTGAAGCGATCGCTGGACGATAATATCCATCTGACAGTCGATTGGGAATCCTCGAAGAGCACCATGACACCTTTCACTAACCACTCTTCCACTCCTGCACGTGTCAGAGTCCATTTTACCACCGATCGAGGAATTCTGTCAAAAGCCTTTATCAGGTCGATGAAGGCCATGTGGAAATCTTTCTTCCTTTGAAGGTGCTGCTCTTGTAGCTGCCGAACAAGAAAAATTGCGCCTGTGGTCCCTTTACCTGGACTGAAGTCGAATTGCATATCGTTTATCCGAACGGCACCAAAATCCTTTCCAACACACGCTCGAAGATCTTCATAACGCTGTCTAGGAATTTTAGTGCTCTATATGAGCCACACACCATTGGCATTTGTGTGGCATTCGTTTTTTTCGCTTTTTTGGTAGAGCAGGAATAAATTTCGTAGTATAGGCCTTTTTTGCATGTTGACAACGCAACATGACTTTTGTCATGTTGCCCTTTACTTTAGTCATGCTATCATCCATGTTTTCACAATTGAATGCATATCTTGACAATTGCATAATCTTATGTAATAACTATATTACATAGGAGTTGGAAAATGTGCCCTTATTAGCAAAAAAGTCATGTTGTAGCAATTCTTGAAGGCAAAGCTTTGTCGTAATGCGTTCCGGTAAATGCACAGTTTTTTTACAGCAACTTTGAGGCCATGGTGCTGTAGCTCTACACGAGTCTGAATTGATGCATGTTGAAAGTACAAGCGGGTTACATGCTACAAATGAATGTCATTGAATCTATCAGTCAAGGAATTCGAGACATCAATCCATGCTGGCTTGCCAGAGACACACGGGAGGCCTATATCGAGTTTTCTTAGAAGATTGATGTTGAATAAGTGAAACAAACGGTTCAGTTTATGCTATGTTTATGGTATTGCATAATGTTGATAAATAGGCCTAAGATTTTGAGATGATAATATACACGAGCCCGTAGGACTCGATCGTGGCGACGGCAAGCGTCCAGACGGGTTGACTCTTTTCCCCTTTTCTCAAGGAAAGTCGCTAGTCTGGGACGCAACTTGCGTCGACTCTTTCTCGTCTACTAACGTGTACGGCTCAGCAGTGGAGGCTGGTTCCGCTGCCACCAAAGCGGAGAAGGCAAAGCTTTCCAAGTACGCCGCCTTAGCCGATCGCTTTGTCGTCCAACCCGTAGCCGTCGAAACGTCTGGTGTCATCGGGCCACTGACACTACCATTCCTCAAAGAAATTGGACGACGTATTGCGTTGCAACGCAATGATAGCAGAGAGAGAGAGAGTGGCTCTTTCAGCGGCTATCTCTTGCTATCGTCCGCGGCAACGCTATCGCTATTCGACTAACTGGACGACTTGATGAACAGTGATTGACAATATTCGATTTGTATTATTAGTAGTGTCATATAGACAGTGTGAATATTGATATTGTTGATATACAAATATTATAATTCATATACACAATGGAATATTTTCTGTTGAAATATTTATTGCACTGTCACTTTCACTGTGATTTTCGTGAAGTGCGTATAATTGTTGCAACAATTATATTGCAAGCGTATAACTAGGCAAAAAGTTGATGTGTATGATAATCATTTTGCATCTACTGATGAGGACATTAATATGATACTGATATGATCGGATATGTGTGGCCTATTTTCTTAAACCACCTGAAACTTTCTAAGTTATAGATTGAAGAATACTAGATCTACCAGTAATGCACTATTTTGTAAATAATTTGACCACCGTTTACGTTACCGCAGTCATACTGATTACGTCATACTTCACCCGCTATCTACATGTATTTGCATAGCTCCTGTGTGCTGAGCTATGCGGCATCGACTTATCTCATGTGCTTCAACAACTCGTGACTTCTGGCAAGACAATGAGAACCTTGGTAAAGCTTGGACTTGGTTTTAGATAAATTATCTTGGCTATTTGTCATGTTCTGAATCGAATTGGAAAGAGTTAATATTGAAAGACATTGATTTTGTTTTCGTTTTCGCTATTTATTGCAAAATAACGAAGACGAAAATAAAGTCAATATTTTTCAATATTGGCTATCTCCAACTCAATTCAAAGCTTGGACTTGGTTGCATATTTTAGTAGAGGTGCATGGAGCATGATCTTGATAATTGACCTTTGAAGTAGGCTGCATAGTGCATAGTGATAGTTTTTATGGAATATTTTCAAAAATTTAGCCAATATTATCGTCGGTTTTGATCTATTTAGATTTATAATATTGATGCATACTTACTCTGTAAAGTTTTGATTGAAAAAGTGCTAATATATGTCTCATAACAGGCAGTTTTGATCTCTGGAACAGGCCCACTTACAGTCAAAAGCTTGACGGAAAGGGTCAAATGTACCCAATCGGATGTAGATCACTGATTACATAATTTCTCTCTTTGGCAGCCGTCTATTGTCGGAAAAATTCCATTTTTGAAATATTTATCATGTGATCACTATAGGGCTGCATAATTCAGCAATATCAATTTCATTGATAGTAAATATACAAGTTGACACTTTTGCATCTAAATTGACGTTTGCAACAATGCCCATCTAATAAAGTTTGCAAGTGTATGGTGTGTGTAATCAATTTTGCAAGTGTATGGCTTGATGGCATATTATGTCGTTATAGCGCCATTCTACATTGCTTGATGTAAAAATTATCGGTTCGCTTTTTTTCGCTTTTCTAAGTTAAGGATTCGTTTTTTTCGCTTTTTTTAAATTTGAATCGGCTGGGTGGTCTGGTCGTAGACCAATGGAGAAGCCTACGGGATACACGCGGCTGTACCCTGCCCATATTGCTGTTCAAAACCATAAAGATTCTGGAGAAAAATTTTCCAGCCGGATGCCCTTCCTAACACCAACCCTTTCTGTCTGGGTGGTACCCATAGCCTTGCCAAAATCAACCTACCAAGGCAGTAAGGGCTTTATTTAGAGGTGCCTTCTCTAGACATGTTTACCTCAAAAGGCTAAGCGAATCCTGTCAATCCCGGTTTGTGTTGAGTTTCCTTCTCTATTTAGATTGGTTGCTTTAGTCACTAACAGCAGATAGAAAGATAGTATCCAGAGGGCACGACCTGCAAGCGCTGCCAAGCAGGTAGTTCAAAAGGGGGTCGAAACCAGGACCTTAAGGACCCATGGACTTAAAGCCAACACCCCTACTAGTTACTGTTTCTCAAAAATATTGCTTCTCGTGTAATGTAGCACCTTTTTTGCCATTTGTTTATTTTTGATATTATATGTTTGCGATAGTTGTCACTGCCGTGTAAAAGTCCGAATAGCGTCAATTTAGTCATGGAGTCCTTTTTGTACGTTTTTATGATATATTGTTATGACATTTTTCTCCAGATTTTACAAATAAGAGGTTATTACATATTCATTCTAAAGAGGTCTATAAGGTCTTATTTTTTAACAACTACAGTGTATAACTATGAAAATTTGTTTTTTCATTCCTTTCTCATGTACTGTTTTACAATACTAAGATATTCCAAAATTATTTACACTTTTTAAAATGAAATCAAATTAAAGTAGGGCTTACTTTCATTTTAGATATAGTGACTTTAAGTAGACCTACAATGAATTTTCTCTGCACGTAAGTGTATCCAACATTCAACTAGTACATTTTTAACCACGTGAAAATGTCAGTTATGTAGTTTGGTGAGTTAAGGGAAATAGAACTGGTTGATCTCGAACAGCTCTTTTGAAAGTACTACCATTAATCAAATTTTTAATCGCGTAAATTAACTGCGTAAATTTCTTCCTCTGAACTGGTCCGACCACTGAGCATAGTATTACGAGTATACACACTTAATGACCTAGTTAAGTTGTTTAACGATTGCTTACTCCGAAAATACCGAACTCCTTGAACAATGGAGTTGACTCCTGAAGTAAAGGTGGTATGATAACTGTAACACGCATTTTCATATTACTATATTGTATATCCACTTTTTTTAATATAAAAAATATTATTTGCTGAGTCTCCTGTGACAAAGAAGCTTTTCGGTTTATACAAAACCATAATCCAGAAAACAATATGGGAGTTCAGTTCGACAAAGTGGTTTATAAAAGTCCTCCACTGACATCGGAAGATATTTGGATTTTGAAGTTAGGAGGCATCCTTTGTACCACCCTCTACCATTGGTACCCATTCAATTCATCTTTCTGAACACCAGCGAAGGGTGTGTATGAAAGCTAGTCACCTGTTGTCGAAGCTACTTGCAATAGATAAATCTTTTGTCGCATGTCGTTTTCTGAAAAATTGTAGAGATTGGCAAGAGAAAATAATCTTTAAAAGAACAATTTTTCCTATGCCTAGTTCAGCATGGCCTAATGTTTCATGCCTTTCATTATACAGGAGCATACGAATTGTACCTAGAGTGGATGCTGATATGATGATGAGTGATGAAGATTTACCTCATTCTAACTACTACATAAAAAATTATTTACCTGTTCGACTGTATTTCAGGTTACCAATAAAGATTTGATGGAAGCCTACTTCATCAACGCTATAATCAATTCAGCTGGACTCGTTTTACATCAATCAGAAATTGTGAGGTTTCACTCATTCTTAGCATTTATTTCTAATCTGCCCTTGGACGTTAATGCAGAGTCTGACTCTGCAGCGTGCGGTCATCTCCCAAATCAAAAATGCCTTTCCGAGTATATTTTTGAAGCAAAGCAGCATCGATGGATACCATGGGATGATCTTATCCCGGAATTTATGTGAGCCGTGTATTTTTTTAATTTCCGTCGCATAATGCAGGTTTTTTGTGCCATATTAGAGAATTTCATGAAAGTTATAGTACACTACTTAATGCGAATAGTTGATGTTTCAATCTACTTGAAGTTTGATTTGTGCGTAGTAATTGATTTCATAGAGTGAAGAATGATTCTGTCGATGATTGGGATTATATCGATCAATGCATATAAAGTGATGAATATTAGTACTGTTTTTATGCCTACTATTCGTATGTTATTCGAGATTTCGTCTTCATAATTCAAGTATGATAAACAAAATCCGAATGGACTGAATCCGAGCCGTGAATTGTCTACTGATACGAATTAGGTTTGCATGAAGACAGCCGACCGGTTGGTAAGTTGGTTAGTTGAAATGGGTGGTCATAAATATGGTGAATATTTTTCTGATTGCAGCAGAGAGATGCTATGCTTATACATAATAAAAAAATACAAAAGTGGAAAACACTAGTAACCGAAAGTAATGCCATCGTAACCGATTGATAAGCAAATAATTTCAACTACTAAAAATGTCCATTCTTAGGGTATATAACTCCATATATTATTATAAATTTCTGAACTGAGCATGCAATGAAATAAATTTCGAGCTTGTACTACATTGCACTACGGAACTATCCTCTCGGTTATCTGAACCCGCTGAAGCGGAGCATACCGGAGCAAACCTACGAGCACATTGTGCAAGCATTGGAGATGTTTCGTGACTTCTTTCCATCATAAGCGGAATTCCCAATCATTCGAATTATACTACCAGTAGAAAAGTAAAATTGCTGAGTTGAACTTATGCATTTAATTAAAGAGTTTTTCCGCCATTTTCTGTCAAACGTTGTATCAGACTCAGTATATTATACCTTGAAACGCATTTTTGAAATTCAATGATTATATCTCAAGGAAGTAATTGAGGAGGCCCAAAAGCCTAGTCCTCCTTGCACCCAGTTCCATTATGGAGTTTGAGAGAAGATGGTCTTCGGATACCATGAAAGTTAGATTTATAGTAAAAAGTTAAATTCATCCCCCCGAAAGATAAATTACAATACCCAACTGATCTATAGACATTTGTTGATGAACATCGGGTCAGAGATGGAATTGTGTTAACGGTTTTCGATGATGGATAGAAGGAGAAGGAAAACTCTCATACCCTGCTTCTCTGACGGTAGTAAAATGCCTGAGTTGGCGTTAGGAAGGGCATCCATCCGCAAAAGTTAGCTTCGTCTTATGTGGCAAATGTTAAATATGGAAAGATTGGCTAGGACTGGGCTACCTCCGGACCCTCGTTTGTCGATCAGGAGGGAGCATCAGCAGCCCCGGACTGATACTACAAGATCGATTAGGGGTTCATCTCAGCAGCCTCGGACTGGGATGCTACTTGTGACCAGAGGATGTACCGCAAATTCTTCGAATGTTGAAACAACTAAGCTCCGTATAGCCACTTTGAATCAATTGAATGTTGGTACTTTGTGAGGCAGAAGTGCTGAAATAGTGGCGTAGACGCGTAGATGCATTAGCATGTGCTGCGTGCAAAAAGCTCGATGGAAGGGCGCTTCTGCGAGAATCATAAAGGGAAAGAACAGCAAGTTTAAGTGTTTCTGGAAAGGAGAGGAGGATGGCTTCAAGAATTTTGTAATTCTTTTTGCTGGAAGTTGGATTGAGAAGGATGTGTTGGTCTCTCGAGTGAGTAGTCGCATCATTTGGCTCAGAGTTCTAATTGAGAAGGAAGCGATCAACATTTACAGCCCGTATGCTCCTCAGGCTGGTCGCCCTCAGGATGAAAAGAACTCATTCTATGAGTTGCTGTTAAGTAACTTTGCAGCCGTTCCAGATGGAGAGATTCTGTATGTTGGTAGTGACTTCAATGAGCATGTTGACAGGCTTTCTGATGGTTTCCAAAGTGTTCATGGCAATCATAGTTTTGGATCCAGGAACGCTGAAGGAACCAGGTTACTGGACCTCTTTATTGCTCTCAACTTTGCGGTGGTTTACACCTTTGAGAAAGTGGTCTCTCGGCTAATTACCTATAGGTCTGGGTCCGCATCGACTCAAATCGACGACGTGTTGGTCTGACAGGCGGACCTGAAGCTAGTTCGTGATGCAAAAGTCATTGGAAGTAAAGAGTTCAATATCACAGCATAGGCTGCTTGTTTGTGACATGAATGTCAAAGAAAGAACACCGAAAAAGAAAAGTTTGGCTCCTAGACTCTGCATTTGGAAGCTTAAGTCACCCACCGCTCGTGCTGCTTTTGAAAAGGATGCATCAGATCGATTCCAATCTGCAGTCCAGTCAGATAATGTTGAAGGGTTGTGGTCAGTTATGAAGTCAGGGTTGCTTGAAGCATGTGAGCATTCATGTGGGTTTACCAAAGGTGAGCCAGTCAGACGAAGAGAGACTTGGTGGTGGAATGAGGCAGTTGGATATGCAGTAAAGAGGAAACGCAAACTAAAACTATGGAAGGAGTGACAAAAGGGAGGAAGTAGAGAAGCCGACACTGATGCAAAACGGGCCACTAAATCTGCAATCCACTTCGCCAAAAAGAACGCCCAACGAAAGATGTTCAGCGGAATATCTACTGCACAGAAAAAGAATCAAGTATTCAAGCTTGGCCTCAATGCAAAGGAAGAAAATCAAGATGTTACTGGTTAAGAGTGTATCAAAAGAGAATATGGTAGCATCGCATATTCTGATGCCGACATGCTAGATGCATGCAAGAGAGCTATCATGATGGCTTGTTGAATGTTGAGTTCAGCTTGCCATCATGATCCATTTGCACATGTTCCACCGACCATAGGTCATCCTCCTTCGATTGATTCCACCAAGATCAAAAGAGCTTTGAGGGCATGAGAGACAGGAAATCAGCTGACCCATCGGGTGTGGTAGTAGAAATGATCCGCGCTGGAGGAAATGGTGCTGTCGAGCCACGCTTTCAAATGCCTTTATACGAGAGGGGCAAATACCTGAAGATTGGAATCTGTCGTTCATCATTAACTGCTACAAAAGTAAAGGCGATGCTCTTGAGAGAGGTAACTACAGAGGCCTTAAGTTGCAGGATCAAGTCCTGAAAATTCTGGAAAGAGTGCTTGAGCCATTCATCAGACAGCAGGTGTCAATTGACTCATTACAGTTCAGATTTATGCCGGGATGAGTGGCAACTAATGCATATTTCATTTTGCGACATCTACAGGAAAAGTTTATTGAAAAGCGAAAGAAGCTGCATTTTATCTCTGTTGACTTGGAGAAGCGTTTGATCGAGTGCCGAGAGAGGTGTTGTGGTGGGCAATAAAGGTAGTTGGTGTTGAGGAATGGATCATTCGCTCAGTTCAGGCCATGTACCGACACACAGGATTCAAGGTCAGAATGAGGAGTGGTCTCAGTTCTGGATTCCGAGGTTACAGTAGGCATCAAGGATCAGTTTTGAGCCCCTTCTTTTTGTGATTGTCATGGAGGCACTTTGTTGCGAATTTCGAACAGGTTGTCCGCATGAACTCTTGAATGCAGATGATTTGGTTATTTCGGCGCATCTACTGGAGTGCTTAGAGCAAAGATGCACTGCCTAGAAACATGGTCTTCGGGTTAACCTGGTCAAGACCAAGACCAAGGCCATGCAATGCTCATACTAGGATGATCGAGCACCACAGGAGGCCGGCAGATTATCGTGTGGAATATGCATGCGGGGTGTAGGGAGAAACTCGATCTACTGTGTCGGCTGCAAGAGATGG
The DNA here is from genome assembly GCA_907163375.1 of Prostheceraeus crozeri. Lineage (NCBI taxonomy): Eukaryota > Metazoa > Platyhelminthes > Polycladida > Euryleptidae > Prostheceraeus > Prostheceraeus crozeri. Next base: position 286,478 of record CAJQUW010013290.1, on the reverse strand, counting down.
ATCTATCATAAATGCTCAGGGATTGCGGGAGCATTGAGAGCTGATCCCATCTACAAATGTAGAAAATGCTGTCCTGATGTCCCTCTCCGCCAGTAACAACTACCCATGTTCAGATTGGCCAGGATCAGTATGAACGTGCTCTACAGCTTTAGTATAGTTTATTAGTTTTATAGTTATAGTTTTAGTTTAGACATGCTTGGTCAAGCGGATGGCTTCAGTGACGCTGTTACAACGAGGATTATGTGCGCATGGAACAATTTTTGACAATTCCTCCCCATTGCTATGAACGGCGGCATTTTCTTCCGAAGTCAAGGCCATATTGTGTGTGCGAAGTGTGATGCTTTATGCCAGTGTGACGTGGCCAATCACTATAGAGGACCTGAATCGTTTGAGCTGCAGCGACAAGACGATGATCAGGTGGATCTGTTCAAAACGGCTAGCTGATCGAGTTCCTACTGAAGATCTCAGGAGACGGCTTGGCATCCATCCATTGGAAGCTGTTATTCGATGGGTAATACTCCGGTGCGGTGGTATGGTCATGTGCAGAGAATGCAAGAGGACTCCTGGCCAAAGAAAGTTATGAATCTGGAGGGAGAAGGACGCAAGCCAAGGGGACGACCGAAGAAGAGGTGCTGTGACAACGTGGGAGCCGACTTCAAAGCGTTAAACCTTGGGCGTATCGACGTTCAAGATCGGATCGCGTGGAGATGCGCCATCAGACCGGACCGACGTTTGCAGACGTCCAGCGCTCTAATCACGGGGGCATAAAGTAAGTATATTAGGTAGAGTAGCAACTCAGCATTTATTACATCTCCAATGTGCATACAGTTTCGATTTCATCAAATGAACTTGAGTTGGGATCCAGTACCACATTAGAGATATGAAAATTTTTACACTTTTGGAGAAATGTGCACGAATTTGGCTGATTATGATAGCAATACAGATGAACGAAAAATATTTAACAAATCCTCCATAATAGCCTTGGAAAGGTAATATGGTTTGCTAAATTAGCAATAAGATGGGCTACCTTTACTTAAAGCTCAGTCTTATTGTAATAAGATTATTTTCTTAAGCGTGATCATATCACAAACTGCCTACAACTGAAAGAACAAGACATGATGATCAAGGAAAATTACCACAATTAACTTAAGATGTAAATGGGTCCGCATTACTATTCAGATTAAAGAAACGACGCCTTGGGAATCATGAAATCATGCCGCTGAAAATTGAATTAAAAGCTCAACGTCTCAGCCAAGAAGCTCTCAATAAGATCTCAACTTTTCCTTGAAGACTTGCAGGGACTTGCATTATATTTCCTTGATCATCAGCTTAATTTCTGCTTAATTAAAATGCTTATTAGCGAACATCCGTTTCTTTTGATATCCAACTTGCTTCATGCTACTTATAAAGTGGCTTCATCTCGGTAGTATACGGGAATAATGTGCAAAAATTTAGCTTTTTAAAAAATGCTCAAATAATTTTTTGAACCGAAGGAACGTAAACTCCGCAAAAAAACTGATTCTTTTCATGTAAAAATTTCCACTGTATACAGATACTTTCTTGAGTCGACACTCTACCTACTGTATACTTACTCTATGCACGGGGAAAATGGACGATAAATCGTGGAGTGAGTGAGTGAACCAGAAAGACTATTGCTTCGAGAAGAATATCATTTACAGACATAAATTTAATTTATGCTCCAAACACCATATTGGTGAGACTTCGAGAATGATAGGCACACTTATGAACACACATGTATAATCTGAAGCCATGAATCATTCGGCAGTGAGATATCATTTTGTTACTGATCATCGGGAGGATCATCGGGATTTCGCGGAGCACTCGGTATTCATCCGATCGATGCGATCATGCGGTGGCACAGACTGAGGTGATACGTGCACGCGCCACGGAGACCTCGCGAGCACAAGAGCCTACTAGTATTGGAAATGCCGGTTCCAGGATCACGAACCAGAGGGCGAACAAAGAAAACATGGTGCTTAGTGCTAGAGAACATTAAGATCATTGGAGCGTCAACCGCGGATGCTATGGACTGCTCGAGATTGAAGAGGAAAATTAGGCCACCCCCTTCACTGCGACATGGTCTTTCAAGGTGAGCATCGGGGGAGGGTTGCAACGCAACTCAAATCGGAAACAATTCATTGTAACTTACATGGTTATTTGAACAGAAGGAATCTGGAAAGTATGCCGGTAGTGATGCCATCAAGACAAGAAATTGCTTCTCTGACGTGATATTTTTAGCATTGCCTCATAATTTTTTCTTCATGCTAGTTTCTTTTGTTGTTGTTAGTAATGTCATTCCATGCATCTATTTTATACGGTTTTACTTCTTCAGAACTTTCAATTGACTTTCACATTGATTTACGCTAGTTCTGGTAAAAGTCTACTGCGCTGCATGTTTTACGTTGGTCTGTCATTTTTGCATGACTAAGTCGTCAGGGTCCGAAGACGTTCTTCTTTCAAATTCGATGATGACGTGATGTTTATTTTCCCAAATTAATCGAACTTTTGGGGTAGCCGTCCCGAAATATCCCAACTTTTTTACCTCTGAAGGTTGGCAACCCGGATAGCATTCTTGATGATAGATGATGTTTTGCTTCTCTGAACCGTCGGTGATAGGAAAGTGGCATTCGGTAGAAAAATCGCATTCGAAAGGGTTCGCTACATTTTTTACACTGTTTCGCTACCATGTAACGAAAATCAGAATCATGTCCCGTGATGAACTAGTTTTTGAGAAAAAACTCATTGTACTCAAATAGTGATGAAGTTTGTCGCTTTTTGAAACGACGAGAACCGCGAGCAACTTGTTTTATATCTTCACCAAACCCTGTCCAACCGATATCTTGCAGCTTATTCATGACTATTGTTTCTTAAAATTTTAAAACCGTTGAATGACCCATATAATGTTTTGAAAATATCTGTTAATTAAACCTATTTTCCATTGTGCCAGATTCGATCCCAGTCAACGTTTTTCATCAATATTAGTTCCAACTGCAGATACTGTTCGTATCATGTGGTTGCTTCAATGTCATTGGAAAGTCAAGAAACCGCTGATTTTGATTGGTGAGACAGGTACATCGAAAAGTGCAAGTGTAAAGCAGTTTATGACAGAGTTGGATCAAGAGACCAATTGTGAGCTTCTCATCAACTGCACATCTCGGACATCATCTTCCGAACTCCAGTACACTTTAGAAAACCAGACAGAGAAACGAACAAAGGATTCATATGGTCCTCCCACAGGAAAGCACCTTGTGGTTTTTGTTGATGACTTGAGCATGCCGCAGGTTTGTCGATGCACATCCTTTAATGTTTGTGTTGCACAACTAATCAATTGTTCGATTCATAGGTATGTACATAACAACGTGCTGTGTTTATCAATCACGTGATTTGTCATCGTTAGTGTTGTTGTTATTACCTACGAGTACATTACCTACGAGTACCTACGTACTTTGCTTCTAGCATGTTTTGAATACCAATCTGTTTTGCTTTTCGAATGAATCCTAGTCTAAATGCAACTCATCAAGACCTCATGCTGGTTGGGCAAGCGTAAGATCAAAATCAAAGACTACCAGTCCAGTGAAACAACGAGTGACGCACCCTGTGAAGTCATGATGTGGGGAACCATGTCCGCCCATGTAGCTGACAGATTTCATGTGTGCGAGGGCATGATGAGCAAAGAGAAGCATCTGGATCGTCACCCTCCAAACAAAAGTTCCAAAATGACATTTTTTCAAAATTGAATTGTGACATTGTTCATCTCAAGGCAAGTCTACGTCAAGTATTTCATGATGTTTTAGCCTCATGTAAGTTGTTCAACAACTCCTGATGAAGGATAAGAGCGGATGTTCCACTCCTATCCGAAACCGGTAGAATAAACATTTAATAATATCATCTTCGAGATTTAATTACGACGTTCTCGCAAACATCATGTGCTCGCAATGATGTTTTAGCCTGATATACCTTATATAAATACACACACATATTATATATGTATATATAAAGTATATATAAAGTAAGGTTAAGAATCAAAATGCAAATTGGTCATTCCACACCTAAACGTCAAATGGCCTGTGGCGAAGGTTCTCAGATTTTCTTGAAATTCACATATTTTCATCATTTGGGTATATCTAGATGAAATCCAAAATATTTCGGAAAAATTCCATCGGAAAAATTTTTCTATTTTTAGAGAATTTATGAAAAATCATGTGCATCTTTGACGGCTTACATCCCCGATCTCGCAGCGAAGTTGAAGAAAATTCTTCTTGGACTGCTTAATTGATGCCCAACCATAAATGTTCCAAGCGGAATTCATCACTTTTTCGCTGCGAGAAAATTTCTGTGGGCCCTCTAAAAAAGCATAAATTTCAGAAATTTTTTGAAAAAATCGAATTTTCAAACATTTCCTAAAAAATGCAAAAGTAATTTTGCGGTCCCTTCTTCCGTTGGCGGCTACGGAGTTAAACTAAAAGTTAAGTTAAAAGTTAGGAGCGTATGCCTAACTGGCTATGGCCAAAGAAAATTATGACCTTTGAAGTGCCTGGTCCGAACATCCGAGGAGGCCAAAGGAAAAGATGGATTCACAATGTGGAGAAGGACCTCCGCGACCTGCGGCTCGATCGTCGAACTGCACAGGATCGAGGTGCATGGAGGAGCGCTATCCGTCCTCAACATTGGAGTCGGCATGGAATACCGTCCAACCCTCAAAACTGGTGGAACCAAGGACGTAAAACCGGTCAGTAAGTAAGTAACTAAGGCTACAAATACATCCAAATGATTGTAAAAAAATATTAAGAAAATCAACAGGGATCGGGAAAGTGTTTTTGAATCTCAAATTATATGAACAATATTCAATTTTTTACGTGTTTGACTCAGTCCTGACAATTTCTCGCTGCAGCTACGTCAATTCTGATAGGTCAAGTGTTTTACGCTTCACATTATCTATCTAAAACTGTAATCAGAACTAACTTTTTCCACCTAGAAGTAGTATTTTTTTAATTTGAAAATGTGGTAAAATTAGATCGTTTTTTGTGCTGCTACTAGCAAATTTATAAGTAGTATGCGCTTTATAATTAGCAGACTGTTAATCTCAATGAAAAGATATACTCGATGACTAAAGGATGTAGATTCATTCATTATTGTGACTCATATTTTTGAAGCAAAATATTTGAACTTAGTTAACTCTAGTATCTATTTCAAATTTAGGAAATTCTTTTCAGAATTGGCATGACGAGTAAAATCCTCTGGAGTTCACTAGTTTTGGTTCTTCACGATGTCCTCCCTTGGATATTTCTGAATATCGGGAGACATGGGGTACCGGAAATATTGTCTTGCTCTGGCTAGCGTACTGACTTCCGCCCAATTTTCACTAATCGAAATTATTTGTCCAGGATATTGATCGCCTAAGTAATCGACAGAGACCAAATAATTTGTCGAGCAATTTTCTTCTTTGCTGAAATGAGAAATAAGTAAATAAAGATCGGTTTTATGTCTAATTTGGTTTACAATAAGTCTACTGTTCTTTTATCTTAGAAAAGTCGAAACTAAAAAGATCTTCTTTATATATCATGGCTTAATCTGGCACAATCTGCCGTCGACGAATTTTTCTAGCATTCATGATGGACAGGGGTAATATTGTGAGGGGAGGACAAAGTGGATTATATACACTTGAGAGGAAAACTTCCCTAGGTGCTTATTTCTTCGAAATGGGCGTTCAATGTCTTGAGCACCTCAGCCGAGTTGATTTCTGATCTCAACATGCATATTTCCAATAGGCCTAAGTTTCCAATACATGGAGTTGCAAGCTATTTTTCGCCCTTTCGAGCCGAACTGTTGAGTCTTTTTTGTCCGAAGCGCATCGTCAACGATAGTTAAATAGTTTCAAGCATATTTCAAGTCTAAGGACATTTCCTGCTATTCAATTATAGCGATTAAAAATGATGGTCCTTTTCATGCATTGATGCAACCATGCAGTATGCGCGGAATGTAGGCTCCACATGTACATAAATATTTATAAATTTTCAATTATGCTGCTTGGTTTAGATTGAGTTACAGGAGCTTCGATGCCGATAATTCTGGGAGATCCAATAAGTCACTGATGCTAATACTCACCTACTCTCACCAAGGGCATGAAATAACTGGGATACAATTTTATCAAGCTGTAATTGTGGAGAGACTCAATAAACACTTGTACCAGACACCATACGTACTGCGTGATTGCTTACCGGCATATAAGAAGAAATTGTGTAAATGTTTGCCTATTATCATATGAGTTTCCAATTGTGATCGTTTTTATCAATGAATAATTGCCGCGACTCTAAGTATCTGCGAACTTTTTGACCAAGTATTTTCTGGCAAGAGATACTTATGACCTGTTTATCGGCTTCACGTGTTGATGAAAGCAGGAAGTCTTTCCCTATTCAATTCCTGGGTCTGTGTTTGTGATTCATTCATCTTGCCTGTAGATAGTTAAGCAATTCGGTCAGAGGTTACCTTTTGCCTCTCAATAAATTTAGAGAACTCAACTGCCTTTCAAATAATAAAGGGAAAATGTGAAACGTGTTTCAACATTTAACTGCTTAGAGATGCAATCAAAACTTTTAATGAAGACCGTGAATGAGTTAAAAGTTTAAAACCTTGTAGGCCCTAATTAACGAGTGTTAATATACGATGCTTTCGATAACACCAATTGAGAGGATGACCAAGGCTAGAATAAACAACATAGGTCGAACATATAATCCATCCGAGTTCGAATTAACGAGTTTCGACAATAGAAGAAATGCATCTGCTAATTACAAAGCGCATACTACTTATAAATTTGATAGTAGCAGCACAAAAAACGATCTTCGAATTTTTGCATGACTTCAAATGGCATCCGTGCAAGGTGCAAATACTACAAAATCTTAGTGATGATGACCCCGACAGACGGGTGGAGTTTTGTAATTGGGCTTTACAGCGCATGGAAGAATCTCCGAATTTCTCTTCGATGATGCTCTCACCGAAGAAACCGATTTTTATGTTAACGGTGAAATAAATCATCAAAATTGGAGATATTGGAGTGATTCGATCTAAGAAGATCAGGGATCTGGATCATTTGCAAGAAAGATTGTTGATGCTTGTGCTTGCATTTCGTCGGATAATTTGAGTCGTGTTTGAATTGACTGGAAAAATCGTCTCCTGATGTGTCTACAACAGAACGGCTCCCACATAGAACACATAATGTGATTAATAAGCCTTCCTTTTCCTTGTGTCTTGTTGAATACCAATTCCTATTAAAATAAATCGTTTTCATGTTGTTCTAGATCCAAGTGGAAGCTTATGTAATTCAACTGTGAGTTCGCAGTAACTTTTTTTGCAAAGTAAAATGCTTACTGCATGTATTTACCCAATTCAGCAGTGATAAATTAGGTTAACCATCATAGTAATGTGCAAAATGCAACTTCTCCTATGTCTCCAGAAGTACGCCTCACCCTGTATACAATCACATTTATATCACATCATATACACTTCAGATACGCTGTCTGTGTCGGTTGTGTCTCCGCGGTCTCTCTGTGCAATTGCGTTTTTGCTGATTTTTATGTGTTTGGAGTGTCGTATAGCAGTTGAGTTTGGTATCATTTTGATCCTCTGGTGTCCATATTTGTCATCGTGATCTACTTTCGTTCCATCAATTGAGGATTTTTGATAAATTTGAGTATTTTGGTAGCTGCGTCTGTCAACGTGTGAATTGTGATCAGTTGACATTCTCTCTCCTGTACTTCGTTCGTCGGAATTCCATTTTGGAATTTCTCAGTGTCCACTGCACCTGCAACGTGCATCTGCATATCTGTGTGGTTTTCTAAAAATATTTCGATCGTCATAGTGTGTCTTCATCGCTATCTGTGCCGTCGATTATTCGTCATCTTCATAATTACCATACCATTGATATTGCAGTGCCAATCGTGTTGGCTACGTCAGTCCGTGCGTCATCATTCGTTTCGTTATTGCTTGATTTGACCAGCTGGTAATTGTCAGCTGCAGCTGATTTTTGTGAAATTTGACCTATTTTGGCACGACCCTCCTTTCCATCGGTTCATCGCAGTATTGATTTTTAATCACGTGGTGGACTGACGTATCATCTATAGTATTGATCAACCCCCATTGCAATAATGAATGACACTGCTATGAAACTGCGTGGTCGTGCGAATTTGTTGTCACTGAATGGCGTCAAGGATTTGATCCAACAACTGGAAACTAAGATAACATCGCAATTATCGGTTGTTATTGAGAAGATAGACCATCAGAATCCATTCAGATCAATCAAATACGAATTGATAATGAAATAACTCAAATAAAAGGAGCTATTGTGACCCAGCAGCAACTTATTGAAAAAATCGAGTCGAAAAATCGTGAAAATAACATTATTATTCATAACATTTCAGAATCCCCGTTAGAAGATTATCACATATCTATAAAAGATGATTTCGGGAAGGTTACTCACCTTTGTAGTCTCATGCCAGATGATGATTACATACCAGAAATTGAGCAAGAAATCAGACAGAAATCATCTACTATTTCAACAAAAGAGACTGAAGGAATCGAGGGAATGATGTCGAACATTTCAACTCTGTGTTCATAAATAAGGATTCCACCTTTCTCATGAGAAAAGAAGAGAAGCGTTTACGGGATAAGATGAGGTCATTGAGGACCGAATGCAAGAATGGTGAACGCATATTCATAAAAAGTGACAAACTATATGTTAATGAAACGATAGTTGATAGCGTCGACATATCGAAACAATTTTTTTTGACACCTACCTTGCTTATCAAATGATTGTTCAACTATCAGTACTTGTAAATCTGTTTTCACTGTATACAAATCCATTTTAACTCAATTCTATTACTCGTATTTAGAATATGTATCGAAATACATGCTTCGTTTTGACAGTCTTTTTAAGACTTCATTGAAAGAGGCAATTCGTGATGTTGGGCTACATGCAATGGATAATCAGACGGTTACAAGTAAATCGAACAACAACAGTTGGCTTGTTTTGTGTAATGCACAATCACTATTTTACCAAATTGATGAGCTTCGTGCAATTGTAACTGCAATCAGACCTAGTTTTGTTTGTGTCACCGAAAGTTGGTTGACTGTCGAGATTGATGACAAGGAGAAGGTACAATCATGCATGCATCTTTGTTAGTTACGCCTGTTGCTGTAGAATTGCCTTTTCATTTTGAAAAGCCTAGTGGTGTCGAGTATAATTTTGTCAAATTTTATGAACCAGAAGTGAGCTATCTTTTGTGTGCATATATACCACCAGGCCTAAATGTTGCAACCTATACAAATTTTCGTCTGTATATCTGCGAAGTATTTTATCATGTTTTGTCAGCAACTCCAAATGCCAAACTTTTCGTTTGCGGAGATTTCAATAGATATGACTTTTCTTTTCTGGATTTGGAATTTCATTCACCTTTTGTAAATTTTTGCAATGTTAGTGATGTAAGACGAGCTCTCTGTAATTTGCGTACCAACAAAGCCACAGGAAGTGATTCAATTCCATCTATCTTACTAAAAGTGTCTGCCGATTTCATTTGTATCCCTCTGGCCTATATATTCAATGCATCTTTTCGTAACGCTCAGTTTCCGAATGTATGGAAAATAACCGATGTATCTCCTGTCCCAAAGTCTACAACTGTAAAGAACGATGAGTTTAGACCCATCTCACTTTTGCCTATTTTGAGCAAGGTATTTGAAAAGCTCATTCTTGATTATTATTACGAAAGCTTCATAGTAGTGATCCCACTGCAAAATCAAGGCCAAAATGAGCAGTGATGAGTCATCATGCTGACTCAGCCCGTCCCCTCTGGAAGGAAGTTCAGCAAGGAGGTGAGGGAGAGGGCCAAGGATGTGCTGGAAGGGATGGGTCCGAGAGGCGAAAACCGTTCCCTCCCAACCTGGAAGGAAGGAAGGAAGGATGAGCTCTCCTGTGAGGCAAGGGTAGGATAGTGTTTTACCTTTAGAAAAAGGTGGGTTTTGGACGTTTTGGGATGAGAAAGGTCCTATTTCGGGCTGAAGGAGGGCTCGGATGGACAAATGGAGATCAGATTCGGATTCAGCGTGAAATTCTGCATCTAGAGGGTGAGTTTCAAGTGAATCGGTAACAAAAAGTTTTCGCTACCTCCCCCCTCGGCAGGGTGTCTTCCAACTTTGGTTCTAGAGATGGTAGAAAGTCCTGTGATATCGCATTTGAAAGCTAAGAGTGAGACGAATTCAGTGGACGAAACGGCGTGTCTCTACGTTCTTTCGTTGAGGTGTGGGAGTGACTTTAAGATTTTTGACCATCACCGAAAAACGACACGAGTTAGAATGTTTACGAAAATGGCTCTAGCGGGCGAACGAAGCATCGGACACGAAAACTGAGGGAAGATTCGGACTCTACGTACAATGTTACATGAGTAGGGGGATTTTCAAGTCAATCGGAGAGAATAGTGCTAACCTTCACACTGGGTCTCAACACTTAGGATTTTTTTTTCGTGAAAATGTTAAATTGTGGCCTACTTTGATGACGACTCTCTCAGGAATGGAAGTGAATGAAGAGCTCCGGTTTCTTTTAGTGGACACACCGCGCGTTGTTATCTAGGATCCTACCTTTTCAAATCTGTGGAAGGTTCTGTCGCCACAAACTATATAAGCTGGGAACCGAATGAGAAATTTCATTAAGACGAGAGAGATTGTCAAAGGTAGGTCGTCTCTCCGGAGCTCCGATGATAGCATCGGACATTCCAAATTTCAGGTTTCCATAGGAAACTGACTTAGAAAATTTCATCGCTGATATCAGCTAAGGCGTCAGACTTATAGATTAGCCAGGAGATGACCTTAGTCTCCAGGCCATAAAAGACTCCAAAACTTTAAAGACTTGTAACTTTGCTTCTACAAGTCCTTTTGACTTGATTCAAAACAGGTTCGAGAGATAGTGACCAGACCTATACTTACAGACAACTTATATAATTTCATAAGTACTACTAAATGCTGAAAAATTTGAATTTGATATTTTTTGATGTTTTATAAGGTTTTCAAACCTTCTCATTTCAATGAAGGCATGTATAAGTGTGTACGAGCCAGTCTTCTCATTTCTTTACATGATACAAGCGGCCTTTTACTGAAAGCGAGCATGACATGGAGAGTTTTTCTGTAATATTCCAATGACGGGGTGTTCCTTCGGGACGGTGGATGATGCCGTAGTGATCAGTGTGGCAAAGGAGTGTGTCATATTTTAGACCGAAACCTCTGGGGCAACTCATGTTGGGCATTTGACACAGTTCTCAACGTAGCACTTTGAACGCCAATCGGTTGAGTCTTAGCTATCTTGTCATGGGTGGCTACTAAACATCTCCATTGCAAACCGCTTGTGAATCACGGCTTGCTATCCCTCTCCACGGCTTGCTATCAAGCTGATCAAAGCAACGACTTACCAACCTTTTGTAAATAACTCCACCGGTTTTCATGTCTGGCTATTAAGTCATTGACGGTGCAAGTCACGCAGATTTTCGGTGTCATACCTCCTGTTAGTGGGCGTTCTTTCGAGACAGCGGTGAAGTCCGTAGCGATGAGTACTGCACGGGACGTTAGCAATTGTAATCCTTGTGAAACCTCTCTGCGTCATGTTTCCAAGTGGTTGCCTTTCGTCTCAACGTTGTACTCTGACCGCCAGAGCGACATTTTGCTATCTGCCACAGGTTGCCTCCTAAAATCTCCATTGCACTTGTCTCCCGATAGTTGGCCATACATGTGAGAATGAACCATGAGCTCTGCTTGCTTCTATCACCGAGGCTAAATGAAATGGAATGAATTGGAAGGGACATTCATGCGCCACACGCAACCAGAAGCTCATTTCTCTCTTCGCTAGTGAGCAAGCTCTTGTGAACGTAGTCAAAAAGTTTATCATGTTTTTTCAAAAACCAAGTTTGTGTATTCAAATAGTTTTACCGTGACACACTTTGTGAAAAGAAGTTTGATCATCGAAGTTTTATTCGTGAGTTTAGTCAGAAAGTTTAGCACAACACAAGTGTCATGAAAAAATACTTTATTTGGTCTTTGATTTATGAGCAGCCATCATTGAAACCCGTTTTACTAATAGCAATGACAATGTGGTTTATTTTATTCAGAAGCAAATGATCACCATAAGCATGAAAGTTGTCCATCCAAGAAATCATCTTCCGCAGATGTCGTGTATAAAACTCAGAGGCATCAGTAACATATTCTTGTCCATAGGAACGAAATTGAAAGTCAACAGTTTCCGCTTCTTCACCTTGTGGAAAATGAATGTAATTGACATTTGCAATTAAGTGAGCCTTGATGAGACTGTCTTTGAAATAAGATATCAACTCCGTAAATATTTCTCGTGTATAGTCTAAACATGCTTCCAATTCTGTCTCCTCTCTTTGAAACTCAAGGATGTAATCTTGTATTAAGCCTCCGAAGCTCTCTTGATGAAAACGAATCGTGCAATCATCATGTTTTAATGTATTGACTTCAGGTTCCATGGCTGAGTCTATTGCTAAACATCATTTTTGCCTAAGACGATTTTAATAACACGTTTCCAATGTGCGTGCGCACATCGGGAACTCTAGCTCGTCTGTGATTGGACGAGAGGTCTCATCCATTCGCCGCTTAGGAAAATCTTATAAAAGACAGTGCACCAGCTCTGCTCTTCACATTTATCTTTTACAAGGTGAGTGTCGGTGAGCTCCTGCTATCAGGTTGTTTTCAAGTAGTCTCTTGCTATCAAGAGAGATTCACTTCTGCTCATAAAACATATCATCGCTGTAATATCTCCTTTGCTCGAGCGTTCCTTCGGGACGGCGGGTACTGCCGTAGAGGGATTGCGTTGCACGGGTTGTTCGTCGTTTGTTAGACCGAAACCTCTGAGCCGTTGCTCATGTTGGGCGTTCGACTTCATACTCAACGTGATGCCTTCTCTCGCCAGGTCAGAGTACTTGAGCCATTCGACAAAGGGTAGTCTTTATGATATGGAGTAGAGAGAAATGTAATTCATTAGATGTCACTTCAATGATTGTTCCCATGATAAACGTTGACTAGGCAAATGAAACGATTCTCATCTTTCCTTTTCAGTGATTGAAGTCTTACAATTGATTATCTATTATTGACTATCCGTCATGGAATTCAACAAAGTTGAAATTTACCGCATTGCTGTCGAGATGGAGAAGGTTACCATCAAACAATGTAAGTATTTGTATCAAGGTTGACTCACTCTATTACTAACATCATTAGGGTAAACATCCCAATTAAAATCAAAACCCCTCCCCTATTTTATTCATGCTTAAACAGAATCCAAATTTTAGCTCTGCTTATCTTTGCTCTTATTCATTTTCAGTGCATGAATGCATTCGAAATGGGGAACCCGTCCCCCAAGGAGCAATCGGGCAAGCTTACGAGCAGCTTGGCAAGTGTAAGTACCCTCACCTATGAGAACTGAGAGTTGGAATGTCATGTTTTAGCACTTCTGTATCCGTATAGCTTACTCTCTATCATTGTTGTCTCCGCAACCTCTAATCTCATCTCTTTTTCCTCTCTACAGATTTAGCCAAGATGAAGAAGTGGGAAGAAGCCGCGAGGCGGAGATTCGATGTTGAATTTCCGGCCCTACCTTCCCGCCCATCTACCTCCGCTCAAAGTCCGACTCCTTTCTCGGGCATCGTCATCGCCCCACCTCCACCGCCTGCTCCGCTCCCTGCACCAGTCCCTGCTCCCCGCCACCACGTCCCTCCGACACCCAAGCCCAGGACCCTTCCACCCTCGACTCGTGTCCCACTCCTGCCTCCTCCTCGACCATCGGTGTTGCCGGAGATCAAGTCCTTAGATGGTAAGTAACCGTGATTGGGAAATAGGGGATAAGACTTCAAACTCGAAATTATGATCATGTCACTAATCTCTTTTCTCTTTTTCTCAACAGATCTGGCGGCCTACCTCCTGGACGGTGACGTCCCGGTCCACCCAACCAACTCCCCAGCATCGCTACCACCTGCAGCAGCAGCGAACGACCTCCCTCTCCTCTCCGTCGAGTCCGTGGAGAGAGTGTTGGAGCAGGAGGAGTTGGAGATAGTCAGAGAGGAGAGGGAGAAGGAGGACTTTTGATGCCAGCGGTGTGACAGGGTCTTCGCTAAACCCTTCAATTTAAGACGTCACACCGCTGGCAATGCCTGCAGAGGAGGAAAGCGCCGACCGATCCCTCAACGACCCAAGTGTGAAGGTTGTCGACACACGTTCTACAACAGCACCAACTTGCGAGTCCACATCGAAGGCGGATCCTGCGGCAGTGTGAGGCAACCACCAACAACAACAGGTAGGAGGCATCCCTCACCACCTGTCGGCTTTTCCTGTTCTTCGTGTCGGAAGACCTTTCCCACAGAGTTTGTTCTCTCTTCGCACACACATTCCACTGAGCTTTACACTAACAACAACGTCACTCAAAGGCTGAGCAAGTTCTCCCTTGGGAGGTTCGTTCGTGACTATGAGATGGAAAGCTCTGAACCTACGAGCGTATACAGGATATTCATCCATTCCTGTCAAATAATATAGGTTTAATTTATCAAATGTTGGGGAGTTTAGATAGGTTTTTGCTCAAAGGTATGTTTTGCGTCTCTGCTCGTTTCAATAAAATAGACAGCAGTACGGGAGAAGTAGAGTCCACTCTGACGATTAGGATAGCCTCCTGTGCTGCTGATCTCATAGGTGATGTGAACGAGTGGATAGAGAGACATGCCACCTATCTCGTCAACAACCTGGAAAAGTTCCTGGAAAGAGACAGCGGACTAGTCTTTGATGGGATCGAGAAAGTAGATCTCAAAATTAATTTATTAGAAAATTTAGAAGGGAGCGGTTGTTTCACCCTCCCCAAAGCACTGGCTGACAAAAAGGCTGTCATCAATGTAGAGTGTCAGTCCCAGTGTTTCAATTATGCCGTCCTCTCCATTCTTCACTACAATGATATAAGTGTACATCGTGAACGAATCACTCACTATCGTGAATGGGAGGATGAGCTTAAGTTTGACGGGTTAGATGTCAACACATTAGATTTTAAAGGCATCGCCCAATTTGAAAAACTCAACAACATTAAGATTGTCATCCATCTCTGGGAAAAAGGTCTGAAGGGCGTTAGGTATAACAACCGCCAAAGTAACTTCGACCGGGTTGTCAATCTCCTCCTAGTGTATAGCGTCAACCACCCAGAATGGCATTATTGTGGCATTCCTAAAATTTCAAAGTTGTATCGCCACTAACAAAGTTATGATAACAAACATTATTACTGTGATCGCTGCACACGGCGTTTCACATCCAAACCATTTTTTGAACAGCATTACGAGTGGTGCTCTCGGGGTAAGCTTCAAATGGAAGTCATGCCCAAAGATAAATTTTATAGGTATGAAGAAAACGGCAATGAGCTGAGTCCCATTTGTGTCATTTATGCGGACATTGAATGCTATATTGATAGTGAAGATCAGACTCACCAACCTGCAGCCATTGCCTGTTATGAAGTTGCGCATTCTTACTATAGGAACCAAAATAAACTGCATGTGTGGCAAGGTGAAGACTGCATCTTAGAATTTTTAAAATTTTTAGATAAAAAAGCCCGTTTTCATCAACGCTATGAAACGGAGCTCACTAGGAAATTCATGTGTTTCACAGAAGTCGATAAATTAAAATTTGATAGGACCACAGAATGTCCCCGCTGCTGCTCATCCTTTGATGAAAAGCAGCATAAGAAAGTGAGGGACCATTGCCATGTCAGTGGTAAATTTAGGTCTGCCTTGTGCAGTAAGTGTAATTTCTCACTTAGGCTCAAACGGCGAACGCTCCCCGTCATCTTTCATAACTTTAAATGTTATGATGCGCATATTCTTCTTCGCCATGGTCTAGGACATATGAAGTCATGGTCGATCAACGACATAGCGCAAAGTAAGGAAAAATTCATGTCTCTGTCGGCCGAAGTCCATGTTGACAAGACGAAGGAGGGGAAGCCTGTCTTTTATGACGTTAAGTTTATGGACAGTTTCCAGTTTATGTCTTCTTCCTTAGCCACTTTGCCTAATAATTTAGACTCACTTCGCCTCATTCAAAATTTAAAGAAAGACTATCCTGCTATTACTGACAGTCTCAATCGACGGAAAGGGGTGTTTCCTTATAGTTGTTTTAGTTCAATGGACACATTGAAAGAAACATCCCTTCCGTCCATTGATAAATTCAAGAACGATTTGACGAGTGAGGACTGTTCGTCTGATGACTATAGGCATGCACAGCAGGCATGGCAAGAATTAGGTTGTCACTCGTTTAGTGACTATATGCTTGCCTACATAAAATTCGATGTTTTGCTCTTAGCCGATGTCTTTGAGGCTTTTAGGAAAGTTTCACTGGAGCAGGACGTGTTGGACCCCGTCCATTACATTAGTTTACCGGGGTTGTCCTAGCAGTCAGCTTTTAAAATGACTAGGGAAAAATACATTTATTAGACGATCCCGAAATGTACACTATGTTTGAACGCGGGATCTGAGGTGAACTGACGTTTGTCAACAGGCATGTTGTCAATGAAAAAGTCGATGGTGAATTTGACACCCACCTGATGTACATCGACCAAAATAATTTATATGGAAGCGCACTGTCGAGACCTTTGCCACTGTAATTAGCAGAGGTGGGCGCGATTCGGGAAAATGAAGTTCCGAATAGCGATTATCCGATTAGCCAGATCGGAGTTCCGAATCTGATTATCCGATTCAAATTTTGAAAATGAAGTTCCGATTCGCGATTATCCGATTATCCGAATTCGATTATGAGATTAAATGGATTTCAATTCATATCTTTCCACTCCTAATGGAAATTTATGCTATCAATACACAACCTTGAACTAGAGATGACATAAAAATAGTGCAAAAAATTATCAAATATTGCATTTGCCTAGAGGACAAACTTTCCTGTCTAATTGCCTTACATGCTAGCTAACATTCAGTGTACATGTACGCTGCCACAATTAGACAAATACAAAGCACCCCAATTCTATTGAATATCTCCAGGTTTACAGCAACAATTTCATGTGCATGCATGCACCCAATACATGAACCGAGTGATTCTTAGTCCTCCAAATCCAAGACGACACAAGACTCATCAAAGGCCACATCTCTTAACAAATGGAGGTTGCCCTTCATAAACACTAAGGCCTCAAAGTTTGCGGCAGTGAGTGCCGCCCCTTTTGGTCTCAAAATATCCGAGCCAAAGCTGAAAATGCGCTCAATAGAGGCTGAGCTCGGAAGGGATGTGTTATATTTTAAAAATAGTCTCTTCCAAGAGTCCCGAAACTTATGTGGGAAGTGGTCTCCCGAAAGTTGTGGATTCCCTCTCACAGCCTTCTTCGACCAACAGTCAAACTCCATGGCCATCATCACTTCTTCACTTTCTGCTTCCCCCCCATTTTCAGCCGATAGCAGATAGCCAGTGCCGGTGGGTGCTGATTCAAGATCCTCTTGTAGATCAGAGGACACGTGACTCCCATCTGCAGGTTGAGTGTAGGCCGCTAGCTCCTGGATGAGGGTCTCTCTGACTCTGCTCCACAATGCTTCTCCGTTGTCTTCGCTTGATTGCCTCCGACATATGGCTTTGACTGTCACGATCTTGTGATGAGGATGCATTGCCGTAGCTTTTACAGATAGACAAAGCCTAGCCGATATCTAGCCTACAATGGATGCACCAATGCCGACACGTCTGTGGGCCTACGTGACTTATTGAGCTGTCTCTAATAAAGTTGCTATTTACAAAAGATGTAAGATATTTATGGCCTATTCGAATGTGGATACAAAGCGCATGCGAGCATACTGCTTGTCTAAATAGTACAACCAACAATGTGACGCTTGAGGCAGAGAGGGAATTGTCCTAATTATTGGCAACCCTTGATAATAACTTATGCTTTAATAGAAGAAAAGAGCAGTCCAAGAAAACTTTAATTGCTATCAAAAAACAACTAATTGTTGCTTCAAAAACAAAGACCACTATTTCTGAAAGTCTCACAAAGCAGTTGATAAAGCAATAAGCAGCTAGCCTTCATGTACTTAGGTTAATTGCGTAAAATCATCCTATAAGTCATTTCTTTTCAGAGATACAAAGCTTTGTATCTCGAAATAATTTTTAAACAATCCCACTCCTGCATGCCAGAATGGAATTGCTATAAAAAATTGAATTATTATGATTACTCCTTGAGTGGCCCTGAATCATGGTGTCATCGTAATCTGTGATGCATGATCGAGTTTACGCATATATGTACCCTCACTCAATTCAGTCAGACACATGAGACAGTATAACTCTCTCACTGAAAAAATGATGTTATGCTCTTAATTAACTCGCAAATCAGCTGTGGACATTTTTTAAATTTTAGCTCTGTTCACTGGAAAATGTTGCGGGTTGCGTGATTGGGCTGGATGTATGCAAAATTTGTTGTGGCAACACCTCTGCTCATCAGCATGCCAGTGAGTTGCTACTGGCGTGAAACCTGGTCAACAGTTGGATTAATTCCGGGCCGACCCCTTGCAGGCTGCCGGACAAAACTTGTCCGAAAATCTCGGCCATTTTTCCATATCTCTGACATTCACCAGTGCCTCGATGAACAAATTATAGGCTCAACTGTACGACAGCACCGGCAGTTTTGGGCACATAGTTTGATTTGATTATCATCGGCTTATAGTTGTGGCAGGAGCAACTCATAGGTGTCAAAGTAAACAACATTGAATGCCGTTGCCACAAGATGCACATATTTGGCGGTTATGCGGCAGACTATTTACAAATCAGCAATCAGAAATATGCCTATCGGTATGTTGAAATCACTCAAGACGTTTTGCATTTATTGCCATAACAGGTTGGTGGATCATGTCTTTTGATGAAAATCTTCGGACGGATTACATGTTCAAGGAAACGACTAAATTTTCATGAGGAAAAGCGCAGAACATGCAGTAGGGCCTACTTACAAGAAAAAAAGATAATTGCATCTATTAGACAAGTTTACCAATTGAATTGAAAGAAGTATATGTTGAATAAATTACTATGTGTCAGTCAATCGTTTGGATTTCGAGCTATATTGACATCAATGTAAAGTAGAGCTTACCTTTAAATTTGACGAAGTTCCTTGCTGAACTTTCAGCACAGTCGAGCATTTCGTGCAACAGGCGCAGTCCTCGCTGACTTTTAAAAAAAGTTCAATCGATCTCGGAATACTCAAAAATCTTGTTTTTGTATCCACCTGGTCGTCGCTATCATTTGTGGATGTCGTTGAAATTGGTGCTTCTTGTTCTGAAGTCTGGCCTGCACACATGCGCTTCGTGCTCGTAAAATATTTCTTCATTTTCTTTCGTGTCTTTTTGTGGCCGACCGCCTCCAGCACAAAAATGAAATGAAATGATCTTCCTTGATCAATGACCTGTATTTCTACAGCGCATTCACAAAGTACGATTGTCAGGTGTCTGGAGTCTGGCTGAGCGCAGCGAAGTTTGGGTAACTGGTGAAAACAATCCTATTGTTTTGATGGCTAAACTATGCAGACATACGCGTCTTCAAGGCGCCATTCGATCGGTCGGTGGGTGAGAGCAAAGACGAGGGCGGGAGAGGAATGGACAATCCTTGTCATAGTTGAGCACGGCTTCAGCAGCATACCGCTCCCCAAGTGTTGCAAGAGGAACAAAAGTAACTTCATAGATATCTCTACCTGGTGTCTGCGCTCGAGGTTGAAGGAGACAATTCATTTACAGCACGATTCCAACCAGCCGAATCGCGAATCGCTTTAAAATAAAATCAGTCCGATTCGATTATCCGAACCGATTTTTCGACAAACTTCCGATTCGATTATCCGATTCGAAAATGAAGTTCCGAATGTTTGGATAATCGGAATTTTTAGTCCGATTATCCGATTGCCCACCTCTGGTAATTAGTCTTTTTCAGTAGCTCAAATAGCTTACTAAGTAATTACTTAGGGTTCATTTGCAAATCACTGACATTTAATTGAAGGCCTAAAGGAGAGATAGCTCATCCAGAGTGGATCCAGAGTGGATCCAGAGAGATCATCAGAGTGGCTCAAGCTCCATATTTCACTGAATCAAGTTATATAATTTACTTAAATGTAAATTAGACTATTAAACATTTCCAATGTTGATTGAAGAACAAAAAGACATGGTACTATTTAATTTTATTCAACACCTCAGAAAAATTATGGCTTTTACCAATAATCTGACACTAACTCAAACTAGAATATATTAGAATAATAAAGAATAAAATGACGCCGTCTGAACTTATGTCTTTGGAGAGAGGGCAGCGTCCGTTGTCGAAGAATCGGTCAAAAGCCAAGTCGCCTTGTGTCGTCAAAACAGGATGATGAGAGAGAGATCGTCGTGGTCTAGTCGTTGTCTGATCAAATCGTTTGTGCACAACCTTATATTTGTCCAAGGCATCCAATTGCAATTTGCCGCGATGGCCTCCACACCTCGGACCCTCACAGATCAACTGTGTGGCCGATACAGAGACAAAAGTTTTCTTGTGTAATCGCGGAATTTCTGAGACTGCTTCTCTTGAGAGCGAAAATTGAGCGGGCAGTGTTATTACTCCATTCGAGATAACAATAGAGCTGAGAGAATTAAACGTGGGGCATTGACCATCTTGGAATCACAAAATTATTCAAACCATTTCGCTCTATTGACAGCATACCAGTATTGTCAAATTCGCAGAACTTTGCTCAAGTCTCTTACACCAATAGTGTTACTGCTCAATAGAACTGAGAATCGTACATTAGAAGTTGCACAATGAATTTTTCTATCATATAATCTCAAAGCTATTCAAATCCTTCCGTTTTATTGATCTCATACCAGTACTGCCAAATTCGCAGAATTCTGGTTTATGTAATATGCTCAGATTGCGCTACCGCTCAATGATCTAACACGTGTTTGTCAAAATATTTGATTACCCGCATGCGCGACCAGAATTCAACTTTGAGAAAGTACACTTTGAAAGAAAATTCACTCATATAACTGAATGAAATTAATAATTCCAAATGAAATTCTTCATGTTTAATGTAATTCATGCAGCAACAGAATTTCGGAGATTACACCACAATCCAACTTTGCTTCGCTTGAACCCCAAAAGGTTGAACACTTTTCCAACCCCCAGCACATTTTAGGACTGGAAGATGAGGCCGACATAGGTTATTTGTTTGAAGTCGACCTCACCTATCCAGACTGCATTAAGAATAAGACATCAGACTTTCCTCTTGCTCCGGAGTCTGGTATAGTGACTGAAGATATGTATTCTCCCTTCATGGAGCAACTAAAATCTAACTATGAAGTAGAAAATAAAATAAAATATCATCCTGCCAGAAAGCTGCTGCTCACCCAGTATGATAAAGAACATTACATTGTTCATTACAAAATTCTCAAATTTTATTTAAGGATGGGCATGCAGTTACAAAAAGTGCATAGGGGTGTTCAATTTCATCAAAAGGCCTTTTTGAAGCTTTACATAGATTTTAATAGTCAGAAACGTGCTGCCTCCAAGAATCCTTTTGAAAAGGATTTCTTCAAATTTAAGAACAATTCCCTCTTTGGTAAAGCCATGGAGGATGTAGGAAAACGCATCAATTATAATTTGGTGACTGATTCTGAGGTAGCTAGAAAAATGCATCGTTCGCCACTCTTTGTATATGCTGATGCCATTACCGAAGATCTGACCGGCATTAAGATGATAAAACTCAAAGTAGAGTTGTGCAAACCCATCTACATAGGTCAAGCCGTTTTAGATCACTCCAAGCTTGAGATGTACAACCTCTACTACCACACGATAAAATCATGCCCACTCATCAATCATGCAGAATTGGTAGGCGGGGATACTGATAGCTTTTTCCTCGCACTCACCACTAGGAAAGGAGTCAGCAAGGAAAATATTCTGCACCAGCTAAAGCCACACTTTGATAGCTCCAACTATCCCACAGAGCATCCGCTTTACTCGACCTTAAATAAACCAAAGCTCGGTTGCTTCAAAGATGAATGTGCCGGCAATAGGATAGAAGAGATGATCTTGCTTCGCCCCAAGATGTACTCTATGAAGTTAAAATCCTCAGAGCCTTCCATAAAACGGGCGAAAGGCATCTCGGACTCCATCGTTAGGAAAATGACACATAGAGACTATCGAGATGCCATAAATTCAACTAAAATAAGTTCAGTCAATATGAAGATTTCAAAATCAAAGGTACACGAAGTCACGACAACAACGTTTAGAAAACGAGCACTCTCTGCTTGGGAAGACAAGCGATGCTGGATGAGTCCTAACCACTCATTATCGTATGGCCATCCAGACACACATCTACCTCCACCCAAGAGACAGAAACTTTCTCTTCCTCCGTCCGACGATGTATGATGATGTATGCTTCCTCTCTGTTGTGGTTGATGTTTTGTTTTTCTCTCCATAGGGTTTTCTATGGGATGTTGTAAGTGAGCGCCTTGTAACATGCGTCCAACTCCTGATCACAACATATCATCGATGGGGTATTCAATGCTTTTGCTGACTTTGTTTTGCCCCTGTACAGTTTTCGGCGCATCAGTGACTTTGTTTTCTCCGTACACATCAGTGACTTTGTTTTCTCCCTGCACATCAGTGACTTTGTTTTCTCTGTGTATAGTATTAACTATGTGTGACTGTGATGAAATGTCTTTCATTCAATAACATATCATGTACAGACTGTCTCGTTTTTCTTTTGACATAAGGATGGGATTCTCACTCAATAGACAGAAGTAAAAGTTTTGATCATTTTGTAAGATGTGTAGGGTTAGAAATAAAGTTGATGATTGTAACGTTTGAATTAATATTAGAATCATTTCACTGTTTGTAAGATAGGTAAAGTATAAAATTTAGTCACAAGCATTTCACTGTTTGTAAGATATGTGAAGTATAAAATAAAGTCACAAGCATTTCAATGTTTCTAAGATAGGTGAAGTATAAAATAAAGTGACAAGCATTTCAATGTTTGTAAGATAGGTGAAGTATAAAATAAAGTCATAACCATGTCAGAGTTTGTAAGTTAAAAAGTTAACATCCTCAAGTTTCCAACGAATGTAACATCATGAAAATTTCTTCGGCTTAGGAAACATCAACCACTTTGCTGACTCATGTCTATAAATAGCTCTGACTCATGAAGTGGTAAAGTGCCATTCAGTTAGATACGAATCTAATCAGTCTTGTTCAACCTTTTCACCGACACGTGTGTGGACGTTATTTATCAGACAAAGCGATGGCTCCTCACGTCAGACAGCGTGACCTTTTCACCGACAAGTGTGTGGGTATCATTTCATGTCTATAAATAGCGCTGACTCATCATAAAGCGATAAACCCTGATGATGACCTTTTCACCGACATGTGTATGGGCGATAGTTCATTGCGATGACTCATTCAAAACACATCATGTGATTAACATGATTCTATTAACTGTGACTCACACACATAACGCATTAAAGATTTAACAATGTCAGCTACTTTACTGATATCACGTAAACCGGTCATAATACAATGTCTGTTGTGAAACACTGCAATATGTACAGGATGCCACTTCCGAATCAGAGCAGCAGGAAAGAGTTCAGTTTCATAAAATATACAATGATTGCATGTTTTAATGCTTGCTAGATTCACTAACATCTTCAATTGAACAGACACTACTATATTCTTCAATGTCAAGGGGCTGAGGCGTAGATGAGGCATGAGTGTTCGCATTTTCTTGACGACTTCGTGACACATGGACTGCATCACGAAATAAGAAAGGTCTCCTAGGACTTGGATTTTGCCGCAGTGAAAGATTTGAAGATTTCGACCGTTCCTCATGCGAATGACCAACATTTGTGGACGACCGCGATGATGCACTGAATCGGAAGATGGGTATGCAACTGTTCTAAATTGATGTCTCTTCCGCGATTCATTTCGCGCATGGCATGGGAGAGGTTTGCAATTGAGTAAGTCGAATTCGTTGCCCTCCTTTTGATGGATGATGAGACAGTGTCTATCCATATGAACATACATGTATCTTCCTTCCATGATGGGAACTTGTGACCGCTTCCCATTGTGTCGAACAATTTTTTTTGGGAATGGTGAGATTTTTTTTCAGAAATGTTTTAAGAGTATTGAATTGTAACCGTGTCCAATAGTCGAACGGTACACACACAGCGATACCATACTGTGTTGACATAACCTTTAGATAATCCATCCGATGACTTGGTGTTTTTATGGTCACGACTTCTCCATGATGAGTTATCTTTTGATTGAAAGCATTTTTACCCGATGCTATAGTAAGGGAGTTCAGTGTACCCAGTGCGAGAGCAGAGAAGTTGATGGCTTCGAGCAACTGCATGGTTAGCGCAAGGACGGAAATGATTGCCATGAGCTCAGTCGTCCGTTTCATAACCAGACCTAGCTCCAATCACATGTGTTTCTCTTTTCATGTTTTCCTTGTCTTTGTCACGTGACGAAGAGTTATCACATGTGAACTTTTCACCGCGTGGGTGGAAGCCTTCCCTTTATATATACAAAGTCGTTCTAATCCTCACAAAGACTTTAGTGACACTCCCCTTTTACCAAACAAAGACCTTTGAGTAACAAAGCAGAATGACTCATGTTACAACACGCCCGTTTTACCGCACAAAGACCGATTCATCTCCCACACCAAGCAGAATGACTCATTTACCCTAGTGCCCACCCACATCATTCAAGGACAAGAAAATAATGCGTGTGTTCAAGCAACCGAAATCTCTTCTTAGATCTCTTTGTCAGAACAATAGGAAAACTATAAATGGTGTCAGTAGGTGTGGTGAACCCAGATGTGCATGTTGTGAAGCGATGATAGTAGGCAAAACAATAGTATTTGATGTCAATGGTGTAAGTAAATGTTTTACTATTAATTCCAATCTGAACTGCTACTCCAGTAATGTGATATATGTCATTCGATGTAAGAATTGTCAAGATTATTACATAGGGCATACTGGAGGTAGTTTTAGGAAAAGACTTACGTTACATAGACAACAGATGTTTAGACCTCAATATACAATTTTGGACGTTAGTCGTCATATATCTATGTGCGCAGCTACTACATCTTTACATAATAAATTCGAAGCTGCACCAATTTATAAGATGTCACCATCATCCACAAGGATTGATAGGGAGAACAAAGAGAAGATGTTCATATTTATGCTGCAGCCTAAGCTAAATAAATCATCACTACATGAAGATACTACTTCTATGTGCCTATTCCCCGATTGTAGTTTGCATTAAACTATGTATAATTTGAAAATATATCCATTTAGTTCATTCCCATGACTAGCCTCTAAGAGGTGAAACCGGTCGGGAAATTAGATCTTGGTTTTCCTGAGTTGTGTATTCATATTCGGAAACCATTTTATCTTCATTTTTTTCATTATATATATATATATATATATATATATATACAGGGTGGCACACGTAAACCGCCGGATTTTAAACTCTTATTACTCCTCAAATATTCATCTGATCGTCATGAAATTTCGACTCATACTAGTTTGGAGTATAGGATTCATGATGATTATACCTGTTGTACTGAGAATTGTCAGAAAATTCTGATTCTATTGACCGAATGACATGTAGTAAAATTGACATACCAACAATGTATCTTAACATGTAAAATTTAATGATAAACTTTTCTCTTTATTTACCCCACGTCTTTATCAAAAATGACCAAAACGAATTAAGGTAAATGTCATAGAAAACATTTATTAACTGAAAAACATTAGACAAAAGTGTTAGTAGTCATCGAACTTCAGCGTGTCCTCCTCCATTATCGAGGACGAATTCGAGTCGCTTTTGGTAGGCCAGAGTAGTTTCTCGACACATCTCAGTTGTCACTTCTTGAAATGCTTGTATGATGCGGTCCTTCAGGTCTTGCATGGATGTTGACCGTGTATGGCAAACCTTGGACTTGACAAAACCCCACAAAAAGAAATCGCAAGGCGTCAGGTCAGGTGAATGCGGTGGCCAGGGCATGTTAGGAGATCCACGTCCCATCCATCTGTTAGGCATCTTCCTGTTCAACCACTCACGCACAGGAAGTCCCCAGTGTGGAGGTGCACCATCCTGCATGAATATGATACTCCTGCCTCTTCTGTCCGACTGCACCGCTGGCCAAAATTCCTCCTGTAGCATCTTGAGATACCGATCCTTGTTGACGGAGGTGTCGAAGAAGAACGGTCCGTAGATACCTGATTGGCTGATTGCCGCCCAGATGGTGGTGCTTGGCGAGTGCATAGACTCTTGCTTGATCTTGATCCAGGGAGGGTTCTGGTTGGCCCAATAACGACGATTGTGGCGATTCACACCACCATCCACATGGAAGTGAGCTTCATCGGACCAGGTTAGTTCCACTAAATGGCTCGGGTTGGCTTGGATGCGCTGTAGCTCCTGTTCTGCGAACTCCATTCGGTTTTCCAGATCTTCTTCGTGTAATCGCTACACCACCTGTACCTTGTACGGATGCCATCCATAGTCATGGAGGATGCGCTGGATAGTGCGGCGACTCACTTGAAGGGAATTAGATGCACGACGTGTAGACGTGTTTGGGTCCTCCTCGAACTGCTGCACAACTGGTTCCACATTCTACTCCGTTCGTTCAGAAGATGACCGGTCCCGCTTGACAGTCACCACACTACCACTGGTGAACAGGTTTGTATGCCATCGCTTTATGGTACGGGCATCCGGTGCTCTCGCGTTCTTGCCATACTCTGAATGATAAAGCCTTTGTACCACCACTGGACTCTTGAGCCGTTCTGCAACCGAATAATCATCCATTCTTCTATGTTCGATTCTTTTCAGATAGTGATTTAATCGTCGAATGGTATTTTATATGACATGGAAGTAACTGAACAATATTCACTTCAAGACTGCGCACAGATCGTTGTGCAGAATACGATTCATGTTAAGTTAATTACTTGATCTAGATTTTCGATGTCAACAAAATCAGTACATGTCATTCGGTCAATAGAATCAGAATTTTCTGACAATTCTCAGTACAACAGGTATAATCATCATGAATCCTATACTCCAAACTAGTATGAGTCGAAATTTCATGACGATCGGATGAATATTTGAGGAGTAATAAGAGTTTGAAATCCGGCGGTTTACGTGCGCCACCCTGTATATATACTCATTGACAAAATTTTTGAAACATTTACTTCTTTAACTTCTTTCTTTTTGACTGGTATATATACATGTATGTATGATACCTTGATAATTTAGTCACAATCTCCACCAAGTCGCTAGCACAGAAAAACAACGCATGTAGCAGATTCAACTTTAATAGCGCGTGTTCCCCCTCTAACTCCAATGCACTCATTAATCCGAGATGGCATGGATTCACAAAGTTTCTGAATGAAGGATGTTTCAAGGAGAACCCACTGCTCTATCAGTCTTTCAGAGAGAATCTTCAGGGACACTGGTGGAAGTGAATAGCGGTCTCTCACTCGCTGCCCAAGCTTGTCCCAGACTTGTTCAATGGGTGACAAGTCAAGTGAGCGTGCAGGCCAGTCAAGGGTTTGAATGTTCAATCTCCTAACAGTGGCAATGACAGCCGAAGAGCGATGTGGTCTTGCGTTGTCGTCTTGGAAGACGAGATCCTCCACCTGACCACTGGGGCAACAACAGGAAGCACAATTTCATTGAGATACCTCTCTCCAGTCAACGTGCCTTTGATGATGACTGCTGTCGTTCGTCCGCCATGCCAAATGCCACCCCACAGCATAACACTTCCACCACCATATATGTCGTGTTCTTTAATACAGCATGGGGCAAAGCGTTCACCTGGAAGACGATGCACTCTGACACGACCGTCATTGAAATCCAGAGTGAATCTCGATTCATCGGTCCACAAGACTTTCTGCCAGTGATGATCATTCCATGGCCGATGGGCATCACACCAGGCAACTCGTCTTCTGCGGTACTCAAAACTCAATGGAATTAGGATAGCTGGTCGTCGCGATTGAATTCCAGCTTCTCGCAATCATCGGCAAGCCGTTCGAACGCTACAGTCTATATTTGAGGCACTCTTCCAGTGTACGACTAGCTTTGGGACTGACACAAATCTATTCCTCTTTGCAGCTAAAACTAGACGTGCGTCTGTCCTTCCAGCAGACTTTCTTGGTCAACCAGATCCCTTCTTCTTTTTAACACCTCCTTCTGCTTTCCATTGACACCACCACCTCCAAACAACGACTCTCGATAGTTGCAGCTCTTCGGCAACACTCGCACAACTTCTACCACAACGAATCATTCCAATAGCCATACGTCTGGTAAACTGATCGTGTGCAATTTTATTTTACAAAAGCTGGATTTCAGTTCACGTTTATGTTCAATTTGTAAAAGCAATTGTGACAGTTGCATCGATATCAAAATTTGAAATTTGACCACCATAGATCTTTCTCCATTCTCTAATGTGTTGAATGGTAATAGATAGAAAGCGAGATATTGCATCATACCTGAGAAAAAATGAAGCAAACTTCAATTCAAGGCAATGATAGTTTGTTCATTAATTATGTCATTGAGTATATATATATATATATATATATATATATATATACATGTATATATATATGACGAGTAGGCACTCAACAGAAGCTAAGACCCAGAAGATAAACGTTTGGAAAACATTCTATTCATATTTAAAAGACGAAAGATGGATAAAGACTTATACCCACTCGTCATTCAAAATAGTAAACTCAAGGAAATGACAAGCAAGTTAAGTTAAGACGAACGAAAATCTGAGGTCTTGAGACAGAACTCTAGCAAAGACATAAAAGCTATATATTATCTAAGAAGCATTTGATCTTTGAGCCTTCATATCCTTCAGCATCAATACACCAGAAGCAATAGTCGAGATTTCTGCAAGTTTCTCAGAGCTGCTTCAATACCTGAAGGATATGTGATGGTCTCTTTTCACATGTGTACCTGTATATTTGGCAATGTCAATCACGAGGGAGAAGCTAATGGAAGACGACACATTTAGTCAACGCACTGCACTTGGGCTCGAGGATTTTATGTCTTTGCTGGAGTTTTGTCTCACAGAGTTCAAATACGATAGAGAATACTACCGACAAGTTTTTGGCTGCGTGATGGGATCTCTAGCTTCTGCTGTCATGGCCTACCTTGTCATGGAGAATGCGGAAGAAAGGATTCTGAGGGAATTCCCAGTACATTATTGGAATAGATACGTGGATGATACATGGTGGTTTTTCCTGAGCTGTCGATTGACCACTTCCATGTCTTCATCAATTCAGTGGAGCCTTCCATAAAATTTACTATGGAAAAGGAAGCTCAGCATCGCATAGCCTTTTCTGGATGTCGACATCACACGAGGCGATGATGGAATTCTGTGTCATTTGGAGTCTATCTCAAGTCAACTCACTATGGGAAGTATCTCAGTTTTGACTCACAGCATCCCACATCTCACAAGTTATCAGTGGTGAGAAGTTTATTGGATCGATCAACTACTCATTCGCCAGATGAGCAAAGAAGGAGAATGGAAGTGAGAAGGGTGACCAGCGATTTGTTGACGAATGGATATCTTGAGAAATTCATCGCAAAGAGAAGGAATAGTCCCAAGGATAATGAAGATGCTCACGGCAAAGTGATTATGCCCTACGTAAGCAAGGATGTAGAAAAGTTGGCCCGGGTCCTTCGTCGGTTCAATGTCAAGGTTTCTACCAAGCCCCGAAGATGGTTTCCTCCTATTTGGGTGTGCCTAAGGACCGATCTCCTAAAGAGCAGCCAAGAGGAGTCGTTTATCGGATTACTTGTAAAGACTGTCCTCTTTCGTGTGTGGGCCAGACGAGTAATGCTCTGGAGACCCGCCTAAAACAGCACAAATTTTGTTGGACTTCGTTACTGTGCTTTAATCGCTCTTTCATTTGTGACCAAGTTTTTTTCAACGAATTGACTTCGATAGTTGTTATTTTGGAATAGTTGGAAAAGAAATCTAATTTCATTGCTCCTGTTCTCCTCAGTACTGCAGTGAGTTATTGTTCTCTAAAATAGAGTACGAATACAGTTTCTGCTACACACTACCATACATCAAGGGTATTTCTGAAACACTAAGTCGCATGTTCCAAAAACACGATTTAAAGATCGCACACACCAACAACTGCATTGAAAAACCAGCTCATCAATCCAAAGAAATTAAAAAGTGATCTAGAACAAAGGAATATTATTTACCAGATTGATTGCTCCAACTGTCAACAAATTTACATTGGACAAACTGGAAACAATATTGTTGACAAGAGTTCATGAATATCAGCTAGCATTAAGGAGGATTGAAAGGCACTCACAAATATCAACTCATTGCATTGCATTGAAGAAGACCATGCATTTGACTAGAGCAGTGCTAAAACAGTCAACTCTTGTGAGCATAAATATGGCCGTGAGTTTTTGGAAGCTTGGTACTCCTCAGACCACTCCATCAACAGACACTTAGATCTAGATAACATACTGTATACATAAATTTGCGCCAAGCTATGACATCATGAATTTTTCAAATTCTGTGCTCATACGTTTGTCTCCCTATGTAATTTATTCTTCTTCCACCTGACGACGAGCTGAAGTGACAGCCTGAAAATTTGTGGCGAATGAATGTTATTTCTGAAGACATCTTTTCACAAAAAGTATATAGTCGATTTTCTAAAGTCAGAGCAAGTGAAGCTTATTGAGCCAGATGAATAAAAAGAAGTAAATGCTTTTACTTCCAATTTTAGAAGTAATTACTTCAGTTCTGATGAATGAGGAAGTAGAAGTAAAAAGAATTCACTTCAATTCACGGCAAGCAAGTGTTTCCAAAAAGAGTAATTATTTCAAATCATTATGACAAAAGTCGATGCAATTGTTTCTAACTGAAGTACTCGCAGTTGCTTTCCAAAATTGGAGTTTCCTACCATGTGATTGGAGTAAGGTCTCGTGCAATGATGCAAACAATTATATTGTTCACACAACCAATCATCAGACAGTAATAAACTGATAATCAACAGAAGTATAGGATACTTTTAAATTCAAAATGTTCACATTCATTGAACATCTTACATCTAGGTCTTAAGGTTGCATAGAAGATATTTTCTGCGATGCCTGCATTTGGAAATGATCACATTCCTTTTGTTGATCAAATTTCTAGAGTCAGCTGTTGCAATGAAATTACTTTCTTTGAGACATAGATTACAGTGTCTCATCCCACCCGTATATGGCGATGATTTTAAAACATCCCATATAATTTTGATCTTCATCATTTAGCTTCCAGATAGGCCTATATTTTGAGAGTGATCTTTCGTTCATATACGAAAAGTGAGAACGATTTTTGTGATTTTTGTATCTTAATTTGAAGTCTTTCTCACACATACCAAAACAGATCTTTTCATCTGTTCCCGACTTAACAGTGGCTTTGTATAAAACACAATCTTGTAAGTAATCACCGCTTAAAGGACAATTTTCTTTCACTCTACAATTGCATATCCGTTCAATTTGATTTTGTTGTTCATTTTTCAGCAGTTTTGTGTTGTGGCTTTTGATTCCTCCATATTTCGTACACAGCTATAGCTTAATTTCAGATTGTCTTCATTGAATAAAAAATGATATTTCTGACTGTTCGGGAAATGTTTGCGTATCAATGAAAGGAAGTCACGCCCAATGTTTGTTTTGACATTTGAGCTGTATGGTGGGTTGAACCAGATAATGTTTCTTCTGCGTCTCAGTCTGGACTCACTACTGGCTTTGTAATGCAAAACATCTGTTGTTGCAAGACAACTTTAAAAGTCTTGTTTCAATCATTTCGTTAATCTGTCAAATGATAGTTTGTGGATGAAAATTATATATATATATATACAAGTGATTTCCACATTGTTATACATATATATGTATATACTATATCATATCATATTATGTTACATTATACATATGCACATATTTTGACTCCCATTTCTAAGGTTGTTGTTTTCAAATATTTTGTACCTGGTCTTGACTTGAACAACTTGTTCTACCTAGTCTTTAGACTTAAACAACTTTTTGCAATTTATAATTGCTTGAAAATGAACAAAGTGAGGTCTGAAACGTTGCGTAATAAATTGAAATTCTTAGTGATAGAATGGCATTCGTCTGTCGTCATAACAAAGCTGTCAATGGAAGAAAAAGGTCAATTCAGAAAGACAGAAGAAGTATATCACAAATCAATTAAGATTCAACATGATCTAATGTTCAAGTTAAGTTAAATGAAAAAGAGCTACAAGATAAAAAGATTATAGAGCAATTCAGAAGTAAACTGGTATTGGATGAGATAAATAACAACAAATTAAATTTCACAGCAGTGCGAAAAGAACTGGCTAAAAGAAATATTGTGTAGAAAATGGCTTGACCGTACATTAGAAAATAATTAGAAAATCTGGGAATCGCCAAGTGTTTATATTGATAGAAAATATAAAAAATGTGTGAATTAGAAAAATTATTACAAACTCCGATACGTATTTCATTGACCACCGGTCAATATCATCAGGGAGTATAAATATTTATGCTCCCTGATGATATTGACCGGTGATCAATGAAATAAATATTTATACTCCCTGATGATATTGACCGGTGGTCAATGAAATAAATATTTATACTCCCTGATGATATTGACCGGTGGTCAATGAAATACGTATCGGAGTTTGTAATAATTTTTCTAATTCATACATTTTTTATATTTTCTATCAATATAAACACTTGGCCTATTCCCAGACTTTCTATGTATTTTAAAAGAAATATATATACACTGTATGTATATATCCTGCTAACCAAAAGTTACAAAGTGCACTTTGGAAATTCTGAGTAATGGGAAGAAGACCGTTACAGTACACCGAAAAATTCAGAAAAATTGGCATTTTTAAAAACGCCTAAATTTAAGAATTTTGGTCATTTTTTCAGGTTATGAAGACCTAAATTCATAAATTTAGGCGTTTATAAAAATACCCAATTTTTCAAATTTTTCAAAATCTCAAATTTGAGATTATGATTATTTTTACCTTGAAAATCATGACCGTTCCAGGACACCGAAAAATCATAAAAAGTTAAGAACCTCAAATTTGTGATTATGAAATTTTACTCCCAAAATCATGACCGTTCCAGGACATCGAAAAATCATGAAAGTTAAGAATCTCAAATTTGAGATTATGATTATTTTTCTCTTGCTCAAATCATGACCGTTCCAGGACACAATATCAGAAAAATTGGTAATTTTAGGAGTAGTTGAAATAACCCCAATTATCCCTAAATTTATGAGTTTTTAATCATTTTTATGTCTAAACCAAGTTAAGAACCTTCTAATTCATATTTAAAATAAGTCTAGGGGAAAAATATTTCTTTAAGAATGGAACACAATCTCTTACAATGCCTGTTATTGTTACTGCTTTGCACTCTGATGAACCTCCCAATTGTAGGGAACAGCTGCTCCCGCATACATGAAATAAATGCAGCTGCTTCTCGCATTCCTAAACCATTGCATTACAGAACAAGCAGCTGTCACCCGCACAGATTAAAACGACGTGGAATATATTGCAGCATGTAGGAAGTAAGACTTCATTTTACAATTTCATTAATCATAACTAGTGACTGTTTTCTTTCTTCATTACAAAATGCCAAAACGTACTGCCGCGGAAGCTTTTTCGTTTTACATGCCGATTTTACTAAACTTAATTAAAGAAGAGCACAAGGAAACTGCGAAGAAATATTTTGAAGAGTGGAAGTTGGAAATTCAATCGAGAAAGAAGAGCAAAGTTGTGGACTCTCAAAAACAAGTGGAGGATATTACAGTAAAAATAGAACAGTATCTGACCACTACTACAATTCCTCAGTTCAGTGTTACAAAAGAACATTTCATTACCGTCGAGGATAGTGCTACTATGATTTCAAAACTGATTGCAAGTGATAAAGTACACCATGGGTCGTTGCTGAGAAGTGCTGCCTATCAAGGTTATGGGTTTAAAAGAATTCTGGAATTGAGTGACAATAAAAAAAAACAGATTTGTGGCAAACTTGGAACTATTCAGAATTTTCTATAACGTAAGTTATTGTTATTTCTTGATGAAGTTATCGGATCTAATTCAACCACACGTATTATTTTTAAATTCATCAATGACCATTAGTTTTGTTAGAAAACATTTAAAGAAATCAAAATTTATATAGAAAAATTGAATCAACCGACAACTACAGAAGAAATGAGGTTTGGTTCCCAAGATGAACATTAACTGTGTTGTTTCACTTTTTAAGATATGTACAATGTACATACATTATTTATGAAGACTTTTTTATAAGTAGTAACGCATTTTAGAATATTTTGAAATGTAATTAAATTTCCTTTTGTTCTCGAGTCCTCTAGCAGTAGACTGGAATTGTACAATTGTGTGATAAGATTGATTGTTGTATTATTATATTTGATGCAAAATACACTGCCGTTGTTTTTATTTTTCTGTACAAGAAGTAGACATTATTGCAGTTATTGGAATTTATTTCATTTAAAATGAATGATGAAAATCCGACAGTTATACTGAGTAATATAGGCGATATATGTCCTCAGGTTAATAACATGACTGAGTTCTTAAAGTTGTATGGGAAGCAAACAACTACGAATTTTGATTTAAATAAGAACGCTAATCAATTGGGAACAAAGAATTTTCACCTATTGATGAGGGATGAATTACTATTGATAAAAGATGTGCGAAGCACTGGCTCTGCTAATGTACCTGAAGTGAATTTTGTAACAAATCTCCACGACCTGAAACGGATTATTATAATAACACAATGAAAACAAGTCAAATTGTTTTAAATCTACAACCAGGAACATCATCAACTCAAGATCAAGAGACAACACAATTACAAGCCATTCAAGACAAATGATTTTGTGGACAACTACATCTGAAAAGCAAGCAAGCAAGCAGTGATTCAAAAACTATCTAAAACTCATTTTTTTCTAATTCATTTTGATAAGTTCATGAAAAAACGAATAAGTAGTAAGGAAAGTCTTCATTATGCGACAGTTTTTTAACTCAATCCCCGGTCCCTATAAGAAAATTTTTTAATTATAAAATGTCTAGCATTACCGAGTTCTTAAAATTATATGGAAAGCAAACAGCTACAAATTTTGATCTAAAGAAAATTGCTGATCAATTGGGAATAAAGATTTTTCACGTATTGATGAGAGACGAATTACAATTACTAAGAAATAAGCCAACTGTAAATTTCGTAACAAATCTTCACACGTCAGATCAAAAAGGAGTACATTGGTCAGCGGGCCAAAGAAATATAAACGGTTCTAATTATTATTTTGACCGCCCGGAGGCTGAGAACTATTGGTTCGACTCATATGGATTGTCTCCGACAAATGAAGTAAGAGAAATACTTGGCAATGGAACATACAATACTTTTCAAATTCAAAAACCAGGAATTACTTACTGTGGTCAATTATGTTTCTATGTTTTGAACAACTTACAAAAAGGAGTACCATTTCTTGATATTATGTTAGAATTGAATAAGGGAATTTCATTCCCGAAAAACGTTAGTTCCAATGATAATGATGATTAAAAATCACCTCTTTGTAATTCGTTTTCATAAAATCTGCCTGTGATTTCCTGATCATCTAAATCTTTGATTTCGTAAGTAATCGGATAAGTTTGGTTTATTTTACAAACTTCAAATATCTCTTTAGTTCAATAGCCAACAAAGCCTTTCTCAAATTTATTCTTATACTTATATATCCTTACTCTATCTCCAATCTTAAATTTCGGCTTACGTTTCTGTAAATTCGGATTACTCTCATTCGAATAATTATTTTCGAATATTTTCTTTCGTATCAAATGAGGATCGTCAGAGGCATTCTTTGCAGTTTCTTCAATACCTGAATGAACTTTATTATTACACTGATCTACAATTCCTGGTAATATCTTCAACCATTTCTGATTTCCTTGTTCTGTAAATTTCTTGCAAATTTCATTTTTTAATGATCTATTAAATCGCTCTATTACTACAGCCTTTCCAGCATTTTCTGTGGAATAAACAGTTTCAAATAGTGGCTTAACATTTCTATTGTAAAACTCAGACCCTTTGTCAACAAACAATTTTTTTGGCTTTCTATTGCTTTCGTTAAAGATTTCTTCAAACGCATATTTAACTGACAGACCACTTTTGTTTTTTAAAGGCTTTACCCAAGCGTATCGTGTATATAAATCTATAACGGTCAATGCGTATTTATAATCAGAATCATTCGGCATATTGATTAGATCAGCACTCCAAATATCATCTTCATTAAATACTTTTACTTTCAATAGATATTTCGGCTTTCTGTTTTCCTTGTGAATTTCGGAGGCATGAGTTCCACTATGCCGATCTAGGTCATTCGACATCTCGGAGGCGTAGGTTTCAGAGTTATGAGGTTTGTCTAAACCCTGTCCGAATAATATTTTAGCTTGTAAAGCTTTCTTAACAAACATTCTTTCAATTTTTTCTCTAAAGGAAGGATTCTGAATACTATCTAATTCTGCTATCATTTTCTTATCAGCTACATGTCTAGAAGTCATATCATCATGTTCTCTGTATGCTAAATCGTGTCTATAAGCTGCTGCATCTACTCTGTTTATTGGTTCTTCACCTGGTTTTGGATTATTATTCTCATCTAGTCTTATATCTAATCGAGTTCCTGGACCGGTATATGAATGACCAGGAAGATGTTTTTCTTTTGAATATTTACTCCAAATAAATCCAGGAAAGTTTTCTAATGTTTTTTGTATGTCACCTCCGGAATGCTGACAATTTGAGGTTTTATGTACTTTTAAGAGATAATTCAATAAATCTAAATTAGAAATTTTTAATTTAATTAAATTTTCGGAATTTGTAGAACTTGTAGAACTTGTAGAATTTGTAGAACTTGTAGAATTTGTAGAATTTGTGGAATTTGTAGAATTTGTGGAATTCATTTTTAAAGATAAAAGAATTTTTAAAGATAAAATAAAATAAATGTTTTACCTAATCATACTAGGATTTAGATATATTCCAGAACCATCTTTGGTTTCTTATATTTCAATTAAATCATCAACATTATGTAGAATGTTCTTAAGAACTCGTTTTCTTTCATCAACTAAATTTAATTTACTAATAAAATTATCTACTATTCCTTCACCCTTAGCAACTTTCTCTAACTCCCTATTATGACGTTTTTGTTCTTCTAATGCTGCCTTCTCTGATTTATTTTTATTTACTGCTTGGATAATACCAGCTGTCCCACCTGCAACACTTCCTGCTGCTGCTATGCCACCTATTATTAGTAGAATTAATGGGAGAATTCCACCATTCTTTTCTTCTTGTAATTTAATATTCTCTATCATTGGTTTACTTATGTAATACTTCTTTTTGTTAATCGTAATAGTTAAAAGTGTATTTTTGTCAACAATGTTACGTAATTTTAATTCAACATTTTTATTATTATTACTTTTCGCTTGCGACATTCTTAATAAAAAAATTTTAAGGTAGGAAAAATTTTAATCTATTCTAGCTATGAAAAAATTTTAAGTTATCAAAAATTTTCAGTTATCAAAAAATTTTAATTAACCTATCCTAGCCATCTTTCCATTAAGAATTTCAATAGAATATTTTACATCTTCTAGCAATAAACCATAAGCCATCAATGAAGTTGTGGGACCTTTCTTTTCAATATTAATTGTTACATCACAACCAGTCTTGATAATATCTTCAGATTGTGCACTTAAATCGAAACAGAAAACAGGATATAAATGTCTCCAATCTCCAGTTAATTGTGGTTCAACTCCAAATTCTATACAAAGATTTCGATAAGCATCATATCCTTCCATAAATTGATTATTGGTATCATCAAATCTCAATGGATGAATAGGATAACATGTTTGATTTAAAGCAACTTGTAAACTTCGAATTGCATCAATATGGAAGAGATTATTGTTCTTATCAAAACTTGGAGAATTATTTCTTTGAAAAGTTAGTAATAAATATCTTGGTGTATTCGCAGTTCTAGTAAAATGCCAGTTAAATCTTTGTTCGAAAAAAGTTACTGAACTAGCAGTACGCTTTAGAAAATTTACTGGAATTGGTTTGTTAGTGTTTAATCTATTTGCAATAGCTAATTCGACCTCTAAACTAGGAGTAATATGCTTTATCCACCATTCAAATCTATCAATTTTTAAATATGCTTTTTTTTCCAGTCTTACCATAAAAGATTAATTCATTATTTGCTGTGCGATGAATTATTAATTTAAATTTTAATTGACATGATATTTTATCATAATCTAAATATCCGAATAATGGAGACAATCACCAATTTACTGTCTGTTTACTTTTCTTGTTAAATTCACGTCTTTATATGCACTATTGTTTGTTTTATTTAAATGATTTGCAATATTTTCTACATCTTTCGCAATTCCTGCTGCATGTGTTCCAGCATGAGTTAAATCATCAACAATTATACCATCATTAGTATCAGGAAACCAACCTTCGATTTCATACTTTCTATTAATTTCACCAATTGTCACAAATCTAAGCATTGTATCAATTACACCTGGAGAATCACTTATTGTTTCTATATTTTGAGTTGCAACATCTAAACGCATTTGTGTAAATAATCTTGGAAAAGAATTATTCTCTAATGCAATATTATCGGTTTCTGGTAATGGTGTTGTAAAATTGGCATCACTATATAAAGAATATTCACAGTGTAGAAAGGAACCAGGTAGATATATATAACTTTGCTGATTATCAACTTCAAAGATTAAATCTCCTTCAGTATTTACTCTGCTGGAAGATCCGAGATTCATAGCAATTCTTATCTAGTCATTCTTTTTTGATTATAACTGACGAACGGAGGATCGTCTAATCTAAATTTATTTTCGATGAGCGAAGACATTTTTATAAAAAATAATTTGACTTTTTGTTTTTCTCACACATAGAAAAATTTTACTAAAAAAATATACTAAATAAAATTAATTAATACATTTTACTAAAAAAATTTTACTAAAATCTAATTTTAGAATTTTACTAAAATATAATTTTAGAATTTTGCTAAACCAGCTTCGCTGTTCACACCATTACCTCTTATTTCTTCAATTGAACGAACCGTAGGTTCTATGTCTACGCCTGATTTCTTCTCCTGTTTAATCTCAGACCCTGCGGCTATGCTAGCAATTTTGTTTTTTGTTTCCTCTGAAATTTTTTTAATTTTTTTAGTTCTTCAAAATCATTCTTAAGTTTACGAATAGCTTCTAGTTGTTCTAATTGGTTTTGTGACTTAACAGCATTTCATATTGCACTATACCTATAGCAGCTGCTCCTTCTGCAGCAGATGTAATCAAATTTTTATTATTTTTAGTTAAGTTAACGATACTTCCTATGCCAGAAATGATACCAGCTCCGGTAAACAGATTTCATAGATGGTTCATGTGCTATTTTTTTTTATTTGAAGCAAAATGTTTAAGATTGTGTTTATAAATTATAGGCATTTTTTAGGATTTAATTTGACTTTTGGAAAAAAAATTTACGTTAAGATTTACGTGCGTCATCGGCTAAAGCCTCTGGATAAGGTCCGATCAAGATTTACGTGTGTGAATAGATAACAACTTCGTGATACCTTTATTAATTTTCTGTTGCACTTTATCTATTGCGTCAAGCAGCGTGTGATGTATTTTAATTTCTTTTCTATTAACTTGCATTTTCTGCTGATTCATCTTCAACGCCGTTTTAAGAGCATTCAATTAAATTTTAAGAACATCTAACTGATTTTTAACAGCATCTAACTGTTCTTTATTTCCTTTAGAGTTTTCTTGCAAATTTTTCTTTAATTCATTTTCTAAATTGATTTTAAGAGTTTTCATTTTATCAACTTTTTGATTAAGTGAGTTTACTTCATTTATTGTTCTATTCATCTTTTTCATTTGTTGAGTAATTTTAGAATTTAATTCATCAACACTTTTTTGGAATGTAGCTTGTAACTTATTTAAATTTTGAAAAATTTTTTAGGAAGTTTTTCTATTTCATCTTCTAATTGTTCTTTCAATAGTTGTATCTGATGTTTATTTTTAATGACTGTAGATTTTAACTTTATAGAAAGTAATATAAAACTTTTTGATTGTTCTGAAATCTTTTTAAAAAGTTTTGCTATATCTGCTTCTAGCTTTCTATCCTTTTTATCAAGTTTTAATAATTTTTCGTTTAATGATTTGTCATTAAGTTTAAGCAACTTTAATTCATTCATCAGTGGAACCAAAAATTGGTTATATATTTTTCTTTTAAGTCATTGATTTGTGTA
Organism: Prostheceraeus crozeri; assembly: GCA_907163375.1. Lineage (NCBI taxonomy): Eukaryota > Metazoa > Platyhelminthes > Polycladida > Euryleptidae > Prostheceraeus > Prostheceraeus crozeri. Next base: position 246,061 of record CAJQUW010013290.1, on the reverse strand, counting down.
TCAACGTATTGTTTATTTGTTAACTCATTTTGTTGCGGAAGAATAGAAAGATGCAATGGACCAGATAAAACGTCTCCAGTTTTCATGACATAATTTTTTATTTCTATTTCTGATTCACGATTATTCGGGATATATGCACCTCCACCAACATTTGGTAACATCATTTTTTAACAATAAAAAAGTAATTTTTTTTCTAAAAAGTAATTTTTTCTCGCATAAAAATAAAAAAATGGAAAGAGCAAATTTAAAAAAATTATATTCGCCCCTATCATCCTGTTCTTCTTATTCGACAAGATCATCGAGATTTGAAAATAAATGTTTCGATAATAATAATAATCCATGTATAGATGTTAATCTTTTGTTTGAATTCCAAGCTGAAACATTCAAAGAACAGACTAAAGGTTCACGTTCTATTGAAACAAATTATTGTATATTTCCAGGTGAACCATTTATAAAACTTATGGATATTTTAAGTAAATATAATGATGTTGCGTATGTAGAATTGAATAAAGAAAACATGGTCATTATTGGTCATAATAATGTTTATGGATTTATTAGAGCCGTTTTGCCAATCAGTAATACAGATTGGATAGAAACCAAAATAATTAATTACATCAATGTTACTGAATTGGTGAAAAAATTAAAATCTTTTTCGAAAGAAAAAATTAGATTATCTGTTGATGAGTTTGATCAATATAATATTCATATTGAACCTAAAAACATAATGAAGAATTCTTATGTCAAGTATATTATAGAGATACTGTTTATAAAAGAGAAATGGTAGAAATGCCTCAAAGATATGATAATGATGCTTATATAGGATTATATTCAAATATAAATATTAATTTATTAAAATCTTATATATATGGTTTAGCACAACAAGAAAAAATTTATATGTGGACAACACCTTATACAGGGTGCGGCAAAAAGATCTCCCCGATTTTATATGGTATTGAAAAGTAAACGAATATAATGATATGAAAAATATTTGTATCCTAGAAAAGTACATGTTATGCCATTATGATATTTTACGTATTGAAGCCCCGTTGTTGCTATTTTACTTTTTGATTTCACAGAATTTGTATGTTAAGAAAACGACGACAAAACTATGAAAAATTTTCAATTCCAGAACAGTAAATGTATGAAATTATGTCAATTTAGGTTTTGAAAATTACATCGCTTAAGTGCCGGCCGTCATTGTCGATGCAGTAGCGAAGCCTCTCGAGAACGTAGTCTATTACACTACGAACCATGTCGATTGGAATGTTAGCAATTTCCTGTGTTATTGTTGTCTTTAAGTCTTGCAAGTTTCTTGGTCGGTGTTTGTAGACTTTTGATTTGATGTGTCCCCACAAGAAAAAATCGCAAGGGGACAAATCTGGCGAACGTGGAGGCCAGCCAATATCACCTCGTAAAGAGATCAAACGACTCGGGAACAAATTTTGGAAGATGGTGAGTGACCGGCGTGAGGTATGCGATGTAGCACCATCTTGTTGGAACCACAAGTCCTCCTGATCATTCAGTAAATCGGTGACTTTCGGACGGAGAAAATGCTCTAGCATTTTACAATAACGATCAGACGTTACCGTTACTGTAACACCATCCTCTTCAAAAAAATAAGGACTCCAAACTCCGAAATTTCCTACGGCACACCAAACAGTAACTTTAGGACTGTGGAGCGGTCGCTGATGAAGTTCCTGAGGATTGCTGTCAGACCAGTAGCGAAAGTTCTGTTTATTAACTATCCCCGATAAATGGAAATGCGCTTCATCGCTGCAGATCATAACGGCTGTAGGGGGAACCTCCCTGAGAATGTCTCCACACAAAGTTGTTCTGGTTTCATAGTCTGTCTCATTCAACTCCTGCACGACCATCATTTTGTAGGGATACATGTTGAGTTCCTGATGTAAAATTCTGCGGACACTTCGATTTGACATGCCTAGGGCAGCCGCATGTTTCCGTGCTGAACGCCTGGGAGAGTGCTGTATCGAAGCTCTCACAAGTGTAACATTCTCTACCCCTGTTGCGGTCCTTGGTCGGCCGGGACTTTGTCTTTTTAAAGCTGAGCTAGTGAGTCTAAAATTTGAAACCCAAAGGCGAATCGTCTTTCCCTCTGGGACAGGAGCATGACGACCGAGATCAAAACGCCTACGGAACGCGCGCTGCGTCGTTATCACGGATTCACCGTTCTTGATATATTCCTCGACAACAAAGGCACGATAGTTTCCACTCCACGCCATGACAATGCAATTCCAAGAATGCTGTTATACGGCACGTGAACGCCAATAAGAGAGCGGAGATGAGTCACTTCAGTAGTGTCTTTTATTAGCCTAGACTATCGGAATCGCAAGTAAGAGAAGACACGTTTTGCATAGAAAATAAGATAATGGCATTATATGAACGACTTTTGGAATATAAAAGAATTCTTGCATCTGCCTTCTTTTTCGTTTCATAGCTATGGCAAATCGGGGAGATCTTTATGCCGCACCCTTTACTATTAACAATGACCATAATCATAATCATAATAATTTTAAAGAATCTTATAATAATAATGATGATGATAATATAGATGATGATTCTGAAACATCTGAAAAAGGTGTAAATGGTAACAAAGATTATAAAAATATTAGTAATTATAAAAATTTAAGTGAAGAAAAATTTATATCTCAACATGATATTAATACTACATATAATCAAAATTCATCTAAATTTCATTTTCTTACAATTGAAAATAATAATGATGGAATAGTTGAAGATACTATTAGACAACTATGTGTCGGGTCTACAAAATTTAATTTTTTGGATTTACATCTAATCAATTTAAAATTTTATCATCTTTAATAAAAACTAAAATTGATTCAGATTATGGTGGTGTTATTAAATTTTCCAAAAAAGATCAAAGACCAATATTTTTCTCTATTATATTATTATCAAATAATAAATATAATTTGGAATTAGATATCCCGATAAGAGAATGGCATCCTATCCCAAAAAGTGTAATTTATGATGTTGATGAAGAATCAATAGTTAGTGAAAATAAATTTAAATTATCTTTTGATAAGACTTTATATGATCAAGAAAATAAAATAACTAAAGAACGTGAAATATATAATAATATATAATAACTCTCAAGACTTTGATATTAGAATGTTTATATCTAAAATTAAAACACAAATTTTTTCTTTAAAAAATAAAAAAAATGAAAAATACCAAGTTATATTGTAACTTATGTAAAAAAAAATTGCAAACAAAAAGAAGTTATGAATCTCATTTACAAAGTAAATTGCATTTACAAAATGTAGATCGAGTTGATGAAGGAAATTTATTATAATTGAATAATTATGAAAACTATCTAGAAACATTACCTACTGATATAAAAGTTAAAAAAACATTTGATGATTATTCACATTCGGAATATAAAAAAGGTTTTAATAGTGAACATGAACATGTACCAGATGGAAGATATTTATTTAGCGATACTGATGAATTTAACGAAATAGATGAATTTGATGGAACTAAAAAACCGACGAAGCTGAACGAACCGAAGGTTCTAGGGATTCGCCAGTAACAGATATAAAATGTTTATTTAATGAATCTGTTGAACATAATGAAACCGATGAAACTTTTTATAATGTATTAACAAACTTTTTCAAAATATTTAAGAAATCTTTCAAATGTTATATGAATGTAGAAGTACTTTATACAAAAACTGGACCTGATGGAATTCCTGAAGAAATAGTACAAGGACATTTTACAAATTCACAAGAAATTCATAATGTAAATGATATACAACCCATATTTGAATCGATGATAAATAAATTAGAAAATTGTATAATTGAAGCCCAGTTACGTGAATCTGGTTGGAGATTTGTTAAAATACTATCTAGGAAAATTGTAATTGATAAATATAAAAATAATACTGGTGGTAGTTATGTTCCTTTACCTTTCAGCTCACCACAAATAATCAACATAAAAAATGAAGATGATTATTGTTTTCTGTGGAGTGTTATAGCACATTTACATCCTGCAGAATATCACAAAGAAAGACTAAGTCATTACAATAAAGAAGAATACATAAATGAATTTGATCTCTCTGACGGCTTAGATGAATTTCCATACGATTATAATAGGTTAATAAAATTTCATAAAAAGAATAAAAATTTAATAGAAGTAAATGTTTTTGAATTAAATGTGAATTATGTTTCTATTGGTAATATTACTCCATTTTACTCAGATTCAAAAAAATTTTATTTGAATAATAAAAATTTATGTCAATCAGAAATAGTATATAATGATAAAGGAAATTACATGCATCATAATATTTTTTACCAAGGAAATATAATATGTACTGAAAAATTTGAAATTGTTAAAACATTATCACCAATAATGATTAATCATAATAATTATAAAGGACGTAATTTTAATTATGATTATGATTCCAATTATTCATCTTTATCTTTAGAATATCAACAAAAATTATAAAATTTAAATAAAATTTTACAAAAATGTAAAACAGATTATCAACAACAATTAAAAATGTTACTACAAGAATATCACCATAAATATCAAAATAAGATAGAAACGATTCAAAAATTAAATGAAGACAATAAAGAATTAAATGAAACCAATCAAAAAATAAATGAATGTTTTAAAAAATGTCAACAGCAATATAAAGAACAATATAATAAAGAATATAATTATCAGCTACAAATATTAAATGAAAATTATCAACAGTCTGAAAAGATTTACAAAGATATATCGATTTAACACATGAAATATATCAAGATAAATTTGAAATTTTTAAACAAACAAACGAATCAGCACAAGCGAATATATTATATTATCAGGATCATTTTATATTGTGTAAAGATGTTTCTATATTTACAAAAACTTCAGATAATGCTAATTTTCCCTGTCTCCAATGTATGACGAGCTTTAGAACTAAAGAAGAAATGAATGGACATTTGGAGAATTGTCAACAAAATGAAGCAATTGAAAATACTTTTCCTAAAGATGATTATTTAATATTTAAATTTTTTTTTAAATTTTTTATTTAATATAAATAGACATTATTTGAAAATAAAGTACCTTTTACTATTTATTGTGATTTTGAAGCATATAATGTTAACACAACACAAAATTCTGATAATGATAAATATGAGAAAAGTGCACCTGAACAAAGTAAAGAAAAATATTTATTTGAACAAAAACCATTATGTTGGAGAATGTACATTCATTCAAATTATCCTGAATTATTTAAATCAGAATATTATCAATACTATGATGAAGATAGTTCAGAAATGTTTACAAAGAAAGTAGAAGAATTACAAGGACGTTTTTCACAATTGCTTGAAACAAATATACCAATGCTTCCATTAACGGATTAAGAAAAAAATTAATTTTGCTTATGAAAAAAATTGTTATTACTGTGGAAAAGAATTTGCAAATAATTATAAAATTAGCAGAGGTAGATATCTTGATAAAGTAAAAGATCATGATCATCTAAATGGATTATATGGAGGTGCAGCACATAATTCTTGTAATCTTAATGCTAATAAATTTAAATATAACTTTGTTCCTTTGTATTTCTACAATGGTTCTAAATATGATTTCCATTTAATAATGAAAGATTTATTTTCATCTGAAAAATTACAACAACAATAAATAAATGTACTATGTAAACAAGAAGAAGAATATTTTTCAATGCAATTAGGTTGTATTAGAATTTTAGATGCATTTAGATTTTTTACTCCTTATTCATTAGATGTTATGGGAAAAACTTTGAAACCTGAACAATGTAAAATATTAAATAAGTATAATTTAAAACCTTTAAACGGCATATTTCCGTATGAATATATAACTGGAGATATAACCTGCGCTTCACAGTCGAAGACTGATATAAATATAATAAATGAAATAATGAAAGAACAAAAAACTTCCTCCAATAAATAAATTTAAATCAACATTAAAACAATCACAATTATCTGAAGAAGACTATGCAGAAGCTGAAAAGAATTGGAGAGCGTTAAATTGTAGAACAATGTATGATTATACAATGAAATATCTTCAGATAGATGTATTAATCCTTACTGATCTTTTTGAAAACTTTCGTGACATGTGTTTAGAATATTATGGAATAGATCCATGTTATTGTTATTCTACACCAGGTTTAACATGGTTAGCAGGATTAAAACATACTGGTGTTAAACTTGAACATTATAAAGAAAATACATATGATAAATTATTATTTTTTGAATCTGGAATTAGAGGTGGAGTTTCATCAGTTTTAGGTAATCGTTATGTACAGTGTTACAATAAAAAAGTAAATCCTGATGATTATGGAATATATAAACCTTTATCTCCAGAAGAAGGCGATCAGTTTATAAAATTGTTTAATCAAAATATAGAAGGACTTATATCAAATGAAGAGAGTCAAGCAGCAGTTGATGAATTCATGAGAGAAAACTATTTGTTATATTATGACTTTAATAGCTTATATTCTTCTTGTATGATACAAGAATTACCAACAGGTGAAATGTCATTCTGTAATATTCTTGAATACGAACCTACTTATGATGGTAATTATAATCATGATTATATATATGAAGTTGATTTAGTATACCCTGACTATATAAAAGGCGCAACAAAATATTATCCTTTCTGTCCCGAAAACAAAATTTCCGATATAGAAGATTTTTCAGATTATCAAAAATCTTTAATTCATAAGAAATACAGACCAACAAAAAGACTTATGTTAACACAACGTAATAAAGGAAAGTATGTTGTTGAAGGAAGAATGCTAGATTGGTATTTAGAACATGGAATGATTCTCACTAAAATACATCGAAAACTAGAGTATAAAAAATCTAAATGGTTAAAAGAATATATAGAGTTCAATATTGAAAAACGTAAAATAGCTAAAAGAAATAACGATAATTTTGGAAACGTGTTCTTTAAATTAATGAATAATGCATTTTATGGCAAGACTTTAGAAAATGTGCGTAATAGACAAAATATTCAAATAGTTTATGATAAAGATAGGTTTCAACATTTAACAAGGAAACCTACATATAAAAGAACTACTAGATTTAGTGATAATCTATGTGCTGTACATTTACGTCGAATCAGCGTAAAACATGATAAGTTTAATTTTATTAGATTCACTATATTAGAATTAGCTAAACTATTTATGTATAGATTTATATATGACTATTTAGCACCTGCTTATGGCAAAAACTATAAATTACACTTTACAGATACGGATTCCATTTTCTTAGAATTAACAATACCGTATAATTCTTCACTTGATGAAGAAACTAATAAAATAAAAGATATCATTCATCCTTCTGATTTATGTAAAGTAAAAGATGAATTAGAAGGAAATGAAGATTTCATAACAGAAGCTTTATTTTTAAAATCTAAATGTTATTGTTATAATACAACTAATAATATTAAAACACATAAAACATTAGAAGGAATTTCAAAGGCATCAGTGGATAACCAAATGACATTTGAAGATTATAAAAATGTATTATTTAATAATGAAATAAAAACAGCATGTAATTATAGACTTAATTCAAAGAAGCATAAAATGTATTTAAAAGAGGAACATAATTTAGCATTAGATCCATTTGATAATAAAAGAAAAATTTTACCTGATGGAATAACTACTTCACCTTTTTAATTTTCTAATTTCTAAGATAGACAAATTTGATAAAAAAATAAAATATTATGACACTATTTTTATCACTCGGTAAACAATTGTTCGATAACTCTATCATGAATTTTTTTATCAATATTAATTGTAATGAAGCCATAATCTTTTGACCAAGCATTGTTACACGATTGTTTAAATTCATCTATATTTATCACGCATAAGTCTCTTAACAAATCACTTAAGTTTCTTGCATTTATTTCAAATAGTATAAATATATTTGCATTCTTTCTAATAACACTTCCATGTAATGAATACATACTTTGTGTTAAATGAAAATCACTACAGTTGTTATGTCTACCTCTTGTGAAATAATTTCTCTGTACTGACTGATTTCTATCATTAACACAATCATCAAAAATTACACAATGTTTCATTGTTTTATCTAATTTACTAGGATCTTGCATATTACCACTATCATCTATTAATTGTATTTTTATATGGTTATTTTTATTGGATTCTACTAACTGATTATTTTTTGCTGCTTCTTCACACCACGAACTTATTTTCTTCTTCATCTTCAGATTTTTCATATTCTTTGAATAATGAAGCAATTGCTGTTTTTTAAGATTATTTTCAAATCAATATTTTAAAAATTGATAGACGGGTTGTTCTGCTGTTGTTGTATAAATTATAAGATTGTTATAATCCAAAAAAATTGGAGTCGCTAAAATTTTAAATAATGGATACGTTTTTCCACAACCTGATCTTCCACAAATAACTGACAAAACTTTATTAGATAAATTTGGATGATGATTAAATTTAAGTTTTCTTTTATTTAATGGGGGAAATTCACTCATTTTTAATAAGAAATTTTTATTTTTATTTCATATTTATTATTAAAGAAGAAGAAGAAAATTAAACTTCTCTAACCAAAAGATCTATCATAATCTCTTCACCACCAAAATTTATTTCTTGTCCTTTCTCATCAGTGATTCTAATGTTAATGTTGTCAATAGTTTTTCGTGTAATAGGGAAATATATTAATGTTTGTGGAATTACATTTAATCTATAACCAATGGGTACAGTAAAAGCTGGAAACTGAATATTATATTTGACAATTTACCATTTAGATATCCTCCTTCAATAATGTCAGAATGTACAACAATTGAATTTATTTCAGTTATTTTTGGAATCTTCTCACCTAAATGATAACCTTGACTATAGGTTTGTTTATTAAATCCTAATAGCTTTGACAATGATCTTTCATGATTAAAATCAACTTGATGATTTTCGTCTAAAGTAAGAGGAAATTTATTAACTGCTGATTCAACTGCAAAATGTAATTGTTTCTTATCTTTAAATGGTATACCTAAATGTCTCTTAATTTCATTTGATATTGATTCAACTTCGTAAGAACCAGGAAGAAAAGTTGGTACTTTCCATGTTTTGCCTTTATCAGTAGAATATCTAAATTGATCATTCACATCTTTGATAACGTTTTGAATAGTGTTAAATGTGGAGAAACTAGTTAATACAATTTGATAATTTTTATTTTGTTCTAAATGTAGAATGGGTTCTAAATCACAAGTGTGTGATGAAGTAGTTGTTATAATTTTTAACGTCGTACTAAATTTTGATGAACCCAAAATCTCTGTTAGATTTTCTAAATGATTATTAATTTTGTCTAAATCTACTGATGATAATTCTCTCGAAGACATTTTTTAGTTAGAATTTTGAATAAATATTTTTTTATAAAAAAATTAAAAACAACAACATATTTCAGCTATACTTTTATAATCCTCTTCATTTAGAATCTTCTTTTCTAAAAGTCTTTTCAATATAGCATGAATTTCATTGAAACTAGAATTATGTCGTTCTTTTATTGCAGATATTAAAATATTTAATCTATTTAGTAATTCTTGTGGATCATCTGGTAAAAATACAGTTTTTTCTGTTTTGATACCTTTTCCTACTTTAACTCCTCTTGATATTAAATTTTGTAATTGTTCATAAAGGTTAAGAGATTTTACTGCGCCAACTCTATCTAACATAGCTTTATATTTTATGAGATCTTCTACAGCATAATTAATTTTTTAAATCTGCTCCTCTTAAAAGATCAACAAAATTTCTATCTAAACTAAAAGGAGATTTATCTGGTGAAACAATTAATCCTCGAAGAGGTTGTGGAAATATTTCTTTTTGTCCGAGATAAAATCTAGGTATTGTTTTTCCACCTATAAATGAAATAGAATGTTCAAATTGCATAGATTTCGGTAATTTCTTATTAATGTTTGATTCTAGTAATCCATAGTCATCTAATACAGTTTTGTGTGCTGGATCAGTTATATTAATTTGTTTTTCATTATTTGTAAGTTCTTTTTCAAGAGTTTTAAATGGTTTCATAGTTTTTTCAAAATCAGTTTTTACTTGCTCGGTTTGCTGCATTTTTTCAAACATATCAGATTGAATACCAGCTTTTATCATTCTATGTTGAAGATGATTTTCTTTCATAATATTTCTTTGTTTTGTTAACTCGTCTAATTGTCTAATTCTTTTTAGATTATCAGCTTTAATTTTATCCATTTTTAAAATATAATATTTGAATTTTGTGGTAACATTGGAATACAGCAAAAACATTTTACTGAACAAATTATTTTTTTATTGCTTTGTTGTCTGACATCTTTTCGCTTTAAGTTTTTTTTTTTTAGTTCTTCTAAAAAATGTTATCATTTTCTTCATTAGAAATTTTATCATCACTAGAATTTTTATCATCAACTTTTACGGTCTTTAAATGAAATGATATTTTATTAGCTTCATTAGCTATTTGATCAAATTTTTCAATCTCATCTAACATAATAACATTATCATCACATACCCTTTGAAAGTAGTAATGTAATTTGTCATAGTCTTCTTTAATATGTAAATGTTTAGTTTTAATGATTTTCGTTTCTTAGTAATTAAAGATTTATCTAACATTGTAACAAGTGAAGTTGTAAAAACACCCGTACCTGTTAAAGCAGTAGCAACTACCGGAATTACAGTGTACTAAAACTCCCGAAGTTATTATAATTGTTAAAGCACCTATACTTATTGTTTAGAATATGCCAATTCCTTGTGTTACATTCTTAACTTTAGACCATCTCTTTCTTAATTTATCATAATGCTCTAATCTTAATAATAATTGCGTTTCCCTATTTTTCATATACCTAACTCTATCTTTATGTTTTTCAATGTCCATTTCACTTGTTTTTAATTGTGATAACGAAGGATATATTCTCGGAGTTTCTTCCATTTTTGTTTCTTCCATTTTTAAAGAAATATTTTTAGACACATAATTTTAGTTATCTCATATTTCAAAAACCTGAAAAATGGATAAAATTCATGAATTTAGACGTTTTTAAAAATACCAAATTTTTCAAAAAAATGGTACTTTATAAATGGACTAAATTCATGAATTTAGGTCTTAAAAACCTGAAAATGGTTTAAATTCATGAATTTAGACGTTTTTAAAAATACTAATTTTTCAAAAAATGGTACTTTTAAAAACGACTAAATTTATGAATTTAGGTCTTAAAAACCTGAAAATGGATAAAATTCATGAATTTAGACGTTTTTAAAATTACCAATTTTTCTGATGTTGTGTCCTGGAACGGTCATGATTTGAGCAAGAGAAAAATAATCATAATCACAAATTTGAGATTCTTAACTTTTATGATTTTTCGGTGTCCTGGAACGGTCATGATTTTCAAGGTAAAAAATCACAATCTCAAATTTGAGATTTTGAAAAATTTGAAAAATTGGATATTTTTAAAAACGCCTAAACTTATGAATTTAGGTCTTCATAACCTGAAAAATGGTTAAAATTCATGAATTTAGGTCTTCATAACCTGAAAAATGACCAAAATTCTTAAATTTAGGCGTTTTTAAAAATACCAATTTTTCTGTATTTTTCGGCGTCCTGGAGCGGTCTTCTTCCCATTACTATTCTGGCAGACTTAGTTCGATGAGGATTAGGCCATCACTTTCGTAATTCAATGTAAAGCTCTACAATTCATCAGTTTGCCTTCAATGAACTGGAGCATTGAACTGCTTCCAGCCATCAATCTATCCCTTGCTACTGGTGCATATCAATGAAATTCTAGTACTCGGGACGTACGAGATCAATCATGTCTGGTGTGCCTAATTAAGATTTGTTCAAGGCTCTCTTTAATTCGCGATTCTTTTAATAGCTTCTTTCTATACCTCATTCAATTATTTTGAGACATTTTTAAAATGTCGTGAGCTGCACAAAAGGCGGATTGAAGGCATCAGACATATTGAGCCAATGAGACTTCTGCAGTGATGTGATATAAAGTGAGAAATCAGAGAATGGCAGTTCGTAGTAAATGCAGTAGATTCTTAATATTGGATTCTCAGGAATCCTTGTGCATTGTTTACGATTTTCTCAGTGTTCTGATTTATCATGCTGCACTCTTAAACATTAAAAACTGAGAATCGTATAATATGATAGGTATAATTTTGCTGCCTAAATAGGCTTAGTGTCTGGTAGTCTCAATTTTGATGGAAATCATCGAATTTATGATGAAACTAGTGGTCTAGAAACAACTAACAGTCTACGAAAAATGTCGCCGAGACTAATTGCAAGCTTCTAATCACTAAATCTGAGGAAATTTCAAAATATTCAGAATCGCACGATTTTCGAATAATCGTGCACTGAATCGCACGATTCGTAATCGGGTGAAAATCGAATAGCGCCCTCCACTGCTATCAAGTACATGTAGTAAGAGAATAAAGGCTGATTTCGAAATTGGTCGCGCGTCGTACGTCGTAACACCGTCTTCCGCAATACCGCACTCTGATTTGTCAATGCTTCACGCAGGTAAGACGGTTTCCAATCAATGTACCTATGTTGCTTTACCATATGCGTCACCCTTGAGACGTCGCATATAATGCAGTGCCATTGCGACTTCAAATATTGCAGCGTCATGAACGTCGAGCGTTCTTGCCGCAAAAAAGGGAAGATGATTGTGCCGTCAAATTTCACGCGGCAGCGCAGACGGCGAAGCGACCTGCCACTCATTGGAAACCAGTCTTAAAAGTAAATGAATTGAGCAGTTACAGTCTGCTGTTGAACCTTCAAGGTTAACCTGACGTGTAAACGAAGAGGCAACTTGCCTCACCAACACACGCTTGGAAGCAGATGGTGTGCGTGGTGTAGCGAGTCGCGTGAGGTTATGTGGAAATTCACTAAGTGAAACCGTGTATGTTCGCCTTTAGTTGTTTTGTATGACTATGGGAGTCGTACTTTTCGTCGACAGGTTCATATCGTCGACACTATGAACGTTCATTTCGTCGACACGTTCATTTCGTCGACAAGTTCATTTCATAGACATTTCTATGCTTTCATATAATTTATAATTAATGGATAAATTAGATTTAACTTGTGCATTTGTTTATTAATCTTCTATATTACATTAATGGATAAATTAGATATATAATGGATAATTAGATACTAGCAATGCGAATTCAAGTTTGAATTCTAAATCAAACTGCGCCTGTCCATGGAAATGGAATGTGATTAAGCTATAATGCAAATGAACTACGATGCAACGTTATGATATCAAAGGGATTGAGTAGAAACCATAGATGTGAAAAATGAAGATGCATAGTCTTCCATAAAATGATATTTCTATATCTTAGAAAATAACAAAACCATAGAAAGTCTACTATAATCTACTTCTATGGACTATATAGCTATCAAGAGTGATAGAGCTCCACATAGAAGTCCAATATAAAAAATAATTGAGAGATTTCTGAAATTATCGTACACTGCTGCAATTGTCGACGAAATGAATCTGTCGACGATATGAACCTGTCGACGATATGAACGTTTTCCTCAAAAATGGTGGCCGACGAAATGAACGTGTCGACGAAAACGACTAGATCCATGACTATACATGTAGCCTTGTCGACTTACCGCAATGCTATAGAAGAATTTGTCCATTCATCAAAACGTCATATGACCTGAGACTGGCAAGTAGCTTCTTGGCATACTAAAATTTCATGATGAATTGCAAAAAAGTTAGATGCTGTTTTTAATGAGATGAGTCAGCTTTTATTTCTCTAATGACTATTATATGGATCGCTAAGTCAATTCAAATTACTTGGTTTTAGCACATCACTTTCCGATTCATTGTGACTCTTTGATTTTTATTCGGACAAAGATAAATTTATGAGATGGAATGGTAGTGTATTTAGGTTGACAATGTCAGCCATTTACTATAGCTATTATCAGGCATTGAATAATAGCAGGATAAGATAAGAGGCCACAACATGAAGTAAGATATGTAAATCTTCATTTATACAAAATCCAAAACCATGTAAGACATTTTTGGACAGGGATGGAAGAGTGTGAGCTATGAAACTATGGAATCATTTTCAATGTAAAAAATGTCTTGACAATGTATTATAAAAGAAAAAGAACATGTAGGAATAGGTCTAGTGTTTATCTTGTCAGAAAATACAAAGCGTTAACAAATCATATTAAGGACATGAAGCTCCAATGCGCATTTCATAGACCAGTGGTCAAAATCATCTGGAAGTATAAATGTATGATGATTTCATGATCATCGCCTTTATGATCCCATCGCTTTTTGTCTCAAAGAAAGCATTGTTGACAGAATTTTGCCTGGTTTCATGAAAAAGAAAATGAGATCAGTGAAACTCCATCGAATTCACAGCAAATGACATCAATTCCATGTTTTGATAGAAGGCACTGTCAGCTTCAGGAATATTTTTGGATGACCAGTTATTTTAGATAACGATGGATAAGCTTATTTGAAAAAGATTTTGTTGCTATACATCTTTTGATAGTTCATTTTTATTTTTTTTCATCGCATAATATTTAAATTTTGCTTTATAATTCGCGCCTGTCAGTAATTTTCTAGCTCTTCGAAAAAGAAAATATTTTTTCAAGATTTTCAATACATTATTTATTTTCACTTAAAAAAATTTTTCACACTTTTATTTCACTTTTTTCGGTGATTCCTCGCAACTAAGGAATTAGCAAGAAAAATTGTTTTTCGATTGCGGCACCATTTTTTCCACCACTGAGTTCTTAAATTCATGAAATCATCTTCCACCGAAAATGAAACTTTATGTTAAAGACGGAAATTTAAATGCAGCCTATCTGACTGGAGAAGGTGAAGTATGTGTTTAAGATTTGTCCAGGAAGAAGGGACATGCAAGCAAAATGCTAAATTTGAAGTACATGTTTCATATCGAAGTTTGCGAGTTCCGGTGAAGAACCCCGAAATTCATTGACTCTTTGCACACTAACTATGATTTCGAGATGTCATATTCGTGAACGACATTTACTTCCAGAAAGACAATTACGGCACCCAACAACCGATCGCATTTCTTCGTCAATTGATCGAGAGTGGATATATTTATGATCGTCATAAAGATTTGGACGTGCGCCACATGCGAGACATCATTTACTTGGCTGCAATGGGAACTCCTGGTGGAGGTCGCCAACATGTGGATCCTAGATTGATTTCCCATTTTTCTGTTATGAACTGTCGTCCACCAACTGACGATTCTTTATTCCGCATTTTCAACTCAATACTTACTGGCCATACCCAAAATTTCAATGAGGACATCACATCAATTGTTGGGCAAATCACTAACATGACAATCGCACTTTATAAGTAAGATGGAATTGTTTTCAACGGTCAACAATATAACATTAACATGGATTTTTGAGGGCAACAATGTAGGACATTTGAGGGCGCGTAAGTGCCTGAAAATGTTCTACATTGTTGTCCGAAAAATCTGTGTTAATACCATTGTGCGCAATTGGAATGTAGGAAAAAAGCGGCAGCAATGCTATGAGTACACATGTGCATATACGCTGATTGAGATTTCAAAAATGTCTTTCACATGCATTGATACAGATATCATCATTACGAGATGCATTGCTGCCTTCTGTTTTCCACATTGTACCATACCAAAATTACACACAATATTTACAATATGTACCTGCAGTAAAATGACTTTCACCATGATTTGATGTTAGATGAATGAATTACTTATGGAATCACTGATTTTGAAAATTGCCTCCCCAAAGAAATAAGCGTCTGATGGGAAACTCTATGTCAATGTCAATGTTTTTTTGAAAAAATTGAGATATTGTACCTCGGAAGGTAATACAAGAAGCAGAGACAAAACATTGTTTGTTCTGGACATTCCATCCATGTTAATGATCTAGGCTTTTAATCAACGTATGACATCAAGAATAAAGGCGTTCTGGTGTTTTGATACCGTTCCTTAAACTTAAGACTGCTGAAAACGTTCCGATGTCGTCACCTTGCTAGCCCTCCCATAATACCTTATTTGACCCTCTCATGACATCATGATATCTCTATTAACCCTCTCATATCAGAGGAAGAATTTGTGTTGTCCAAGGTATGTCCATACATGTAAAGAGTGTGTGCGAGTCTCGTCCTGTACAGCTGTACAGTACAGCGACTTACAAACACTTGAATTATACACTTATTTCAGTTTGATAATAGTTTTCGCTCTTACTAAATTGAAATCTTCGTCTCTAAACAAAGATAGGATTTGTCGTTCATTGACAGAGAGGATTCATTGAAGTTTCTGACTTTCATTAGCAAACGTGGCCTATTGTCAAAGCGTGCAAGACAACTCCTTTCATTGGTTCACAAAGCTAAATGATACATATTTCTCCCTAAATTTTAGACATGTCAAGAATGCTATTCTGCCCACTCCGTCAAAATTTCACTATGTATACAATTTGCGAGATATGTCTCGCATATTTCAAGGTTTGTGCCTTTCATCATGCGATCGCTTCAGTAGTGTGGATCAATTTCTTAGACTATGGTATCATGAATGTCGACGAAGTCTTTCTGATCGCATGATCACAGAGGAAGATGTTGCTGTAGTTACGGTTAGTAGTAATGCGTGTCCGTATAAATAGGTGACATTTGTGTTATGAAACTGATTTTTTCACGCCAACAGGGGAAGGCTACTGAACTCATTTCGGAACACTTCAATGAAAATCCAAAAATCCTCGAATACGTTGTTCGTGAGCCAGTGATTTTCGGCGATTATGCGAATGCCATGGTAGAATATCACCCAAGGATATATGAAGATATTCTCGATTATACAGCCTTAAAAGCCATTTTTGGAGAGGTAGGTTTGCATGCTCTCAAAGAAGTGTGGTGAATATGAGTGTGATGATTTAACATCATTAATTAATGACATTATTAATTAGACATTTAAAGTATATAGGATCTCAAATGAATAATGGACATGTCACACATGATCACAAATGAATAATAAACATTTCACATGTGGATGCAAGTGAATGGCAAGCACATCACACATGGACATAAATGAAAATAAAATGCTGCACACACACATGGTTGCACATGATCACATATGATTTCAAATAAATCTTGCATAGACGCAAATGCGGCCTAAGTACACTTGGACACAAATGAATAAAGCATGTTCACAAACGAATACCGCGCATATTGCATAAACTCAAGCATATACCAAAGACATTATATGTTCATGGTTATGGACACAGTGGAATACCAAGCACCTCTGACATGGACAGGACATATCACTGATGATGGTCATTCATGAGTACCAAACTCATCATGCTTGGATAGAAAAAATAAATGCCAAACACATCACAGATAGGCACAAATTAAGAACAAACACTTCGCACATAATCAAAATGGAGACCAAACACCGCACATTTTTTTTCTCCTTTTAACGTCTGCTTTTCCTCCTTGGTGAGGGTTGGACGTGATGAGACTCCTCCAACGGGCGCGGTCCTGTGTGTCTTCCACTGTCAGCCTCAGCTTCTTCATGTCTTCCTGGATGGACTGCAGCCATGATCTTCTTGGTCGGCCACATGGCCTGGGACCTTCGACAACCACGTTGAGCACGCGATGAATCGGCTCCTCCTCTGTCCTCCGTTTCACGTGCCCGAACCACCTAAACCTGCGTTGTCTGAGTACGACCTCCAGCTGTTTGAGGCCGCACCTGCCTGCTA
This sequence comes from Prostheceraeus crozeri, assembly GCA_907163375.1. Taxonomy (NCBI): domain Eukaryota; kingdom Metazoa; phylum Platyhelminthes; order Polycladida; family Euryleptidae; genus Prostheceraeus; species Prostheceraeus crozeri. Next base: position 228,317 of record CAJQUW010013290.1, on the reverse strand, counting down.
CTTCAGCGCTATCAACTATTCAATCGCTATCAACATTGATGCAGGATAATTCCAAACACATCTTACATGAGCACAAATAAATGCTAAACATGAAACACATCAAACCTGGTCATAAATGAAAAGCATGTACATCACCACATCTTACATGAGGGCAAATGAATATCAAGCACAACTGACATGGACACTAATGAATGCCAAGCACATCACACATGGATACAAATGAAAACAAATAACAACACAAATGGATATAAAAGAATAACAACCACCCCTTACATGATCACAGATTAATGCCAGAACACATCACAGATGGACATAAGTGAATAGCAAACACATCACATCATACATGGTCAAAAATGGGGGGGTGAGAAGTAAAGATTTTTCTAAGTTGCAATCCCACTCAATATTGTAATTTTGTGAAACCATGATTTTCGAACTCAGAAACATTTTCCAGGAAGGGAGGGGTCAGTGAAGTAGGAATGGTCAATGATGTGTCCATGTCAGAGGTGTTTCGGTATGTCAATGACCATATAATGTGTATTTTGTATATGCTTACGTCCATACAAGATGCGCGGTATTCGCTTGTGATATGTTATATTTATTTGTGTCCAAGTGTGATGTAGATTCGGTTCTTCCACGCGTGTTATCATAACCGGCGATTTCAATGACTTGCGTAATTATACCGTAACCATTGAGTATTTGATGCAGGCAACTCACATCGTCAACTTCGCGACTCGTGGACTGAATACGCTTGAACAAATTTATTTGAATTTTAATACAGATCATAAGCCTGTCAAGTTGCCACCCATCGGTCGGTCATGTGGAGACCCATGTCCGAAACGCCAGTTACTTCAACAAAGAAGAAAGGAAGAAAGTTTTCAAAATCAAATATATCAAAATTCCTCCACCAAATATCTTCTTTTGATTGACTTCTATTTGTAAAATCTTTCGATTCACTGGACGAAACTGCTGATGGACTACAGAGTGCTCTTTTCTCGTTATTTGATTTATGCTCCACTTACCGGACAGTTAAATTCCGTTCAGACGATCCCAGCTGGATGGATGCACGTCTCAAAATTAAGATCGACGACCGTGATGCCGCTTTCTACATACAAGAGGCAAATGAGAAAATATTATAGTTTACGAGAAAAAGTTGGCAGTTACATCAATTATTTAAAGCGCAATTCTGTTAGTGATGCAAATATCTTCAAAATCTCCACGAAAACTCTGGAACTCAATGCCCGAAGTCGGTAACTTCCGCAAGTCATCGTCCTTCACTAATATATCTCCAGCTGAGTTCATTGATTATTTTTCATGTGTTTCAAACTTTGGAAAATTCTATCGATCCACAGCCTTCTGTTTATGACTCAAACTGCACATTCTCTATGCTGATTACGGAGTCTGATTTCTATTCACAACTGCGGAGCCCCTCCGGTACTTCATGTGAACCAGATGGCCTACCCCCTGGGTTTTCCGTCAAAATGCCGACCTACTGTGCTCAGCTATTTCCTATCTCTTCAACTGGAGTACTGAGTCTCAATGCCTTCCTCTTTGTTTCAAATCTGCAAACATACGTCCAATGCCCAAATCCTCCAAGCCTACTGGACTTTCCGAGTATAGACCTATCTCGTTATTACCGGTCGTATCCAAAATTCTAGAACGCGTAATTTCTCGAAAATGTATCATTCCACGTGTGGAGAACATCGTGAGCAAGTCGCAGTTTGCGTATATTCTTAGACCAGGCGGCGGAAGAACTTCTGCTCTTGTCCTAGCGCAGCATGAAGTCCTTCGGTTTTTGGACTCCAGTCCTAGATGTGTGAGAGCCATGTCTGTCGACATATCAAAGGCCTTTGACAAGCTTCCACACAGCGTTATTTTGAATGCTTGTAGCAACTTCGGTCTTCCTCAGAATTTGGTCAATTAGATATCGTCTTTCTTGTGTGGAAGATTTCAACGTGTTATTGTCAATGGGCTTGAGTCAAAATGGAGTACTATTCTTAGTGGAGTTCCACAAGGCAGCGTCCCTGGATCAGTGCTCTTTGTTCTCGCCGCTGACGACCTTAGTCCTGTGTGCTGCAATGCTACAGTCATTAATTATGCTGACGACATACTGTTCCTACATTTTCTGAGGTCTTCTTCGCAAGACAATCTTCAGTTGGAATGGGACAATCTTGTACTCTGGTCCAGATTGTGTCAACTTCCCATAAATGAATCCAAAAGTGTCGTGATGGACATAAAAATATCTGATGTCGTGATGGACATACCTGATTTAACAACATCAGATATTCATATCTCTGATAACCACCTTCTCCTAAAAGTTGAGCATATTACATTTCTGGGAGTCACTTTTTCTAACAACTTAAAGTGGAGCGTACATGTTGCCAAGCTTGTCAAAAAAGCGTCGAAGCGAATTTTCATTATTCGAAATTTACGCCGGTCAGGTTGTCCAGTTAATGCAATGATCACTTCATATATTGCTTTCATCCGCTCCGTCTTAACATGCGCCTTTCTTTCTTTCTGCAATATCCCTACGTATCTATTAAATGCATTGATGCCAGTTGAGCGACGAGTGTTTCGGATAATTGGTGCTGATATACCGGATGATGATCTTGCGAGTGTTTTGATTGCGTAAGGTGAAAGACTCTTCTGTGACATTTCTGAAAACGACGATCATCTTTTTCGACCATTGTTTATCACAGTCAACACGAACAGTTCGTTTCAATAACTCTTTCATTAAATTTTGTAAATAGCATTTTTATGTCACTTTTATCAGTCTTCTCCATTGCTGCTTCCTGTATCTTACTGACATCGATTTTTTGTTATTTTGTAATGTACTCTCAGAGTTGAACAGAGAGACAATAAAGAGCTTATTATTATGTATTATTGAGGCCGCATTTGCGTCCATGAAATCATTTGATGCCATGTGTGACCATGCGTGTCTTAATGCGTCGTTTTCATTTATGCCCATCTGTGTTTCTCGTTCACTTGCATCTACGGGCGGATGATAGGTCAGCGAAAATTTCTCGGAGCTAGAATTCCACCCAAAAATCGGTTTTGAGAATACGTTCTCCTACGTATTCTCCTATGGTCGAATGGACGTTTAATCGAATGGTACCACTCCCGAAGCTCTACGAGGCTGGAAACATTGCGAAAAACGCGCTGTCCTGAATCTATGCACTTTTTGTACTACTGCTGTACTAAAACTGCATCTGCGGCGCTAGCATTATTCTCAGATAGGATGGACATAGCCACTTGAACAACTTCATCGATTCATTTTTGTAGAATAACATTTACGTACATTTGATCAAATATGCTTTTAGATTCAAGTGGAATACAACGAGAACAAATCTCCTCCAATGGACTTTGTATTATTCAATGACGCTCTTGATCAAATTTCTCGACTTCATCGTGTCCTAAGAATGAACAAAGGTCACCTCTTGATTGTCGGTATCCCTGGTTGTGGGAAAACTGGTCTACTCACGCTGGCTGCATTTGCTGCAGATGCGGAAATTTTTGAGATCAAACTGAAGCGGAACTATAGAGAAAAGGAATTTCGCGAGGATCTAAAATCTTTGTTTAAAAGAATTGTAGAGCGAAAAGCTCCAGTTGTCTTCGTTATGAATGATCAAGAAATGGAAGGAGGTGGATTTCTTGACCTGATAAACACGATGCTGACAATGGGTAAGTATCTAAAGAATCATTTAACTATCAGCATCATGTGATTTCTCTTCGTACTACATGACTTTCGCAATAAAGCTACACACACTCATATGCAGCCAACATCGCCAGTCCTTGTTTTATTGCAATGACCTCACTAGCGCAATATTGCGAAGTATATTATTTCGTATTATCGTAATTATTCTTTGTCTTCCTAAAATCAAATTTTATTCGAAAACTTGCAACATGAAAGTTTTTTGTTTAATCTGACTCATTTATATCTTAAAATCAACTCAGTATAGTTGTCATGAGTATTTGTCGGCACGGAATTGACTTTGTGCCGAGTGGTCAGACAGTGAGACGAACGTTTCCTCGTGTTTCTCGATCTGTGAATTATCCCCATCTGAACAACGACCTGTGTTGATCGACGCCATTGGAAGCGGATGACTATGGGCGAGGAAAGCTGTCAAATATGAAGAACCTGTCGAAGGGATTCAGAAGCAAGGTTGGAAATGATGAAAGTGGGAGCTCCTCTTTTTAAGTGGGATGCCGCAATTTTGCTGCTCCATGGGTGAGGAGATTTCCGATCAAAACCGGTATTAAAAACTTCAATGCCACCATCAAGAAGTTGAGTGCTTAGGGGGAAGAAGGTAGCAGCTTTGTGTTAAATAACAAGGCGCAACGAGCTGTTGTGTAAGGCGCTGGACATAACGCACTATCTTGAGAGATATTGAGCTTAACGAGTCGAAATTTCAATGACGGATGGCGCATAGCTGATGACCAAGGTCCGTTTGGGTGCAGCTTTTGCTGTTTCACTTAACTTCCAGGGCTACATTGTTTATAATATTCAGCGTGTAGAGAAATGTGGGGAATCATAAAGCGATCAAGTGGTGCGAATATTGTCACTTTGTGGTCAGTTGCAATGTCACTGAAATAAGGATGTAGTCTAACTGCGCATCTCCATGCGTTGGTTTGTCATAAGTTGTACAAGTTGCAAACATCATTAGTAACCGATTAAAATCGCCAATTAATCAACATTACAACGAGAGCTTAGAGCGCAGAGCCGATCAATTTCATCGATGAGAAGTGAAGAGATTACATCATTGTTTCGTCGCGATGGTGCATTCATCTGATTTATAGGAGTTTGGGAAGAGTCACTATTTATCATAGGCGTCGATTTACTCTGAACTCAGGGGGGGCGAAATTTCTTGATTAAACATGGCTTACTTCTTCATATGGGCATATTAATCATGCTCGCACATTTGTAAAACCATGTCCGCCAGAATCATATCAACACTAGATATTGCATGATATTGCATGAGCCCTGAACTGAGCGAACGGGATATTCCGGCTTCTATCACTGAACTGAGAACTAGGAATTCGCTGTTCATGAATTGAAGAATCATAGAGTAGGTATATTAGGTAGAGTGGTAACTCCGCATTCATTAAATCCCCAATGTGTATACACTTTCGATTGGTGTGGAAGTGAATGAGCTGATTCGGTAGTTAAGCTATAAATCAAGCGATGACTAAGGCACTTGCAGATGATGCAATGACTATGATCCTCTTTCAGTCAAAAGCCAAAGAAATTAGCCAAACTTTCTAAATTTCTAAATGCAAATGATCAATTAACGCAGACGGTATTTCATATGATAAATTGTTGATCTGCAAGTGGAGACTGCAAAATTGTGCATGAAAAACAAAAAATCCAGGGGGCGAAAACATAGTCTCGTCCCGGACAATTTTTTCAGGGGGGGACCGCCCCTCCTGCCCCCCGGGATCGACGCCTATGCTATTTATTGATGTTATTTTCATTTTTTTATTGTTAGGCATCTTATTTCAATCATAGTTCGCACAATGTTGTCCTTTGGTTTCGAAGAAAATCTGAGATAGGAAGCCAATAGGATGTCAGAATCAAATTCACATACTATGCGGTCCATTGCAAGCGGATTTTCTTTTAAACCTGAAGACAATCACTGTGGTGTGATAGAAATCAATAGCTGGTCAAAAGAATCGAAATAACATCAATAAATGCTGACTCTTCGCAAGCTCCTATAAATCAGATCTCTGGCGAAGACGTTTTTCTGACTCACTCAAAAAATGAGAATCATGATGCAGAAACGGGAATTATAAGTTATAACATGAGTCAATTAGACAAAATCAAGTTTCAAGTTAACAGGACAAATGGAATGCTTCTGAGTAGTACGATGGATGAGGTGAATACTAAAACCTGTATGCAATCCCACCACATGCCCCTGCTCCGCAACAGGCAATGCGATGAGTAGCGAAACGATGGAGTAGTCAACGTCCAGATGTCTAAGTACATAAATGTATGTATGTATGGACGATTAAGATAAAAATAATCAATGTCAAAATAAATATTAAGAAATACATTGAGTGGTTGCTAAAACAAAACTTGCTTATTAACTAATGGTATATATAAATTTATTAATGATTGACGTCTGCAGGATGTTTGTTAACATTCAACTGGGACGACAAATACATTAACATCTGAAAAAATACTAATCTGCTAATTTGTTGTCTTCAATTCAAACATCTAGGAGAATGAGGACTATCTTAAAATTGCCTGCAACATCGACAAGAAATCTTCGCAACGATCTGAAGTTCTTGTCATGAACATGAGACTGTTTGATATTCGTTTTGGAGATGACAGTGATGTATCTTCTCCTACTCCATGCCGTATTTTGGTGACTCTTGAGCATTTAAGAAAATTGGCTGGTGTCGCGAATTTAATAATGCACCGCTTCGTGTTGTTTTTATTTATTTCAATTCTATGGATAAAGTGACATTCACTAGAAACAACTGTATTCAATAATCATTATCCGGAACATGCATGCACCGGGTGTCCACGAACAAACCCACCTAACACAAAATCAAAATTATTTAGTTGAGGTTTGGTCATTTCGGCTTGATATCAACAGTTAGGATTGTTAGGTATCTGTGTATGCTATATTAGCATCTTGAATAACGGTTGTCTTCATTTCGTAAACAATAATTGCAAATTCAAATTTCTATCTGAAATGTTGTTTTTATGCTTAATCATCTACAATTAGTCATGCCACGTCACCACACGATGGAGGAACGCGTGTTCATTGTAAAAACTTATCAAACTGGTAATTATCGGGAAGTAGTTTGACGCCTTGAAGACATGTATCATTGATTGATTATATATATCATATCATCGTTTTACACTGTATATCATATCAGACACGCATCATTTGATAGGAAATCAATTCCATCATCAATTAAAAGATTCGAATCAACTGAAAGAGTCGGCGAATAAGGACATGGTAGACCATGCAATGAAAGTCACAGTGGACAGGTGGCCAGTGTTGCTAGTGCTATCACTGAAATGGGTGATAATTTCTCTATCCGCAAGACATCTGTTAATCTTGATACTTCAAAATCTCCGGTTCATCGCATTCTGAAAGTCGATTTGGGATTGAAAAGCTGTTACTTCTCGTTACATCAAGAGCTTAGTGAAGACGATCCTGATCGACGATAGAATTATTGTGAGGACTTGCTAAATTTATTGCAACGAGATCACCAATTGATCAATTAAGTGATCTGGACAGACGAGGCGAAGTTCTTTTTAAACGGAACCGTGAATCGCCGCAATTCAGTTTATTGGTCAGATCACAGCGAGCATCTATCGTCTAGGCACCAAGTCCATGGATCAACGCGGTTTGACTGTGTGGGCTAGTATTTCATCCCGAAGTGTGACGACTATGTAGTACAGGAAAACTGTCAGCACACTGAACATAAGTTGTGAAAGTTCAATTAACGCGTGCTTTTATATTCAGTATGAATTGCAGAACGTCTTCTAATAGAGGGATGATAGCCATTTGATCACAACATACATACTATCATATAAGATAATGACGGAAATCGTTTGGAGTTTCACTGTGGGACGACCTGCATAACCTGAAATCGATGACCCAAGAAAGCGTCACACACTCACTAGATCAAGTACCTGCACTGTAAATCGCTCAATACTAATCACATACGAAGGATGCATACCAAAGTATCTTTTTGGTATATTTCTGTATGATCTTGGTATATATTTGTATGCTTTTCGCATGTTATTTCAAGTGTGGTATGATTTACATACTAAAGCCATACCAGCACAGTGTTAAAAGAAAGCATCAATGATGTCCAAAGTATGTTGATTTAAGGCTTTTTGTCAATAAAGATCACACTAATGCTACTACTGCTTTGTAAGTAGTGAGATAATGACATTTTATAGTCAAACTAACAATACTGAATTCGATTTTAATACATGTAAGTCCGAGGCATTTCATAAATAATCAATAAGTATTTGACCATCAACAATTATGCATTATGTAAATTTGAAATTAAGCATATTATCAATCGAAAATAAAGACACTTTATAATTCATGAACGCAGAAATAGTTATGTTTGAGATATATAAGTCAACATGGTTGCTGAAAAGTTATCGTTTTATTGAAATGATGTTTATCAATATAGTTCAAGGAAATGAACTAATTATGAGTCTTGTGAATGCTGTAAGACAAGTTGCAAAGATCACATGCGGCTTTAATTCCACAACAAATCTAATCTAGTTAAATACCACACTTTCACAAAGAAATATTCACGGCTGGTATTACTCGAAAAAAGTTATTTGTAAGTAGTATGTAGTATAACATATTTTTTGCCATATGACATAAAGCTATTCATACGAAAGACATACGAAACACATATCAATTTGCATCGGGTCTCGTATATAAAACATACCAAGAATTCGTATTTCAACGTAAAACAGCCAATCACAGTTAGCATAGCTCGTATCGTTTACATACCAATCACATACGAAAGTAAATGGCCATTCGTATGAAAAACATACCAGATTTCTTTATATATACCAGAATCTCGTATCAAATGTTGGTTTCAAATTGTATGTAAACTTGGTATGTGTTTGTATGTAATTTTCGTATCCAGCGATTTACAGTGTGGTCTATTAAGCCATATAGCTTTGTGTTAGATTGTTTTACTGTAATTATATGAGTGCTTATTGATGTTAACTTTGCAGTCCTAAAAAGCATAAAACTAAGTTTTTCAACCCCAAGTTTATGGAAAATTCCCCCAGCCCAACCTTGGGGCCAGAACATGCGGACGCAATCTGTCAAGGTATTAACGAGTGAACGTCTCAAGCCAATAGATGAGATATTGGCTTGCTTGTAGTCTGCATCCATATATATTTAGTCATTTGATTTTGTCGATTTGATTTATCAAGCCATGTGTAGTTTAGTAACGGTAGTCTGAAATGTATTTCAACGTCTAACCATGGTAATGTATTGGATGTTCACAACTTTTTTTTGACGCAGGTACTGTTCCAGCTCTTTTTAATGACGATGAATGGAATGATTTCTGTAGTAATATCCGTGAAAGCGCGGCTGCTGCTGGGTATCTTTCAACCAATAGTGGAGTATATCAATATTTCACATCTCTCGTCTCAGACCATTTGCACATAGCACTAACAATGAGTCCTGGAGGGGATACTCTTCGTTATCGTTGCCGTAATTTCCCGGCAATTATCAATAACACGACGATCACGTGGTTCCAACCGTGGCCCCATCAGGCACTGGTTGCAGTAGCGGGTTATATCGTAAGTTTGGAGGTAAGTTACATGGATTTCCACACAAAGTTTCTCAGAAGTGTAAGTAAGAATATTCAAAGCCGTAATTGAAGTTATTCATTCAATATAAGCTGCACAATTTGTACCATATATCTCCCATGAATTTTAATTTAAAAGCCTTGGTTCTGTTATTAAAAATTGTAAATTAGTGAGAAATGATTGAAAGTGTTGATATCACGTTTTGTCATTATGCAGCAATGATGTGGTGAAATCTTTTATACAAATAAATTTATTGTCTGATACTATAGAATGAGTATCGATAGTAATTGAATGACATGATATTTTCAGAACCCTCTGATACCGGCGGAGCATTGGCAGAATATCATTAACCAAATCGTATTTACTCACGAATCAGTTGAAAAATATACTTTGGAATATGTGAGCAAATTGAGGCGTGAAAACTATGTCACTCCGACACATTATATTGACTTTCTTACCACCTACAAGACATTGCTAAAAGTAAGAAGAAAATCAATTTGCATTTATACTGATTTCTATATTTGATACTAATCTGCTATTTTCTTTGCTTGTATCTTAGTATATGAAGTTTATGAAAATGTTTCGATGATTTCGATAAAGGCGGATTGCATGAAACTTCATATCGAAATGAAATAGATGATGAAAAATAGCGGTCGAAATTAGCAGTACTTTAAAGTATTGATAATAGTAGTAACCCCGTGGCAGGTGTAAGTCCAAAATGTGCAAAGCCCCCCCTCTGGAAGGAAGGTGTGGGAGTTCGCCAAGGATGTGTTGGGAGGAATGGGTCCGAGAGGAAGACACGGCCTCCCCCCCCCCGACGACTCAGCCGACCAAGTTGGTTGAAAAGACCAAAGTTGTTCAGAATCATGTGAAGCAAACTTCTATCAAGGTTTCAGGTTGAAATGCGCCCAAAAAATTTTTTCGAAAATGTTCGTCGTGTTGGGCCTCGACACTTAGGATTTTTTCCGTGAAAAAAAAAATTTCAAAATGTTGGAATTGAGCTCCGAGACCCATCCCATTGTGTTTGTCGTCAAAAGTTGGGTCGGTGAAGTTTTGGTGAAAAACCGCCCCTCCCCCTAAAGACTCAAGCGACCAAGTTGGTCGATTGGTCGAAAAGACCAAAGTTGTTGAGAATCATGTGAAACAAACTTCTATCAAGGTTTCAGGTTGAAATTCGCACAAAAAAGTTTTCGAAAATTTTTCACTACGGTGGTCGAAAATACTTCGGATTTTTTCAAGTCCAAATGTGAAATGTCGCTCTTTTAGCCAACTTTGACGATGAATAGCGGAGGATTGGAAGTGAATGAAGAGCTCGGGTTTCTTTTAGGGGAAAGACCGCACTTTGTTCTCTAGGATCCACTCTTTTCAGATGCGTGGGAGGCTCCGTTTTCAAATGAGAGCCTGTTAAAAATCGAGCTTTTGTGCATTTTCCAAGATTTTGGCACTTTTTTAAAAAACGAGTGTTTAACTCAGCTTCTGGTCATCGTAGAGGGTCGAGGGATGTCTTAAATGAAAGGTGAGAGCGAGAAAACGTGACTGTCAAAATGTGAAGTCAATCGGAGCACTAGAATTGGAGCTAGAAGGCTTCAAAGTTTGATGCCTACCGATCAGCTGATCTGAAAACCTATAAAAGCGCAGATCACCGACAGACACATCAGTTCATCCATTGACTTCACAGAGGTAGGTGAACACTCCTGAGCTCCGACACTTGGTCGGATTTCATGAAAAAGCAGATTTTTCGATTGGTGATGTCGCCAATCTTGCCAGACTTATAGGTTAGCCAGTACAGTATGACTGATCACTTGATGATAGTAGGCCGAAATCTTTAAAGGCTTGTAACTTTGATTCTACAAGTCCGTTTGACTTGATTCAAAAAATGTTCGATAGGTCTTGACCTGCTCTAAGTGATATACTACTTATAAACGGTTTATAAGTAGTGCCAAAATGCTGAAAAATTTAAATTCGCTATTTTTGATGATTTTTTGGGGTTTCCAACCCTTCTAAATTCAACTAAGACATTTGCAAAGTTGCCAGAGGCGAGCTTCGGCTCGAGACTTGTTTCCTGATGTAAATAACTCCACCGATTTTCATGTCAAAATCGGGGCCCGGATACCAACACAGTGACATGACGCACGCTCTGTCCGCCCGAGGTTGGATTTGTGGGTCGAGGTCTTGGAGTTGGGATAAGATCCCCTCTGAGAAATGCCTGTGACGGATTCAAGAGCTTAACTTGTCTTTCCTCAAAGCGAAGTTGTCTTTGTGATAGCACTGGGCGACTATTGATTCTGTCTTTGTATAGCATGGGCCTTTACGCCTGAAAGCCCAGTAACTGTCGATGTGTTGACCAAATTTGGTAAAAGCGTCGTTGTCAAGTCAAAAGCACGACAAAATTTAGAAAGACCAAAGCGAGGCTTTGTGTCGGGTGGGTATATAAGCCACTGCTTCTCTCTAGGCTTCACTCCTGTTTCAAGTTGTAAGACGAACGGTGAGCGCTCTGTCGAGGTTTGCTATCAAACTTTGAAATATTTAGAACTTAGGATTATTCTGTCTTAATGCAGATACAGTAGTAGCTTCATATGAACGTTTTATTAAGCTGTGACTTTAGATGAGATCCTTTAACGATCTCCTATTATGAGCACTAAAATGTGTCTCAATTTAACACATTATTTCCTCTTTTTTCAGTTTGAAAATGACGAAGGAATGCAACAAAAAATTACAAATTTTTAAGTGCAGTTGTGGCATGCCCTTTCACGGTGACCGTTTCAGGCACCACGTCTTGGCGAGAGTGACGAAGGGTGAGATGAAGCATGATGATGCGTTGATGGTGATGTATTGTGTGTGGTGTGATGTTCGTTGTAGTGCGTATGATGTCGAGTTTGTGAAGGCTCATGCTAATTGTCCTGTGCGAGTGATTGGGAAGGAAATGATGAGTCAAGTGTTGAGTGGTGACTAGGGGAGCGCATTTGTTCAAGGCGAACCAGTGCGTTCCCCAGTCGTGAATGTCGATTTGGATAAGGATGATGAAGTGGTGAGTAAAGTAAAGAGGAAGTTGATTGTCGACAGTGATTATGATGACGATGAGGCTATGGAGAGCGTTGTAATGAAGAAGGGGTGTGTTGAGAGGTTGAGAGATGATGATGAGCTTGAGCGAGCTGTCGCGTCGATTGAGCCACTGGCAAAGCCACGGGCTCAATCGTCGCCGAGAGATGAGCGTGTGATGCCTAACTGTGTTGTGAGAGTGAGTCAGTCGAGTGTGCCGAGTAAAGTGGTGCTGACGAAAAAGGATGCGCTGGTGTATGGGAATGTGAGGAATGAGTGTGACAGGTTGCAGGGAAAGTTGAATGCTGCAAAGTGTACGTTGAAAGAAGTGACTGTGGAAAGGGATCGTTTGAAGGGAGAGTCGGAGGACTTTGCGAGTGTGAAGAGAGAGTTGTTTGAGGCGAGGCAGAATTTGGTGAATGAGAGAAAGTTGAAGGAGGCGCTTGAGTCGAAGTTGGGGATTTGTGAGAAGTCGGTCTGTCGAGAGCGTGAGTTGAAGGAAGAGGCGATGAAACGAGTGAGAGTGTTGGAGGGTCAGCTGAGTGTGCAGTCGGAAGTGTCGCCTGAAACGGTCACCGCCCTTCACATTCCTGTGGTGGGTTATGTCCCGTAGCGGCCATTAATTTATGGAGGTGTGACTCCAGATACAACTCAAGAATGCTTTAACTGCACGGATGTCCGATGTTATCACATCAAAATACATCACAAGGAGGACATCCGTGTAGATTATAGAAAGCGCACAAATTTCGTAGGTATTATGACTGGAACATAACATTGTACCATCTTTCTCATTCTTACTTCTTTCATTGCAGTCCAACTGAAAAAGTCATAAGCCCACCACATCCCACGTCCCGTGAACGCACCATGGGCCCTCTTAAGTGCCAACCTTCTAATGCAGCTAAAGCGGTCCCAAGCCCGCCACATATCTTCGGATATGGAATGCAGTGGGGAAGAATAAATGATGAAATGGGAGGCCACCCTTGCACCACATGCAACACATCAGACCTCTCTCTCTTCGCTAGTGAACAAGCTCTTGTCAGTGTAATCAGAAACTAACATGTTGTACAAAAGTTTTTTACTGCCACACAGGTTGATGTACAGTTAGAAAAGTTTGATCATGGCGTTTTATGAAACACAAATGTCATAAAATGTAAGCGTTAGTGTAGTCAAATAGTTTTACCGTTACACACGTTTGTGAAAGTAAAGTATTAGATTACACAGAGTCATCAATACTGTCAAACGTGTACAAGTCATATCAAGCATATTCAGCTGAGTGCCCATTCTTGACACTCATCATCATTTGAAATCATTTGAAGATTATGTATTCTACACGTTGCTTATGGGAAGCCTTTTCCACTTAAGCACAATTGATGCAAAGGCATTAAACTTTACACGCATCATCATACAAACAGATTGTTCATGTCTGGCTCATAATATATCAGCAACCGACAAAGCTGAACTGTTTCCATTGAACTATAGTACCTCACTGAATGATACATTACAGCTACCCACACATGTATCTGCTTCTGACTATCCTACTGGTACTGTGGTTGTTCTCAGTCTATTGGTTTTTACTAGTGCTGTACTCAATGTCTTTCTCTATTTCATTGCGTTTACGACGGTGATGTTTCGACGCTGCTGTCGTGTTTAAGCAAAGAACACTCTAACATCCGCCTGTAAAATGGCTAGACGTCGTTCATCTTACCGTTCGCGCAGACAAAAGTGTCAATCAAATGCAAACAAAAAATTCTCTCTCACTCTTCGTCGCTTATTAAAATTAAAACCATCTCATCGGTGTGAGGCAATGAAGCTGGCAAACAATGCCTTCATTCGTAAAATGTGTGCGGAAATACGAAAAGTGCGTTATATGACATTGAATAGCAAAAAGGCCAATGCAATTGCCAGACATGGTAAAGTTCTTCGCACCTTGAGCAATCCAAAAACATCAATTCCTACAAAGCGCAAACTATTATTACAACGTGGTGGCTTCTTGCCACTTTTAGCGCCTATCATCATGGCAGCTGCCGGTCCTGCTTTGGGAGGATTAGCTGGTGCTCTCACAAATAAAGCCATTAATGGATAGATACTAAGTTAAATGGCATGGCTTTTCATCAAAATCATCATGGATTTCCGTTTACGCTGTAATCGCACTATGTGTATCGTAGGACCCTCTCATAGTGGGAAGACACAGTTAACACTGCAATTGTTGGAGCGTCGTAATGAGATTTTTGACTGCATACCTAATCAAGTTGTTTGGTGCTATGGAAAATATCAACATAACTTACATCGCGAATTGGTTGGTAAGGGTTACTTGGTTCAACCGGGGATTATCAACACTGCTGATATTCAACCCTATGATATTATCATTCTTGATGATTTACTTAATGAGAGTAAGAACTCACAAGAAGTAACTGCTATGTTTACCAAGGCTAATCATCACAAACCATGCTTTATCATTTTTATTATGCAAAATTTTTTACCAAGTGGAAAGGAAGCACGGACTCGAAGTCTAAACACGCATTACTACATCATCTTTAAAAATTCTCGCGATAAAAGTCAAGTAGAATTCCTATCTCAACAAGTTCTTCCTCGCAAGTCAAAAACCTTAATTGAAGTATTTGAGGCTGCCACGAAAAAAACCCTATAATTATTTATTTTTGGACTTTACCCAGGAGTGTCCTGAGGATTATCGCTTACGCAGTCATCTCTTTGAGAAACACATTATCATATATAAATTGTTATGAGCGGTTTTCAACGCATGATTGCTATTCCACAAGAAGAATATATACATCTGACTACAATGCGAAGTGTTCATCAACCTTGGGCAAGTCAAATGTCACAACTTAATCAGCAATATGAACAAGAAGCTGTACAAAGTAAAAATCCATATGATCGTTTGATAAAGCAGAGTTCTACTTTAGAGGAAATGAAACAATTGAAGGAAAAAATTCGCAATGATCTTTCGCTTGGTTCACCCAAACCCTATCACAATCGCGCACTGAGCTTATATCGAAGTCTCGAACCCAACTTGAAAATCACACGAGGTGAAGTGGTAGGTGATGATGGTGCAGTCATTAGGGACTCAAGAGTGGAAGATTTAATTAATCATGCTGTTCGCGAACGTCGTCGTCACTTTACACCTACAGGATGGGAGTTCTTTTTAAAAAGTATGAAGAAATTCAATGTTCCAAAAGCAATTCTTGGTCGTGATGCCTTGCAGGAAATAGAAAATGATTCTACACCTAGGAAGAGAAAGTTGCAAAGTGTAGAGAGACCTAAAAAGAGAATCAGGCAAACTTTGAAAACACCCCAGAAGTTGCCGAAGCGTATACCAAAACCTTCAACACGTTATCCATCAATTCATTTTATCACAGACTTCTAATATGAAGAAGCTATGTTGCATCCCATGTTCAGAGTTGCCAAACATTCATGTGTCATTGAACTGCTTAAGCACATGTTGTAAAAGTGATTCATACAAAACGGCTCAAAAAAGTAGCAAGAGCAGGTCTCAAACACAAACGCAAACCCTAGCGGAGAAAAAGACTGATACTTTGAGGCAAATAAACAATCCATCTTAATAGACGATGAATGAACATCTGAAATCAATTTACTATAACCCAAAGCATTATGCAGGTTATGCTTCAGTGAAAAAGTTGTCACAAGCAAGTGGTTATTCACAAAAACAAGTGAAGAGATGGTTAAAAGCTCAACCTGCAGATACATTGCGTACCCAAGCTCAAAAACGTTATCCTACCCGTTCTTATATCGTTCATGATATTGATGAACAATGGCAAGCAGATTTGGCTGATGTTTCTTTATTAGCTAAAAAGAATAAAGGCTATCGCTTTCTCCTAACTGTCATTGAATTATTTTCTCGTTATGCTTGGGTTCAACCACTCAAGACAAAGCGTGGTGAAGAAGTGGCCGAGGCTTTCCAAAATATTTTCAGTGAAGGGCGCATTCCCACACGTATTCAGACTGATCAAGGGAAAGAGTTTGAAAACAGACATGTGCGTGCTTTATTTCGCAAACACAACATTGAGCTGTTTAGTGTGAAAAGTGCATACAAGGCTGCAGTGGTCGAGCGCTTTAACCGTATACTGAAAACTCGCCTATGGGGCTATTTTACTGCAAAAGTCACACAAAAATGGACAGATGTATTACAAAGTACTGTACACGCTTACAATCATTCTGCTCATCGTATGATTAGTCACAAACTTGCTGACATAACTCCAGACATGGTGGATACAATCCGTGAAATCAATGCTAAACGCAAGCAACCATCCCAAGGTAAACGTGACATTCAGGTTGGTGACAAAGTTCGTATTTCGAAGGTGAAAAGCGTGTTTGCGAAAGGATATCTTCCCAATTGGACGGAAGAAATATTCACTGTCTCTGAGGTTAACAAGAAATTCCAGCCCACTACCTGCAAGCTTCGTGATTATCATGGTGAAGAGATGGAAGGGAGTTTTTATCGTCATGAGATAACGCCCATCACCAAAGAAAATGATGACTATATGGTTGAAAAGATACTTCGTCACCAAATGCGACAAGGGGAAAAGTGGAGCCTGGTGAAATGGGCTGGCTATCCAAATTCAATGAACAGTTGGATTCGTCATTCTGACCTATATCATGTTAGTCAACGTTCCTAAGCAAAGTAATGAATTGTGTAAATATAAATAAATAAATACCTATGGATCAAACTGCTACGTTTTATTCTGCCCCCTTCTATGCTAGTCATGGAGCTGGCTTTCCCGTTTATGCTGGATCGAGACGTCAAAAAGGGGGTAGTATATTGGGTGCTGTCAAAGGTATGATGCTCCCCACTATCGCAAGTGTGGGAAAATCAGCTTTAAAGGAAGCCGTAGGATTAGCAGCAGATGTAGCAAGTGATGCACTTTCAGGAAGATTGCCGATTCGTGAATCGCTAAAGCGTCATTGAATACAGCGTTTGAAGAATGTCGGTAAGACTGGTATCAGGTCTGTCATCAGTCATATCAATCCACTCTCTACTTCAGGCAAACGTAAGCGAAGAGCATCTCGTATACCTCCTAGCAAACGCAGACGACGTGGACTGTTTTAATTATGGAATGCAAAACCTCATCCCTTTCTTATTTGATAAAACACCTATACAGACGGATATCATTGGAAATTATGTATCCATTCGTTATCTACAGACAAGTATCGATTCTGGTAGTGTCATTGAGTTTTTAATACCAGGAACTGATGCTGAGTACATCGATGTAAATGACATCAATCTACATGTTTAGTTTGAGATAGTAAATAAGGACGGTACAAACCTTGACGATAAGGACAAAGTAGCCATGAATAACTTGGCAATAGCAACTCTCTTCAAGGATGTATCATTGACCATTGGTGAAACTCGGGTTGAAGGTGGTCAACACAGTTATCCCTAACTCGGTTATTTTTCAACAGTCATGTAGTTCCAGCCACAAGCACAAAGGAGTCACATGGCTGTTATGGGTTGGTGTAAAGATGAAGCTGGTAAATTTGATAGTGACAAAAACAAGGGATTTGTCACTCGTGAAAATTGGACTGCAGAAAGTAGGGTGTGTGAATTATATGGTCCCCTAGACTTGGACTTTTTCCGTCAATCACGTTTCTTAATGTCAAAAGTAGACATGCGAGTTCATCTCTTGCCGAACGATCCTAAATTTGTATTGAATTCTCATGCAGCAAAGACTGAATTTAAGATTGTGTTTGAAAGTGTTAGACTTTATGTGCGACGAATGACAGTGAATCCTTCGGTGATTAATGGTCACGAGATGGGTTTGAAGAAGTATGATTTTCTTCATGATGTAAATCATACTGAGATCCATAGTTTCACCATTCCTCGTGCGCAAAAGAGCTTTGTTAAAGATAGTTTGTTTCCTATAGAATCACCAAAAATGATTATTGTGGGATTGATTGCAAATGATGCATACAATGGTAATGTAATATATCAAAGAATCCCCTCAACTTTGAACACTTTGATTTAAATCAAATCGGATTGTATCGCGATACTGATTGCATTCCTGGTACTCCTTTTTGTCCAGACTTTGCTAATGGACATTATTCTCGCTCATATCAAAATACTATGGAGACCTTTAAATACTGGAATACTGATGACACCAATGGTTTGACCTATGATGAATTTGCTAAAGGTTATACACTTTATGCATTTGATTTGACAGCAAACAATGAAGCAGGTGCTTCTTATTGTCCGAAGGGTCTTAAACTAGAATTCTTCTTTGAAAAAGATTTCACGAAAACAGTCAATGTACTCATCTATGCTGTGTTCGATTCCACCATTCGAATTAACAGACTACGTGACGTTTCCGCTTCTTATACAAGTTAATGAGTTGGTTATCTGATGCAGATCTAGAGAGAGTCGTTCAAGAACATGGTGATGAACGCACTGTTGCAGCATTTCGAGGTGTGTTTTCCATTAATAATATGCCCACATTTTTACCAAAACCACCCTCATTCCTTATCATGAATACTGATACAGCACACTTACCCGGCAAGCACTGGAAAGTTTTGTATATTGATAAAAACTATTGCGGCGAAATCTTTGATTCATTGGCCTTACCAAACTGTGATTATGGTGATTATGTCACACGTTTCATGAACCGACATTCACGAAAATGGATTCGCAATGCCTTGGCCTATCAACATCCCTTGTCTTCAGCATGTGGAGCCTATGCCCTCTACTTTGTAATGCAACGACTACATTATGACTCTTTACATGACATTTGTAAACATTTTTCACATGATACCCTTGTCAATAAAAAGCGCATTCGTAACTTTTATAAAAGCCTTCAATAAATATGTACGATTAAAATTTGTTTTCTTTATTATACTTCAATGGAAAAGTAGATGATGTGATTGAATATGTTGTATTTAGTCATCAAACATGAATAGGTAGAGATAAGAAGACATTGTTCACTTGCCACATTCATGCTTATGAGTGTTGGTTTGTTGAAGGTAAGTCATTATGCGAGGATGTATACGTTCTCTATACTTATTCCAACTTGAGGATGTAAAATGTATAATACCATATTGATCATGAAGAGCAATGAAATCTCGTCGAATAATGAAGAGACGTCCACCTAGAGGGACATAGTACATTGGATGATGCATGATATGTAAAGCATCGTGGAGGTTATCCATTTGAAAAGGGGATAAACTTATTTTAACGTATCGATGAGTATCGTAAATGGTAATGCGTCGAGCCTTCCATGTAACGTGACACTGAGAAGAGAGCTTGGCAATCATGGTTAGTTTTAGACACATCAAAACGTTTGCTTAGTCTTCTCGTTTAAGCAAAGCATTCATAAGAAATGGACGAACTCATGTTAAGATTGATCATCATATTATCATTTGCAATAGTGACATTAGCGGGACGAGGATTAGATTACGCAGTTCGTCTCATCAAATCACCTATTCATGCAACAAGACCTATTGAAGATGTAATTCTCTCCGGCATAACCGATCCTTGGAAAAATCATGCTTACAAACTTCAGATTTTACGTTTGCGAATGGGTCATGCGTGGGAAATGGTGTTAACAGATTATGGCTTTAAGCGATCGCCTGTAGGTGGCATCGATTTGATCAATCCTGTACGTCACATTGCAATGGAATTAAAAAATAGCTGCCGTGTGAGCTCATCAATAAAACGCGAAATATTTCATACACTTACAGACTTTAAACGCAGAAGACCAAGATATCAAGTCATATTTGGTTGTATCAACTATCGCAATATGAAAGAAGGCGGTACAAGTATACTTAGGGGAGTACATTATGTGAAAGGCCAATCACTCTTAACCAAATTCTTAGGACGACAAAAAGTGTCTACTGTGAATAGATTGAAAGCAGCAGTTCGTTGTGTAATGCGACATAACGCCTAAGCAAACGACGCTTTATGTTGATACTTTAACATGGAGTTTACAGCAGTGTTTCCCAGTAATGCTCAACATGAGCGATATGAAAATACTGCTGCCGAGTTTGAGACTGATTTAACGCAGCCGATTGACTTAAATGGTGATTGGGAAGTTGCCCTGCAAGATTTGAGCTATGTGAATAATTGCAATAACCATTGCAAATGAAGAGATTACATTAGGCACTGCAACGAATCAAGACTTGATCTTTCCAAAACTAGAGCGAAATGATAAAGTACATACCTACAACTTGAATGAACATGCAGCAGAGTGGAATTCTATTCCTACAGTAAACACCTGTCAGGGAAAGCGAGCTGTTGATGAGATTGTAAATGGCCCTACTTTAATTATCACTGCAGATACAGACATACCCATTGCTAAAAATGCTTCACCCCTGAAATGGAAACAACCATAGACATCGGATAACATTATTAGGACTAGACTGGACACAGCTGATTTCCCGTGGCCTTTAAAGCCGTTCGGTAGCGACATGGAAATATTGTTTGTATAAAACAATTATGACAACGAGAGAATTTAAAATTTCGATAACCACGTGTCCCTTATCAGCTGAGAGAGAGTAGAGATAAGGAGATATTGCATCGTCCATAATTGCAGACTTAAATACTCCGAATTGCCAACAGTAGAAGACATTTCATTTCACAGGTAATTGCAAATGAACAGCCTATCTTTAATCTCTTGATAATAAAATTTTTTACGTACACACTGCTGTAATTAATCTTTTTTCATTGTACTCGGGAAAACTCGCCCTTCGCGCTCACAAGATATGGTGTAAAATAGTGCTTTTTGCCCGAAGTGGCCAGGAAAAATCCCAGTTATTCCGGGTGCTGCTTATCTTTAGCCGGGACGCTCGAAGTTCACAAAATGATTAATGAGACGCCATATCTCAGTTCTGGTGAATAATCTGTATAAGTGATAGAGTCAGGAGTAATACCAAACCGATTATGAAGTCCATTTCTGAAAATGTTTCATTTATCTTACTGCCATGTTAATGTCTTTCTGCTTATTTCTTAGTTCGGCTTAAGAACATCTATAAAAAATTTTACTGCAATCTTTAAGGTTGGTAATGAATTTATCCTCTTACAATCCACTCGTACAAACACAAGCAAAAGGTTTGGTAGTGTCACACTTTTCTCGATTTCATTTTCGATCTATCTTTTCAAGATTGGAGTAATTTCAAGGCACATTATCTTGGATTTTCAAAAGAAAGCATTCTACAGCCAGAAGAAATTAAATAAAAATTTCGCTAATTTAAAAATTGCGCTACTATTTGTTTACACAAATAGCATAGTAAAACAATTTTTCAGAATTAAAGCCACTCGGTAGCGACATCCGCTTGTGGCCATCAGCTGATAGTCTATTAAATAGGCGCTGTCCGGTCTAGTCCTAATAATGTTATCCGATGTCTATGGAAACAACCTACAAACCCATCATTCCGTCATCGTTTAGAGCAATCATACTATTATTTGAAAATTCAACGCCTATTGAATGTTATGAATGATTTGGCAAAGGATCTATGGTTCTGGCAGATGGATCCAAATCTACATAAAGTTACCCTCTACATGAGACCGACTACTATTTCCCATGGATTTTATGTGAGTGGAGCTCTGCAAAAGATATTGAATCTTAAATCACGTTTCTTTCTACCTATCACAAAATTTTCAGAAGTAAAAGGAGGCGGTGCCTTCCCTTTGAGAGCTCAAGTGTCCATGAAAGTATCAAAGCAGATTAAGAAATATCCACATCGGCGCAGGGAAAAATTTAATATTATCCTTCTTCCCCTTGATCGCATGCATGAGCGCTTTGTGCTTTTTAAATCTGGCGCTGTTGATGATTTGATCAAACAGGTAAATGAAATAAATGGATTATCTATGTCCATCACTCGAGTACACAATAAAGCAAGGATTAATTTCCGAAATGATTATCAGCATTCACACATTGGATTTGTTCACATCAATTCTAAATTTCGCGATTTGCTCTCTTTGAATACAGACGTCTTATGGTCATACCATGAATGGGGTAATGTGAAAATAACATCTGAACAGCAAGCCGATTGTCGAATGTTCCTTTATTTCAAACGCACAGACCCTGTTTTACGTCCCAGTCTTACATGGAAGCCAAATGAAAAGTTACCGATACCTCCAAAGCATTATAGCAATGGCTATGATGTTTGTACATACTTGAACAAGGGTGTATCAAATCTGCACTCATATCATTTTGACTATGATCCTAAATAAAATACATTCTGTATCAGTGTACATGGTAAAACGGTCATTCACATTTCAAAAGAGTTGACAAAGATTTTAGGATTCAAACGTGACATATTCTACGACGAGAAGTATTGTGGCTCAACATCCTTGCTCGATATGAATATCAATCACTTTTACATTTACACTAACTTTATCCATTCAACACAAGTTGGTGGTCAAATGGTTCCCCTTTTAAGATATATTCCTATTGACAGTGGCGACTTTGGTGTGACCATGCACAGGGAGTTCCTGAACAAGGTATACATTCCAGTCAATGTATCACGATTATCCCATTGCAAATTTGGTATCTATGATGATAGTGGTAATCCTATTCAATTCATTGGTGGTCGTACTGTCTTAACACTTCATTTTCGTCAGATAACATCAAATCACTAATGTTGCGTGTGGCGCAGTCATTGTCTTTTCTTTCTTGATTAGGTGGCCGTTAAGGCCGTGGTCTCATAAAGACCGTTTGGGGCATTCTCTGTCTCATCAAAGGGCTTTTCACTCCTGAAAGTCAGCCTCGTTTATGAAAGGCTCACTCTCAACCGTTTGTAGAGTGAGCTGCTTGCAGCCTTCAATCATTTGTCTCTCTTCCTCTTTTTGTTGAAACTTTCTCTCAACTTCCTTCGTAGGAATTGAGCTAGCAAGGGGTGTAAATGTTTCCTCTGTGTCGGACATGACTATGATAGTAAAATGCAAGACAC
The DNA here is from genome assembly GCA_907163375.1 of Prostheceraeus crozeri. NCBI lineage: Eukaryota > Metazoa > Platyhelminthes > Polycladida > Euryleptidae > Prostheceraeus > Prostheceraeus crozeri. Next base: position 205,054 of record CAJQUW010013290.1, on the reverse strand, counting down.
TCTTCTTTATATATGAGAATGATGCAGTGTGATTGATAAATGGCTGTCGTCCAATGAGAGAGCGCGAAGCAGGGAGAGACAATCTATATAAGTGCGGTGCAATGACCATTTCCTCATAATATCATTAAAATGGATACACCACCGAACGCCTATGCCCCACGCAAGAGGCAAGTGAAAACCATTTACGATGGCGAGGTCGAGCTGCTGTAGTTGGATGAGGAAATCATCATCATTTCCGACGATGAAGAGGACAGTAGTGATACAATCAGGGCAGCCTTCCTGAGTGTGTCTCCTAAAGACGTCATGATGGAGCGGTGTATTGAGACTCTCCGGAGCTGGCTAGATCTCTTCTCTCCTTCTAGTCAGCCCCGCAATCAAGAAGAGTTTGACTTAGTAGACGTCATGTAGCGTCTTATTACAAAACGTATTGCTTTTATTTCTTTTCAATAAATGTGTATCATGACAGTGTTGTTTTTCCTTCATATAAACTGCATGGCTTCGAAAGGATCATCGAGTAAGCATAGTATCGATTGGGAGCTATTGTTAGAATAAGATATCCTATCATCTAGACACTTAACACAGTTACTAGAAATCATTCAACATATGAAACATGATTTTAGGTGAATCAATTGAAGCAACGTTATCTGAGAATGAGCCATGAGTTCTGCTTGTCACTCTTATACCACACGTATACAAAATCATTTTCTATCTTCTCTAATGGTGTGATCCCTTTTGATAGAAAAGTAGACCGATAATAAATGTGTTAACTAACCCCATATCTAAATTCCTCCATTTATTTCCATTTCAAGATAAATACATTGCAAAACAAAGACATGTAGTATGTAGGTTTATTTATAATTGAATCGCATATACTTTACAGCGAGGAAAAGTCAAGCGGAATAACTTCTAAGTCACTGTACACTTTATAACACCTTTGGCCGTTTTGGTGCGTCGGGCACTTTTCTAACACGCGTCGTTTTTGGCGTGAATTCACCATCAGCCCACACAACTTTTTCAATGACGACTTTCTTGCGGGACTCCTCCTCTTGTTCACACTTGTCTGCAACTCACTCGTCAACAACTTCGAAAATTTTGTAGAAAATATTCATGGCTTCAGAAGAATTTGTCATACTAGACTGTTCGATCGTATAACGTGAATGAGAAGTGCTGCCATCGTTTCACTTATATAGTTATTTAACAATGAATTCCTCAACAACCAATCAGAATGATTCTAATTTAGATGAAGATTCCTTTTTTCACTTAGTTGAATTTAGAAGGGTTGGAAACCCCAAAAAATCATCAAAAATAGCGAATTTAAATTTTTCAGCATTTTGGCACTACTTATAAACCGTTTATAAGTAGTATATCACTTAGAGCAGGTCAAGACCTATCGAACATTTTTTGAATCAAGTCAAACGGACTTGTAGAATCAAAGTTACAAGCCTTTAAAGATTTCGGCCTACTATCATCAAGTGATCAGTCATACTGTACTGGCTAACCTATAAGTCTGGCAAGATTGGCGACATCACCAATCGAAAAATCTGCTTTTTCATGAAATCCGACCAAGTGTCGGAGCTCAGGAGAGTTCACCTACCTCTGTGAAGTCAACGGATGAACTGATGTGTCTGTCGGTGATCTGCGCTTTTATAGGTTTTCAGATCAGCTGATCGGTAGGCATCAAACTTTGAAGCCTTCTAGCTCCAATTCTAGTGCTCCGATTGACTTCAAATTTTGACAGTCACGTTTTCTCGCTCTCACCTTTCATTTAAGACATCCCTCGACCCTCTACGATGGCCAGAAGCTGAGTTAAAACACTCGTTTTTTAAAAAAGTGCCAAAATCTTGGAAAATGCACAAAAACTCGATTTTTAACAGGCTCTCATTTGAAAACGGAGCCTCCCACGCATCTGAAAAGAGTGGATCCTAGAGAACAAAGTGCGATCTTGCCCCTAAAAGAAACCCGAGCTCTTCATTCACTTCCAATCCTCCGCTATTCATCGTCAAAGTTGGCTAAAAGAGCGACATTTCACATTTGGACTTGAAAAAATCCGAAGTATTTTCGACCACCGTAGTGAAAAATTTTCGAAAACTTTTTTGTGCGAATTTCAACCTGAAACCTTGATAGAAGTTTGTTTCACATGATTCTCAACAACTTTGGTCTTTTCGACCAATCGACCAACTTGGTCGCTTGAGTCTTTGGGGGGGGGGGGGGAGACGGCTTTTCACCAAAACTTCACCGACCCAACTTTTGACGACAAACACAATGGGATGGGTCTCGGAGCTCAATTCCAACATTTTGAAATTTTTTTTTTCACGGAAAAAATCCTAAGTGTCGAGGCCCAACACGACGAACATTTTCGAAAAAATTTTTTGGGCGCATTTCAACCTGAAACCTTGATAGAAGTTTGCTTCACATGATTCTGAACAACTTTGGTCTTTTCAACCAACTTGGTCGGCTGAGTCGTCGGGGGGGGGGGGGAGGCCGTGTCTTCCTCTCGGACCCATTCCTCCCAACACATCCTTGGCGAACTCCCACACCTTCCTTCCAGAGGGGGGGCTTTGCACATTTTGGACTTGCGCCTGCCACGGGGTTACTACTGATAATGAAAAATAGGTTTATTCGGTCATCATATGTATTCCCGGATGACAAAAAGCCATGATTGTTTTATAGGAATGAAAGAAGTATACGATCCATGCAGCTACTCTCTAAGTGACTCCCGCTTCACGTCAATTGAACCAGCTCAAATTATGCTTCTTCACTTCTTTCGATTGCTGCCGCATTTTCATGGACCCAGTCAATGACTGGGCAGACAATGACTGCTAAAAGTTTTCAGGATCCATATGATGATTATATTCGATGCACGCATAGCACGATCATGTGTATGTGAAAACTTGTCATTGAAAAATATTAAAATCATAAATGCCCATTTTATATAATTTCGAAAAACCTTTTGCATCAACTCAGTCTAATGATAGTGCATTTTAAGCGTCATTTTAGATGCTTCTAATCTACAGCTTATTTCTAAAACATATTGCTCAGTCAATAACTGAATGAAATTCAAAATATTCATGTAACTATGGAATGAAAAATCATTGCTTCTTCCCTCACCGGAACTTGACGACAAATCTTGCATGGCGATGAAAATTAATTTTCCAGTGGTCGCCAATTCAAAACATAATTGAACTTTTTATTTTCTAACCTGCATCTTTCCAAACAACAGTGTTAGTAGATCAGTCTTTGGCTTGCAATTTATCAGCAAGATGTACTCGGCGTTTAAGAATTTAAGCGATTTCTGAACTTGCAGGGTTTGATAAGCGTTTCTTTAACTAACTTTATGATTTCTATTGTTTGCAGGAAAAAGCTGAAGATATGAATCGACAGATCCACAGACTGTCTGATGGTCTGGATAAATTGCAAGTTACTCGCAAGGAGATTGACAATCTTAATAAACAGGTCGCTGAGCAGAAGACTGTGGTTGAGGAGAAGACTCTCGCCTGTGAATCATTAATGGAAGAAATAAAAATAGGCACCGTGAACGCCAATAATGCCAAGAAAACGGTGACTGAAAAAAAGGAAGAGATGAAGATTAGAACTAAAGAAATTGTGCGGGAAAAAGCAGAAGCCGAAGAAGTAAATTAACCGTATTATTTGCTTCATTTCATGCATAAGATGCTTCAGTAGCGTGTAGACATGATCATAATCAATAGAAGAAAGTCAAATATACTGAATATATTCACAGAAGATTAAAACATGTACGTATACGTCCCAGAAGTCAGCAATTCCTGACCAGGGATCAATAGCTTAATCTTATTACTTCCCTGAAAAGCGACGGCTATGAGTTGGAGCACGTGAGTGCCGGTTGATGATTTGCGTTTTCGAGTAGCATCCGCGAATTGGTAGTAGCATCTTGCTATTGAGCGCCAGGATGAGAGCGTAAGTCTTAAGGACAGCTTTGATCTTAAGAATTATTGACAACCAGGAGCACAGGTAACATTGTACTTTACGGTGATAATGTAGAGATAAGGTCGCGAAACACGCCGGATGTTTGAAGCAAAGGGAAATGCTACGCATGAGGTTGATAGTTGATTACTTCATGTTGCCTAGAGCTGCGATTAGATTTTTTAACGTTGAAACCGGTGATATCCAAGCTATCCAGTTGAATCTGATCGCAAAACATTGATGTAATAAATTTCTTTATTCAATCTAACAATTCCTCCGATCGACTGCGTCCTCTCCCATCCATTCAGTGTACTCTTTGGTGCGATAACGCAAGATTGCAACTGTCCAAATTTAGCGTCCATCTCTCAACGAGTCCATCAGATGTGTAAAATTCTGTCCTCAATGAATGATGAAGGAATGTTTGATAATTTATCATTGATATTTTAGCATCAAGATGATCAATTATCCAATCATAGATGGGTTAAATTTCTATTTTTTGACGAAGCAGTTGATGAGGGTTTTATAACTTTGAGAATCGAGTATCAGGAAGAGATGTGACGTGACGCAAGCTGAATATTTTCTGCTGTTTCTTAATAGTTTGAATACTCGCACCTTAATACATTTAGTTGCAGTTACATATGCTCGTCATCTCTTAAAACTTGATAGCGCTGAATGAAAGGCTACTTTATTGTAAAAAATTTCTACAATGAAAACGAACATTTCTGAATACATTGAAAGTCCGAAAGGCATCGAGCTGATGTATTTGAGTGCTTTTGCTTTTCATACGAAAAAGTCGAAGCTTGGTCAAACGGTGGCATCTAATGTGTTTGTCGACAATTAGCATCTAAAGCTTATGGGAAGTTTTCTTCTAAAACCGTCGTGGGTGCATCAACTTTCTACCATGGTGAGTTACAGGAGTTGGAGATCATAGAAAAGAGTAACATGGAAATCAACAACGCTTTAGAGCTTCATTAGCAAATGTCTTAAAGTACATGAAAGCATTTTTTGTTTGTATTGTTTGTTAATATGGGTGTAGAGGCTTGTAATTGATGGCAACATTATTAGGATGCACCATGCTGAGCAAGCATGATGGGTAATTCGAATTAGTATATCATTAGTGTTGTAATTAGCTAAGTTGATAATTCATCCCGCTGAGGGTCGTCAGTCGTGATAATTAGACTGAGTAAAACTTCAGCAAATGGGAACTGTATGGGAGATTGAGTAGGAAGTGACGGAGGCGAACGAGCGGCAAGCGACTTATTAGGAGGTCATCCTCAGACAAAATTGACAGTCAAATCCGGCGGCGCGCAGATGTTAGTAGCTTGTGTTTGTGAAAATATTCCGGCAGTCAAAACTAATTTTGATTTGGTTGTTCTGGTTTATGAAATCATCGATTGGTGCTCTTGACACTATCGAAATCCCCATCAATGTGATTCAAACAGATTTCGTACAACATAATGTGATTTCAAATGTTACAATGGTAACATCCTTCCTAGGAAATGGCCTCCTAGGCTTTTGTCGATGGTAGAGCTCGAAGTCGAGTGGCAGCCGCAACCAAGAAATAAAAGTTCCACCCTTACATACGACGTACAAAGCGACTGAAACCTAGAATACCCTGAAAATAGTCAACTTTTTTGTGTTCTTAAGGATCATATTACTGCAAATTATGCATTTCAATTTCATTTTAATTTAACTTCATTTTGATCATGGATTACGCTTTTCAATACTCAATTAGTGCTCTCGAAGACTACTTAGATCGTATCTTACTTCCCTATGACCAATTACTTTATCTCTTCTGTCCTCTTATGTCTTATGTCTCTCATCATGCCGTTTTGTGCCTTATATTTCATTGATGTCATCATCAATCATACATAAAAATATCGATTTGATAACGAAATGATGAAGGCACTACAAGTACACATGCTGTTCACAAATAGGCCTGTCTGATATTTCAAGCGTTCATACAAACGAAATAACAGTCGCACCTATTTACCCGTAGATCAATTTCGAAAACTACCAATATTGATACAAAATAATCAGTTTATTGAATTCGTATACTAAATTTTTATTGTAACCATTCGTGATGTACAATGTATATCTTAGAATCATCGATAAAGCTAAGAAAATGCATACAAACGCTCGTAGGTAGGCCTGCAAGAAGCATACAATACGTAATACAATTGAAATGCACACCTTTTTCATAATCATTCTGTGATCTTTAGTCATAATTATTGTTTTATCCTACTGAATGTCCTACTGCTCTATCCTATGAAAGTTGATTCACTTCTGTAATTCATGCGTTATGTTGCAGTAGGCCTACAAAATAATACACATTTTTGTTGACATAGAAAATTGGCCACAAAATTTTGACAAACTTCGTGTATGACATTCCTAGACATAGTAAGAATTACATATTTGTCATTCCATCTTCGCTAAAAATGATTTGAAATGGAGAATCACATAATATTTTGATTTGTTGGAGAATTCGACTTATAATTTTCAATGAGCAGAGCTACATATCATATAATTGTCAAGCTTCGAAAAAGCTTAGTTCTCCAAATTGAAATAACCGATTGCCATAAAACTTATAGCATGAGATAAGGTATTTCCTCACATTTCTCGCTATCCATGTGAAGGTACATTAATAAAAATAGTCTTTTTATACATAAAAAGAATAAAGGTATCAAAGTGGCATTGAAACTGTTCAAGTTCTTGTCGTGTAGTTTAATGTTCGCATATTTTGGTAATGATTCATTTTCTTTGCAAATTTTGTTGTAGTTGATATCAGAACTTAATTTAATGCATATACAAGATGACAACTGCTCAACATTACAAGCATTACTGGTCCATTTTCAAGCTGACAATGACTTCAAAAAATATTGCAAATGAGATTTAAATGAAATTCTCTGATATAGATATGTATAATGATGCAATAATGATATGCGACGAAGATCATGGACATCTTAACAAGTAAAAACTATAACATTATGTAAATGGAAAATCATGCATCAAGATATCTCTTGCTTTTCTTGATTCTAGCACATTTAGGTGCCAAGTCAGTCCTTTGTCTCTGATATTTAGAGAAGGGCATATTTCCTTTATGAGAATGGCCTCAGCGATCTGCTGACTATTTGTGTCTGGGAATCCTGTCGAAATTTCCATGTCAAAAGCTTGAAAATGGACCGGTCGTTACCGTCCGAAACGTCCGTGACAGCACGAATTATTTTGCCATGAAATGATGTTCTCTTATTATCTTGCGAACACTATTTATTTATTATTCTTTTTTTTGTAACTTACCATGATACTTCATATGAAATGCTTGTTGTAATGGAAGATTTTCATTTAAAGAAATAAACTCATTATCATTATCAACACTAGCACCAGGAGGAAAAGTCATTACTGAAAAATGGCAAGACCTTTTCATAAATGCATAAAATTAAGTCTTGACATCAGATACAACAAAATATGCAAAGAAGATGAATTACAGATTGTTTCATAAAAAATGGATCACCCTTAAACATCGCCTTAACTTCCAATTTGTCTAACTCCGCCAAACTTGAACGAATTTCTCTGAAATTTGGAAGATATGTCAATTGTGCTTACTAATATCATTGTTGGAAATTTCAAGCATGAATATTGAGTTGTTTTCCTGTTATAGATAAAAAAGTAGTAGATAATTTGATCTTCATTTAGCAATGTTACACAAAATCATACCTCACTCTTATAAAATTACATTTGTTTCCTTTGTTATGTAATATGTTGTTCTACAAGCCAAAAGCTATCAAGCAGAACAAAAATAAAGAAAATCGGTCAATCAGAGCCAGTATAGCACCATTATTCATCAACAATAATGTAACTGCTACATGTGATTAACTGGACTTCATGTTCCATAGCTTCCTGACTTCGTTGCGGTGGTGTTGGCAGCACTCCTGATTGCTTTCAGCTAGAAATCTATCTCTTACCGGTTGAAAACGATACAAAGCACAAATGAACAATAACGAGATCGCATTCACAAAAGGCAAAGTGTCAGCCTTGGTAGAATTAGGGTTTTCTTTGCGAGCTACAAGCAAGCGACTAAATGTCCCTTACACAAATGTGCATCGATGGCATAATGATGATTTTCGACTCTGTCGTAAAGAGGGCTCTGGCCGTCCACGCAAAGCATCCAAACGTAGAGACCGCCTAATTTTGAGATTTGTTAAAGTTGATCCAAGTCTCCCGTTAACTGAGATGGCTGCACTAGTCTCGTCTATTTCTAAGTCCACTATTCGTAGAAGACTTATTGAGTCGAATTTCAAGAGCTGTAAGAGGCCCTCTCAGATCGGATTATCAGATCAGCATACAAAAAGACGTCTCAGATGGGCAATGAGTCATTGTCACTGGCGAAATCAATGGGATCGGGTTGTCTGGTCTGATGAGGCATCAGTCCGTCTGAAGGATAGTGATGGTCTTATCTATGTGACCACCACGTGGATGTTTTACGAATGAACATTGGCCAAATGACAGATCAACGTGGTGATCCATCGACTTGGTTATTTATGGATGATAATGCTACGTGTCACAGGAGTAGTAGAGTCAACTTATGCAAGTCTCAATTAGGGCTTAGAACATTATCTTGGCCAGCTCGTTCTCCTGATCTGAATCCCATAGAAAATGTATGGAGTATTCCAAAACGTAACGTTCGTCGTCCACTGCTACCTACAGATGGCGTATCACAACTTACGTCACTGTTAAAAAGAGAGTGGAGAAAGTTAGATCAGTCAAAAATCAACGATATCATCGAATCAATGCCTAGACGAATTGGTAATGTCATTGACGATAAGGGTACGGCCACAAAATATTAGCTTCTTAAGAACCGTTACTGTATCATAGCTTATCAGATTATATAAGGACATTTAAATTTATTAGGGACATGAAATAACATGAAAAATGCTTTCTGTATCATACTTATGTTTTATTTAGTCAAATTTTAGGATGATCCACTTTTTATGAAACGGACTGTATTACGAAAATATGCGAACATAAGACTACATGACAAGAACTTGAACAACAAAACATTTAATGAACCATTTCGCTCAGAATTAATGGATTACGAAATCTAAAGACAGAAAAGCGATTTAGTTTTAATTCAGAAAGAATTGGCTGCTTCTATAAGCTGTTGATAGAATAGCGTACAAGATATCCCTTTGTGCCACGAGCCTACAACTGCTGCATATTTCACAAACTTGATTCTTCTTAAAATCTAGCAACTTTGGCATAGAACGGTGCTTAATCGAGCAGCTGAAGCGACCATCAACAAACAGCTGTTGTCCATTCTAGTTCCACAAATGTCGGATTTCTATGGTTGCTATGGCTCTAAGCTGGAGATCAGTGGCGGGAGCACTGATCAATTTGATTGATGTCACCGCTCATAACAGTGATAGTCATAATTTCAATTATAATCATCATGCTGTTTATAACTAAAAATCTTTTATGAAACCTTTTATGAATTTAATGCCCATTCAATTAATTCTTCACAGTTTATAAATGTGCTGTTTCACTGTTTGTGCCTCAAATCTGACATCATTCTCTAGAAGATCAAGCACTATGGGTATTGACAGCATATACACATGCAGTAGAAGGTTAAAATCAGTTTGTATTGAATTCTTATTTTACACGCACATTTGACATTTGTTGCTTTTTAGGTATTGGCAGAGGCGTTGCCTGCTGTGGATGCCGCTCGTGCCGCCCTATCGGATCTGGAAAAGAATGACGTTACGGAGATGCGAGCTTTTGCCACACCACCGAAAGCGGTTCAGTCTGTCGGTGAGATGTTGTGTCATGTCTTCCAAAACCCGGACGTCAGTTGGAAATCAGCACGAGGTATCATGGCTGATGCCAGTTTCCTCACGACGCTGCAACAAATGGACTGTGAGGCAATTCCTTCTCGATGTATCAACAACATTCGCGATATTATCAAGCAGAGAGGAGTCAAAGTGGAAGACGTTCGTGCAGCCAGCAAGGCGGGCGCAGGAATTATGAGAGTAAGTTAGCTGAGGAGCACGAGTATAACAGGAAAAGTGGATTCATGTCAGAAATATGTGGAAAATGCATGAATCACAGCATTTCTATGGTGTATTAATTGACGAGTTTGGCAAGCATTTTAAGTTGTCTATCAATTTTGGCTAAGTCAAATCATTTTGAAGATTTAAGTTCAGATGTTCACATTAAGTCTAAGCAAGATGTTAATTGCAATATTATAGCATTTATATTCAACAAGACCCATTTAATGAATGAAGCTTCAACGTCACTTCCCCACTTTGGGTTTCGACGGTGTTGACATGGTCAGACGTACTAACTATAACGTTGTGATCATTTTAATTCAGACAGCGCTTCCTGTCTTTTCCAATGACACTCATGGTTTTGCCTCATACACGTGCACAATGTCATGGAAGCACTGTGTCATGGATAGGTTGACATTGTGGAGTTCACGCTCGATCCCATCATGCACCCTCTTGTGTCAGTTTGGTTACCAACTCGAATGCCCTATCAACACCCAGGTCATTTAATCTGGCTAATCTTCAGTTTGATGAGGGTTATGGGACCATAATAGAGTAATTGCCATCAAACTTGAAGCCCCCTCGCTCTCTCACTGCCTTGGGGGGCTTGAATTTTTCATAACGTTAAAATAGTCGTGTATAATTGTTATACATGTATGAGTTCATAAGGATATCGGTCTCAAACAGTCAGAGACGGTTGCTTTAGAAAAGGCATCCGGCTATAAAACATTTTTCATGGAATGATAATATAGTACCGATATGTGCTAGGGATGTGAAAATTAATTTTAAAGAATTACTCATTAAATTAGATTAGTCAGGACCTTAACTTATTGGCGAAGCTAGCCATTCACTGCTTAATAGAAGTAGATTGGGCTCACTTTGTTTTATCGAGCAGAATTGCTTGAATACAGACAAATTAGTGCAGTCATAGTGTGTAAACAACTTTCGTAAATCTGCTTCCATAGAGTTAAAGGATGCGAATGTACACCCGTGAAGAAGCATTTTTCGTTCAGCATTATTCGAATTCATGTGTTTTCATCACTCATCATTTGTTCTGAACACCACACAGAATGTTAAAGTTCACATGATTTTCAAAATATAGAAAAATTTTACTTCTATGATTCCAGTTTGTTCTCGCCGTTTTGAGCTACTACAATGTTGCCAAAGAGGTTCGTCCAAAGCGCGAGCGCGTTCGCTTGCTTGAAAGAGATATGCTACGTGCTGAGAAAGAACTTGATCGCGCCAACAATGCTTTAACAGAAATAGAAAATCAATTAAAGTATCTGCGTGATCGATATGATGCCGCACAAGCAGACATGGACAGATTAAGGAAGGAAATGATCACGATGAAGCGTCGCTTGCAAGGTAAACTGCCAACTTCCAAATGGTTCATTTGTTTCGTGAAGCTAAGTAGGAAATCGTTATTGTTTTTAAGCATAGAAATCGCAATTAGAAAATTAGCCGGGCCCTGTTGGAATTGATATTGCAGGGTCATTTAAAAATCACGAAAACTCATCTTCCATCATGGAGTTTATAAATAATATAAAAGTATTATAATATAAGTTGGTATAATAATATAATAATATATAAGTTGGTTTCGTCCATAGAGTAAGTTGGTTTAGTGTCAACCCAAAAAAATTTCAGCATGCAATGGAAATTTTTACATCAAAGCGCTGATATTTTACGCAGATCATGCTCTCGATGTCTAAGAAAGTGAATGATCAATTTGTAAAAAGGTAAATTTTTGCAAGTTATTCCTGCGTTTACATGCTAGCTATTCAGTACCTGAGATTTTGATATTTGAGTTGTATCGAATTAGGGACCTGCAAGGTTTCGAGATTCGATTCAATTCGAAAAAAATCGAATTGGTCTGCTTTGGCAGGACAAAGGGGCTAAAACCACCAAAACCGCGGTCATTGCCCAGATGAATGGTGGTTGCAAGCCCTGTCACCAGAAAATGTTTAAGTCACGCAGGATCATGAACCTGGACTTTTACGATTTTCCATTTCCAAGCTGGCATGTCCAAGCGTATACAATAATTAGTCATGCATTACAGTGCTTAATGAAGTCTTTTATTATTTTTTAGACTTGTATGAGCTTGCATGACCTTGAGTGGCGAGCTTACGTGGAAGGTTAGATGTACATTGGCTACTTATTATATTGTCTTGAATTCAACCTGAATTATTAGGGTTGCGCAGAGCAGTCACCATGACGCTGGCATTACCAACAGCGATAACATGAGAAGCTATAGGCTTCATTCCATTATAATTCTATTATTAGTTTCTTAAAATTAGGATATGATAGAATCTGCTGTTTTTTTAGTTCATGAAAATGTGTGCTTTCCTGAGTTCAGGACTTAAGAATAGGAACGTTTGTTGACTAGTTATATTTACAGTCCCCCATGAAATTCGAAGGACTTTTTCTACAAGTCTGAGTCTACAAGCCCAGTCCTCATCATCAACCTATTCTTTGTATTACCTTTATGTTGTATATTCTTTACATGGTTTTTCTGAGATTGTTAAGGTCTATTGCACAACTGCAACCTATTTCGAATGACATATCAACATATAGGCCCTTTCGACCAACAAAGGTATTCCGTTAAGGTACAGGGCGCACGTATACCAGCTGTGTGTAAGATCGGTCCTAATGCATTGTGCGGAAACATGGCCCCTCACTCAGAAATGGACGAAACAGTTTAGAGGCGTTGACAGACGAATGTGCGTTATATAGCACGTGTTAAGCTGAAGGTGCCAAGTGATGAAGTGGCAAGACAATGTGGCCTACCTGAGTTACCTGTTCTCCTACGCCAGAAACGCTTACCGTGGTTCGGACACGTAATAAGAGCAACCGACAACATCATTGGTGAGGTATACCATCTCTCGGTCGATGGTCGCCGTCCACCAGTAAGGCCGAAGAAGTATACCTCTGTCGAAAAGGACCTGGAATATCTGATTATAAAGGAAGACACTGCTCTGAATCGAACAAAGTGGAGTCATCGCAACAACGTCCAACCCTGGTGGAATCGCAGAGAAGCGACGAAAAACGAAAGTAAATAAAGTATATTGACGTTAGATTGCGAGTTAGATAGTGGCTGTTGATTTGACATGTGACTTAAGTGACTTGCATTTGACTCACATGTCAAATCAACATCCACTATCTAACTCATCTGGTCATTGACGTTCAATTAACCATTCTTCGATATTTCAACTCGTTATTTCTGAAGAATGTAAAAATGCATATGTAATTTCGGAAACTGATGTCAATGGCAAATTGGAACATTGTCAATTGGTTGCTTTATTATTGTTCAGACCTTTAGGATGTTGAAAGAACTCATCCACAGGTATTGTGATCAAAATACAAATATAACTTTCGTAATGCAATCGTATCTATTATGATACAGTATAACGCGCATCAGTATGAGCACATTGACACCATCAGAGATGTGAATGTGAACATGTGGCATGCTAGTAGTAGTCTTTCCCACTTTATTTAATGCATCTCTTAATTGATGAATTATGGAGTGTATCTACCATTCAATGTTTCCCACCTATAGCCTATGCCGTTGAACTTATTTGATGTTACTCTGTATTTCTCTGTTGTGAAGAGAAATGTGTATTATTTATGTACATTGTGCATATACTGTAGCATTATATCATGGGTTTTTAGGGCAGTAATATCAGACATAGTCGAGGCTGCGTTAAGGTGCGTTTATAGTCTGTGCGAATCCTCGACGCACAGCTGTGCGTTCATAATTTGATTGACATACGCACAGCTGTGCGTTCATAATTTGATTGACATACGCACAGCTGTGCGTCAGAACTTCGCAAGGCTGCGCGTCGGAAAATTCAAATTCATAGATATCATGCCTTTGTTGATTCTGACGCACAGCTGAAATCAGAAGTTCACTACCACTGAACTTCTATTCGACTATTCTGTGCGTCTATTCATTTTCTCTCTCATTTTGACATTGTACTGACTGGGAGTCGTACCGTCATCATGGAAGCTGAAGGTGATCAAATCTATGAAACTCTTTTCGAAGAACTTCTAATAAATTCTGTGCGAAATTACCCATGCATTTGGACTGTGTCTTCGAAACGGCATCATGACATCGAGACTGCCAATAATATCTGGCATGAAATATCTCATACATTGGGTAAAGATCCCGAAACATGTAAATCGCGGTGGAGAAGTCTTCGTGATACGTACAGGAAGAAGATCGAAAAAATCCCAAGTGGTTCTGGGAGGAGGAACTCCCGAAAATGGATTTGGTTCGAAAGCTTGAGCTTTTTGAAGGATTCTTTTACGAGTCGATTAGCGCTTCACACTTCAAATATTCCCGAAGCAAGCCAATCAGACTCAAATGTAGAAACTGTAAACGAGGAAGTAGCACAATCTACGGATCATGAGAATTCCAGGGTATGTAACGACACGACCACTGCTGAGTTCTCAACAACAAGAAAAAGAAAGAAGAGTGATTTGGAATGCGAGCTTTTTGATGCTCTCAGTATATGGAAGGATAAATGCAGAAATACTTCACTCGACGACGAAGATGAGACTTTTGGAAAATCCGTTTCGGCACAACTGCGAAAGTTACCATTCGGTATCAAAGCGCAAGCAAAATTGAATATTCAAAAGGTGAGTGCATTTACCCTAGTACTATTTTATAGTAGGACCTCGATTTAACGTTACATGTATTTTGATTTAAACTTATAGTTCGACCTCGATATAACGTACGTAGGTCTATATAAACTCGATATTTCGTATGAATGTTTTCAGCTAAAGTATAAAATCGATGCGTTTTGCTAGCCTACTAAGTATAATCCTGTACGCAGGTCTATATAAACTCGATATTGCGTATGAATGTTTCAGCTAAAGTATAAAAGCGATGAGTTTTGGTAGCCTACTATAATCCTGCCATGAATACCGTAAATAGGAGGTGTGATGAATTTTATACCCAAACTTAACCAATGATCAAAACTATACGATAATTTGTCTTATATGTTGTAGACGTCAGTAGGTTAGTATTAAGTAATGTAGTATATGTAAGAAGTCAGAAATTATAATACAATTATACAAGTTTTGGTCAATATTAAGTTTTTTCTTTACAGGCAATCTTCGATGCTGAAGAAGCAGCTCTCAATCAGCAATGTGGTGGTGGAATGATTGTGGATTCGTTAGCTATGTGTCAATTGCCTTGATGAGAAGCTTAAGCATTTATCAAAACGGATGAAAGTTTTGTTTATTGAGCAAAATAGGGAAGTAGCCCTAAGCTATAAGTTCTTCTGACGATAGATTTTGATGGGTTAGACCTAATTCGGGATTCATTGAAAAATCTTTAGGGAAAGAAGGCTTAGAGTCGAGGGAATATAGGTCTGTGTATTTCTGACATGAGCTAGGATGTATGCATATAGCCTGACGAGGACATACATGTGTGCGTTTTGAGATAAAATTTAATATTTGAGAAGTACCTACCGATACGTAGTTAGGGGGATGATTCATTTAAAATCATACAGGATGGAAAGATGTAAAGAGTAGCCTACTGAATCAGCTTATGCATTTTCGTTATACAATATAGGTCCTACAGCTTGTTACCTATCCTAAGCTTAGTAGGCCTAAATATAAGCTTATATAAGCTATTTTCTTTCATTTAATTTCTGTGATCATAAACTCCCTTGATCATAAATATCTCTCATTTAACTCCCTTGATTATAAATATGAAGAACAAAAACAATGTATCGATGCACTGAATATTTGTCATACTTGAACATAAAAGCTTACATGTAAATACACCTTTACAATAAGAAAAGGCCTATAAACATGTGAATTATTGGTTGAGGTTATTGTTGATTAGGAAAGAGCCTACCACGGTTCACGATTGCATCCTGCCAAGGTACAGCACCAGCACCGCAGAAGTATGTAGAGAATGCTTGACGAACATTAGCTGCAGATGCAACAAAATTACTGCTCCCCTGCTGTTCCAGCGGAGATATAGATGAAATGCTTTCGTTGCGCCATTCACCAGGAATTAAACCGTCCGAAGTTTCATGATCAAAATCAGATGGCTTGCAATAGCGGTCAAACGAAGTATTGGCTCTTGCAGTTTTCCTCATGAAATTGTGCAGTACCACGATTGCTCTTACTATCACAACGCCGTGATCCGGAGTAACTTCAAGTGTCCGTCTCAAAACACGCATTCAGCGCGAGAATGCCAAACGCATTTTCTGAAATTCGTCTCGCACGACTTAGTCGATAGTTGAAGACCTTTTTCTTGTAATCATTGAGACCTTGGCGAGGATAAGGCTTCATGATATTATTTCGCAAGGGAAAAGCGTCATCTGCAACGAATACAAGTGGTAACTTTTCCGTATAATTTGGCAACTCTTTTTCCTTGTCAAGAGGGATTGAGGAAGAGTTATTTTCGAAGCATTTACCGAAGGAAGAACGTGTGAAGATTCCACCATCACTCTCTCTTCCCGATGCACCAATGTCAATCACAGTAAAACAATAGTTAGCGTCTACGCAAGCTAGCAGCACGATTGAGTGAAAGTTTTTGTAATTATAGAATTCACTGCCACGATTAGCTGGACATTTCAAAGCAATATGTTTACCGTCAATGGCTCCTATACAATTAAGGAAATTCCATTTGGTGCTAAACTCCGAGGAGATATGGTTCCACTGTTCTTGATTCGGGAAAGCCAAATATTTCTCTTTTAAAACAAACCATAGGGCATCACAAACTTCATAAACAATTCCCATTACCGTAGACTTGTGCATCCTGTAGCTGTGAGCCAACGCCGTAAAGGAAATGCCACTTGCGAGGAATCGGAGTGTAATAGCAAGACGTATTATAGGTTTGATCGGAAGAGCATGATTTTGTCCGTGCGTTATAAGCGGTTCAATCAGTTTTAATAGTTCGTCAAATTCACTTTTTGACATGCGGAAATATTCAAAGTGCTTCTCGTCGTCCATAGAGCGCATATCATAGACTAACTGTTCTTCTCCTTGTTCACTTCTTTTCAGGTTCAATGGTCTTACATACCATTTTCTTGGACTATTTTTGTTGATAAGATACAATCCGGTAGAAATTAGTGGAATAAAATCGTGCAAGTCAGACATCACTCTATATACAAGTGTTGACATTCAGCTGTGCGTTCACTATAAACACCTCAATAGTCGACGCGCAGTGAGTCACAATTTCTCGTGTTCGAATTTCAAATCACTGTGCGTCGATATTTTTTCACTTCAAGTTGGATTCCACTGTGCGTCGGACTTTTGTCTTGGTTGAATTTTATTGAATTCTATGAAAGTTTGCTCTCTCAATAGATGATAATTCATGAAAAGTTTGAAAGTCTATGAATGTTTGCAAATGTGAATAGATTTGAAATTCAGATTTCTATCAGAAAATGATTTGAAATATCCATTCACCAATTCATTCATTAATAGATTCTCAAGCTGGAGTAACGGACGACGGTTCATGGCTATCTGGTACGGTGAAAATTCTATGTGAAATTGGCGGGCGCATAATGGTGCATTATATACCCTCCAATGCCGGGCAATAGTGCATTTCAAACTCATTTCAATAATTTCGTTCAATAATCGGTCGGAAATTGAGGCTACATGTTCCCACTAACTTTCTTTTCCTTTTTCTAAGACGTTTCTCATTTACTTACCTTTTGTATACTATTTTGTAAATCCCTGTCGATCATTGTTATTTCTTTTATTGAATAAATATCACAACGCATCAATAATTTCTATTACCTCCAAAGCCATCGAGAGTGAAATACAATGTGTATTATGTTCAGTGCTGCCACTCTGATATTTAGAAAATCCAACGCAGGTGAATTTTTTTCACGCAGGCGTATTAAACAGTTACATGTAGCGCTACATCTACTTTACAAGACAAGGTTTATAAGTTCAACTTTTCCTTTCATTTTGTTTTGACTCATCACAACTACATGTGACCGTATGTGTAGGCTGTGTGGTGGTTGTGTTCTGATAAATTTGATCTTAAATTACTATCTGTGAAACTGCTTCAATTCGACCAGACAAGGACGAAACGTTGTCACCGACATTTTTGCGAAAATGAGACTTTTATATATTCGGAATGCGTATTGTCGAGCTGTCACGTACCCTAATTTCTGTGTTCAAACCCTTTGAAGCATGAACTTGAGGAGCGTAAAGGAACAAGAAGCCATAAAGACCATAAAGAACAATAAAATTTTTAATTCTATTTCGACTCTCCTGAAAAATCGTCACATGGTGCTTACAACGTTTCGTCTTGATACGGTCAAATTATGCTTCAACATGCGTTGAGAATGTGTTATGGAAGTACATGTACGGTAAGTCTAAAGAGTGCACAATCTATTTTTTCTGTACTTATTCTCTTGCTTCCTTCAGACGATTAGCTCCGCATTTTAAATCTACATCAATCATACATTAGATATTGCAGCTGCGCAATCCAACCAAAAACAAATGCTTTCAATTCATCAATACATGTATTTTGAAAACAACAAATATCGGTAGAGAGTATCTATCAAAAGACCTAACAAACGCAAGACTCGCAAAAACAAAATATAACAACAGAATATATCTATCAAAAGACCATAATAGTAAAAAAACAAACTCAAAGAGCTAGGAAGCTCTAGTGTACAGTCTACTAAAAAAGTCATAAATGAAATTATTCGATTAAAAATAAGCTCCAACGAATTATGCTCAGCTCTACTAGTTTCTATAAAAATGTCCAAACTTTTGAATACAAAATACAACAAAAGTACCTACTGATTATACGTACTGACAATGCATGTACATGCTACTACTACACACTGTACAAAATATACTGTATAATTCAACTAAAAAACTTTGAAGATAACAATATTTGAGAAAATGTAAAAAACCGGGTACTGCTACTTTTTGGCAAACTGTTCAATTGTTTTCTTTATGATTCTTTCTTTTGATTTTGTCTTTTCCGCTGTCAATTTCTTTTCGTCTTTTTCAATCTTCTTGCGTTTCATCTGAATAAGCGACAGTTTCTTTTGATACTCAGCTATCATCAATAAAGCAGATGATTCTTCTTCTTGGAGTTCGCTTTTATTTGATGCTATTTGCTTTTGCTTGTTCAACAATGCCATCTGCTCTTTCGATCTTTCCATTTCTTCCCCAATTTCTTCCTCCAATTTCCTCTTCCGCGCTGCTTGTTCCGATTTTTTCTTGTCGGCCTCTTTCTCCTCTTTCAGCCTCTTCTGGTATGATGCATGAGCATTGAAACCCATTTTGACCAGGTCTTCACTCAAAGGAAAATTGTAACAACAGTAGTTCGAAGCCCGCAGATAGCCACTGATAACCAAGCATGAGTTCACTGAGATTTCATTCAAACAGTTTCTCTTTTTAGTAACTGTATCTGAGAGACAACTAAAAGCTCGTTCTACCGCAGCATTTCCGTGAGGTATTGACAAAACGGATGTGGATAATCGTGTGAGAATCGGATAGGCTTGTTGCGAAGTGTTGCAGTCACCGATGGCAGTCGATTTCAGACTCCCGACATGAAGCCAGTGCTGAACTATATCGTTCAGTTCTTCAACTGCGCGTGAAATCCCATATTGACGCCACTCCGTTATCAGGGATGTGATATCTTCACTGCTGTACATGTACTTCTTTGGCAATGGAAACAACTGCTGTTTCATCTTCGGTTTTCCGAAGAGCAGGATCCAGAAAACGAAGTTGCCTCACTCGCTTGTCGGCCAGCGGTAAATAGCCTTGAAGTTTACTGGACAAAGTACAATAAAACTTTCGGACACGGTTGAAAAATTCAGTGCGCACTGATTCACTAACAGATTCCAGTTTCTTTCCGGTGTCTTCACCGATAGATATGGCAGAATCTGGAAGTTGTGAATCTCGATCAAATGAAATTTTCTTCAATCTTTTTGTGTTTTCATCAACATACGATACAAAATTATATAATATTCCTTAACAGATCATATGTAAGTATTATCCATATTTCCCTTCACGCACTATTTCAAAATCCCACGCATTTCACGCAGAAATTTTTTTTTCACGCACTGCGTAAATTTACGCAGGAGTGGCATCACTGATTATGTTGGTTAATACTATACCTGAGTGTACTTCAGTGTACTTCAGCACGCATGTACTCTGAACTACTCTCTTCTGGCTCAAATGGTATGGGATTTAGTAAAATGACCTCCATTGCTGTACGGTAAACATCAAATATCACTGATTTCTTATGTTAAAAGTAATGGGAAAACAATTTCTAGGTTAGACAAAATCTCATTGCTGGCCGCTAAAGTTTACAACAATGAAAGTAGTAAGCAAGTGACAAACACTCGACCGGCGCCCCCCCCCTCTGGAACGGTAGAGTGTCGTGGTCGGCCGCCGTGGTGCTTCGTGTCTGAGTCCCCCCCCCCTCTGGAACGACAGAGGTTGTGGTCTGTCGTGGTGTGCCGGCCAGGTGGGTTTACGTTCACAACATGTTCGCTGACTCCCCCCCTCTGGAACGACAGAGGTTGTGGTCTGTCGTGGTGTGCCGGCCAGGTGGGTTTACGTTCACAACATGTTCGCTGACTCCCCCCCCCTCGAAAACGACAGAGTGTGAGACTCGGGTGAGTTGGTCCGACCGCCTGGTTGACGTGGGCGACCGTCCAGGTTGACGTGGGCGACCGTCTAGGTTGACGTGGGCGACCGTCTAGGTTGACGTGGGCGACCGTCTAGGTTGTCGTGGATGGTGAAATGGCTGCCAGATTCGGATTCAGCGTAAAATTCTGCATCGGTAGGGTGAGTTTCAAGGCAATCGACGAGAAAAAATTTTTCTTCAAAATTTTAACAGAGTTAGAATTTGGGACGTTTTGGTGTGTAGCGCCCAAACGAAGCATCGGATGAGAAAACGGAGGCCAGATTCGGATTCAGCGTGAAATTCTGCATCGGTAGGGTGAGTTTCAAGTCAATCGGAGAGAAAAAAATTTTCGCTGACGTCCCCCCCCCTTCTGGACAGCTTGCTTCGATTTTGGCTTCTAGTGGACGGATTTTGTCGTGCGATAGCTCGTTTGAAAGCTAAGAGTGAGACAAATTCACTGAAAGAATCGGCTTGTTCCTATCTGTCTTCGTTTAGATGTGAGACGCCATTTAAGATTTTGGGACATTGGCGAAAAACGACAGAGTTAGAATTTGGGACGTTTTGGGCTGTAGCTTCAAAACGAAGCATCGGATGGGAAAACGGATTTCAGATTTGGAATCAGCGTGAAATTCTTTATCTGTAGGGTGAGTTTCAAGTCAATCGGAGAGAAAAAATTTTCAACATTTTTCGAAAAAACGACAGAGTTAGAATTTTTGCGATGGCTGCCTACTGTAGAGCCAAAACGAAGCATCGGATGAGAAAACGGAGGCCAGATTCGGATTCAGCGTGAAATTCTGCATCGGTAGGGTGAGTTTCAAGTCAATCGGAGAGAAAAATTTTCGCTGACGTCCCCCCCCCCTCTGGACAGCTTGCTTCGATTTTGGCTTCCAGTGGACGGATTTTGTCGTGCGATAGCTCGTTTGAAAGCTAAGAGTGAGACAAATTCAGTGAAAGAATCGGCTTGTTCCTATCTGTCTTCGTTCAAAAGTTAGAGCGGTTACAAGATTTTAGGTCGGAGCTCGCTTACCTGAAAAAATCCTAAGTGTCAGAGTGACTTTGTATGGGTAAAATTTTGAAAATTTTCCAAAGTGTGGAATTTCGACCTGGGACCGTCACCAAAACATTTTTCATCAAAGTTTGAAATTTCACTGACGCCCCCCCCCTCTGGACAGCTTGCTTCGATTTTGGCTTCTAGTGGATGGATTTTGTCGTGCGATAGCTCGTTTGAAAGCTAAGAGTGAGACAAATTCAGTGAAAGAATCGGCTTGTTCCTATCTGTCTTCGTTTAGATGTGAGACGCCATTTAAGATTTTGGGAGATAGTCGAAAAACGACAGAGTTAGAATTTTGGACGTTTTGGGCTCCAGCGTCAGAACGAAGCATTGGATGGGAAAACGGAGGCCAGATTTGGAATCAGCTTGATGTTATTGTCCAATGAGGATCATCATCCAATGAGAATCAAGCATTTCTTTATAAATAGCGAGCCTTCCACAGTGAGAATCATTCCATCGTTGAATCACACGAGTGACGGACGCACATTTTCTCTCTCTCTCTAGTTCCCTGTTCTATTATCCAACTAAAATGGTAAGTCGCTACTTCCCTCCCTCTCCTCCCTTGAACGTAAACTTAATACAATCTTTTTTCATTTTCAGGCATCTACTCCATCTGCTGCACTAGTAGGACAAAATGGCGGTCAGAATCTACAAGGTTCGCTACGGTCAGATCATCTACAACTGAGACCAGTGGAAGAAACAACCAAGGTACATAATCCTACACCGCTACAGCGTAAATTTAAACAAGCCTTGCGTTATGATGATCATAGCGTAGTACTCCAAACGGGAATGCTCCCTTCCACGGATGTCAAGATAATGCACAATCAGTATGGGGACTACATACTGATCCCCGTGAGTCCGTACATTCGCCACCAACTTGATATTATTGAGGAGTACGTGACATTAAATATGGACATTCCTACTCCTCTTGCTCAAGAGTGGAAGGCGAGAGATGACAAGGATACTCCCTATAGAAAGATTTGGGATGGTAATCACATTTGCCTACCGGTATCACATTGGTGTACTTACTATAAGAAGGATGGAGATCATTCAATACCCATCAGATGTGATGAGCTCGGAGAAGGTACTTGGGATATCCTTTTCAAAGTGAATGGGCTATATTATGGTCGACACAAGGATAATAAAATAGCCTCTCTCTCCATGCATATGGAATCCATCCTATATATTCCGAAACCACCCAACGTGGACGACATAATTGATCAAATCCTTAACAGCAGTGGTACGAAGCGCAAGTCGGAGAAGAATGCTACATCAAAACGCAAATCAAAGAAGGAGAATTGCTAGTCCTTTCCTAACTCTACCCTATGACAATTCGCTTATGTGCTTTGAGTGTCGTAGACGTGGTCTTATTAGATACATTTTACTTCTTCGTTGCCATCATATCATTTGTGTATTTTGTCGTGAAAAGCATCGATGTAATTCTTCATTTTGTAATATGTTATAGAACGTTTCCTTAGATGTGTAAATTTCCGTTTTAGGCTTCTATCATCATTTTTATGGATTGTGAGGGTGAACCTGTACAGGAGCTCAGTGCTATTGCTATGAACAATTGGACATATCAGATTGTTAGTGTCTATCATCAACATGCCAAATGCGATCCCAATGTTGATCAATGGGCGAGAAAACACATTCATGGACTTAATCTGAAATATTTGCAAGACTATGGCTTTTCTTGTGAAAGTGCTCTTCTTATTGACTTTAAACGATGGTTAGCTGCTTTCAATGTTATACGCATCTTTTGTAATAATCCTGGTAAGGAGAGGAAAGTATTTCCCAATCTAATCATTGATGATATTTTGCTCCCGCCTTGGGATAGTAGAGTGAATCAACATTATCATGAAGTCACGAAACGTTTTAAGGATTTGTGTGTTCCTATTTTGTCTGTTCGTTGTAGTAGCTACGTTCATAACCAATGCTTCTTTCCTCCTTACCTCAACACTGCCAAAGTCCTGTATGGTTATCATTGCTCGCTGTATGATAGTTATCAGCTGTATCTATTTTATCTCTTTCAAACCATTGATTTATAATGCATGCTTGTTACCGTTATTCAATAAATGTTACTATGAGAAGAGTTGTTGTTTTCATGCAATGGATGGGTTAGTTAAAGGGCGATTATGTCTTTCTCAAACGACTGCGGAACATTACGTTTTCATAGGCAAAGTTTAAAAGGAGCTGTTCAAGATTATGTGATAAATTTTCATAAAGATGAGACCGACATCGAAGCAGTGGTCGATGATGCTAGCACTATTTCTAGAGTTAATGAATACATTCTCTGATAGCATTGTCATGGCGCGATTAGTTGCGAAAATTAAGTTTAGTCATTTTGGAAAGGAAGAGGTGGAAAGTCGCTCTTTCCATTTTGCTTCTTATTCAATGGAAGTGATAGATCACCCCGAAGAATTTTTTAAAAGACATATGATAAAAATTGCTGAACGTCTTAACGCATTTAACCATCATGGTAGCAGTCTAGTGATTGAAGCGATTTCAGATATTCACATTCAACTTTCCATAAAGAAAAATTGAAAATGCAGTGGTACTTGATTGTAGCACAACTGGTTTTCGAGCTATGTCTGCTCACTCTCGAAGTATATTCCTTCTGTACATGCGTCTATTATTTAGAAAAGGCTAGCAAATTCATATCTTCAAAAAGACTTGCTATAGACATCAGTAACGGTGAAACTATGTGTTGCGATGTATGTAAGCGAAAGGATGGAAATGAAAAGCGCATCTTCAAGAGATGTAAGCATGCTTTTTGTCAACGCTGTTTCATACGTAATTGCATTCAACTTTGCCAATGTAACCACTGTGACATTGCTCATTTCGAGTGTCACTTATGTCGCAATAGTTAGTACCTATGCAAATGTGGTAAAGATAGGTTTTAGCAAAGACTAACACGGAAAATGGCGAAACGTAAAATGACGAAACGTAAAAGTCAAAAGTTTTCTTCAGCCATTCAAGCTCTCCGACGAATGAAAGCAAATCAGCGATACAATGCTATACGACATGCTAACGATAAATTCATTTGTGAAATTATTTCTCATGTGAGGAAGTTGAGGACGAAGAAATTAGCGCCAAAACAACGAAAGTTACTTAAGCGATATGCTACGAAATTGCGTTTCATCTCCAATCCTAAAGTCGCCCTTCAAAGAAAGAGGAAAACTCTAACACAAAAGGGCGGTTTCCTTTCAGCAATACTTCCAATGATAGCTCCTGCCGTGGGCAACCTATTGGGAAATATCTTTGGCTCTAAGCGTTAATTATGCAAATGTTGAGTCTCAAAGTAATAAAATGGATTTCAGACTTCAATGTGATAAAGTTCTGACTGTATCAGGTCCATCTCATGCAGGTAAAACTGTTTTCACGCTGAATTTATTGGATAAAAGAAGGGAGTTGTTTAAGGAACCTATCAATCGAGTGATTTGGTGTTATGGTATTTATCAACCGTCGCTGTTTCAGGAATTGCAAAGTCGCAACTTTATTCGACATGAAGGAATTATTCCAGTGGATAAACTTCAGTCTAATGATGTTGTTGTATTGGATGATTTATTAAAAGAAAGTAAGAATTCAAAAGATGTTACAGATATGTTCACTCGCGCAGCACACCATAAAAGGTGTTTTATCATCTATATTACACAAAATTTGTTTCCTGATGGAAAAGAAGCTCGTACACGAAACCTGAATACACACTATTATGCTATTTTCAAGAATCCGCGAGATAAAAGTCAATTTGAAATTTTAGCGCGACAAGTTGCACCCAGAGGATCAAAAGCCTTAATTGAAATTTTTCAAGCAGCTACTGAAAAACCATACGGTTACTTATTCATTGACTTTACGCAAGAGTGTCCGGAAGAATTTAGATTTCGAAGTGATATTTTGAAAACTCCCATGATTATCTACAAACTATGAGTTCTTATTCTCGCATGATTGTTATTCCTCAGGATGAATATGTACAATTGACTGCCATGCAGCAAGTAAAGCAACCTCTTGCAAATCAAATGTATAGGAAAGAAATAGATTATCAGCAAAATGTTCACATCAAAGATCCACATCGTGCTGTATTATTACAATCGGAAACTGTTGAGCAATTGAAAAACTTGAAGAATAAGATGCGTGACTCTGTATCGACTGCTACACCTTTAGCATCTCGCGCACATGCCATATCTCTTTTCAACAGTATTGAACCCCATCTCAATGTAAATGATAGAGGAGAAATCATTACAGATGAAAATAAAGTGATTGATGCTTCACGTTATGAAGACTTGATTCAGTATGCGACACGTAGAAAGCGCCGTCAGGGCTATGTTCCACCTGGTTGGTCATACTTTCTTAAACTATTGAAAAAGCATAATGTGCCAAAATTTGCTTTAAATAATGAGACATTGAAAGAACTTGATTCATCAGTGGCTACTACTCCAATGCTTCAGGCGATGAAAATGCCAACAAATTGGTTTAAGGCGTCACCTGCTACATCCCCTCCCACACTCACTAAGCAAACAAGAGGAAGAACTCGACGTAGATCTACATCGCCACTAAAACTGGTAAAAGGAAAACGTAAAACAGCTCCTCCTAGGAAATACATGTTCTCAGACTATTAACATGAAGCAGATGTGTTGCTTGCCATGTAATGAGCCGCCAGAGGTGAATGTCGTTGTCACTTGCACTTGCTGCGCCAGCTCTCATAATGAAACCCCTAAGCAATGTGAACACGATCGCAAAACCGCTAAAGCTAAATGCTGCAGTTGTTGTAAATGTAGAAAGGCAAGAAAACAAAAAGATGAGAAGGAGGAAAAAGAGTCAGCCGTCATCGACTGAACGTTTGAAGTCAATCTATTATGATGTAAAACATCCGGCAGGATTTGCATCTATCAAGAAATTATCAAAAGCGAGTGGTCTTCCACAATCACAAGTGAAACGATGGTTAAAGGGTCAGGCTACCTATACACTCCACAAACAAGCGAAAAAGAAGTACCGCACCCGCCATTATATTGTTCATGACATCGATGAACAGTGGCAAGCAGATTTGTGCGATGTTGCCTCCATTTCAAAACATAACTCGGGCAATAATTTTATTTTAACCGTCATTGATATTTTCTCGCGTTATGCGTGGGCTCAACCTTTAAAAACTAAAGAAGGGAAAGGAGTAGCAAAAGCATTCCAAACAATTTTTCGAGAAGGTCGCATTCCAAAAAGAATTCAGAGTGATCAAGGAAAAGAGTTTGAAAATCAGCATGTGACAAGATTACTTGAGAGGCATGACATTGAGTTGTTTAGTGTAAAGAGCGCTTATAAAGCTGCACTCGTTGAACGTTTTAATCGCACATTAAAAAATCGCTTGTGGCGACATTTTACTGCCAACTTGACACAAAATTGGACAAAGGTTCTACAAGATACACTCCATGCCTACAATCACTCTATCCATCGTTCTATTGGACTCAGACCAGTAGATGTAAATGCTGACAATGTAGATAAAGTGCGCGAATCATTCCAACGTAAACGCACTCATGTGAAAAGTGATGTGAAAATTGGCGATAAAGTTCGTATCTCAAAAGTGAAAAGTGTTTTTGCTAAAGGGTACCTTCCGAATTGGACAGAGGAGGTATTTACAGTATCAAGGATTAATCAAAAAGACTCTCCGACCACCTACAAGTTGAAAGATTACGATAATGAAGAAATTGAGGGTAGCTTTTACCGCGATGAGATTGAGGTAGTCACTGAAAGTGAAACATATTTGGTAGAGAAAATCATTCGATGTAAAAAACGGCAAGGTGAAGAATGGTGTCTTGTTAAATGGACTGGTTATCCTTCAAGTATGAACTCTTGGATGCGTCGTGCCGACATCTTTCATCTAAGTGATCGACAGTGATTCATGCAAAGTTGTAACTAACAATGTTTAGGGTTTGAGCTATGAATCCAACTGCCTCATTTTATTCACGACCCTCCTATGTAAGTGGCGGAGGACAAATTTACATCGGTGCTCGCCGCCAACGTGGAGGTAGCATACTTGGTGCACTGAAATCTGTTGTAGCACCTCTCATATCCAATGTCGGTAGATCTTTAAAACGAAATGTTTTAAGTAATGCCGTTGGCTTTGCTGGTGATGTTGCTAGTGATCTTTCCAGAGGTAGAAGTTTTAAGAGCAGTTTGTTGAATCGTGGGAAGGAACGCGGTTTAAAAACATTGAAGCAGACCATTGCTGGTGTTACTCAAGGAAAGAAATCACCTAAACGAATGAATAAAGGAAGGAGGAAACATCGCGGAGCTGGTAAGGTGCGATCTTCAGTCAAAAGGCATTCACGCAAACGTCGCAGAGGCTCTAATCATTCATCAGGCGCTAACCGACGACGCTGCCATAACTTCTAATCATGGAGTGTAAAACTTCCGGTTTTTGTTTGTTCGATCAACAAGCCATACAGACAGATATTCTTAGTTCAAGTATTGTAGATTATCATCCTCGAACAGCTGAGAATGCTGGCCCCATTGAATTTGTTATTCCTGGTGGTAGTGATGACTACATAGATTTGAGTTATGCGATGCTTGATTTGAGGTTTAGAATTCAACAAGCAGATGGAACTGCTATTGACGATGCACATAAAGTTGGACTGAACAATTTACCATTGACTACATTACTTCGTGATGTTTCTCTAACGATTGGAGAGCAGCAAGTGGAAGGTGGTCAAAGCGATTATCCCTATAAATCATATTTCAATCATGTATCACAGTTTCATCCAGCAGCACAAAAAAGTCATATGGAAGCCATGGGATGGTACAGAGATGAAGCAGGAAAATTTGATGTTGAAACAAACAGTGGCTTTGTAAAGCGATCTGCTATGATTAAAGATAGTAGAGTATGTCAGCTATATGGTCCGCTGAATTTAGACTTCTTTAGACAGTCAAAGTTTTTACTCTGTAATACCAGCATGCGACTCAAGCTGACATTGAATAAGCCTGAATTTGCGCTGAATGCATTTGCTAAAGTTGACAATTTTAGAATTCATGTGGAAGATATTGCACTTTACATTCGTCGAGTAGTACCGAATCCAAGTGTCATTAGAGGGCATGCTGAAGGCCTTAACCGCCAAAATGCCATTTACCCCATTCAGCATACAAAGCTTCTCACCTTTACAATTCCGAAAGATCAAAAGAGTTTCATGAAAGATGGCCTCTTTCCATCGGAAGCACCGAAGCTCCTCATGGTGGCAATGGTTGAAAATGATGCATTTAATGGTAATATAAAGAAGAATCCTTTCAATTTTAAACACAATCAGTTAAGTGAAATTGCTTTACGTGTAAATGGTGTGAGTCATCCTGGTCCACCCTACAAACCAGATTTTGCTTCGGATCAATTTATGCGCAGTTATGTTGATTTTATGGATGTTTTTGGCTTTTACAATACGGATGACACCAACGGACTGACTATGAAAGAGTTTAAGAGTGGATATACTATTTATGCATTTGATTTGACTGCTGACAGCGATATTAGTGCACCCTATCGTCAAGCGAACGTGCCTCATAATATTCGTTTGGATTTGACGTTCAAAAGAACACTACCTGAGACGATCAATGTATTAATTTATGCAGTCTTCGATTCAAATATTGAAATTACAAAGTATCGTGACGTGATTCTTCAGTATAATCGTTAATGAGTTGGTTGACTGCTGACGATATTAAGACTAAAGTGCAGCGTAATGCAGACGAAGCGACGTTGAAAGCTTTCGATAATGTCTATTCACTCGATACCTTACCACCTGCAGTAAATCACTATCCCATCTTTATTGTGCTAAACACTCATTCACAGAATTTAGGCGGTGAGCATTGGAAAGCGATCTTTATTGGAGAAGACCGACGTGGTGAACTATTTGACTCTCTTGCTCAACCTCCAAATATACCAACACAGCAGTGGTTGAGAAAACATACGCGTCAATATCAGCGAAATGAACGCATACTACAACATCCACTTTCATCAACGTGTGGTGCTTTTGTACTGTACTTCATCTTAAAACGTTTACATGTATCTCGATTTGCATCTATTATTCAAAACTTTTCATGTAATCCATCCTCTAATGAAAAAATGATTTGTAAGTTCTATCATGATTTGAAATAAAAACATCATGTTGGAAAAATTGTTTTTTATTTTACAATCCGCTGGGTACGTACATACTCAATGAGATAGTCTAGGATCATATTTGCTTGTACATGAGATTTTAGTCCAGTAATGATCACTTTACTATTATGAAAGATTGCCACATGCACAGGTAACCAACAACTAATGAGAGCTGCAGGAAAAAGTTCGGGTTCATAACACAAACTGTAACTGCTGGTACGAATCTTCAAAAATGATAGACTGTCACTCAATTGAGTAGAGATCACCATATTGTCCACAGTCAGATTCGACATCACACACCTCTCCCTCTTCCATATCCGACGTAGTAGTCTTTGTAGCTCTAAGCGCATTGACTGCGCCGATGAATGAGAAAGGGCGCCGAGAATCTGTACAGTCCCATTTGGGAAGAGTTGAAGATTTCGTGAATTGTTCATCTTCACCACTAACATTTGAGGACGGCCCGGGTAATACTTGCTGTTTGGAAGCTGTTGGTGTAATGTTGTGAGATCGATTTTGGTGTAGAGTCTGAAGCGACGGAGAATGTTGACGATGGTGTAGCGATGGCGCTTCATGATGAAAGAATGAGTAAATTGAGCGATGTACCTTCCTTTTATACTTTTCCCAACTACCTTGATGAAATGTGAAGTTAGTATGAAGTTGGGAATGATAGAGTTGAATTCGCCGATTGTTGACGCGCAGCCAGATGCGATTTCCAATACGTGAATGTCTTTTCATATAGAAGTATTTCAAGTCCTTCATGATATGATGTAGAGATTGAAAATGACGATAAGATAAAGCAAACTCTCTTCTCACATTTCCAGTTGAATCTTTGAAATAGACGTTTCGATCATGATCCGTTTCAATACGTTGTAGGGAATCTAATTTCCAACTCATGATGTGTGGTAGTCATGTCTGATTAAGATTTGCATAGTAGGGCGATGAACTCACGACGAATAAATGTCATGATGGAGCGATGTATATATCTTCTATACTTCTCCCAATTGTATTTGCGAAATGAGAAACAGTTTGCGGAATGAGAATGGTAGATTTGAATTTCATTTCTGTAATGTTGAAGCCAAACTTGATCACCCAAGGAGATGAATCTTAATGTTTCAAAATATTCCAAATCCCTCATGATATCATTGAGGTTGACAAATTGTCGCCATGTTAATGTAATTCCTCTTGATGTATGACCATGAGAATTTTTGAAATGTACGTTTCCATCACGATCAACTCTGATATATTGTAGAGAGTCCAAAATCCAAGTCTTCATGATGTTATGCAAAGTTGCAGATTAGCAATATAAAAATGTCGTTTTATCATATTTTGCTTAGCAATGCGGCTACAAAGAGATTTACTAGTAATCGAGCTGCACTCTTTTCTACTCCCATTGATCATGTACAACAGCTAAATGGAAATTGGGAAGTGGGTGTCACTCAACTTGTTTATAGCAACTGTGTCTATACTTTTGATCATGAGGTGATGACTATTAATATGAGGCGTACAGCTGCTTACCAATGTGAAAAGGGGTGCCGAGTATACATTCCACAGTGGTCAAAGAAAGATCTCTTATCATGTAAAAAGTTTATATATCATTTCTTGAATAAAGCGTGTAAACATATTGTCCAATTTACTCCACACAATGATGATTATAATTATGTACATCATGTAGTTGAGAAAGATTGGATTGTTGGTTTAAGTCCAAGTTTAAGAAATGATTTAGGCTACCTCGCTAGCGCCTTAACAAGCTATGATAATTTTAACGTTAATTACCACATAAGTGGTCATAAACAGTTAATATATCGAGAGGAAGCTTATTATGTAGATCTTATTCCAAGAAATGAGAAGACGTTGGTGAAGAAGATTGTGATTAAGCCAAGAAAGACAAACATGACTCCTGAAACATTATTGAAGAAATTTAATTATCTCCTTCGAGTTGATGGTAAACAAGTGGCAACATTGACTTATATCAAATCATCTAATCATATTGCAATAAGCAAATTAAATGATGATGATCTAGTATTAGTTTGTTCAAAAGATTTTCATCAGTTCTTACGACATCGTTCTGCAGCTGTTCATGGAAAATCTGATATGCAACATTTACCATGTGAAAGGCCAAATCAATTTGATACAGAATGGGCCGTATCTTTATACAGAAAGTGTGTAGAGCCTTTTGGTGGTTTCTTACATGAAACAAGAGTGTTGATGCCTCGCATTATTACTTCGATTAAATTGGTTGTAGATTATTTAAATGAAGTGATTAATGAGCAACATATTTCATTTTCTGAAAAAGAAGGTACTTTGTCTCTCACTATAAATGGAAAAGGTATTGAACTAATTATGGATAAAACTCTAATGGACATTTTGGGTTTTGATCAAAATATCTTTAAAAGTGGTACTGTAACCAAAGCTAGCGCAGACATGTCGCTATCGCGTCGTATTAACTATTTTCAGATATATTCCAATATTGGTGAAGATGTACGTGTGGGAGATGTTGAAGCTCCATTGCTAGCAATGATACCATACCAGCCAAAAAGCTGCAGTATTTTATCTGAGCATACTTTCAAGAAAGTGCATTATACAAAGCTGAAATCAAACTACATCCCACAAATTGATATTGCCATTTATGACGATGCTGGTGCGTTGATTCCTTTTCATAAAGATGCTGTGACAAGTATTACACTCCATTTCCGAATGAAGAGTTAATGCAAAAGTATGCTATTATATTTTTCCAATGTGAATAATATGGAAAGTGAAAATAAGGACTCGTTTCTAATCTACTTGCCCAGTAATGCTTCTATGAATAAATTTCCCAAAAATAAACCATCAGACTATCGAGTAGAATTAAATCGGCCACTGCATTTAGAAGGTGAATGGGAGGTTGGCGTTTCTAGTATTTGCTATGATAGCAATATTCAGAATGTGAATGATTTGGAAGAAATGATATTGACTCCTCGCACCCATGATGGAATAACGATGAATAATGCATTTCAGTTCCCATACAATTTAACATCAGATGGAAAGTGGAACTATGAATGGATTCAGATAAAATCAGATTCTTATGAGCCATTTGGGAATGAGAAAATTATTAAGGCATTCAACAGTGGTAATACTTCCATCATGAAGAATAAAAATCAGAAAGCTTATGAGTTTACTATCTATCGTTGGAGTGGGAGACAGTTCCTCCGCTTTCATTCTTTTACTAAAGGTCTTACGCTGAGGTTGGATAGTGAATTCTATCCACATCTTGGTTTTGGTCATGGACTACATCTAACGTCAATTGCTACTGCAAATGTTAAAAAAGTTTATTCAAATCGAATCAACAAATTTCATTATAGATTTAAAATATTTGATGAAGATGTTGTAGAATGCGAAGAACGCATCATTTTGAAAAAGCGTGGTGTTCAACCTTTATCACTTATTGAGTTAGTAAAACGATGGAATGAGACTGTGGGTAAGAAGTATGGAGAAAAAATTATGGCGGACAAAAATAAGTTGGTTATTCAGAAATATAATGACAAACTTACAGTTTATTTCTCTCCAACCTTGCGTCATTTTGTAAGACATTATACACCTATTATTGGAAGCGGTGTGGTGTATGCTTCTCATGAATATCACACTAAAGCTGATTCAGTTAATGATGAATGGTGGGTGGACATCTATGGCGATCGCATCAAGAAAATTTACCAGTCTTATGAAGAATCTAAAGTTGCTATCAATATAATGCCGCGTCTATATCATACAGTTGAAAGCTTCATTCATGTAGTAAATCCTTATATACAACAGAAGTTGAAGCATGTGATGAAAAGTAAATATGATGTAAAGACACACCACATTTCGTTTTCAATTGAAAATCAACGCGTTGTTCTGAAACTGGGTGATGACATTCAATGTCAATTGAGTAAAATTTGAAAAAACTCTTTGGTTTTTCAATGCTACAAACAGTGTTTGCTGCTGCGCATACGATTGGTATAGAAACACCAATGACACTTGATAAACATGAACAGCACCTTTACATTCAAAGTGATTTGATTCTACCTATTTCTGTTGGTGAGAAAAAAGAATACATTTTACGTGATTTCATTCATGATAAAGACGCTTCATATGGAATAGTCGAGAAGATGTTTGAATCTATTTTCTATCATCCCGTCGTCAAACAAACTATACCCTCTATTGCTATCAAAATTACCAATGGTTTACAAGAGTGCATCCATGTGAAAGATACTAAATCCCTCATAACGTTAGTGTTTCGGAAAACAAAGTGAAGTCATTGTGATATGTTTATTGAAATATGTACATGAATGTGAAGCAATAGACTTTATACAACATCCACTGAAAATATAGACATGAGCGCACTTCAATAAACATTGTTATATACAAAAAGTCTTTTTACTTCGTGAAGGGTGGAAATATACAGGGATAGGAAAAATGTCTTTCAGTGGAAAAGTCATCACATGGGGAATGTACAGATGTGGACACATATTCACAAGGAAAAAACAATCTCATGCGATACATAAAACAACAATGTTTATCTACAGAAATCAACATCAAAATACTAAGTTAAGGATGATTATGCTAAGACGTCTCCTGAATGTGGTAGTGTGAGTTTAATTCTTTTGGGTGGTGGTATGTTTGTGTCAGGATGTCCATGTGGAAGAGATATGTTGTGTTCTAACCAGCACCTCTTATCCTCCCATGCTGAAAGCGCCCGTTTCCTAAAAGTATGAGTTTTGATCTCATGCGACTTAGATTTTAAGATTGTCATATTGACAAACGTTATATTTTTATTTCTATAGGCTTTCCTGAAATTCTTATGTTTCATATTTTGCACAATGGATTTTGATATGCCTTTAGCGCGCTTAATGCTATCATCACTATCCTTTAATTTCATAGAATACATTTTTGGACGGAGGAGAATCATTTCATCTATTTCCTTCCCTGCTGTCTCATCCTTAAAGCAGCCAAGTTTTGCCTTATTTTTGATGGAGTAGAGTGGATGATCAGTAGGATAATTTGATGTATCAAAATATCTTTCTAAAGATTTTCCTACTTCATTGAAATTTAAATCTTTTTGAGTGGTAATACCTAAGAAGAAACTATCTGTATCACCACCCAACAAACGAACCTCTTTTACGAGAGGACATGGTTTTAGTATTTTATAAAAGAGTTGGTACATTTCAAGCTTAGAATAATCTAGTACAGCTTGACCAATATAGATGGGTTTGCACAACTCAACTTCAGATTTTATCATTTTAACACCTATAAGGTCCTCATCGATAATGTCTCTATCGATGAATAGAGGTGATGAGGTCAATTTGTGATACTTTTGATCATCATTAACTAGTTTGTAGTTTACGCGCTTTCTAACATCCTCCATCGTCTTACCAAATAGACTGTTGTTCTTATATTTATAAAAATCTTTTTCAAAGTTATTTTGGGCTAGTGCACGTTTCTGGCTGTTGCTATCAATATATGGCTTGAGGAAGGCTTTCTGTCTAAATTTAATAATGCGGTGAACTCTTTTTAAAATCATACCCATTTCTAAATAAAATTTTAAGATGCTAAAGTGGACTAGATAGTTTTCTTTATCATATTGAGTGAGCAAAAGTTTGCGGCAAGGCTTATAGTCGGGTTGTCCACATGATTCTAAATCTTTATGAAATTGTTTCATAAAGTCGGAAAACATATCTTTACTCACTTCACCTGATTCGGGTGCGAGTGGAAAATCTACGGTTTTATGTTTAATATTATTTGGATAGATTAGATCTATCTCAAAATAATATCCCCAATCACCTTCATCTGGAATTGCTAGTATGTTAGAAGGGTTGGAGAAATGTTGAATATCACTATCATCTAACCAGCTAAACTCAGAGTGAGGTAGCGGTTTGGATAATGAACTACCATACAAATTATTTTGGTCATAATACTTCAGATGAGTCTGGTCATTGCCTACTGTTTCAGATTTTAACCTATGTTTATTTACAAATGTGAGACCACCGCGAATTCCTCGCTCAAATAAATTATACATCTCTGGATCTTGTAAGAGATGAATGGTCTCACCAGTCATTTTAAAAGCAGACTTAAATGACATGGCTGGCAGACTGACAAAGTGGACGGGATCTAACTTATCTTCTTCTAATGCCACTCGTCGAAACTCCTGAAATACATCAGCCAGCAAAAATACATCTAACTTAAGGTAGGCAATCATATATTCACCAAATGTATGGCAGTCAAATTTTATCCATGCATCTTGTGCATGATCATAATCTTCGGTCTTACATTCTGCACCGGTCAAATCATTTTTAAATTTATCTATGGGCGGAAGAGAAGTCTCGCCGAGTTTACTAATCGCATCAAAATATGCATATGGAAAGACTCCTTTCCGTGTGATGACTTCATCGGTTAGATTTGGGTATTGTTTCTTAAGATTTTGTGTTAGTGGAAGAGACTTTAGATTTTGCACGAGAGAGGCCAGTGATGCAGTCATAAATTGGTAGGAATCTAAAAATTTTATATCAAAATAGACCGTCTTATTTTCTTTAGTTTTATCGACATGTACTTTTGCTGTCATGGCCATAAACTTCTCTCTCGTTTGTGCTATTACATCAAGCTTCCACTCTTTCATTTGACCTAAACCTCCTTTTATTATCATATGGCTGTCGTAGCCCTTGAAATTATGGAAAATGACGGGTAATGTACGCCGTTTCATCCTAAGTGAAAAATTGCATTTTGAACATAGTGCGTTTCTAAATTTACCATTGATGTGATCATGGTCGCGCACTTTCTTAATCTTATCATCGTCAAATGTTTTCCTACATTTGGGGCAAATGTTGCAACTATCAAATTTTGCTTGATCATCTGCTGTCATATGCAATGATCTGCGATAGAGTTCACCATCATGTTTTTGTTGAAATTTTACAGCCTGTTCGAGGAATTGTAGGAATTGGTAAATACAATCCTCACCTTGCCAGACGCGCATTTTATTTTGCCTACTCCTAAAGTGATCATGCCATACTTCATAGCAGGAAATGGCTGCTGGACGATGGATGTTATCATCGATATAACATTCGATGTCAGCATAGATGACACGAAGAGGACTTAGTTCATCACCATTCTCTCTATATGAAAACTCCTTATCTTTGGGCATGCGCTCCATTTGCAGTTTACCTCGCTTACACCATTCGTAATGAGTTTCAAATTTAGTTTTCCTCCTAAAGTGGCGAATACATCTGTCGCAGTAATATAACTCTCTACTAGAGTTTTCTAAGTGGTGGTATAAGCGAGAGATTTTGGGAATACCGCAGTAGTGCCATTCCTCACTATCATCCTGTTTTACTAATAACAGGTTTACTGTACGTTCATAACAACTCGAACGCGAGTTGTAGCGCACACCCTTCAATCCCTTTTCCCAAACATGGAGAACTATTTTGATGTTGTTCAATTTTTCAAATTTTTCTATATCTTTAATTTTCATATCGTCACTATTACAGTCATCGAAGTTTAATTCATTCTCCCACTGTTGATACTTACTCTTGCGGTATCGACTATTCTGCACATCATTATAGTGGAGAATGGAGAGGACGGCATACTTAAAACATTGCGATTCGCAATCTACAGAAATGACTGCTGCTTTATTTCTTACATTTTTCGGAAGTTTAAAGGAGCCTCGACCACTATGATTTCCTAATAAACTGATTTTAATCATGGCGGTCTCAATACCATCAAAAACGAGTCCACTATCACGCTCGTTAAATTTATCTATATTTAATTTTAACCCTTGGATATGAAAATTTATCCAAGACTCACAGTCTACAACTTCGGTTGCAGGAGAGGAGGGTATGTGAAACTCCAACCTCTCTATTATTTGTCCAGTATGGTGGTCGATTTTTACATATTTTATTTTAAGATAGACGAGCGCCTTCATTCTAAAATTGTCTAAATTGTTGAAGAGCGCTTCTATCAATGATGAATTTTGATGAAACCATTCCTCAAAGTTAGCAATGGTTTCTGAGGAGTCCATCTGGTAGTTCCTCACTAAATTATTTATGGACACCTCAGTGAGTCGGATAGAGGAGGTACCGTTGGTGTAGGTATCGTTCGTGTGTGTATGTTGAAGTCTGTGCGAAGATAGTTCAAAACGTGTCTCGAAAGACTGAATGCATAAATCGCAAGAAAAGGAGACATCGTTAACAGAATCATCCCTACCTTCGGAGATTGATGCCGGCTTAGGTCTACAAACACCTCGCTTGATGTGTCGGATGAGATCACGCTTCCTCGTGAAGATGTGTCCACAGTCAGCACATTGCCGATCGTCGCATTCCCGTGACAATGTTGACATGGAACTGGTATCACCTGAAAGAGAAATCATTCTTTCATCTCTGTTCAAGTCTCAGTGTATTGTTACAACCTACCTTGACTCAACAACTCTAAACTTTCCTCGAGAAGGGAGGGTGTTGGTGATGAAGTTGATGCCTGAAATTGAGGAAGATGCTATTAGCCACACGTTTGAGGGAGATGAGAGAGGAAATTTTCAACTTACCATTTGAACGAAATTATGTTTAAGCTTGATACTTCAACAAGATAGAGACTTCACTCAAATTTGGAATTCACTAAAGAGCAGTTCACTTGTACGCCTCAAATACAGAATTCGTCAGAGAACAGTTCACTTATGCGTCTCAAATACAGAGTGAAATGATACGGATGTCACTTTGCTTATATACTTTCATTCTCTTCATTCATTGGATGTTCATTCTGATTGGCTGCTTGTGTATACTTAAGAATTAGAAAACATTTCAAAGTCATTATTCACAGTCAACATGACAAGCCCTCCAACAACATCAAACACAAAATTCTCTTCTCCATGCTCAACACCAAAGGCGCTCGTTACACCAAATGCACCAAGAAAGGCGAAGGTGGAGAAGGTGTACCGACTGGACAATATACGAAAGTTATCATTACCAGCGGACGAGGAAGAGGAGAGTGTATGTGAGAAGGAGTGTCCCGACTTAACAGGCGTGAGGTGGAAGTATCTCCAGTACGATACTGACGATGTGATGGAGATCACCAGCACGAAATTCCTCCACCAATTATGGGAGTGGTACACCCCTAACTCCCAGCCACGAACTATGGCAGAGTGGGAGTATATTGATAAAGTGAGGCTCGCAGTGGAAGAACGATTAAAGCAACTGAACTGTTTTTGTTATCTATGTGAAGCCAGACTCTGGGACGATATTGACGATGAAGACCTTTTGAAATACATGCCATAATAAATTTTTACTTCATATTATCTTTGCTTTCATACTGACGTACTTGAATGGGGCTTCAGTGGATGATTTAACCATGTATACATTTTCATTTGGAAATAGTAGCACGCTTAGTCTAACTTGTAAATCTTAAAACATTTCATATGGACGATGATGATAGATGAAATAGTGTCAAATAAAATTAAGATAGCTTACACTTCTGATACAGGGATAGCAATCGACTGCGATCCATGTGTAAAGAGCTTGTTAGACTACGGATGGGGTTAAGTGGATGATTTAACCATGTATACATTTTCATTTGGAAATAGTAGCACGCTTAGTCTAACTTGTAAATCTTAAAACATTTCATATGGACGATGATGATAGATGAAATAGTGTCAAATAAAATTAAGATAGCTTACACTTCTGATACAGGGATAGCAATCGACTGCGATCCATGTGTAAAGAGCTTGTTAGACTACGGATGGGGTTAAGTGGATGATTTAACCATGTATACATTTTCATTTGGAAATAGTAGCACGCTTAGTCTAACTTGTAAATCTTAAAACATTTCATATGGACGATGATGATATATGAAATAGTGTCAAATAAAATTAAGATAGCTTACACTTCTGATACAGGGATAGCAATCGACTGCGATCCATGTGTAAAGAGCTTGTTAGACTACGGATGGGGTTAAGTGGATGATTTAACCATGTATACATTTTCATTTGGAAATAGTAGCACGCTTAGTCTAACTTGTAAATCTTAAAACATTTCATATGGACGATGATGATAGATGAAATAGTGTCAAATAAAATTAAGATAGCTTACACTTCTGATACAGGGATAGCAATCGACTGCGATCCATGTGTAAAGAGCTTGTTAGACTACGGATGGGGTTAAGTGGATGATTTAACCATGTATACATTTTCATTTGGAAATAGTAGCACGCTTAGTCTAACTTGTAAATCTTAAAACATTTCATATGGACGATGATGATAGATGAAATAGTGTCAAATAAAATTAAGATAGCTTACACTTCTGATACAGGGATAGCAATCGACTGCGATCCATGTGTAAAGAGCTTGTTAGACTACGGATGGGGTTAAGTGGATGATTTAACCATGTATACATTTTCATTTGGAAATAGTAGCACGCTTAGTCTAACTTGTAAATCTTAAAACATTTCATATGGACGATGATGATAGATGAAATAGTGTCAAATAAAATTAAGATAGCTTACACTTCTGATACAGGGATAGCAATCGACTGCGATCCATGTGTAAAGAGCTTGTTAGACTACGGAAGAGAGAAGTGTGTTATGTTGCGTGTGGCGCGTGAGTGTCCTCCCATTTCATTCCATTCATTATTTTTCTTCCCCTCTGCATTCCATATCCGAGGATATGTGGCGGGCTTGGGACCGCTTTAGCTGCATTAGAAGGTTGGCCCTTAAAAGAGCCCATGGGTCGTTCTCCGTCCACCGACACTCCTCTCACTTCTGCAAAAACTCTGAAAGAAAAAGAATAGGAGATTAGATGAGCTACAAAAATGATCATGTTGAGGAAGCTTACTGGGAACTTTCTTCCGAACTTTTCGGACGACGAAGTCTTCA
Organism: Prostheceraeus crozeri; assembly: GCA_907163375.1. Lineage (NCBI taxonomy): Eukaryota > Metazoa > Platyhelminthes > Polycladida > Euryleptidae > Prostheceraeus > Prostheceraeus crozeri. The sequence continues at coordinate 164,423 of CAJQUW010013290.1, read as the reverse complement.
AGCTGACCGGTAACGTCCATACTCATGTGGAGACATCGGACTCCGTCGCCCTCATAACACTGCTGGGTCACGTTGGTGTCATCCGTGATGGTTGGGGCGTCGCATACATTATTCTCAAAGAGGGGAAGATGGACTTCATACACTCTCCTTTTTCGACACTTCAAACGCTCATACAGTCGCTCCACTTCACCCGTCAACCTCTTATTAATAACCTTCACCTCCTCCGTCTCCTTCACCACGCTTCGCATCCGCTCTATCTCTTCATCCTTCCTCGACACACTCGCCTGCAAACTCTCCACCAAACCTGCCTTCCTCATCAACTCGCTCCTTTCCGCCATCCATTCCTTCTCCTTCTTTCTCAAGCTCTCCAACTCTTCCCTCGTTGCCCTATACCCCTCAACCTTCACCTTCAGCTCTTCATTCTCCTTCAAAACTTTTCTATTATTACTTTCCAAAGCCATCACACGATCCTTCATTCTCACAAATACCTCCGTGTCATACGCCTCTTGCTGCCGTGGCGATGACGCTGCCATCGGCTTAGCCACTTCCTCCCCCTCCCACTCTTCCTTCAAATCCGCTATGTCCCCAAACAAATCTTCCATCACCGCATCCAAATCAACATCATCCTTCTTCTTCATATTCGCTCTCAACTCAACTTCCTCATTCGAACTCCCATCACTCGAAATCACATCACTCGCATTCCTCACCACTTTCTCCCCAATCACGTCCTGAATCGTTGCCACCGCCTTTCTCACCTCTTCCCTTTCCAACAACTCTCCCTCAAACCATGCCTTGAACCCCTTCTCTCCGATGTTCCCACTCTCACACTGCAAATGCGCCTTCATAAATTCCTTCTCATCCCCCATCACACATTTCCGACAAGACACACACAACCTCAACATCACTTTCCTCTCATGGCCCATCGTCCCCTCTTTTTCTTTTAAATGTTTCTTCAGTTCGCTACCTCTGGCAATCTTGCCACAACTACACTTGCCCACCAACATCTTGGCATTACTCGATTTTGTCATGATAATTCTGTAAAGATAGAGTAAAATTTGATAGCAAGTGTTTACAGGATACTACTTGCTGATATGCATTGAAAGACTAAGTCACCAAACATTTGATAGCAAGTCAGCAACCGTTTGGGTGTTAAGCTCTTGAATCCGTTACAGGCATTACTCAGAGGGGATCTTATCCCAGCTCCAAGGCCTCGACCCACAAATCCAACCTCGATCGGACAGAGCGTGCGTCATATCACTGTGTTGGTATCCGGGCCCCAGTTTTGACATGAAAACCGGTGGAGTTATTTACAAGAGGAAACGACCCAAGTCACAGAGACTCATAAACGACTGCTTTTTATTCAAAAACTTTAATTATTATCATTAAATATGAATTTAAATTTTTCAGTATTTTAGTACTACTCATAAAACGTTTATAAGTAGTCTGTCACCTTCAGCATAGCAAACGCTGTCGAATGTTTTTTGAATCAAGTCTAAAGGACTTGTAGAAGCAAAGTTATAGCCGTTTGAAGATTTCGGCCTACTATCATCAAATGGTCAGTCATGCTATACTGACTAACCTATAAGTCTGACACCTTAGCTGATATCAGCAATGTAAAGTCAGAAGTCCGATATCGGACCTCAAGAGAAACGACTTACCTGTAGTCAGTTTCTCAACTTAGTGAAATTCTCTCCCGATCCCGTTCTTATATACCCTGTGAATATGCAATCGATAAGAGGGGGGGGGACGTCAGTGAAATTTCAGAATTTGATGAAAAATGTTTTGGTGACGGTCCCAGGTCGAAATTCCACACTTTGGAAAATTTTCAAAATTTCACCCATACAAAGTCACTCTGACACTTAGGATTTTTTCAGGTAAGCGAGCTCCGACCTAAAATCTTGTAACCGCTCTAACTTTTGAACGAAGACAGATAGGAACAAGCCGATTCTTTCACTGAATTTGCCTCACTCTTAGCTTTCAAACGAGCTATCGCACGACAAAATCCGTCCACTGGAAGCCAAAATCGAAGCAAGCTGTCCAGAGGGGGGGGGACGTCAGTGAAATTTCAAAATTTGATGAAAAATGTTTTGGTGACGGTCCCAGGTCGAAATTCCACACTTTGGAAAATTTTCAAAATTTTACCCATACAAAGTCACTCTGACACTTAGGATTTTTTCAGGTAAGCGAGCTCCGACCTAAAATCTTGTAACCGCTCTAACTTTTGAACGAAGACAGATAGGAACAAGCCGATTCTTTCACTGAATTTGTCTCACTCTTAGCTTTCAAACGAGCTATCGCACGACAAAATCCGTCCACTGGAAGCCAAAATCGAAGCAAGCTGTGCAGAGGGGGGGGGGCGTCAGCGAAAATTTTTCTCTCCGATTGACTTGAAACTCACCCTACCGATGCAGAATTTCACGCTGAATCCGAATCTGGCCTCCGTTTTCTCATCCGATGCTTCGTTTTGGCTCTACAGTAGGCAGCCATCGCAAAAATTCTAACTCTGTCGTTTTTTCGAAAAATGTTGAAAATTTTTTCTCTCCGATTGACTTGAAACTCACCCTACAGATAAAGAATTTCACGCTGATTCCAAATCTGAAATCCGTTTTCCCATCCGATGCTTCGTTTTGAAGCTACAGCCCAAAACGTCCCAAATTCTAACTGTGTCGTTTTTCGCCAATGTCCCAAAATCTTAAATGGCGTCTCACATCTAAACGAAGACAGATAGGAACAAGCCGATTCTTTCAGTGAATTTGTCTCACTCTTAGCTTTCAAACGAGCTATCGCACGACAAAATCCGTCCACTAGAAGCCAAAATCGAAGCAAGCTGTCCAGAGGGGGGGGGACGTCAGCGAAAATTTTTTTCTCTCCGATTGACTTGAAACTCACCCTACCGATGCAGAATTTCACGCTGAATCCGAATCTGGCCTCCGTTTTCTCATCCGATGCTTCGTTTGGGCGCTACACACCAAAACGTCCCAAATTCTAACTCTGTTAAAATTTTGAAGAAAAATTTTTTCTCGTCGATTGCCTTGAAACTCACCCTACCGATGCAGAATTTTACGCTGAATCCGAATCTGGCAGCCATTTCACCATCCACGACAACCTAGACGGTCGCCCACGTCAACCTAGACGGTCGCCCACGTCAACCTGGACGGTCGCCCACGTCAACCAGGCGGTCGGACCAACTCACCCGAGTCTCACACTCTGTCGTTTTCGAGGGGGGGGGGAGTCAGCGAACATGTTGTGAACGTAAACCCACCTGGCCGGCACACCACGACAGACCACAACCTCTGTCGTTCCAGAGGGGGGGGGGAGTCAGCGAACATGTTGTGAACGTAAACCCACCTGGCCGGCACACCACGACAGACCACAACCTCTGTCGTTCCAGAGGGGGGGGGACTCAGACACGAAGCACCACGGCGGCCGACCACGACACTCTACCGTTCCAGAGGGGGGGGCGCCGGTCGACTGTTTGTCACTTGCTTACTACTAATGAATCAGGCCATAGATTTACAGAGATGTGTAACAAATATCCATGAAATGAATATCTTTGGTATAGAAGTGTAACTCATCAGCGACATCTAACTGAAAGCGATGGTAAAAAAGTAATATTAATTATAAACTTTATAGAAGTCAAGAACGTATAAAATTACAGTAAGATACAAAGGAGAGATAAAAAATCACAAGTTAAAAATTTTATCTAGCCCTGCAGTCTTCGGCAATGTGCCAAGAATGGATATGGCATTCCCCCTTTGAACGGCGATGCTTAGTCTCTGGAAGAGGAATGTTGTTGATCGCTCTTCCCTGGTCTTTTCCTCTATACGACCGCCGATTTGTCTCGCAAATTTAAATATGTTAAATATCTAATGTTAGACGGTTTCAATTCTTTCACTGCTAAAATCAATGGCAATGAATTAACATAGAAAATGTTTATTTTTTATTACATTGACTAGATACAGACATATTCAACAATATTTGATCAGCTGCCTCCGTAGTGGAAGGTCGGATAACTCTGCGGCTCACTTGTATGGTAGAAGCTCGTAAGCATGTTCCATTTCCGACTATCTATGATGGAATTGTTAATAATTTCAAGCATTGCATACACCAGAGCAACTACAGAAAAACAGATATCTTGGATGTACGGGGCTAAAATATTCACTAAAACGTTAATGTTTATTTTGAAAAGAATCAGGCTAAATCAGAAATGTCTAAAAGAAGGACATCAAGAAGATCAAGAATGACTGACAGAACTGCTGGCGGGGTGCTATCTTATGTCTCATGTGCTACTCCCGAGCTTCTATGGCTTTCAAAGCGTCTAGCAGCTGACTCAAAATTACTCTCCAACTGTTGTTGTAAACGCTTATGATTCGCCTAGCGGAAGCACTTGAACCGAAAGACTCGTATCATATACCTGTGTTGCAGACAGATGCAGGAATTCCCATTTACCATTCACTTTGTCAAACTTTTTGTATAGCTCAGTTTTGTGCCTTGATGAATTATTTTTAAACCTCCCTGTATGTATCACAATCAGCTATAGCTGTTTTATCCAAAAATACTCATATCATCATTATCATTACTATTTTTGAGGCCTCCCGATAAAAACCTTATTCCGCTTCTTGGCTCAATTGTTTAGCTTTGCAAATTTAGTTAAAGCTTTTTTGTCAACAGGCTATGTATCGACGTATGTCAAGCTTACACGTGGAAAGAGTATTAGCCAAAACAGAGTCCATTGTCAATAAAAATCGTTGTGCAGAATTGATGTATTCACATATATTTGCATTAAGTATTTCAATGTGGATTTAATTAAATTTTCTTATGTGTGATCTCAAGATTCAATCGAGATTGAGTTGTGTTTTTATCTGAGTAGTATTTTTGGACCCACATTTATCTCGAAGTTCATAATGATCATCTTTGATTAGGATACATGTATGCTTTTTTAACATCATGTAATTGTGACCAAGCGTAAGAAAATACTCAAAAAATATTCAGAAAATATTGACAAAACTGAGTCTGATTTGAGTAAAAATCACTTCCATCGAATTTAGCTTAATAAAACACTGCAAGCCGATCATCACGTGACTCGAAGGAATTGCAAAATATTTTTCTTTTTTTGTATTGATATCACAGTCAATTCCATGTTAATTTCTTCCAAACAGTAAAAATTACACATTTCGTATATGGCACTAGACAAAACAAGATCTTATTTAAAATAGTCAAAACTGCTTTTGCATCTGGCATGTAATTGATACTTAAGTGATTACTCTACCAAAAATTCGTGCTCTATGTTTTCATCCTATGATGTACATGTACTTTTTTTACATTGGTTTCATTTGACAAATTTACTTTCTATGCAGTTCAGCTATTCAATTGTCAGGCATCCCCTCCCTCTCAGATGAATCACTTGACTGATGTTATCCATAATATCCTTATTACTTATACACGCAAGGTCATGTTCATAATGCTTTCCAGCTGCTGAACAATTAACTAATGGTTTGGCATCAGAAGAAATTCGTTGGACTGCTGAACTTGAGGGATTGAGAGAAAAGCGGAAGAATCTAATTGGTGACTGTTTATTGGCCGCTGCTTTCCTTGGTTATCTTGGACCGTTCACTTGGGAATTCCGCAATAGAATGTTATATGATGACTGGGTGGTAAGCATTATGAAGTATATGATTCCTTACAGCTTGGATTTCCGAGTGGAAACATTACTAACAACTGAAGTTGAAATATCGAAATGGAATTCTGAAGGCCTCCCAGCTGATGAATTGAGTATTCAGAACGGCATTTTGTCGCTTAGAGGCTCTCGATATCCACTCTGCATAGATCCTCACCAACAAGCTCTATCATGGATTAAAAGAGCTGGACAAGAAGAACCAAAAAATATCAGGGTAAGATGTGTTACAAATTTTCATCATCCTCTCTTTTCTGCAAATAGAAAGTATGATTCAGTGTGTACTTGGTAACCGATTGGTCCACTTCAATCAGGGATGGAAAGAGGTCACCGGATGCCCTGAATTTCAGGCTACTTACTACTCATTTTTTATTACCTATGTAAGCTAATCTGATTGCATATCGTATCATCAAAGCAAAAATGAGTTCACATTGATAAGCAAATAAGCTGAAAATCATTGACGGTTTCCTCAGGAAACCTAAATATGGTTGTAAAAGTATATGAAAATAGCGCTTTCACATTTTGAGTATTCGGCTGTACATTGGCCATTTGACACCGAATCAGCACCGAATATTAAAATTTTTTCTTCGTGTGCTCCTAACGGAAAATAACAATAATAACGTGAATCATTGATGTCAGACGCAAGTTTTTGATCTTGTCTCCATTTTTTTTATTCATTTTGCTAAATTTTTAACTAATTGTATATAGTATTTCTCTTAATCACTGATTCAACATGTAAAAATTTCACTTCTGCCTCTTCTATAGATCAGTTCCTTCGACAATCCAAACTTTATTCGAGGACTAGAGAATTCGGTTAAATATGGTAACTATTTTTTGTTTGAGAATTGTGGACTCGAGTTCGACCCATTGATAGATAATGTGTTGACTCGAAATGTCATAAGTGAGTTCTTCAAATATTCGCAACTATTATTATTCTGATGTGTATAACATTCAGTTACTATTCTTTCCAGGAGAGAAGGGAAGATCCATCGTTATTTTAGCTGATAAAGAGGTTGATTGGGATGATCGCTTTCGACTGTTTCTAACCACGAAGATGGGCAACCCTAAGTTCATACCCAAAGTCTTCACGAAAACACTCGTCATCAATTATACAGTGACATTGAAAGGATTGGAGGACCAACTTCTGTGTGTTCTTGTAAGAATGGAAAGAAAAGATATCGAGGAAACTAGAGAGCAACTGATTCATGATATGAGGTAGACAACACAATTCAAATAGGAATTTTATATGTGGAAAGTTAGACTTTGCGATCATATCGGTACTCAGTTATAAGATCACAAGAACAATTTCCATATCAACATATAGTAAATCAGTTTGAGAAATGGAATGATAACAGGAATGACAGTTGAAAGCGTATTAGGATGGATGTTCGGCTAACGTTGAAACATAGCGCAATGAAATTATCACGAAAGTTACAAGCTAATCCAAAAGTTAAAACACTCCATTGCCAGAAAATGCCATTATCACTTATCAAGATTTACAGATAACCATGATCCCACTGATTTACATTTATAAGCATTAAAATCTAATTTTTGCAATTAATTATGAATTAAGATTTGAAATCACGAATTGTTAGCGGTTTCATAATAATGACTTCCTTGTGGAACATTTTGCTGCACCATTATTTTTTGTAAGTCCTTAAAAATGAATATATCCATAAGAATCAGTCGTAAAGGTAGCGGTTTGCAAATTGGTAATGGAGATTTGGGACACTATAATGCATTATGAAAAGACACATGCACCTCGGAATAACTCTAATACTCGCAATCAGCATGTCGCGAAGGTTGATGTTCGTAACATTCTGTCAACCTCACAGAATTAGATTCATCTGCGCGTGTCATCGGTTCCCTAGAAAGGGAGAGTTGTGTGTAACCTTAATATCGAAATGGCACATCGGCACATCACAGAGTTAGACAACTTGCTCCTTCTTGAATGGATAAGTCGTGTATCGCTTGCTATAGGAAATGGCAAACAATAAGCTGTCAGCAGAGGAAACCAGAGCCAGTAAAAGAGGCGTGCGTGCTGTGATTTCACTTCGCACCATAGAAATAGATTGTTTAACTGAAGTTGACTAGAATGGAAATTGATTCAAGGTCGCGGCACATCCGGGGGAACTAAGTTGGGGCATGAATGATCAATTAAAGCCTTCGATTTAGTCATGTGACTGATTCTAACCCAATGATAGGCCTACAGCCGTTGACAGGTGTATCTAAGTGAAAATGCGTGCGATTTATGTGCCACTATTGTGTATTACATGAAGCTTAACCTCCGTTCTAGAGGTTTTATTGTTGTTGATTTCTATGCTTCGCACACACCAAAACAAACATCATCTGGCTAACATTCGATTCAGGGTATCGGAGTCAGTGTAGAAGACGATGGTGAAGTCATCAAGTGAACTAATTTGCGTACGCTTGCTACTTGCTATGCGTGACCTAGTTGTGGTAGTAGTAATCCCATTCCAGACGCAAGCCCGGTGCGGTGCAGTGATGAGTCATCATGCTGACTCAGCCCCCACACCCACCCCACCCCCTCCTGTCACACTTCCAACTTTGGTTGTAGAGATGGTAGAAAGTCGTGCCATAGCTCATTTGAAAGCTGAGAATGAGAAAACGGCAGTGAAAAGATCAGTTTGGACTCATTTTCTTGGGTTTAAGGAGGAAAATGGCAGGAAACTGTCAGAGTTGGAAAAAGTCAGGTTTTGGAGGTTTTGGGATGAGAAAAGTCGTTTTTCGGGCAGAAGGAGTGCTCGGATGGGAAAATGGAGTGCAAATTCGGACGTTTTGGTCAAAGTTGGGTCTAGGAACATCTTCCCAACTCAATCGGAGAGAAAAAGTTCTGACCCTTACCCCCATCCTCACCCCCACCCCACCCCCTCATGTCACACTTCCACCTTTGGTTGTAGAGATGGTAGAAAGTCGTGCCATAGCTCATTTGAAAGCTGAGAATGAGAAAAAGGCAGTGAAAAGCTCAGTTTGGACTCATTTTCTTGGGTTTAGGGAGGAAAATGGCAGGAAACTGTCAGAGTTGGAAAAAGTCAGGTTTTGGAGGTTTTGGGATGAGAAAAGTCGTTTTTTGGGCAGAAGGAGTGCTTGGATGGGAAAATGGAGTGAAAATTCGGACGTTTTGATAAAAGTTGGGTCTAGGAACATCTTCCCAACTCAATCGGAGAGAAAAAGTTCTGACCCCCCCCCACCACCTCCTGTCACACTTCCAACTTTGGTTGTAGAGATGGTAGAAAGTCGTGCAATAGCTCGTTTGAAACCTAAGAGTGAGACAAATTCAGTGGAAAACATGGCTTGTTCGTATCTGCCTTCGTTTAGATGTGATGCGTCATTTAAGATTTTGGGAGATTGGCGAAAAACGACAGAGTTAGAATGTTTATGAAAATCGCTCTAGTGGGTGAAGCAAGCGTCGGACGGGCAAACAGAGACCAGATTCGGATTCAGCGTCAAATTCTACATGGAAATGGTGTATTTCCAGCTCAATCGGAGCACTAGAACCGGAGATAGACGGGTTTTTAGTGTTTGGATGATGGGTATTACATCATCAGCTGATCGCCACACACTATGTAAGTGGAAACTCGACTTGTGGAAATCAGTTCTTCTCCCGACTGGGTTGGGGTAGGTGAACTCTGGAGCTCCGATGATAGCATTGGAAATCTGAAAAACCGGGTTTCTGTAAGAAACCGACTTAGAAAATTTCATTGCTGATATCAGCTAAGGCGTCAGACTTAGAGGTTCGCCAGGAGATGGCCTTCGTCTCCAGGCCATAAAAGACTCCAAAACTTTAAAGGCTTGTAACTTTGCTTCTACAAGTCCGTTTGACTTGATTCGAAAAAGGTTCGGTCGCTATTGACCTACCCTAAGTGATTGACTACTTATAAAATTGCATAAGTAGTGCTAAAAGTTGAAAAATTTAAATTCACTAGTTTTGGAGGTTTTCTGGGGTTTTCGACCCTGCTGAAGTCAATGAAAGCATTTTTAATGATGTCTGAGCCACATATGGACTAAGCGGCTTTTCACTGAAAGCGAGCAAGACACGGAGAGTTTTGCTGTAATATTCCACTGACAGGGTGTTCCTTCGGGACGGCGGACGATGCCGTAGTGATAAGTGTGGCAAGGGAGTGTGTCATAGTTTAGACCGAAACCGCTGGGGCAACTCATGTCTCATGTTGGGCATTTGACACAGTTCTCAACGTAGCACTTTGAACGCCAATCGGTTGAGTCTTAGCTATCTTGTCATGGGTGGCCTCTAAACATCTCCATTGCAAAACGCTGGTGAATCAAGCTCTCTACGGCTTGCTATCAAGCTGATCAAAGTCTGTCCACCTCTTACCAACTCCACCGGTTTTCATGTCTGGCGATCAAGTCATGGACGGTACACGATTTTCGGTGTGATACTTCCTGTGGGTGATTTCGAGACAGCGGTGAAGTCCGTAGCTGCACGGGACGTGGGCAATGGTAATCCTTGTGAAACCTCTCTGCGTCATGTTTGCAATTTTTCGTCTCCGTGATAGAGACAAGCAGAACTGATGAATGGAATGAAGGGAGGACATTCATGCGCCACACGCAACACATCACAGACTTCTCTCTTTGCTAGTAAACAAGCTCTTGTCAGTGTCGTCACAAACTTCATCATGTCGTACAAAAGTTTTATTGCAACACAGGTTGATGTATAGTTAGAAAGTTTGATCATCAACGTTGTATTCGTAAGTCTGGTCAGAAACTTTATCATGTTGTACAAAGGTTTTATTGCAACACATGTTTGTGAAAATAAAATTTGATCATTGAAGTTTTGCGAAACACAAGTGTCATGAAATGCAAGCGTTAGTGTAGTCAACTAGTATTACTGCGACACATGTTTGTGAAAATAAAGTTTGATCATTGACGTTTTTTATTCGTAAGTCTAGTCAGAAACTGTAACATGGTTTGTAAAAGCAAAGTTAGTGTAGTCAAGTAGTTTTATAGTGACACACGTTTGTAAAAGTAAAGTTTCATCATTGAAGTTGTATTCGTGTCATGTTTTGTAAAAAGTTTTACTGCTACACAGGTTGATGTATAGTTAGAAAGTTTGATCATGACGTTTATTCGTAAGTCTAGTCAGAAACTTCATCATGTTGTACAAAGGTTTTACTGCAGCACAGGTTGATGTATAGTTAGAAAATTTGATCATTGAAGTTGTATTCGTAAGTCTAATCAGAAAGTGTATCATGGTTTGCAAAGTTAGTGTAGTCAAGTAGTTTTACTGTGACACACGTTTGTAAAAGTAAAGTTTGATCATTGACGTTGTATTCGTAAGTCTAGTCAGAAACTTTATCATGGTTTGTAAAAGTTTATATTGCAACACAGGTTGATGTATAATTAGAAAAGTTTGATCATGATGTTTTATGAAACACACATGTCATGAAATGCAAGTGTTAGTGTAGTCAAATAATTTTACTGCGACACACGTTTGTGAAAATAATGTTTGATCATTGACGTTGTATGACTGACCGAACTCATCACAGCACTAGAAAGTTTTAGAAGGTTTTACTGCACAGTGTAGATTGTCTTGTAACTTACTTTCACAGTGTTAGAAAGTTTTATGGGAGACAGTTGCCAACTGTTTCCCTATTAGAAAATTCAAACTTCATGACTGTTAGATTCGCTTCATCAGGTTTACTAAAAGCAGTTTTCTACTGCAATGAGAGTTTAGAATGTTATATGAAAACAGTGTTCGCCACAGCACTAGAAAGTTTTTATCCTTAGTTGAGATCCGGACTGCAGTGTGTAAAATTTTTTATGTGACAGTCTTTTCACAAACGGTGAAGTGTAAATTCAGAGTGAATACATCTGTTAGTTAGTCATTAACTTTTGATGTGAAGAAAAGCGAATCTGTGTACAGAATGAATTGAATATTAGACAACGCATGCAAGTTTTTGACGACTTGAGTGGTTGAAACCAAGTCTAAGTTTAACATGTTGGATATAAAAGTGAGATGGATAGGAATAAGTGTTGAATGTTTTATAAAACCAGATGTTGTCACACACGTTGAGTGTGATTCCATGACATTGAATCGCCTGGGTTGTAAAGTCCATCATCCAAGGCTAGGCTCCTCTATGGTTGGATTTAAGGTTTTATATCACATGTGTTAACCGTTCGTGTAGAATACGTGAAGCACATGTTCGCTTAAATGCAAATGTTGAAATAAGTTTGTAAGAAGTCTTTGACAGGTTGTTGTGAAACTTAGCGAACGTTGAAAAAAGTTTTATGAAATGTTTCTTCAGTCACACTCGTTAGCGTACCAGCTTTACTAAATGTGTTGTTTGCCTTTATCAAATTGAGTGTGTGTGTTTTGTAAATAAAGACAGCGTGTTTGCACTCTGCATCGACAGCATACAAGTATAGACATAACAACTTGTTGTTAGTCGAATGCATATGAGATAGGAAACATTATGTGTGAGATAAAAATCAACCTGCAAGATGAAGTGAAACACAAAAGTGTCACAACTAGTTTACGGGAAATAAAGGAGAACTGTGACAACGTTTACACTCATCATAGACAGATGAACATACAAATCTGACATTCAAATGAAAGTCGTAAACATGAACTGCGGTGTAAGAAACATTATGTCAACAACTTTATGTTGGTAAAACTTTCATAGATTGCAGGCGTGTTGAAAGCTGATATAAAGACCTGTAGAAACGCATAAGTCTTAGTTCAATGACTCGACCCTTGAACTCACACAATGAATACGTCTGTGTAGAAAACTCATTTGTAGGAAACAGCATTTTCTGTTTGAATGCAGACGATGTAAACATGACATTTAACATGGCTTGCAATAGTCAACATGCTGCCATTCAAAATGTTTATCATGAAACCTATCAGTGAAAAACCCCTCCTGTGCCCACAAAGAATCATAAGTGCTCTCTGACGCCTGTTTGTCTTGCTAGCTCCTCAGCAGATAGAGTAGAACACAAAGATGAATGACAGCGCAGCAGGTGGGCAATCGTCTGTCGAGGTAGCCCCTCAGCAGATAGAGTAGAACACAAAGATGTACGCGCTCTCTCTATGGCGCCCGTCTGTCACATGAAACAGAGAGCTATCGCATCTGTCCCACGAGCAAGGATGCAGGAACGTATCGTAGCACCTAGCTGATTCCCACACAGCTCATTGCTATCGCGTCGAAGAGATTATCGTGGGTGGCTGAAAGGATTCTCACGTTGACAATTCGTTACTGTACACTCCGCGCGCGCGCAAGTCACCATTTGCTGCTAAAGCATGGACACTGTCGATTTGTTCAATTCTTCAATGTCTTGCTAGCCAGTTACAAAAATGTGTGAGAAATATAAGGGAGACGTTCACACTCATTCATCAATTACAAGTCGTTTGAAGCAATGTCTTTCGATATCGCTTTCTTTGACATGAGTCGAACCCTTGAGCTCCGCTGTGGATGCAGGGTGAAGATGGGGAAAGTCTTTCTCCTAGCTGCTTTGCAGGCAGAGAAAGGCGAAGCAATTCGCTGCCCCGTCCATCTTATTCCACATGAGCTTGTGGAGAACCCTTTATTTAGGGATATGGCGCTAGAATATCTGGCGTTGCTGAGAATTCAGCGTCCGGAATACTTCGAGTAATCGAAGTATTCCATCGGTCCTTCCGAGGGCCCGGTCACCAATTCGTTGGAGGCCACCCTATTAACAAAGAAAAGTTACAGACTGTGCCACACACAAACACTAGATTCAAGGATCTCTATCTTTCTTAGAAAATGAAGAAGCTCTTATTAAATTCATCTGATGAGAACTCAACTTCATGACAAGGTGTCCAACACACATCTTTAAAGGTCTAACTGCCATGAAATCATCATGTTTAAAGTTTTAAGGCCCCTATGATAAGTAGCAAGGATCTTTTACATGATGTAAAATATAAACGTGTGTAGAGAGAGGTTTTGACCTGAAGTCATGAATTTATTTCTTCACTACCCCTCAAATGGAAAGAGTAAGGGTGGTGGAAGAGTCATCAGAGCAACATGTTGTATAGTAATGCAGGCAATGACAGCCACGGTTGGACTTGCAGATTTAGCGTTTTATATAACATACATCAATGATAACTGTTGTTGTAGAGTGTATACATGCATTTACTAACTTAGCCATTGGTGAATGAAACAGCTAAATTGATAAAGTCCATCATCTAAGGGGTAGGGTTACCTACCGTTGGATTTAGGGACTTAGGGATTTGGATAACACAAATGAACGATCTCTTTTAGTGTAGAATACGTGATGCATATGTTCGCTTTATAAAATGACTTTGAAGGCAAGACTTAATTCTCATGGTGAAAAGACAGATTTCATATCGTTGATGAGAGATAGTTACATGCTCATTACGTTATACACTTTACATTTGATGTGGTGAGCTGAAAGGTGATTGATACATGTTCAATAGAAGAGTTGTATGTATCTTAGTGATTGGAAAAATAAGTGTGTAAAGAGTTAAAATATATAATAGTCAACGCAGGAAAGTTTCTTGTTATCCAAGCTAGGAATATATGAGCATCATTCATCAGTCAGTGTTGTATTTTAAAAGTCGTATGCTGACAGAGACATAAGTTTACTAAATTATACAGCAAAACTCCTAAATCACTAAAACCATAGGATAGGTATCCCTGTGTTAAGATTTAGGGATTTAGAGTTTTAGAAGTACAAGTTACTTTCATAAATCACTAAGTCCATAGTATAGTCAACCCTATGACAAGACTTAGCGTCTTATATGATCCATGTTAGCAATATCTGCTCGTGTAGGATGTGACTCAATGAGTTTAGTCAGATAATGTATCATCAACTTTATTCACTTAGTTATATGATGGAGAAAGTGTGAGATAGAAGTGAAAGCGATCTCATAAAGTTTAGAACACATAGTAGTAGCATTGTAGGAATAAGTAAAGTGAAAAGTTATGTCACATGAAATCAGTGATGCAAGATTAGCTCGCATTGAAATGAATTGGTAGTGTAACAAACAAGCTATGTGAGATTCAGCATATGTTTGAAGACAAGCGCTGTTAAAAGGTTTTGAGATGACGTGAATTTTATCACGTCATGTTCATGGATGTAACAGAATCAATGTTTCTACTGGTTGAGTGTATAAGATAGAACACATATCATAGTTGTTGCATGTAAACTGGAGGTTCATATTCAACGAAAGCAAAGATTGAGATTGCAAAGTTTAATGAATAGGTAGTGTAGCAAACTGGTTAGACATAGTTAGAAGAAACCGCAGTAACATATCGTGATAGTATCATATTGCATTAGGACTGTTAATTTATGAAAGTAATTCACGTAAAGTTAAACTGAAGTAGTTTGTATACTTGATGAAGACAAGATACTATGAGTGTGAACGTAGGAATAGCATGCAATGGAGTATGCGTTGAAATGAATGTATGCCAACTGTATATGAAAAGTTATTTCCAACAGTAAATGAGTAACACGAACGTATTAAGGTGCTACAAGTCTTTCATATTGATGAGGTTGACTGGAAGAAATGACTGTTGTCGTAAATGGGGAATTCAGCCTATGTTGAAAGTCAGGTACTGTGAAGGTTTTTATGATGATATTTGTCAAGATTGAATGCAAAGTATCACATCATGTTTATAGATGAAAAGCGGAAGAGAATAAATGTCTTTACAGGTTTTGAGTGTATAGGATAGAACACATGAAACACTTACACTATGTAAATAAAGTTAAAGGGTCACAGTTGATGAAAGGTAGCTTTGATAGATTTCACATGGGTTGTTATGTAGAATGAATTGATATTCATAAATGGAAGTATGATGTAGTGATAAAGTGTTTCTAAGCCTTTCTTATTAGTGTCTATGTAAGGCTGACTTTCATAAGTTGAGAAATGACTGTCTTCATAAGTGCAGAATAAAAGTATTTAGCTAGCGTGCATTATCTTTCAGGGATGATTGAACTCAAGTATTGTTATGCAGTATGTCTTGTGATGATATTTCGTATTGAACACTGTATCAAGTCATAAGTATGGGTATGAAGTATAATAGAATAAATGTTTCATTCACAGGTTGAGAATATAGGAGGCACAAAGTATTGGTTGTATGTCATAGAGGGAAACGCAAGTAATTTATAGAGTGACAGAGTCGATGTGTATGTGAAAGCATGTTAACGTATACATCCTATCCGAGAAATAGTATTAGGTCTCTGTGTAGATGTCTCAATAACGTTTCATGGTTGTATTAGAATAAATCTGGTCAGTTGGGTAGTTCTCCCTTTAATTTTTTCTTTATATTCTCTCTCTCTATGTCTGCCTGTGTGTATTTTCTTCTTTGTATCTGGTTGGGTGAGTGTTGTGACTTTTTAAGTTGGTTCCCTTTAGAGTATAGAATATTCATTTCGTATAGAATATGATAATAGGAATATATTAAGGGTAGTATCTTTGTATATTGCAAGAGGTATAAGCGAACATGTGCTTCACGTATTCTACACGAACGGTTAACACATGTGAAATAAAACCCTAAATCCAACCATAGAGGAGCCTAGCCTTGGATGATGGACTTTACAACCCAGGCGATTCAATGTCATGGAATCACACTCAACGTGTGTGACAACATCTGGTTTTATAAAACATTCAACACTTATTCCTATCCATCTCACTTTTATATCCAACATGTTAAACTTAGACTTGGTTTCAACCACTCAAGTCGTCAAAAACTTGCATGCGTTGTCTAATATTCAATTCATTCTGTACACAGATTCGCTTTTCTTCACATCCAAAGTTAATGACTAACTAACAGATGTATTCACTCTGAATTTACACTTCACCGTTTGTGAAAAGACTGTCACATAAAAAATTTTACACACTGCAGTCCGGATCTCAACTAAGGATAAAAACTTTCTAGTGCTGTGGCGAACACTGTTTTCATATAACATTCTAAACTCTCATTGCAGTAGAAAACTGCTTTTAGTAAACCTGATGAAGCGAATCTAACAGTCATGAAGTTTGAATTTTCTAATAGGGAAACAGTTGGCAACTGTCTCCCATAAAACTTTCTAACACTGTGAAAGTAAGTTACAAGACAATCTACACTGTGCAGTAAAACCTTCTAAAACTTTCTAGTGCTGTGATGAGTTCGGTCAGTCATACAACGTCAATGATCAAACAATATTTTCACAAACGTGTGTCGCAGTAAAATTATTTGACTACACTAACACTTGCATTTCATGACATGTGTGTTTCATAAAACATCATGATCAAACTTTTCTAATTATACATCAACCTGTGTTGCAATATAAACTTTTACAAACCATGATAAAGTTTCTGACTAGACTTACGAATACAACGTCAATGATCAAACTTTACTTTTACAAACGTGTGTCACAGTAAAACTACTTGACTACACTAACTTTGCAAACCATGATACACTTTCTGATTAGACTTACGAATACAACTTCAATGATCAAATTTTCTAACTATACATCAACCTGTGCTGCAGTAAAACCTTTGTACAACATGATGAAGTTTCTGACTAGACTTACGAATACAACGTGAATGATCAAACTTTACTTTTACAAACGTGAGTCACAGTAAAACTACTTGCCTACACTAACTTTGCAAACCATGATACACTTTCTGATTAGACTTACGAATACAACTTCAATGATCAAATTTTCTAACTATACATCAACCTGTGCTGCAGTAAAACCTTTGTACAACATGATGAAGTTTCTGACTAGACTTACGAATAAACGTCATGATCAAACTTTCTAACTATACATCAACCTGTGTAGCAGTAAAACTTTTTACAAAACATGACACGAATACAACTTCAATGATGAAACTTTACTTTTACAAACGTGTGTCGCAGTAAAACTACTTGACTACACTAACTTTGCTTTTACAAACCATGTTACAGTTTCTGACTAGACTTACGAATAAAAACGTCAATGATCAAACTTTATTTTCACAAACATGTGTCGCAGTAATACTAGTTGACTACACTAACGCTTGCATTTCATGACACTTGTGTTTCGCAAAACTTCAATGATCAAATTTTATTTTCACAAACATGTGTTGCAATCAAACCTTTGTACAACATGATAAAGTTTCTGACTAGACTTACGAATACAACGTTGATGATCAAACTTTCTAACTATACATCAACCTGTGTTGCAATAAAACTTTTGTACGACATGATAAAGTTTCTTACGACACTGACAAGAGCTTGTTCACTAGCAAAGAGAGAAGTCTGTGATGTGTTGCGTGTGGCGCATGAATGTCCTCCCTTCATTCCATTCATCAGTTCTGCTTGTCTCTATCACGGAGACGAAAAATTGCAAACATGACGCAGGGAGGTTTCACAAGGATTACCATTGCCCACGTCCCGTGCAGCTACGGACTTCACCGCTGTCTCGAAATCACCCACAGGAAGTATCACACCGAAAATCGTGTACCGTCCATGACTTGATCGCCAGACATGAAAACCGGTGGAGTTGGTAAGAGGTGGACAGACTTTGATCAGCTTGATAGCAAGCCGTAGAGAGCTTGATTCACCAGCGTTTTGCAGTGGAGATGTTTAGAGGCCACCCATGACAAGATAGCTAAGACTCAACCGATTGGCGTTCAAAGTGCTACGTTGAGAACTGTGTCAAATGCCCAACATGAGACATGAGTTGCCCCAGCGGTTTCGGTCTAAACTATGACACACTCCCTTGCCACACTTATCACTACGGCATCGTCCGCCGTCCCGAAGGAACACCCTGTCAGTGGAATATTACAGCAAAACTCTCCGTGTCTTTCTCGCTTTCAGTGAAAAGCCGCTTAGTCCATATGTGGCTCAGACATCATTAAAAATGCTTTCATTGACTTCAGCAGGGTCGAAAACCCCAGAAAACCTCCAAAACTAGTGAATTTAAATTTTTATACTTTTTACACTACTTATGAAATTTTATAAGTAGTCAATCACTTAGGGTAGGTCAATAGCGACTGAACCTTTTTTGAATCAAGTCAAACGGACTTGTAGAAGCAAAGTTACAAGCCTTTAAAGTTTTGGAGTCTTTTATGGCCTGGAGACGAAGGCCATCTCCTGGCGAACCTCTAAGTCTGACGCCTTAGCTGATATCAGCAATGAAATTTTCTAAGTCGGTTTCTTACAGAAACCCGGTTTTTCAGATTTCCAATGCTATCATCGGAGCTCCAGAGTTCACCTACCCCAACCCAGTCGGGAGAAGAACTGATTTCCACAAGTCGAGTTTCCACTTATATAGTGTGTGGCGATCAGCTGATGACGTAATACCCATCATCCAAACACTAAAAACCCGTCTATCTCCGGTTCTAGTGCTCCGATTGAGCTGGAAATACACCATTTCCATGTAGAATTTGACGCTGAATCCGAATCTGGTCTCTGTTTGCCCGTCCGACGCTTGCTTCACCCACTAGAGCGATTTTCATAAACATTCTAACTCTGTCGTTTTTCGCCAATCTCCCAAAATCTTAAATGACGCATCACATCTAAACGAAGGCAGATACGAACAAGCCATGTTTTCCACTGAATTTGTCTCACTCTTAGGTTTCAAACGAGCTATTGCACGACTTTCTACCATCTCTACAACCAAAGTTGGAAGTGTGACAGGAGGTGGTGGGGGGGGTCAGAACTTTTTCTCTCCGATTGAGTTGGGAAGATGTTCCTAGACCCAACTTTTATCAAAACGTCCGAATTTGCACTCCATTTTCCCATCCAAGCACTCCTTCTGCCCGAAAAACGACTTTTCTCATCCCAAAACCTCCAAAACCTGACTTTTTCCAACTCTGACAGTTTCCTGCCATTTTCCTCCCTAAACCCAAGAAAATGAGTCCAAACTGAGCTTTTCACTGCCTTTTTCTCATTCTCAGCTTTCAAATGAGCTATGGCACGACTTTCTACCATCTCTACAACCAAAGTTGGAAGTGTGACAGGAGGGGGTGGGGTGGGGGTGGGTGTGGGGGCTGAGTCAGCATGATGACTCATCACTGCACCGCACCGGGCTTGCGTCTGGAATGGGATTACTACTTGTGGTGCTGGATAACAATTTGACTTTATCTCCGAATGTCTGTCGTTATCCGTTCTGATTTTTTCTTGTCTCGTCTTGACTGCTATCACGCTATCCATTACGGTATCTCCAACAGCCTCCAAGCTGTGCAGAATGCTGCTGCAAGTCTGGTAATGAGAACTCGCGGACGTGAGCACATTACTTCGATTTTATGACAGCTACATTGGTTCCCTGTACTTCGGAGATTTGCATTTCGGATGGCTGTACATGATTTCAAGTCCGTGTCATCTCACAGACCGCGTCTTGGCCAGTAGCGTAGCCAGGATTTCGTTTCGGGGTGGGCGGCGAGGTTTTTCAGTTTTTAGGCTTTATGCGCATATAAATGGTTTTAGGCACAATAAGGCATATTTTTCAAAAAATGTACCGTTGAAACATCGGAGGACACACAAACATTCACAAACTAATTGTAGGCCTACTGCACACATATGTGAAGTAGACCTAACAAACTTATCCCTAGATGCCCGTTTTTGGATAAAACATGCATGTTTTGTCCATGAGATATGCATGTTTTATCTATGAGACATGCATGTTATATTCATGAGGCATGCATGTTTTGTCAATGGAATATCGATGATTTAATCATGTGACATCTACAATTTTACCATCGAATAGATTAAGATTCAGAGTAATTTTTATATACATTCCCACTCTTTACAATGCTAGATATTATTAATATAGTTATATCTACAATAAAGAAGACCATTTTGCTTAATAAGGAATGAAATTTCTTGATAGGATTTATCCGTGATACATGCATCATGCATGTTTTATCCAAAAACGGGCATCTAGGAATACGAAAAATAGGCCTAGACTGACCAGCCAACAGCATGGAATGCTGTATGGTTTTGGAAATCAGAATGACAAGATATTTGAAAACATACAGTGTATTATGGGCCTATGTCAACTACAGTTCTTTGAAATGATGTAGGTTCTTTGCCTGTACAAGCATGCTCGTTGCATAAAAACTCGCTTTATGACTGATTTTAAAATTCATGTATTATAGAAATTATTATTGTAGAAATTCATGTATTTGTAGAAATTAACTAAGTAAAAAAGCTCCCGATTAAAAGGTGTGGATCAAAACGATCAAATTAGGGGAAATCACTTCAATACAATTTTTCTACATTTCAAGGAAACTTATCGATGACAGATGAAATATCGATGGGAATGTTTCGATGAATGTACATCCGTGCAAGGCCTGTTAATCTTTCATCGGTCATCGTGCTGCGCAAGTAAGACTTGAGATATCTGAGAGAGGAGAATGTCCTCTCTGCAGACGCGGTAGTCACAGGCAAGGTGCAGAAAATATGCAAATAGTCATTCAAACAGGGGTAAAAATCGGGGTTACAGTGAGACAAAGCATCTGCTGGACAGGAAGGAGCGTCTTTATCATTCAGCCATTTCAATCGCCACCGCTCGTACTCAGCTTTCACGTCACTATTACTAAATGGGCAGCATGGCTGATACAGCTCAATTACATCAGAAAGATCATCGAAGCTATCAGAACCTAAGAATTTCGGTTGAACTAAGAATTCAACCTCCTTGCCATTGGAAATAGGTTGGACATCTTTTCTTTTCACGTTCGGGTGGGTGTGAAGAAATCCAGCAGGGAGCGATTTCGCTTCATTCTGAAAATAAAATAGAGATTATAAGTACGCTAAGCATACAATAAGTTTACATGAAATTCTGTAATATTGCCTTTGTGTAATTGCCCTTTTGAAGTTAGCTAAAATATAACAGATCAAACAAGAATATCTTATATATCTTATCAGAATTTTCATATGAAAGATGCATCTCAGAAAGTACATGTTTACATAAAATTCTACATGTAAATTAAAGAAATATTCGATAGAAATTTGGGCAGCGTTTCCCCTTGGGACGGGCCCTTTTCAAGTTAACCAGAAGGTAGACTTAATGCTTTTACATGTAGGTATATCTATCAATTGTTTTAAGCATGCAATTTTTGACAACTAGCGATTAAAGATATGTGCTAAGATAATGTTCGTTCAATTCAACTTACCTTTGATAGAATGGCGTTCGGGTGATATTACCCAATAATCCAACGTAGGTCGTATCGCAGGCACCAGGCAGCAGCAGCACAACTTCGAAGAATCGAAATTTTATAAAGAATATCACAGTTCAACTGATGATTTCGGTCGACGTACGCACGTTAGTAGGGCGATCGAAATACTGAATGAGCAGTCGAGATACATCAAGCAAAATATCATGTCATTTGACTGCTTCAAAATTCTTGGAAATTACATTAGATCAGCATGAAAAGATTTTCATCACATAAGGATGAGCCAAAGGCGATTATTCGCACCCATTCATGGATCTCAAGATGACGTTGAGAAGAAAGTAAACAAACAGGCCTGTATTTGTTGAAGGGATTCATTCACCGGCTTTCAGATACGCGCTTCATGCTGTCATTTTCAATCAAGAAGTTAGGCTAATTTAGCAGCGATTCTTTTGTGCTGCTGCGAATGGCTCCTAACCTCTCTGCTCCTAACACGATGAACAGGTACATAATGCAATAACCAGATGTTGTTGTGTCTGATCCCTCTGCCCGGTGACGATGTAGTGAGTCAGGAACTACAGAATGCCAATTCCTCTATGATGGAGCTCCGCTCGGTGTTCGGGGGGGCGGCCGCCCGTCCGCCCCCCCCCTGGCTACGCCCCTGGTCTTGGCTCTCATGATCTTCAGTCGAATCATATCGAAACATACAGATTGCGTTAGGCGTCAGCCACACTGCGAGCTTTCCCAAGTGTTTCCGGGCAAACCGTTTTGCAGCAAATATAAAGTCATCATTACAGCAGTTGTAGACTGCCACACAACGATCAAAGCAAATCAGAGCGATTAATAGATTACGGACACACACACGCTTGCTCGGGACGCTCGTGTTTGCTTGACTTTGCTTAGCTTTCAATCTGGCTGAGGCCTAACACGTACACTCGTTGCGAGACAGAGTTTTCACCATTGCTGCATCGCTGTTATGGAGCAGCCTTCATTTACACCTGAGGGACAATTACCTTACAATTCCCAGCTTTTGTCGGTCGCTGAAAGCTATCTGTTCCAAAGAAGCGCCTAACTATCTTTGTATTGTACGCGATGTATCTCATAAATATGTAAATGAGTAGATATATTCACATGAAATAATGATGGGTGACATCTCTTTTAGTGTGAACAAGCGAATGCTGAAGGAATTTGAAGATCGATTACTGCTAGAATTGGCAACACAGACTGGAAATATTCTTGATAATCAGGAGTTAATTGATACACTAGAAGAAACCAAAAACAGAGCTGTGCAAATGAAGAAGCAACTCGAAGAAACAGTCGAAATGGCCAAATCCATTGAAATTCAGCGAGATACTTTCCGACCGGCTGCCAAGCGTGGAGCATTGCTTTTCTTCGTTCTAGCAGACTTATCGGTGATCAACTCAATGTATCAATTTTCACTGTCAGCATATCTTTCAGTTTTCCGCAATGCAATTCGAAGGTCGACTCCGTCCATTAACTTGGAACAACGTCAGCAGAATATCGTGAAAACATTGACGTATCATGTCTATTGTTACGGCTGTACAGGTAATTATGATACTCAAAAGTTATTCAACATGCATGTTTACGAAAGTCTATAAAAGTCTCTGACTATCAAATATCATGATAGTTCTAAAAATTCCTTCGGAGATATCTTGCCTAATCATTTATTTTTAATGGTCAATGAAGAGCCAATGTTTAAATGTTGCAATAACATAATTTAAGGGGCTAGCTTAATTTCGGTGGCTATTCGGCAACTATCATCAGATAAAAGGAATTTAACGTAGACGCAAAAGTCATGAATTCAAATTTCACATTAATATAGGAGATAAGGGAGTAGATAAGATATCTGGTAAAATGTATAAAATTATAGTAACAAAGTTCAGTAGGGAAAAGGAGGAATAAAAATATGCGACTTGTAGTATTGGGCTGTATCTTACCAACAGTAACAGTAATTGTAGCTGACATGGTAACACACGTCAGCTTTCCTTTGTTCCGGTAAACACGAACGGAAAATCTACCACTCCTTGGTTGATGCTGATTTTGGCACATATCAACATAATTGAGGTGAGCACCATAACCATGAAATTGTCCTCACTACCCTTCCCTCAATTCTAAATAGGACTGATATCGCATATCGACCAAACTCAGTTTATCAGCCCCATAACTGATTTTATTGATGATGCTCTCCTCACGAATGACGCAATCATTTCTTCCTGGTGAAAATGGTCCTGAAACTCTGTTATAATAAAAACAAAAAAGGAAGTCTCAAAAATAAGATGTAAATAATAGAAAAAAGCGTTCTGAGCAACAGATCTAAAACCTATGTTTTAGCTCAGAAATTTTATTAGGAAAATCAATGGCCTCTGTAATGTGTTTGGTCTATTGGATTTAAAACGAGCGTCTTTCCAGCTCCAGATGCTTTATTCAGTCATCATTACAGAAGTTCAACTCAATCTATGTAATGCAAGATATTAGCATTCATATTTATATTAAAGTCAAATCATAGCAATTCAGCTAACTCACTAAGGTCATCGAACTGGTATTTCGTGGAGATATACTTATTTAGACCTACTGTCAAACTGTCAGAGGCCATAGATTTTCCGGCTATAAATGCGTAGGTTTTATATGTTAAAATCGATCCAATTATCTAAATTTCCATTCGGGGCTTTCCCAGGAACAATTCATAGTGCAAGATAATTGTGAGACCTTTGTACGAGGAGCATTTTAGCTTTGTACAAATAAAGCCACACAGAATGGTGAGCGGCGTTGAAGTTGTTCAGATCTCTTAACCACTCACATGCAAAGTCCTCACCTGAGCTTTCATTTTTCTCTGTGTACCTTCACGGCCACCAATGACTTCGACGGGAACTTTCCCGTTAGCCAGATTACTCTTTTTGCTATCATTTGCTGTTTCTGAATCTTCTCGTCATTTCAATTTTATAATGAATGCGAGCGCGGCATCTGCTACTCATCTATCATAAGCCTTCCACCTTGAGCCAAGCCGTCTGTTTCCATTGATCTTCTGCCAAATCATATGGAAATGTGGTTGTTGAGCTAAAAAATCCTCTGTTACTCAAATTGAATAATTAGGGGAAATTTCTATGTAGAATGTGAAAACATTCTTTTGGAACACTACATTATTCAACTCATGAGTTCGCTGATTAGTTGTTCAACTCATTATTCATCCGCGACTATCTGAGGGCATTCATTTCGTCTTCCAGCAGGAATTGGCTCTCGAAGTCGGCATGCCATTGATCAACTATCACAGATATTGGCACCATTATATATAATGATAGACGCCATAATATAGTTTTTTCCAAGGAAGTTCTGGTCTTAAATGGAAAAGAATATTCTGAAACATGAACACCAAGGTTCAGAAAATATCGTTTCTTGGCAATGTAGGCTATTCATTCTACATGTAGTAGCACTACATCTACTTAACAGGAAATATCAAAATATATTTCTAGAATACTTGTAAGTATCTCTGTATCTCTGACTTTTTCCTAGCGTTATGGATGGGACAAAGTACATTTTAAATTTTCTTTACATGATGCATTTTGTCAAGAGTATCATTCAGACGGAGAATCTTGAATGAGATCCTCACATGAGCTTTACTTATGATGCAATATTAGTAGCAAATTCTAGCCCCTTTCCACCCCACCATCACTAAAGTACATGACCTTGCTCCATTCATCGGAGCACACGCCCACGCATCGGCGCACTTGGGTTAAGAGCACGGAGCACCAATCGGAGCACGCGGCGCCGAGGACGTGTGATGAGTCAAAGCAAGGTATATAAGGAAGGCGCTGTCAGAGAAATTCATTCTCATCATATGTCGACAACAGTAACGGGTAGATTACGCCCTCTGGCTGAGACACGTCATCCCAAGGAGGAGATATCCTATACACCTTATTCATCGAAAAACTTTATTGTGGAACCAGACTGTAATACACTATATTATTCCGACAAAGGAGAAGAGTGTGTCGTTAGAGAAGATTATTGCAGAGCTTCGTATTCAGTTGTTGAATGTAATACTGTATGGACCACGCTTCTTGCTTGATATTCGAAGATCTGCAAAGTTCCCCAAAGGTGCACTGGACGTGTCCTATCGCTATTTGAACATTGGTGACGATTGGGACGTGGAAGAACTGATTGATTCATTGCAGAAGAAGTTACGTTCTCAACTGGAGTGTCGTTATTTTGGGGGAATCTTGTGTATGCAGATTGACATTGGGTTTGGTTCATTGTTTACGTAAGATACATTATCTGAACCACGATACAATGGAGCCACCAACAAAGAAGAGGCGAACCACAGTCCGTCCCCGCCCTCAACCCTATTATGAGTGTGAGTTTTGCAATAAACGCTTCCGTCTGTGTTCATAATGCATCCGTCATGGACGCAAGGAGATAGGGAAGGAGTATTGCGATCGTTGTGGGAAATGGTGGACTACCGCTCATTGCTGCTCTCTGGATAGGGGTTACTGGGGCGACAAGGAGAGTGAGTTCACCTGCCTGCTTTGCAAACAAGACTATAATATGGAAGCTTACCATAAACACCCATGTGCGGGTCGGTGCAGGTACTGTGATGAGAAGATTCAGGAGGAGGAGAATGAATGGAATGAACATTTATGTCCCTATTTGAGCATGTATATGCCCACCGAACCCTTGGACCCGAATCACCCAGTGGAGTCGGAGAGTACGAATTCATATCCGTACAACTTGTCAAAAGTGAAGTTGGCACGCTGTCCCTGGTGTCATAACATGTACCAAGCACTCTTCTTATAGGAACATGTTTGCAAACATCATAAGGAGGAGTGTGGAAGCAATCCAACGTGGAGCAAGACAAATGAGGCATGCGACAACTTTGTCTATATGTGTGTCTGTGGTGAGATGCTGCACCGTGACGTGGAGGAAGAGAAGGTCCATCAATTTGTCTCGCTGCATAAGGAGCATATGGGGAAGAAAATATGGAAAAATCAGCGCGAAAAGTTGAAACGGATATATGAGAGTCAACCGAATCCGCCCAAGGAAGTGAATAGTGTCCCTCAAGCCTCGCTTCGACCAGAGAATAGAAATCGAGACCCACGCAAATATTTATTTGACTTTAGTAAGAAACGAGGGAGACCTCTGAAACCCATTGTTTTTAAGAACCAATTGAATTGGTTCACGTATAATGTAGATTTGGATGATGAATAAATGTAGTGATCAATCTACTATTTTTGTGACTAAGTTATGATTGGGAAGCGTAAACATTAATCATGACACGCCGTAAACGACGCCAGAGAGGAGGAACTGTAAGACATGTGAAACGGTATATAAAATCTCAACTGCATCGTAGAGGGCGTGAAGCTTTTCAGAGACATGAAGGTGAATTGATTCGACGTCATTTGGGCAATACGTTGTTGCCAGCAGCGTGGTGACCACGTTATAAATCCAATAATCAAATGATAAAGGAAGAATGGCAACGGTTGAAACATGATCTAAATAGGAACAAGTTGGGAAAGTTAAAGACGTTAGGGAAACTATTAATGAAGAACTAAGTAGGGACATCTAGTCTATCACGGTAATCATGCAACGTGGAGGTATTTATCGCGGAAGCCGTCGTCAAAGAGGGGGTATTTACCGTGGTAGTCGAAGACAAAAAGGTGGAATCTACCGCGGGAGTCGTAAACAAAGAGGAGGCATCCTCCCATTTTTAGCCCCCCTCATCCCTGCACTTATTGCCGCAGGGAAAGCTGCAGCGTTGGGAGCAGCGGGTGCAGCCGGTGCCGCAGGCGCAAGTGCTATAGCGAATAAAATATCAGGAGGAGGAAAACGTCGAAGGAGACGTTATCATCGCTAAACCAATCATGTTGTACACCACCCTAGGGACGGGTATATAAGTCGAGACACACAAGGTGAGATTCATTTCACGATGCGTCGGATTCAGCATTTGGGCGAGCTCATGCAAGGTTCTTATACCATTACATTTGATCATCCTAAAGTACAACAATGGTGGGTGGAGCAGAAGAAGCCGGTGCGCAATTTCATCGTATTTGATACGGAAGGAGATCCCATTTAGGAAGTCGCTGCCATTTGGTGTCATTATGCGCCCAGAGACGATAAACCGACCGCATATGTGACCATTACATCGCGCTTCCATGACTTTATCAAACATGAGACATCGGGATGTGATGTTTTTGCGACTCAATTTATTCATGGTCTCAATCCACGTGTGATTGGGAAATGTGGTGTAGAAGAGAGTGTGCTTATTCACCGTTTTAATTGCTGGGTCCATGAAATGACACGCGAGTATGGAGACGCGGAACTGATTGTAGGGAATGGATTATCGGAGATGGAAAGAGCTTGGTTGAAAAGCATAAAACTCTTGGAAAAGTGACCATGGATAGTATTTCTCTCCCCGAATGGTCTCAACGCATTGACTCTCATTGGAATATATTCGCCTAATGTATGCGGGATAGTGAACTGTATAGACTTGGCTACAAGGAACATATGCGTCGCGGATGTCAATGGATGAATCATTCCCAGTATGAAGGGAAAGAAGCTTACCGTCGAGCCCTGTTACATTTACGCCGAGGGAAAGCACTCACAGAAACTCAAGCTGCCAAGGTACAGTATGGGTACCACTGTGCGCTGTCAGATGTGGTCGAGATTCTCCTTCATTATTGCTTTGAACTACACTATCGACTTTATGTGCATACGCTGTATTTAAATTATGATTCCTGTGAAGCTGCATGGGCCTGGACCAAGATTGACCACATCACTGTGATGCATGAATCAACCACGGTGGACAATGGACAACTCCACAAGTCTTACATTGTTCATTATTGTAACTTCAGTGACTATGCCGAACATCGTACCTTGTGCAAGAATAATGCATGTTGTGAAATGACTCAAGAAAGTGCATCTCTATAATAAATGTTATTCCAATCACCTATTATTTTTGATGATCATTGACTTGGGAATGATAGTACTTGTCAATTTTATGAACCATTTTCAACATTAAAATAATGCTAACTTGTAAATTTTATGAACGATTTCCAATCTTAAAATTCAATCTTTAACATTAATTTTAACTTCTGTTCTATCATGATATGTCCTATAACGCATTACTATCCCCAGAATAAAATAATCATAGTTTACCATGTATGTTTATTGCATGGAAGATTGAAATAAAGAAAATAAAGAAGGGCGTACAGACAGATGTTACAAATTAAAGAAACTATACACTTACAGAAAATTAGAAAGCCCAGTCACTGACTTCACTTATAAAGTCCACTGTATCCAAATTGGCGATAGCTTCGTCAATGTTCTCCATTTCAGTGCGACGATTGAATCTACTGCTTAAGTTGGTCAAAGGTTTACGGAAAGGTTGACGATAAAGGTCCAGTTCGGGATAGCCGTCGGAATTGGGAGGCGTATTCTCCTTCTCGTCAATCATGTAATCTTCCACCTGCCCTTCACTCAAACTTGGTGGTCCGGGATCGGTGGCGGAGGGTGACGGTGGGATGTGAAATGGTCCATCGATGGTGGGTGGTGTTGGCGGGAGGGAATACGGTCCATCGGGATCGGGAATGGAGCCCCAGTGGGGTGGCAGATCCGTTGGAAAGTCATCATCTTCATCGCTTGAGGGATCTGAACTTTCTGGTGAAGACGGTAGAGTGTTTGGACTTCTTGATCTTTCTGGAGTCGGTGGTGGAGTGTCAAGAATCATTTCAGGTTCGCTATCACTATCTTGTAATAAAATGTTACGCTGTAAAATAGCACGTTGCCTAAGATCACTGGGATCCACTTGTCGGAATTGGAGTTCGTAACGTTGGTAAATCATGTCTTTGAATGTTCACGAGTGTTATGAAGGTGGAACATTTCCGGCTCGGCTTTATAGTTTTGCAAATACCCCATCCCCTGCTCCGAGCATTAGACGTGCCCCATTCCATGCTCGGAGCACCTATCGATTGGAGAACTAGGTAAAAATGGAGAAACGATCAAGACACATACATGATGGAAGACTTTCACGTGTACACCTATCCAAATCAACTCATTATTTATCCGAAAACGTCATGTCAACCGCACGCGATGTTGGAGAAAGTGATTCCATATGTGAAGGAAAAGATCAAAGTGAAGCCTGAATGTGAACTCTCCATGGATACATTCACGATTTATGAATACAAAAGAAATGATTCTCCACCATTGATGGGCGCCAGTGAACGTTATTATGAAAGTGACATCCAAGAAATGGATGACTATTTATCCTCACTGAGGAACGTATGAGACTATGAATTTATGGACAGTGTTAACAAAGAGATTCTTGGTGTCTATTGTATAACGTTTAATTTTGAATATATCTCTGTTGGATTGACAT
The DNA here is from genome assembly GCA_907163375.1 of Prostheceraeus crozeri. Taxonomy (NCBI): domain Eukaryota; kingdom Metazoa; phylum Platyhelminthes; order Polycladida; family Euryleptidae; genus Prostheceraeus; species Prostheceraeus crozeri. The sequence continues at coordinate 134,261 of CAJQUW010013290.1, read as the reverse complement.
CAGAAGAAGAATATGTAAGCGATACAGACTAAGTATGAATAAAGAAAATGTCGTTGTATGAATCATGTTGCTTTTCCATATTATAAGTATTCTGCTATTGGGGTTGATAGATTTTGAAAAACATGCTACTTGTACTCCTTTTTCTTCTGAGAGAGATTGTACGCATACTCACCGCGATGAGTGACTATTTAAGTTATGGATCCTCACACTCTCTCAAATAAGATCATGTTACTCCTGCCCTATTATCGAAAAAGACGACATCGCCCTATTCGGACAAGACACCCTCGAAAAAGACGACAACGTGGAAGATGGACATCACGCCCACAGAAAGTTCGACATCTCCTTCGCACCAAGCGCGGATGAAGATCCTTATTGATTTTTGGTTCGATGAACGCATCCGAGGCAATGATATCCCCACATTAGAAGAGTTTACCGACACGTCCACCGTCTATTTGAATCAATTGGTGCTGAATGACCGCTATTCCATCGTGGGACGTGTGTTTTTACTCATGGCTATTTTTGAGGATGATGATTTGTATGAGGAAACACTATGGAGGTTTATGAATGAGAAACATTTGAAATATTTACAAGAGCTGTATCATAAACGTGTGATTTCAGCAGCAAGTCTTATTTATATCAAAGAGACATTGAATCGTATCTGTGCCCATTTCAGTGTTTTGTTTCAATGGCCAACGAATGTATTTAAGCATGCACAGGAACACACAAAAATCAACCATGAAGGGAGGAACGCGTGAAAGTGAAGAGACACTGACGTTGCGAAAATTGAGAATAACCCGATGTCCTATCTGTAAATTCCCTTATCAAAAAGATCGTCTGAGAAGGCATATTTATAATTCACACCATCTAAAATATAAAACAAAAGAAGAGATAAAAGCAAGTCAAGAGTTCATCTATGCATGTCTATGCGGGGAAACACTCGATGGAACGGTGGATAGGAAGACAGCTCAACAATTTGCGCGCCAACATACCCATATTTTAAACGAGCGAATGGAGGGAGAAAATGTGAGCAAACTCAACTATATTATTCAACAGCATGTTCCGAGATCCTCTTTGAAGGTGTCATCTACGTTGACAGGACAAGATCGACAATTATCACCCACCTCACGTCGTGCAACCCCCTTGCGACCCCCTCAACCTATGAATACAGATTTGGATGCAGACGATAGTCTAGAAGCACTCATTCGACCCTCTCCAGCGGATCATCACGCCTTAACACGAGCAACACCTGATCATGCTCACACTATGCTGCAAGCTGTCGTGAAAAGTATGGTTGAAGATCGAGCCAGAGTGGATGCTCCCCCGGATCCCACCCATACGGTCCATCAAATACAAGAAGAATTGAATCGATTGCCGCGAGATGTTTTAGCCATGGCTACGAATGAGATTGATATGAGTCCTCTATCGTTAGAGAATATTCAACCTACACTAAGTCATGTGACATTTGATAACTACCCAGGTCCTGTCAATGATCACAACAGTTATGTCCAAGCCATGTCGAACACAGTGGGAAATCCAGAGGTTGATCAACAAGAATCAAGCGAACCTCTCCAACAACACTCGGTGGGGGTAGGAACCCCGCAACAACAACACTCAGTGGGGGTATGAACCCCTCAACAACAACACTCAGTGGGGGTAGGAACCCCTCAACAACCCATGGACACACACCCCGTGGAGGAAAGAATGTTTTACCCAGTCAATTCACCTGTCATTGACAACTCTCACGAGTACATTATTCAACTGAACAATTTGAAAAACAGCGCCATTGTTCAACTGTTGAACGATTCTATTCGTCTCCATGAACGTCATTTAAATGCTCGCAAACGCATCTTGCACGTGTTGGAAGATGCATTTAATCAACACATTCATGAACCCAATCGTACAGATGGCAATGGAGACTATTTGGATGAGACATTGGAAAGCATGCGTGACTTGCTGACTCAAAAGGAATAGTTTATTGCCCACTTAACCAACCAAAATGCAGACGTCCACGCACGCTACATGAATTTGGTGAACGCCATGTAAACTAAGTTATGTGGGATAGAGGATGATAGACAAGAATGACGTGTCAGTGTGAATCATGTTCAAGTCGACGACAGGACTTTACCAATGTACTGAAATCCCTAAGTTCAGGGATAGGATGCTCGAAAAAGAAAATTAACCGTCATGTCGATCAATTGCCTGAGGAATATTTCAAGGATATGCAAGCACTCATGAGCAGAATGCGAGAGAATCCAGGGAAATTAACACCTTTACAGCACGAGTTTATTCAATCTTACAAAGGAATTCTCCGCAAATTTGTGAAACCACCCCCTCAAACTCGCAAATACTTGGGTCAAAAACGGAAATTTAACAAGAAACAAACTCCCTTCGCACAATCCTATGCCATGGCATCTCACGATAATCCAGCAGCTTTCAAACAAGCCTTACATGCATCGATCGGCTCCAAACACTAAGTAAACCATACCCACGTCATCAACAGTATCATCATGGACAATGTTCAATCCATAGTGAACACACTTTCAACAGCCAACGGAGGAGATTTAAAATGTTCACTCATTGGTTCATTCAAAGAAACCCTATCACAATTCTTTACACTCGTCATATTCATTTTGGTTACCCTCTTATCTGGTCGAAAAATGATGAAAGATATCAAAAAACGTAAAGATAGTAGAAAACCCTTACTAGATATGGAAGTCGTCAACTATGATATATCCAAAACGCCTATACTCAACCCCACCAAACCGCACAATGAAATTCCCATGAAATCGAACGATTTACCGAAGAGTGTGAATAAGTCACGTTCACACAGTAAAATTCCTATGAAATCAAACGATGTACCGAAGATTTAAAGGTTGATTTTCCCAGGACATCGTTAAAAATACTACGGATTTGATGTGTTATTTTCCCATGATATCAATCGATTCACTGTGACTTTGAAGAACACACTCTGTTACAAATCCTCGTAAAATCAGGTGATTTATCGAAAATTCTGAGGTACTTTTCCACACGAAATCGACCGATGTTATCGTAAAATGACTCAGCAAATTCCCATGAAATCAAGTGTTATCTCGTGAATTTGACCTACAAAAAGGGACAAGCCTTGTACACCAACAAAAATGAATGATTCATCGTGAATTTCACGGAGCACCAATCAGAGCACTTGTAGGCGTGGGTGTCAACCAATGAGAAGAAATTTTCCCACGCTCAACTCTATATGTCGGTTTTCCGTTTCGAAGCAAGTCATGGGTCCCACTCAATGCATAGGGGACACTCTTCTTTTCAAAGAGAGCGTCCAATTCCATGGTTTGTTTCTGAAGGATAAATGAGGGAACATGAATCGTGCTGAGGGGGAATTCCAAGATCCATTCGTCCCACACGTAGGTAGCCACTTGTTCTGCTTTGAAAATCTCATAGGCTTTAGATTGCCGGTCCATCTTGATTTCCATATCGTCCGTGCAATCGTTGGTCAGTTCATAATGATAGGACATGGATGTGATGGTCCATGTCATGGGGGCGGGGAAGATGGTATTCAAATAGGTTTCCAATGAATAATAACCTGTGGGGACGATAGAACTCCACGTCTTATCACTCTCTAAATTCTTGTAATAAAACAATTCAGGTCTAGACACATAAAATAACAGTTTGTTCCCCTTGATTAATTGACAAAGATCCGTTTTCAACACAGTCACTTCTGCATTCACCCTATCTCGTTCACGAACGTTCTCGTCAAGATGATCAGTTCCTGCAGTGGGTTTGAATTCTTTCACACTCCTTCTTAACGTTGCCAACCGTTCCTGTTTCACTTCAAAATCATGGAGAATATTCCCATACATCTCCATCAAATCCACCAAACTATGATAGGCAAATACATTATAAGTGTTGTAGATATGATACTTTTCCGTAGGTGTAAAGGGAAGTGCATGTGGCCCCGTTTCATGCTGCATATCCGCACCACTGGCCAATACATTTTCTTTCCCATCTTTAGGATGGGAATGAACTAATTGATGAATAATAGGCCGTTTTATGACTTGTTCCTTTTGAATCGATTTTCGAAAATTTTTCAATAAGACAGTATCAAACAATCGCTTCTTGGCTCCGAATCGTTTAGAGACTAAAACACCTTCCATCTTGTGTTGACGTAGGATTCGCATCATGTTGCGGTACTTTGCATTCAGTGTGTTGATATAGGTATGCAAGAAACGGGAGGTGACTAAATCAGGAGCATCGGCTATATGAATGGTAGGATCGATCTTGTGTAACTGTGTATCAATCTTGTCATACAATTGATCAATACGGTTTCTGAACCATGGCACATGTTTTTTCTTGGGATGTTGATACTCCGTTTCACGCTCTTTTGGGGTGAGTGGATTGAGAAACTCCACTGGGAAAATAAATTGATTTTTCATGGTGGGTGTTGGTAAAGCAATCCATTTTTTAGAGGCCAAATGTTGCAATCGGAAAAAGGTGCGTTGATACATTCTCACTGCTTTCATCAACTCTCTCAGTTTAGGAAGAAGGATGCGAAGATTATGAAACAGGCCTATATGCCCTCTGGGAATAGGAGGTGCTTTTGCATTGCGTTTGAGAGAACTCACAAAGGTATCAGTCCTCATCCACACAGCACGTGTCGTATCATCACTCAGGGGTTGTATATCCTTATAGGTCACTGGGGGAGCCATGGTAACAGTGGCTATTTTCTGCAATTCGGAGAGGATCCCATAATCCATAGCAGACAATGTATAACTGGAAGCATGCGTCACATAAAAGGACAAACTGTTGGATGAATGAAACACTAATTTCCCCACACCAAACCATTCTAATTGTTTGAATAAATTGAGCACTGAGATTTCATTTCCCAACATCCTTTCAATCCCATGCTTGGCAAAATGACAGCGGTGTAAGGGATCACACTGAACCAATAGTCATGGGCGGGATATTTCTTTACGTCACATTCCTTTCGATGAATGGAGAGTCGTGTATGGATCCGAACGACATCCTTCAACGATAAATGATAGACACATTTGTCCAATAAGAGTGAGGCTGCCAAATGAGGGGAAAACACAAGGACGTAATGAAAAGCGGAGAATTCCTTGATTTGAAACAGGGAAAATGGGACAATGTCAATCACATAGACATCTGCTTCCTCTATGCCATTGCATCCATAATACAAGTAGGATGGATGTGTCGTGACAGTCATCATGTTGGAAATGGTACGACGTGTATATAATTCCAACGCTGTGATAATGGGTACTCGTTTCACTTCCTCATCGGATTCAAAAATGGTGTGACGACGGACCACATTGGTCCCTTCCATCGTATAATAAGGCAAATAGACCTTCAAATCTTTCGTATCCACCATTTTCCCCACGGTAATACCCACGGTAAGTACCAGTTCCTGCATGATTACAAATCAATAGCGGCGTACATTACCTAGAGGTTCTAAGTCTGTCACCCATGAGTTCATCGAGGCCGGATATCCTTGCCAGTGCACAAAATATTCTGGTCGTCCATTCCGACGTCGGGTCTTGAGCACTTTGTCCACTTGATATACTTCTTCCTCCCGATGAATCACTTGTAATTCCTGAGCATAAAAGGATCCTTTGATCTCTTCTCCACTCAAGTCTTTGATCTTGTACATTTTGGTACCATGGGGGTTCTTGAGAATGTTGGAGACAATGAACTCTTCCGTCGACCAATTCGCTTCATACCCTCGTCCAAACGTTCCTTTATCACGTGAAATACGTACACGTGCTCCCACAGGGATAGACTTCCCCGGGACCGCAAACTTTTTATAGTTTTGTCGGAGACGTTTCGCATTGTTTCGTTTCACTTCCTCGGTATTGGAGGCATTCACATCCATCGGGGTGAAACCTGTGGATGAATGGGTGCTGTGATTGTATGCATACATGACATCTGCGATATAATCCACCCAATTCTTGTGATTGGTGGCTGTAAAGATACGTTCCAATTTATTCTTGACAGTACGGTTCAATCGTTCGACATGGGCACATTTATAGGGACTGTAGATGGAAAACAATTCAATAGCGTGCTTGTCCAAGACTTCTTTCATCGGTCGGTTATAAAATTCACGGCCTTGATCCGTTTGCAGTCGTTGCGGGGTGGGAATGGTTGCGAAAATGGCTTCTAAAATCCCCCACACTTCTTTGGCACTCTTGGTCTTGAGAGGGAATGCCCAGGCTTTGCGTGTAAAGATGTCCATCACCATGAGAATATACTTGTAGCCACGATTATGTTGTGCATACTTTTGATAATCGACAATATCCGCTTGAAATTGAATTTGCGGACCGCGTACACGATACGGGTGCAAGGGCTTAATACGATGCAATCGAGATTTGTGAAGGGTGTAGGTCGGTTGACGCATTAACCATTGTTTGACTTTTGTTTTTGAATAATGTGAAGCAGCAGAAAGTGCATTGACGCTTCCTTAGCCAGCGGGATGTTTGGGATTGTAATAAATCTTGTGCAACACTTCCTCCATCGACACAATCTGCTTGGAATTGACGTGGGGGTTGAAGATAGGCGGTAATGCCTATTGGGTGGATTATATCGCAGATGTCATGTATGCATACAATCACAGCACCCATTCATCCACAGGTTTCACCCCGATGGATGTGAATGCCTCCAATACCGAGGAAGTGAAACGAAACAATGCGAAACGTCTCCGACAAAACTATAAAAAGTTTGCGGTCCCGGGGAAGTCTATCCCTGTGGGAGCACGTGTACGTATTTCACGTGATAAAGGAACGTTTGGACGAGGGTATGAAGCGAATTGGTCGACGGAAGAGTTCATTGTCTCCAACATTCTCAAGAACCCCCATGGTACCAAAATGTACAAGATCAAAGACTTGAGTGGAGAAGAGATCAAAGGATCCTTTTATGCTCAGGAATTACAAGTGATTCATCGGGAGGAAGAAGTATATCAAGTGGACAAAGTGCTCAGGACCCGACGTCGGAATGGACGACCAGAATATTTTGTGCACTGGCAAGGATATCCGGCCTCGATGAACTCATGGGTGACAGACTTAGAACCTCTAGGTAATGTACGCCGCTATTGATTTGTAATCATGCAGGAACTGGTACTTACCGTGGGTATTACCGTGGGGAAAATGGTGGATACGAAAGATTTGAAGGTCTATTTGCCTTATTATACGATGGAAGGGACCAATGTGGTCCGTCGTCACACCATTTTTGAATCCGATGAGGAAGTGAAACGAGTACCCATTATCACAGCGTTGGAATTATATACACGTCGTACCATTTCCAACATGATGACTGTCACGACACATCCATCCTACTTGTATTATGGATGCAATGGCATAGAGGAAGCAGATGTCTATGTGATTGACATTGTCCCATTTTCCCTGTTTCAAATCAAGGAATTCTTCGCTTTTCATTACGTCCTTGTGTTTTCCCCTCATTTGGCAGCCTCACTCTTATTGGACAAATGTGTCTATCATTTATCGTTGAAGGATGTCGTTCGGATCCATACACGACTATCCATTCATCGAAAGGAATGTGACGTAAAGAAATATCCCGCCCATGACTATTGGTTCAGTGTGATCCCTTACACCGCTGTCATTTTGCCAAGCATGGGATTGAAAGGATGTTGGGAAATGAAATCTCAGTGCTCAATTTATTCAAACAATTAGAATGGTTTGGTGTGGGGAAATTAGTGTTTCATTCATCCAACAGTTTGTCCTTTTATGTGACGCATGCTTCCAGTTATACATTGTCTGCTATGGATTATGGGATCCTCTCCGAATTGCAGAAAATAGCCACTGTTACCATGGCTCCCCCAGTGACCTATAAGGATATACAACCCCTGAGTGATGATACGACACGTGCTGTGTGGATGAGGACTGATACCTTTGTGAGTTCTCTCAAACGCAATGCAAAAGCACCTCCTATTCCCAGAGGGCATATAGGCCTGTTTCATAATCTTCGCATCCTTCTTCCTAAACTGAGAGAGTTGATGAAAGCAGTGAGAATGTATCAACGCACCTTTTTCCGATTGCAACATTTGGCCTCTAAAAAATGGATTGCTTTACCAACACCCACCATGAAAAATCAATTTATTTTCCCAGTGGAGTTTCTCAATCCACTCACCCCAAAAGAGCGTGAAACGGAGTATCAACATCCCAAGAAAAAACATGTGCCATGGTTCAGAAACCGTATTGATCAATTGTATGACAAGATTGATACACAGTTACACAAGATCGATCCTACCATTCATATAGCCGATGCTCCTGATTTAGTCACCTCCCGTTTCTTGCATACCTATATCAACACACTGAATGCAAAGTACCGCAACATGATGCGAATCCTACGTCAACACAAGATGGAAGGTGTTTTAGTCTCTAAACGATTCGGAGCCAAGAAGCGATTGTTTGATACTGTCTTATTGAAAAATTTTCGAAAATCGATTCAAAAGGAACAAGTCATAAAACGGCCTATTATTCATCATTTAGTTCATTCCCATCCTAAAGATGGGAAAGAAAATGTATTGGCCAGTGGTGCGGATATGCAGCATGAAACGGGGCAACATGCACTTCCCTTTACACCTACGGAAAAGTATCATATCTACAACACTTATAATGTATTTGTCTATCATAGTTTGGTGGATTTGATGGAGATGTATGGGAATATTCTCCATGATTTTGAAGTGAAACAGGAACGGTTGGCAACGTTAAGAAGGAGTGTGAAAGAATTCAAACCCACTGCAGGAACTGATCATCTTGACGAGAACGTTCGTGAACGAGATAGGGTGAATGCAGAAGTGACTGTGTTGAAAACGGATCTTTGTCAATTAATCAAGGGGAACAAACTGTTATTTTATGTGTCTAGACCTGAATCGTTTTATTACAAGAATTTAGAGAGTGATAAGACGTGGAGTTCTATCGTCCCCACAGGTTATTATTCATTGGAAACCTATTTGAATACCATCTTCCCCGCCCCCATGACATGGACCATCACATCCATGTCCTATCATTATGAACTGACCATCGATTGCACGGACGATATGGAAATCAAGATGGACCGGCAATCTAAAGCCTATGAGATTTTCAAAGCAGAACAAGTGGCTACCTACGTGTGGGACGAATGGATCTTGGAATTCCCCCTCAGCACGATTCATGTTCCCTCATTTATCCTTCAGAAACAAACCATGGAATTGGACGCTCTCTTTGAAAAGAAGAGTGTCCCCTATGCATTGAGTGGGACCCATGACTTGCTTCGAAACGGAAAACCGACACAACAGTATAAGACCGAGGATAAGAAGCATCCCAATATTCTCAACATCAAACATGGCGACTATTTTGAGATTTTTCATACCCTATCTCATCTCCCTAGTCCATTACGATTCAATTTACCCACGAAATACTATACCCTCCAATCCTTTGTGCAAGCTTTCAATCAAGCCATCCCCCTGCCTGATATGGTGTGGATGACGTATACAACACTGGGCGTCTTTCACGTGCTTCACTTTAAAATCGCGGAAGGGTATTTGCTGAAAATCAATCCCCCACAACTCTGGCAACGCATGTGGAATCATAGTCATGAATATGGTATGTTCACCTATCATGAACAAACCTGTATACACTCGGAAACGCCGGAACATTGTTCTGCAAGTTACCGTCGGTATCAACAACGTCCAAAACATGTCACCCATGGGATGACATTGCACATCTATGGTTTACCGGAATATACCTTTGATTATGCCAAAGGATGGAATCACACCCTCGACACCCTCTTCCCATGGAAAGGGAAGGAATTGGATCGCTTGTTTCAGAAATCCTATTTCCCTTATGCTTACGAATCGAAAGAGCTGTTGGCCAATACGTGTTTACAATCCTACTTGTTTGGAGATAGACTCTCTGATAAGAAATTGTATTCACCCCCTGTCGCGTATCAAGAAGGATCCACCCTGAAAGTCTGCAAAGATAGATTGACTTCCTTTATTGGATGGTTCAGTGATGATTTGCAAGGGCTGATGACGACCATGATGGAACGCTGGCAAGAAAACATGTTTTATCTAGTGGATGGTATGGTGTTGGGAGTGGATGTGGGAAAACAAGATATTCAATCGGTGATGGTGAATACACATCCCACACCTCGCCCTTTTCTTCATCTCTATAGCAAGACCATGAAACCTTTGCACATCTATGAACACATGATTCGGCAAGGTTACATCAACCCCACCCTAGACATTTCTACCTCGTTTCATCGTGTCCGCATTCCCAAAGGGAGTTATACCTTGGAAGGACTCTTTTCTAAACTCCAGGTGAATTTACAGATGTGGACGGATGTATCCCTCTCTCTCTCTCGAAAGACCATTATTTGACGGTGAAAACCGCGGAACATGCCTTTATTGATTTTGGAGAAGCGTTGAGTTATCGTATAGGTCTACCTCAATCCTATTATGGACCCAATACACAGATAACAACACTCTCTCCCCTCAGCATAACTCCCAATTCCTTCAACATTATCGTCTATTGTAATATTGTGGCGGAAAGTATTGTGGGAGGACAACGTGAACAAATCTTGAAAATTCACCCCATTGAAGAGAAACAACGTTTGGGGGAAATGGTGTCGTATGAAGTGTCCAATATTGATTATTACCCCATTTTTACATCAGCTATTGATGAGATTGAAATTCAGTTGCGTGGTGATGATGGCGAATTTATTCCGATTCATGAAGGACGATCCTATTTCAAACTCCATCTCCGTCGTAGGGAGACTAGGTAATTAGTGACAGAGTGACACTCAACCATGCATGAGGAAACGATACACTTGTTGAGTAATGCTCAGCCCAATTTGTTTCCTGAAAATAGAGCCAATCATTTCAAAAATCGCTTGGTTCCTTCCATCCCCATGGTCCATGGGGATCAATGGGAAGCCGGTATCTCCGTCGTCAACTTCATCAATACCCTTCAGACAATACCCGTGGATGTCAGCTTTAGTGTGGGGACATTGAATGATCATCCTGAGACGATTCCGACCGTCTTTACGTCCTCTATCCTTCCCATCAAAACGGATTCACCGCGAGGAGAACGCGGTAAACAGGGAGAGCAAGGCAAACAAGGTGAACAAGGCAAACAAGACAAACAAGACAAGCAAGGCAAACAAGGCAAACAAGGCAAACAGGGAGAGCAAGGCATGTTTACGCGCTTCAACATTCCACGCGGTATTTATTCGGAGAAGACGTTGATGCAGTGTTTGAATCAGAATCGACACCATGGACACAATTTCCACTTTTCTATCACTACATTGGCGTCTCATGTCCATGTTGTCTCAGTGGTCGTACCCACACACTACAGTATGAAACTCCATCCTTTGCTCAAAGACATTCTTGGGTTTAAAACAGACTTACTCACTTCCTCACAGCAAGCGACTGCCCCTTTGAATTTGAATGCCTTTACCTACAATATTCTACTGTATTGTAATATTGTAGGCTATAATTATGTAGGGGGTATGAAAACAAACTGTATGTGTGTGATTCCCTACACGGGGAAAGATTATGGAGATAGTATTCATCATGAATTTCAGAATGTCACCTATCTCCCTGTGAAAAGTCAACATGTGCAAGATATTGAAATCAAACTCATGTCGGATGATGGTCATCCCATCCCTATGACAGACGGACGGTCCTATGTAAAAATGCATCTTCGACGTCGCGCAATTAAGTAATTGTCTTTTCCCAAGCACATCAAGACACGATGACGAATCTCTTTTTAATCCGTAACCGAACAAATTCCTCTGGACGATTGTTTGGAAGAGGATCATTTATGCAACGAGGTGGATGGAATAAAGTGATTGGACAGAAAACACGCATGATTAGACCCCGTGTCACTGGTGTCAAGAAATCATCCATCCGTCTGCCCAAATCACTCAAAAAGAGAGTTCCCAGAAAAACATTTCGAAAACCATCTCGAAAAACACCTCGACAACCCTCTCGACAACCCTCTCGAAAACCATCTCGACAAGCATCGCGAAAAACATCGCAAAAAGGACTTGTACATACGGTACAGAAAACGTTGGGAAAATCGTCACGTACGACAGAGTTTCTCAATTCTGCGAAACAAGCTGTCACGGATGCTGTCAGCTCTACCGCACAAGAAGGAGTTGATCGTCTCAAAAAGGGTGTGAAAGCGCTCGCCAAACGCACCTTACAGACTGCTCCCGAACGTGTTGTAGAAGCTATTCAAAATAAAGTGAGTCGGAAACGCGTCTTCACGGATGAAGAAGGAGATAGGGTGGAAGCACCTGCTCCTAAACGTCGCCGTGGTCATGTGAACATTGCCCATCATACGAAATGGGGGAAAGGAAGTTTGATGGGGCGTTATCGCGGAGGTGCTAAACAACGCATGCTCTTTTAAGAACTAAGCAATCTTAGGACATCAGTCCCATCAAGCATGGCGGAAACACCTGCATTATTGGATGCTCGTTACGATGTATTCCAGAGTGATAAAGTCGATGTCTCGAGTACTTCTCAGCATACGAGCGTTCTGACGCCAGTCAATGGATTGGAAAATCCCGGTACCATTCAATTCACAGTCCCTCGACTAGCCATTCATTGGATGGATGTATGCAATGCCTATTTTCGCGTGGAAGTACAACTCATGAAACATGATGCGGCTAAAGGAGCAGACGTGCCATGTGAGTCGTCAGACAAGGCGATTATTATCAACAATACGGCCCACTCCCTCTTTTCCGACATTACTATCCGCTTGAATGAACGCACCATTGAAGGAGGCAATGACTTGTATTATTTGAGAGCTTACCTTAGCAATCTTTTACAATACACCAATGATGTGAAGAATACACACATGGTCACACAAGGTTTTACTGTTCCTCAAGTGATGTATGACACGGAGTTTGATGCAGCGAGTAAGACGGTGAAGTCTAAGGCGGTAGAGTTTACAGATAAAGAGAATGCACTCAATCAAGCCATTCTCAAACAATGGGCAGACCACAAATTTAAACGTACCTTTGACTTTCCCCTGAAATGTAATTTGTTCCAACAAGTGATTGCTCTGCCCCCAGGCATGCAACTGGATCTCATTTTCACCTTGAATAAACCGGAATATGCCATTTATGATATGGCACATGCTGCAGGGACGACCTCTACAAAGTACAAGTTCAAAATCACCTCTTTCCAATTGTATATGCCCATGCTCACACCGAATGCAGAACTGCAATTGAAAACTGCGAATCGACGCAAGACAGAAGCCATTTATTATCGCTACAATGGCATGACCGTCCAACGACAAACGATTGAAAGTGGAGTACAAAAGAAGACGTTTTCCAATGTGGCTGCTCTATTGAGTCCTAAACTCATCTTTTTCGCTGTTGTTCCCAGTAACTCTTGGTTTGATCCAGGAAGTCGTAAACTCTATTTTGAAAGGCATGGACTCTCTCAAGTCACCATGACCACCAATGGAGCCATCATGACAGGAGGCACCATCAATTGCAAAGATGACGTGATTGCCTACAGTCAATTCAATCGTGCGATTCAAGTCTATAACACGAATGAATCATGTGGTATTGATTTGGAGAGTTTTACCAAATACTGTTACTTTATCGCCTTTGACTGTACCTTGGATAAACAAATCGATAGTGTTCAACCCACCAATACACGTCAATATGGACTGGAATTGCAATTTGAGAATACGACCAAGCAAAATATGGATTTATTAATGTTTGTCATTCATGACGAACAATTCTCCGTCACACCGGAGAATGCTGTCATCTCCAGTGCGTATATCCCACCCGCTATTTAAGTGTTGGCGCGCATTGACATCATCATAAGACATGTTGAAGGAGCCCGAGTATCACGTTCCTCCTATCGCTTGGACATCTCTTTATCAACATCGTCTCATTAAAGCTCAGCGTTGGCTGAATGGGAGAATGGTTAAGCAACACGGAAATCGAAGGAATCATGCAGGGTATGAATCAATTACAAGAGAAACATTTACTCAATGCCTGCATGTGCGAAGATGATTTTCTCTGTGCTATTCAGTGTAGTTGTCAAACGTTTGCTCATCGCCTCCTCCAATCTTCTTACGTTCCCTTCCAAGGTGTGTTTCCTGCTGATCTACTTCCTGCTCATTCCCCGGAATCAAAGACACTTATTGTCAATAGTGATCGCTCTCATCAACCTGGCAAGCATTGGTTGGCCTTTTATCAAAATGCGGATCAACGTGTGTGCGAATTCTTTGACTCTTATGGACTCACTCCATCTCACTATCCACATGTTACCGAGTGGTTATCGACAACACCTTATCCTCTAGACTATCGTCGCCCTCTGCGTATACAAGGTCCTAAAGCCTATTGTGGTGCTTACTGTATTTACTTTTTAAACCATCGCCCTTTTAACACATCTATGGATAAAACACTGACCTTCTTTCGAACATTGGATGCTCACGAGAAAGATCAAGAACTCATTAAAACCTACTTGTCCTTCAATGATAAAATTGTCTATTCCTATTTGTATTCTACATTATCCCATGTTTTGAAGTCAATAAAGAAATGAATCATGTCAATGATTGTATTTTTATTTCAATGGAATCCTTGAACTTTTTTTCAGACAGAGGTTAATACTACAAGGTTTTGTACATGAAACAGAGATCAGTCACTCGTTATAGCACACTATACACTATACACTATACACAGAGCTTTTCCGTGCATCATGCACGATATACAGTAACTGTTGAAGCTATGTCTTGATCACAAAGGGGACAAGATGACGTTTCAAAGGGATTATAACATGTAGAACACATAACACTATGAGAACATGGTAAAAAGAGAAGGGACCGTTCCTGTTTAAAACATTTAACACAGTTCCGTTCACATAATAATTTAAATGTCTCTTCTTCCAATTTCTTTCTAAAGTCACTTTTATGGGGAGAGTTATCTGACACATCCGTTGCAAATGTCACTTTTTTCACTCTAGATCGCGCCAATGTCATTGTATTGCAGTGTAGCATGGAGAAATCCTCTATCCACCTACGATCCAAATGGTGATTCATAGCATGCTCATCGAGATCCATGAGTCGATCCACTAATTCACCAGCAGTGATCTTTTCATTGAGATGTGTTACAGTTTCTATAGCTTTGAACGAATATCCAAGGTCTCTTGCGACAACCCACGACGTTGGGATACTAGTCACTGTCCGATTCATTGAGGGAATCTCCTTCGAATAGGGATTTGAGAATGTCTTCCACCAACGATTCCGCTTCTGCAATCGATAAAACACCCGTCACAATCACACTTCCGTTGGAAAAGAAGGAACAATGCAAATTACCTTTGCGTATTAACGTTCCGGGAAACAGCTCGCGCTCGTTGGAAATCACCGATGTCGATGGCAACTGTTGAATGGTTTGCATGCGGTCTTTTGTATAGTTCCATTGACATTGAACTGTGCAGGATTTTGTGATTGGGTCGCTCACGTCCAATCCGTAGGGGGCGAGTAATTGGCGCATCTCTTTACAAATACGATCGTAGGTTTCCAGGGAGTGGTTGCCCAAAATTTGGATACACCCCCGTGGAAAAATCTGTACAGTGACCGAAGAGTTCCATTTCCAATAGACTCGACAAGGGCGTGATGCTCGGTATGTGGCCAGAGGGAGTTGCGGTAACAATGTCTGCAGTGGTATTGCGGAGGATGCTCTGAGCTCCACCATGCGGTTGCAGATCCTTGACATTTTTGACAGCGGGGTGTAGATACCCTTCTTCATATAGGCGATGGTTACCGTATGGAAGGCTCTGATTGGGTAAATACCAACACCGCTTGTCCTCCCAGATACTTAAGGCTTTCTTCACTTGCGTCACCGTTCTCATCTCGTGGTGTTGGGATTGGAGGAGGGTTTGTGACACTGTGGTAATTGAATGTTTTTCGAATGCGTCCACATAATTCTGATGTTTCACTTGTCGCTTCTTCGCTTGACACACTCCTTTCATGCGACAGTCGTGGATTTCTTCCTCATTGCCTTTGAGGACAATGTAAGAGTACATTTTGGCACTCAAACATACAAACTCCTTCACCCTATCCCCCACACACTCATCCTTGAAACATCCCAAACGATTCGCATTCTCGGTACGTCTCTCTGGATGACTCACGGGATAATTTGAGGTATCGAGAACGCCTTTCGCCTCCGTATCAATAAAATTTGGGATGTTGTCAAACGAACGCAGCACTTCTTCACGTGTATACCGGCTGCGGACTTTGAGGAAGAAGGAGTCTGTGTCCCCACCAATGAGTTCCACTGAGGTGCACGTCTTGTTGGCTTTCCACTGGTCAAACAGCTTGTACATAATAATCTTGCTGTTGTCCAGGATGCATTGCCCGATATAAATGGGCTTGTTCAAGTCTACCTTGGTCTTGCGCACATTCACCACCACGGCTTTGTCGCTGATGTTGAAGAAAGATTGGCAATAGGGATGACGTGTCCATTTGCTAAATAAATTCGGTGATCGTACAAAATAGTGCTTCCCATATTTCCGCACATTCTCCATTGTCTTGCCGTACAGTGCGTTCACCATCAACTTGTGGAGATTGCGGCGCATTTTCGTTGTTGCCTTGGCGCGTTCTTGCGTATGGTATTGAACATAGGGGCGAATATACGGTTCTTGATTGAAGGAGATCCCGTAATGAACCTTGGTGATATGTAAACCCTTCTCCACATAATACTTGAGAGCAGCGATATGTACCACATACTCTTTGCGATTCTCGTGCATCATCATTAACTTGTTGGCTGAGTGAAAGGGTCGGTTCCCGTTCAACTCTTGCCATAGCTCTTGCATATAGGGAGACATGTCCTCCCATTTCGCCGTCCCGCGGTAAGGAGCCAATGGTAAATCTTCCGTGGCATCTTGGACGTGTGGGGGATATTCCAAATCGACGCACAGTAC
Organism: Prostheceraeus crozeri; assembly: GCA_907163375.1. Taxonomy (NCBI): domain Eukaryota; kingdom Metazoa; phylum Platyhelminthes; order Polycladida; family Euryleptidae; genus Prostheceraeus; species Prostheceraeus crozeri. The sequence goes on along the minus strand of CAJQUW010013290.1, from coordinate 117,310 downwards.
ATGACCCGTGGTGCCATTGACATTGTATCGTCTCACCCATTCGTCGTTGATGTCCACCAAGACCTCCGGTCGTACCCAGGCAAAACAATCCTTCGGCAAAGGTCCCATCATGGCCGCACCGTATAAATTGTTAGCATCTATATAAAACAGGTGAGTACCTTCTTCTGCTTGCGCGCGGTGCTGATTCACAAATGTCATCCCTCCACGAATCCCTGCTTCAAACATGCGGTACATATCCACGTCACGCAATTTCTCCAACTTGACCTGTGTCTTTTTAAAGAAAAATGAATAGGTCAAGCCAGGTGTGCCGAAATAGTGAATGGGGTCCAATGCAGACACGTCGCGTATTTCATTTCGAAAATGTTCGAAGATGTCTGCGAGCAAGGCTACATCCACTGTCAAATAATAGTGGATATAATCTTCAAACGTGCTGCACCCCGTCTCTGTCCACGCCTTTTGTGCCACAGCATACTCATCCTCTTCCAACTCCTTCTCACTCAAATCATTGTAAAATGCTTCCTTCGGAGGCAATTGAGTCTCGTGGATACGATCCCAGCAGTCAAAATATGTATAGGGAAAATATCCTATCCGAATTGTGATCGCAATTCGGATAGATGTTGCTCAATATGTGATTTGAGTGAGGAAAGTCACTGATGGTCGTTGACAAATTGTTTAGAGAGTCTTTCAAAAACTGACACGAATCGATGAATCGGAGTTTATATAGGGTATTGGATGGCATGGGAAGAAAGATGGTCACTCCCAACGTCTTGTCTCTTGACACATAAGTGGGCTCGATCTTATACTTGTGATCCAGCTTGGTAAACCCTTGTACAATCACCTGGTGACTGTCATATCCCTTCCAATTGTGACACAAGTTGTTTAATGTGGTCCGGGATTGACGTCGTCGCAGGTTACATGCATTACACAGGGTTTGCAGATATTTGCCCGTGATATGATCGTGGTCTCGCACCTTTGTCGTAGGCCCATTCTTTTCACCTTGCTTCTGGGGTTTTACATCACATCCGCACATGTTACATTGAGCTGTCTGTTCATAGTCCCGCATATCATCCTCCGTCAGCGTCATGTTACTGTTTGTCGCTTTCATGTGATCAAACATAGACCAGATCACCTGTCTGATGTGTGCAATAAAGGCAGGAATGCACTTGTCCCCCTTATGGATCACCACCGATTCTTTCATGTCCAGCACCGGATGCCACACCACATAGGATCCCACATACGCTGCCGTATGCTTCTTGGACACGGAATCAATCATGCTCTCAATGTCCGCATACATCACAGCGAGGGGTTGAGTGGTTTTCGCGTGGTCGATAAATTCGTGCGGTTTCGTATCTTCCGGGCTCGTTTCTATCTGAAAAAATCCTCCATCGCATTTGGCTTGATGCTCCAGACGTTCTTTGTATGCCATGTCCTTTGTCTTTCCATACTTTATACCCTTCTCGTAGAAATTGAATCGTAAACTACATAACTCGCATGTTTCAAAACGTTTCACTTGCGTTTGGCTCATGTTCCGATACCACATGCGAGCCCATTTCTGAAAATCCGTCACGGGAAGAAAATGTCCAGACTGATCCTCCATATCGTACCGCGTCACCATCACCAGATGAACGATGCGTGTGTTCTCCTTCACAGCTTGACGGACCGAGTATAATTGTCCCACAAATCCTTTACTGTCATGTACGTGGATACGAACAATGACATTGTTCTTCTTTTCGAACTCCTGAATATCCCGTGTATTCATCAACCCCTCTGACGTCATCATGGAAAAGTCTAGATGATAATACTGGTTCAAATTCAACTTGCGCACTGGAGGAAGTCGATTCTGATAAATGTCATAGGATGTCTTGGTGCGGGAATCAATACGTCGAGGAATGCGATTGTCTTGGTAGGCAAGTGCATCGAGGACACTGTCTTGAAAACAATGCGATGTATACTTGTTGCAGTCAAACACACATATGCCTTTGCAGAGCTTGATATCTCGGTGAATAGGAATCGGTGCGCCCATGCGAAAATTAGGGAAGGAACTTGTTTGAACCAGTAACTCCAACACTTCCTTCACCGCAAATCCTGATCCGTCTTCTTGAAAGTCTTCAATAAATTCTTCAATCTTTGACACAATGTCACCGAACCATGTATCAAAGTTACGTGCTTGGACGCCTTCGTGAATGTATGAGGGTGTGGTGATGTCTCTCACTTCCTCTTCGCCCGTCGACATATCCATCTTGGCAAACCTGAGTCTCATACTCACAAACACTTTCACATCCTCGTGGGGGTGTTGTTGCACAATGACACGATACAAGTCTGCATACATTGAATTCAAATATGTTTTCCATTCATTCATGGTTTGAGGAGGGGTAAATCGATAATTATATCCGCGACCGTCCATGATACGTTCTTCTTCCACAGCTGCACCGCCCTCTTGCATGAACTCAAACAGGTAGGGACACAAATGTTCATCCCATCCTTCCGCTTCAGCATTCACCACTGCATCACAGTAGCGACACCGTCCCACACACGCATGCTTATGGTACGCCTCCACGTCGAAACTTCCGTCACAATCCAAACACAGTAAGTCATTGTCGTCGCCATAATTAAACGCGCGGCAATCGTGCTCGTCTCCATACCATTTACAGCATGTCCAACAATAGTTGCGACCCGTCTCCGCTGCTCCATGGGCAATACAGTCTTGAAAGCGAGAGAAGGATTGACGGCAGAATTCACACGCGTACTGCATGGTTAGAATGAGAATGAATTTCTCTGACAGCGCCTTCCTTATATACCTTGCTGTGACTCATCACACGTGCTCGGCGCCGCGTGCTCCGATTGGTGCTCCGTGCTCTTAACCCAAGTGCGCCGATGCGTGGGCGTGTGCTCCGTTTCCTGTCCTCTTCGCAACCCGTGCTCTGATGCGTGGGCGTGTGCTCCGATGAATGAAGCAAGGTCATGTACTTTAGTGATGGTGGGGTTGAAAGGGGCTAGAATTTGCTACTAATATTAACTTGAAGCTAAATGTCTCAGTGGCATGACACCACAAAGCCTACTGTCCGAGCAAGCTAAATTTACTAAACTATATGAAATGCATTTTGTTCATCTAGGCCAATAGGTCTGACATTGATAACATGCCAAGGAGTCGACCTGAATAAGAAAACTCAAAATTTAATCTTTTGAATAGCACAAGCAAGAGAAATTTCAAAATTTCAGTTTCAGTAGGCAGTTTATTGAAAAAATCAGATAGGGATCAAGCAAAAATATTTTTGCTTAGATCGTACTTATTGATAAGAGCTATAGAAAGTCAGAAAATGTAGAATATCCCTATTCGAATGATGTATTACTCAATATTATTGCCATACCTAGAAATTCGACCTCGATTGACATTAGTGTCAAATCGCCCATACATGAGAATCCTGTTATCTATCATATTATCGTAACTATGAGACACTGGAGGTCCAGCTAATTTATGTCAAGATGATGTTTGATGAGATAAGAAAGTATAAGTATTTTTAGGGATAGATTGATAAAGTAAATCAATCAAATTATTTTGATGACTAGAAACTCTAGAATTTCGAAGCATGAAGCTTCAAGTGACCAGATGTCTGTTTGCGATTTTAGGTGCAAAGTGTTCTAATTTAACAAGGAGGCCTACAACATTTCATAAGAACTACTTAAGTATCAAATAAGTAAGAAGTATAGTGCTGACTTTGAATTACTGATATTTTGGTATTAATAGCTTGAATTATTCAGGGTGTCCGTGATCCCTGGAAAACACCTGGAAAATGAATTTGTCCCTTGAAAACCTGTTATCCTGGAAAACTCATGGAAAATAAAATTTTACGCTGGAAAACCTGGAATACACCTTGAAATTGAGACTAATTAAAGCACTTTCAACCAATTTCACACCACCTTTCAATACTAAATAACCGATCGCCATAAAATTTCAAGGCAAATTACTATTTTCTTCATATAAATCAAGTTCTTACATTGGAACGGTATTTTCAGATAACAGATGATTGGTTAGTCGGTGCCTTAGACATTATGAGAAAACCTGACTACGTATCGGTACCAATTAAAGACAGTGTGTTTCAAAAAGTTCATGACCATCGATTTATGTAAACATTCTAGGAGAATAATGTCTTGCTTGGGCTTACTTAATATTAGAGGCTGATTAGAGCTTGTTTGTAGAAATTCTGAATACCAGTGCATTATTATGAGCATGTTATTCTATGCTATTCAAAACATTTTATTTATATTGGTATTTGTCTTGTTCCTAATTGTAATACATCATTGGCACCAATGGCGATGAATTTTATAAAAACTACCTAGTGTGGTTACATGTATTCAAGACGTAAACCGTACATTGTGAAGTAAACAATTCCATTAGTTCTAGTGTACGGGATATATTATTACTCGTACATTGTGGAACTCATTATCACACCAAGAAATTTTGGTTCACAAAACCCTCCCTCATATCATGACATTTTGAAATAACAGAAAGCTCAGAAAAGTTGTAATTCCTGCTTGATGTAATTGCCGAGAAAATGTTTAAAGAAAATGATAAAATGAAGGATCTAAAATATACAAAGTGTGATGTTGAAGGAATTTTACAAAATCAGATAGCCTTTACTCCACTTGAGTAAGGAGGCTGTACCATGCTTGAAAATGGGACTCAAATTAGTTAAAATTTTCTCTCGCTAAAAGACGGACATGTTCTAAAAAAACTGAATGAAAGTCGGCCCAAATTTGAGATGGTGCTATCAACTAATTCTCGAGACGAACTTGAGATTTCTGCAGATGAAATGGATATGGATTTTGACAGTTGTGATGCACAAGCATGCCGGCACGGGGTGGGCAGGGTGGGCAAAGCCCATGCTGCCCTTTTCACAGGGTGGGCAGGGTGGGCAATGCTGCCTTTTTAGAGGAGGGGAAAATTGTCTTTTCACGGGATGGGCAAATTTGTTTAATTACCTATATTACGCTCGTATATTGCCCTTTCTTCAAGTACGATGTAAGTGACTTCAATTAGGATGTTTCCTTTAGACAGGATGGACAAGTTAATATGTGTCGCCTTTTGGTTGACAGAGTGGGCAAGTTGATCAACATGATTGCCGTTTTGTAGGGTGGGCAAATTGATCTATTTTGCCTTTTTACATGGTCGGCATAAGTTATGAATGTACATATGTTGCCTTTTTTAAGAGTACAAGGTGGGCACGTGTTTCTATGTTGCCTTTTTGCGCGGCGGCCAAGTTATTCTACTGTGTCTTGCATTTTGACATCTGCAATTTGCCCCTGTGCAATTTATAGAGGATGGGCAAATAGAAACAATGCTGACTTTTTCACAAGGCGTGGGTCTGCGGTCACATTTACAAAATATGTAATGTCATACAGTTGGGAGACTCGCGAAAAGTCGAAAGGAATAGTGAATCAATTGAGGGACACCTTTTTGATCGCTAGCATTAAGTGCTCATACGACGTGATCTGTATAATGGAGAATATTTCCAGGACTACTCAAAGATCTGATGTTAGTGCTCAAGAAGCGAATTTGCGAATCAACCTTGCGAAGCAACGATTCAAAGAAATGTGCTGCAATGACGAAGCTAGTAAGATATGGAGTCATGCAGAAAAGCTACAAGCAGAATTAGGGGACGAAATGACAGATAGCATCATGGAGAGAAAGGAAAAGAGAAAAAGAAAACTGCCAGAAATATTGTCCGAAATGACAGACCTGCCTGATGTTGATACACCGGATACGTTCCAATCTTTTTCACAGAAGTATTTTGATTTGATCAATTTGATCGACGGAGCGATGCAGAGAAGATTCTCCCAAAATGATATGAAAATATTAGAAGATATTGAAATAGCCCTGATAGACTCTGTAAATGGCAAACTCGAGAAGGAATCATTTGACAAAATATTTCCAATTGAGTCCAGAGTAATGAAGCTTCAACAATCTCGCAAAGCAGAATTTGAAGAAGAACTAAAGGGTTTTCCAGTCCTCCTCAAAATGCGAAATGAACAGATCAAACCAAGAATAAAGACGGTTACAAAGATATCAACAATTTGTGATATATTTAACGCAATGCCAATGACGAAAAAAGCTTGCAAAATTACCCACGACTTGCTGAAATATTATTGCACAGTACTCATGAGCTCAGCGACAGCGGAAAGAAGTTTCAGCGCAATGCGACGCCTGAAAACATGGACCAGAGCCAAGACTGGACCAAACCACCTTAACAATATATTGTTTGCAGTATTGCATAAGGATTACATGGACGATGTTAATATCCACACCGTTACTGATGAATTCATCAAATTCAATGAAAAGAGACTCTCATACTTTGGACATTTCTGATCTGGCTCTTGTTTTTCTTGTTTATATCAGTAGAGTTATCACAGAGGTTTAGATTATATTGTTTGATATTTTGTACATAAATAGATCATAATGATTTGATCAAATATTTTATTTTTGAATATTTTCCGTATCAAAGCTGGATACCGGTGTCGTGAATAATAATAACCTTACAGTTAAGTACACATTAAGAATATCAAGTTTCAGTCACTGTATGTAAAAGTGTATATAGAACCTACAATATATGATTCGATTTCGGTTATATCACATTGTCATATTTTTAACTTCTCCTTATTCTATAAGCCTCATATTTTCACACGTTATTTCATCGGAATATAACCTACTTATAATATTGTTAAATCATGGCATTATGTTTATGCATTTGTTAAAAGAAACCTCTATATAAGATCATTTGAACTCCGTATTCATTTAAGCAGAAGAAAAGTAATTCAAAAATCACATATAAAGTCAAAATTTTCAAATAAAAGTTCCCATACTTGAGATACAAATAAAGGTGCCAATACCGATGCGAACATGCAATCCTATGGACTACGGAACTATTCCTACCGCAGCTAATTGTTATTGCAAAGCGATGATTATCATGCTCCGATGTAATGAAATCAAGCTCGATCCACAACGTTCTACACCACGCCTAGTATGGAAATCCGCGCGATTCGCTCGGCAGGGAAACTACAGATTGTTTCATAAAAACTGGATCACCCTTAAACATCGCCTTAACTTCAACTTTGTCTAACTCCGCCAAACTTGAACGAATTTCTCTGAAATTTGGAAGATATGTCAGTTGTGCTTACTAATATCATTGTTGGAAATTTCAAGCATGAATATTGAGTTGTTTTCCTGTTATAGATAAAAAAGTAGTAGATAATTTGATCTTCATTTAGCAATGTTACACAAAATCATACCTCACTCTTATAAAATTACATTTGTTTCCTTTGTTATGTAATATGTTGTTCTACAAGCCAAAAGCTATCAAGCAAAACAAAAATAAAGAAAATCGGTCAATCAGAGCCAGTATAGCACCATTATTCATCAACAATAATGTAGCTGCTACATGTGATTAACTGGACTTCATGTTCCATAGTTTCCTGACTTCGTTGCGGTGGTGTTGGCAGCACTCCTGATTGCTTTCAGCTAGAAATCTATCTCTCACCGGTTGAAAACAATACAAAGCACAAATGAACAATAACGAGATCGCATTCACAAAAGGCAAAGTGTCAGCTGGCATTTGGACCAATGGCCGCCCTGAACTTCACATACAGCAAGGAACCATGAATTCTGAACGCTATGTGAATGTTTTACGAATGAACATTGGCCAAATGACAGATCAACTTGGTGATCCATCGACTTGGTTATTTATGGATGATAATGTTACGTGTCACAGGAGTAGTAGAGTTAACTTATGCAAGTCTCAATTAGGGCTTAGGACATTATCTTGGCCAGCTCGTTCTCCTGATCTGAATCCCATAGAAAATGTATGGAGTATTCTAAAACGTAACGTTTGTCGTTCACTGCTACCTACAGATGGCGTATCACAACTTACGTCACTGTTAAAAAGAGAGTGGAGAAAGTTAGATCAGTCAAAAATCAACGATATCATCGAATCAATGCCTAGACGAATTGGTAATGTCATTGACAATAAGGGTAGGGCCTCAAAATATTAGCTTCTTTAGAACCGTTACTGTATCATAGCTTATCAGATTATATAAGGACATTTAAATATATTAGGGACATGAAATAACATGAAAAATGCTTTCTGTATCATACTTATGTTTTATTTAGTCAAATTTTAGGATGATCCACTTTTTATGAAACGGACTGTAGTAAGTACTTCCTGGCCTATGGTTATATAATTTAAATAAATAAAGGCGTATAAAATAGTCCAATTTCTTGTATATGGGTGTGCATATGCAAAATGCCCTTTTTTATCCTTGCCCATGCTGCCCCTTTTACGTGCCGGCATGCTTGGTGATGCATGACTCTTCAGAAAGTGAAGAGAGTCAATCTGCTTTCCAGTTCGTCTAGCGTTTAACCAAGTAAAATAAGTAATTAAGTCTTAATTTGCAGTACCGGCATACTTCTTGTAGTCATCCTATATTTCTCATACAGCGAATGTACATTTCAGAATCTGACAACAAATATGCAGTGAACAGTTATTTGTTGTATTTTGCCTCTCATAGGGTGAGTCTGTTGAATCGTGATCATCCACATGTGCTTCATTTTGGGTACTTAATAAGGGTTATCTCCCCCCCAGGTTTTCAAATTTGACTAAAATCTGCAAAGAAGAATCAATCGTCACCAAACTGCGAGTACACGTACTTAAGCATATTTTCTACCTACATACAAAATTTTATGCAGATCAGACAAGTACTTCTTGCATTAGAGGCGATGACGTGAAGTGTAGCAATGTCTACAGCTTGATCTGACTTCGTCTGTTCGACGCATCATTGCTACTCGTGTCTGCATTGTTCTCTCTCCCTCTTCGTCTCATCCACTGCCATTTGAAATCTTCCCACGACCGCTACTTTGCCACACCTTTATAAGAAGCATATTAATGTGAGAGATGTGACTCGGTCATCATCGCTTCACGAGTTGTCGAGAAATGACTTTGTTAACCTCAAGTGCCTTCTGCTCAGACGATGAGGTCGTTAACAAGTCAGATCAAGCTGCCGGCATCGCTGCACTCGAAGCTTTCGCTCCTAATTCAAAAAGTAGGCCTGCTTATCCGATTCGCCCAAAATTTGGTTTGTGGCTAGAGAATATCCTCACTTCCGTGTGTTCAAAGTTTTGTGACGACTGAATTATTTTTACAGCTTTTAGACAAATTTGAAAACGTGGGAGAGATAACCCATAAGTACCTCATTTTGTTATCATCGAATACATCCCATCTCATTCAAGAATAATCTATGTAGTTACCTTAGGTCCATTCATATATTTGCTTGCTTGCATACCAGCAGTGCAGGGTTCCTCTATCAGCCAACAACAGCGAGTCTCCTGTCTAGTGCACGGCGCTCTGCTTCTCAGTAAGCAGGAATCGGCACCTGTGACGTCATCATGAATGAATCTTTGACATGAATTTGCAGGCAAACTAACGAGCAGATGAGTGTGACAGTGATAAGAAATCGTGGTAGTCATTGAATTCTTCAATATTCAGGAATAAAATTCATTTCTGAAATTGACCGACCTGCACCTTTAATGTATTCGTCAATGAAAGTGACGACCTCTTTTTTATATTCTGCTTCTATTTAAGTTCCATGAACATCTATATTACGTTCGTAGGGTGCACCTAAACAATTAAAGATCATGAACGTTAGTTGACAAAAGATAAATGACATGTCAATGGACGATAATGGTTTAACTAGATAAATAATGAATGAAAGACACTAAAAGAAAGTTTGCCGCACTTCATAGTCTTCTGCGATATACATTCAAAATCAACGCACTCACTCACTGGCAAAATTGTTAAATTATTTTAGTTCAGACCTGGTGAGTTGCTCAGAAAATGTGCCTTTGTTTCCATTAACAACAATGAAATTAAATAAACGATAGATCAAATTGCCATGCAAAAGATGTGCGGCTGGTAGGATTCGAACCTACGACCAAGGTTACCTAGACCTGTGCTCTAACCAACTGAGCTACGAGCCACTTACGCGACTCTGTCAATTGGCAGGATCAAACCCTCACCACCACACATCAGTTGTCAAGGCAATAATAATCAATGAATAAATAACTCGTCACAATTGTGACCGCCGACATTAAGGCAAGTAGCGGGGATCGATTGTCCACCAAAGCATCTTAAGCCATGTCGTGAATGCAATTAACAACAATGAAATTAAATAAACGATAAATCAACAAATTGCCATGCAAAAGATGTGCGGCATGACATAACTTACGAGTTTCCCCAGAATTCCTTTTCTAACCATGCACTAAATTCTTGATGAATTCAATAAGTGTGAAAATAGGATTGTAAATCTGGATTCAACCCTTTAACGGCTGAGCCCGAGTTAACTCGTATCGAGCGTTATCAACAGTTGACTGGTGAGGGTGACAATGGAAAACAGCAGGAAACCAAGCCCGAGTTAACTCGTATCGGGAGGACGGGCAATTCGAATTCAATTCACGAATGCCGAGTTAACTCGGGTTGCTGGGGTGTTCCAATTTCACGGATACCGAGTTGACTCGTTTGTAGTGTGAAGTGACTTAATGTTCCACTTTCGACATTCTTACAATGTTCATAATCAATGTAAATCCGTGTTCACTATCACTGGATATATGTGACCTACCACACAGAAAATTTAGTTTGTAAATGGCAGGATGCCGTTTGAGAATGGATAGAAGTTGTTGAAATATTCTCGAATACATTAATAGCCCACCAGTAGGGTTTACAATCCCGGGATCTCGGATCCCGGGATCCCGGGATCTCGACCCTATTTCCGAGATTAAAAATCCCGGGATTACGTCTTCGAGATCTCGAGGTATTTCGAGATATTTGAAAGATTGGCCCTGAGTTCCTTCTAAGTGACATAGTTAAGAGAGTCAATGGCTTTTTTGAAAATGCATCTAAATTTTTTATGTTCCAAGTTTGATAAATTGCTAATGTGCTGTATTTGCCGAGCTAGCTGGTTAAGCCTCGTTCACATGATGACATTAGTGCCGAGGAGCAGCGCGAAATCTGGGCTAAATCAATGCCGTGACACAAACCGTTCAGATGTTTAATCAACAGTGTTGTGACACTGCTACTAGTATTGCTTCTGTAAACTGAAAATACTTCGTAAATTGATAGCTGAAAGACAAATCACAACGATTTAAAATAACGACTAAAGGCCCGTTCAAGGCTCGTTCAGACAGAGCTAGATTTGCGGTTTGCGGTCTTTGAGGGAAAAACCGTCGAAGAAACCGTCATTCAACCCAGTGAGTCTCCCGAATTCGCTCTGTTGACAGGTCACCGGACTGCTACTGCAGCTGCGGTGTGTTGGTTTTCACACATCGACAACGAATTGTGTCTCGGTGATTAATTGACGGTGAAAGACAATTTGAAAAAAATCATCAGTTATCGACAAAATGACATTGCAGTTGTATTCATCTTGTTGTTGTGATGAAGACAATGTTTCGTTCATCAAAATCGACCCAGTGGTTCAGAAGTTATGTCAAAAAATGCATTTGCTCTCTAAGTGAATGTAGGCCTATGCTCAACTGATAAGTGAGTACCGTTGACAGAAAGTCTTCGAAACACAAAATTGGCGATAGCTCAGCTAATATTACATCAAATTTAACAAAATAGACTTCATTTTACTTGTCATTTCATGATTGTGAAGATGGTGCCGACAGTTGCTTACACAGATATAGAAAATCTTTTGCCAATACTCATTATCACATCAGTTGACAAGCACGTATCGTCTTTTGAAATATTTCTTGAAACTTAATGATTAAAAACATATACAGTATACATAAATCTGATGTAATTTGTATTGTATTGAATTAAATAGCATGAATTAATAATTTAAGTATACATGAAATCAATGTCGTCAGAACGAAGGTGTTGTTGCAAGCATGGCACACGAAAGTGAAACCAATACTCGAAAGGTTTATTTCAGATAGCTTTACAAGGTGCATGTAATTAAAACATGCTACTAAAACACACACATAGAAATTAGACATAAGGTACAATTTGCAACATCTCTCCCCCTTTTTAAAAGGGATCTTACTAGAAGAGAAAAATAGCAGATATTAGTGTCAATGTTTGTTGTACGTGTGAAATGAACGGTAATCACCAAGAAGTAATTTAGAGCTTTAGTGTCACAGATCCAACCGCTCAGGTCGCCTAACACAACGACCAGAACCGGTACGAATAGGATTGTCATCAGCAGTCACTGAATGGCGTTCAACACGATTACGCCTAGGTCTTCCATTGTCCACAATCTGTCCACCAACAATCTCGGATCTCCAACTTCTCGTCTGCTCGCATTCGGGACTTCTAGTCTCGACTTCGGAACTTCTCCTCGGCTTCGGCTCGCTCTGATCGGGACTGCTCCAAGACTCTCTCTCGGGACTTGTAGCGTGAAAAGGTGCTGATGTAGCATTTGTGTTGTCTAACTGCTGCTGTGTAAGAGTGTTAGTGCCAGTATGCGCTTCAAACGAATTTGTGGTCCTAAAATCAGAACTATCTCTAGTTTCCACCATTTCTCGTTCAATCCTCTCTACACCCTCTCTTAACTCAACCGAATCTTTCACGAATGTCAATTGATCTATGTGCCTCCTATGAACGGATCCATCTTCGGCATCCATGATCGTCATCATTCTGTTTCCCAACTTCTGAAGAACTATACCGTTGCATAGACGCATGTCATTACCTCTTCTAAACGTCACCTTCGAACTACCTATCACCTGACTTCTCAAAGCACTACCTCTAAAAAGAACACTAGGTCGCTGACGTGTGGTGTGATGTTCACAGTTACGGTATTGAAATAGAAAGTTCAGTACAAAGTTTTGCAATTCATAAAACGTATTAACTTCTTTGATTACTGCCGAAATAGCATACTTCAACGACTTCACGAAGTTTTCGGCTAGCCCGTTCGACTGTGGATGTCGGGGTGCCGTGTGCAAATGTGTCACATGAATACTCTGGAGCCAATTTTTCAAATTACCCGCAAAATGTGAACCGTTATCAGTGACCAAGACCTGTGGCACACCTTCTCTGGCAAAGAATGACCTCAAACATCTTTCTGTGAAATCGGCAGTAGCTTCACGAGTGATAAACACCTCCGGCCACTTCGAATAAGAATCAATGACAACAAGGAAATAATACCCCTTAATGGGACCAGCATAATCAGCATGTATTCTTTGCATCCTATCGTATGTCAATGGCCATGATTTAAGCTGTGATGTCCTGGCTCTCTTTTTTTCTTTACAATTATCGCAACAACTGACAAAATTTTCAATGTCTGCATTGACTGTCGGCCACCAGCATGTGAGGCGACTGAGAGACTTCATGTGTTCGACACTGAGGTGAGTAGAATGTAAATGGGTCAATACTTCTTTTCGTAGAACAGGAGGAATAATGATCATCTCGCGAAAACAAAGAAAACCTTCAGGCGTGACACTCAATTCATCACGATGAATATATATATTGTGGAACAATTTCTTCGCTCTACACGACCAACCTTGGCGAAGGGCGTAGAGTACATTACTGTAATAGCGTTTCGTCTCATCTGCTAACTTCTTAGCATCAATAGTCAGTGGATTCACGAAAAGAGCAGTATCATCATCTAGATCATTCGAATCACTAAAATGGGAAAATCTTGATAGGAAATCTGCTTGTGGAATCTTCTTCCCGCTGCGGTATTCAATGTCATAACTGTATTGGGATAAATGAATAGCCCATCTTTGCAGCATGTGCGACGTTCCTTTCTGTAGTGACTTCTGAGGATGGAAAATATAGGACAACGACTGATGGTCAGTGACAATAGTAAAACGCAATCCATACAAAAACTTGTGCAGTCTCTTAATACACCATACTAACGCGAGAGCCTCCTTCTGAGTTTGAGAGTACCCCCGTTCACTCTTAGACAACTTACGCGAAACACATATCACTGGTCTGCCTTCCTGCTCCAACATGCCACCAATAGCATACTCCGATGCGTCACAAATGACTTTGGTATCAACGCCTTTCCTAAAGGGTTGCAATAGACCACTAAAAACCATTTCTTTCAAGGCTTTTAATCTACGACTATGGTCAGGAGTCCACTCGAATACATGTTCAGACTTACAAAGATCAAACAAAGGAGCGGCTGTGTCTGCGAAAGATGCATGAAATCGGCTGTAGTACTGCAATGAACCGAGAATTGACTGTAATTCGGTAACGGAAGTAGGATCAGGAGACTTAATGATAGGATCAAACTTGTCAACATCTGGATGAATTCCATCTTTCGATAAAACGAAACCTAAATATTTGATTTTCTCAACCGCAAAAACACTTTTGGTTTTGTTGATCTTGACGTTGTATTCACAGAAACGTTTCAAAACAGTAGTCAATGTGTGCATGTGGGATTCTCGATCTTTGGAATGAATTACCACATCATCTTGGTAGGCTACCACATTACCAATGCCTGACAGAATCTTGTCAATAGTCTCCTGAAATACACTAGGTGAAATCGTCATGCCAAACGGGAGAAACCTATACGAATAGAGACCGAATGGAGTGTTTATGGTGCTGAGCTCGCGCGACTGCTCATCCAAAGGCAACTGAAGGAAAGCGTTCTCCAAATCAATTCGACTGAACACGCTGGAGTTCGATAACTGTGTGAAAATGTCTTCAGGCTCGGGTGTTGTACACGCTCGTTGGCGCAAAAAAGGGTTCACTGTGACCTTATAGTCTCCGCAAATGCGAACAGTACCGTTTGCCTTAATGGGACACACAATAGGTGTGGCCCACCTTGAACTATTGACCTTCTCAACAATACCGGACTTCTCCAGCTTCTCAAGGTTCGCTTTCACTGAATCACGTAATCCATACGCCAAAGGACGACACTTATGAAAACCAGGCTCAGTAATTTCGCAATCAATATGGATCGGATCGACCTTCAAACCACCTGAACTCTGGGAAACGGTCTCAATAAGCGTGCTAAGTGAGGAAAAATCCGTCGTGGAATTTAGAAGACCCACAATCTCATCAGATATAAGTTGACCTGGACGTCGATTCAATATTTCAGCAATCTGTGGATAGAGTATGCGTATATCTTTCCATCCGAGTATGTTGAGACCTTCACAAACACAGAATTTTGCTTTATGAGAATTTTCAACAAACAAGTCGATTTCACCGTAGTACGTGTATGTATGACCGGTAATGCCTCGACAACTTCTGGTTGCTGGACATATCTTCTCCTTGAAACAAAAGGTGTTCTCGATCGAAATAAATGAATGAGGGCTACCCGTGTCAATAATAAATTCAACTTCATTCAGTGCATGAGAATCGGCAACTGTGAGAAACTTCTTAATGTGTGAACCGGAAAGATCGGTATACATTACTAAGTCAGCAAATTCATTCTCTACTGTGGAGATGTTTGACTCTTCACCATCATCAACATATCCCACCCCGGAACGACAGACTCTGCCTATAAGTCCTTTCCTAGAACAAGTCTTACATGTGGCATTTCGAAATCGGCATGCCTGAGACGAGTGATTCCTTCCACCGCAGGATGAACAACCTGAACTTATGGGCCTGCTAGTTGAATTGGATTGATTTTGGGACGTGGATTGAGAAGCGGTTAGACAGACTTTCGCTATGTGACCTTGACGGTTACACTTGTTGCAAGTGACGTGTCTAAACCTACACGTAGCTCTGTTGTGTTGTTCTCCACATGATAAACATTTTCCAAACTGACTAGCATTGGAACTGGAATTTTGTGGAAATGAATTATGATTAAGTCTACTCGGCTGATGTGATTTCTGGAATCTTGAATTTGCACTGAATTTTTTTCTGGAAGAACTGTGAATTTTGTGAACAACTGACTCTGTTTCGTTTTTGGATATCGCTGCAGTTATGTCAACAAATGATTCGCAAATCTGTTTAGCTTTAGAATAAGTCAAGGAGGTTTCCAACAACAATTTCTTCTTAATTTCATTGTGATTAATGCCAGCTACTAACCTGTCTCGCAAGTGCTCCTCCAAGGAAGACCCGAAATTACACGTGGAGGCCTGTCCCTGCATCTGTACAATAAAATCACGCACTGTCTGATCGGAACGCCGATAGAGCGAATAGAACTTGGACCGTTCAGCAATTTCATAATTCTGTGGAGTGGTGTGTTTCACGACTAAATCGCGAATCTCAGTAGTAGTCAAAGAATCGGGTGTCTTAGGAAAAGCTAGATTCTTGATTAGCTTATACGCTTCTGCACCGGCTAATGTTAATAAAAATGCCGTTTTATTCGTGGTAGGATCGACTTTATCATTGGTCAAGCAATATAGTTCAAACCTGGTGAACCAGTCCGTACATTCGGACGAATGAATATCCAACCTTTCTAATTCGGAACTCATCTTGTATAAATAATCCTGCTCGCTAACGCCAATTGATGTAATTTGTATTGTATTGAATTAAATAGCATGAATTAATAATTTAAGTATACATGAAATCAATGTCGTCAGAACGAAGGTGTTGTTGCAAGCATGGCACACGAAAGTGAAACCAATACTCGAAAGGTTTATTTCAGATAGCTTTACAAGGTGCATGTAATTAAAACATGCTACTAAAACACACACATAGAAATTAGACATAAGGTACAATTTGCAACAAAATCTCGATCGAGATCCCGGGCTCCCGGGATTGCGATTAGCCAGTCTCGAAAATCCCGGGATTGAGAAAACGGCTCGAGATTGTAAACCTTACCCACCAGTGATATTAGTCAATGTTCATTAAGATATCCTTCAAAACGACGCCTGGATCTTTGAATAATATCGCACAGATCTGATCGCATTATTTTAGATCACAAGTCAGGTGACTCAATACCGAGCAGGCAGCTGATACTTTTCACAACATTATTAAAAAGATGATGTAGATTATGATGATATCATAGCCATGTTAAAACAAGTTATTCTGCTCCCTGTACTTTCATTTCAGAATGAGATAATGTAGTTAAAATAAAAACAAGTAAGTGACTGATAAAAACCCGACGTTTCGTTCACAGAGACATACTCATGGGTAGCTGGTGAGCACGAGAACAATAAAATTCAGTCTTTACTTTATATACAACGATTGATGTTCATCAGCTCAGGTTTTCTATTCAATTCAGGCTTTAAGAAATCAATGCAGTTTGCTTAAAATTTCTAAAAAAAATTTTTAAAAAGGTTTGCAGGATAATTCGGTCTTCCTAAAATTAAATTTTGTTAATGATCGTTGTTCTCGTAAACTGAAACACCTTAGTAAGAAGTTTACTCTACCTATCAAGATTGTCAATAATCAGGAAAGTAATTAGGCAAATATTTTTCGAATTAAAATAATCCCAAGGCATGCAGTTGCAATATTTGTAAAAGCCTACCCGGTAACATGAACTGTAGCATGCGTTATGTTGTTTATAGGTTTTCGTGCAACATTTGCAGCAAAACGTGTATTGGTTCGACTAACCGCCCTCGATATATACATTATATATATATATTGGTAGATATCATATGTATTATGCATTATATATATTGGTATTTATATATATATATATATATATTGGTTCGCCTAACCGCCCCTTCCCCTTACCATTACTGTACGTACTAGAATTTCTGAAGCAAACTGTATTGATTTCTTAAAGCCTGAATTGAATAGAAAACCTGAGCTGATGAACATCAATCGTTGTATATAAAGTAAAGACTGAAATTTATTGTTCTCGTGCTCGCCAGCTACCCATGAGTATGTCTCTGTGAACGAAACGTCGGGTTTTTATCAGTCACTTACTTGTTTTTATTTTAACTACATTATCTCATTCTGAAATAAAAGTACAGGGAGCAGAATAACTTGTTTTAACATGGCTATGAATAATTACCTCCCGTCAAAAGCAGTTAATATGATGATCTGGTGATGGAGAATTTTTTGTGCATTACTATTGGACAGAATTCAATGTCCTTGCTTCTGTTGCGATGTGTTTCCGTCAAGCCACACGATTCGAGATTAGTGAAAGATTTAGATAACTCATTTGATTCCGAATAATTGTTTCGAGTGTATCTGATTTACTCATTATCTCGATTTAAGAAGAGCTATATTGCTGAGGATTGAACAAAATTATGGTCAGTGCTCTGATTTTATGTAAACATTGTGTTCAGAATAATAGCTTTTCATTTATTTCTCGGAAAAGAATGCATATTGTGAACAATTATATGTGCTTGCTCGCTTGTCAGTGTAATCCTAGAGAAGATAAATAACTTTCTCTGCTGTTGACTCGTCCATTTCCTTGCCTCGTGACATGCGGAAATGACTTATGTCAAAGGTCAGACTGTCTCGTTCATGTCCAATGTTAATGTTTTTTCACAACAAAGTTTGATCTGATATAGAGAGGTTGTTTTTCTCTCTCCTCTTAGAGTGGGCTAACTTTCCACACATATTATGCGCAAAGGTTGCATCTCAAAAGCAGAGGATAGTTCAATTTTGACCGAAAATCCGTCAGAGACACAGAGAACTGCGTAGGGTAAAGTCGGGTAATATCGACAGTTAAGCCACATTTCCAAAATGAAGCTGTAGGACTTCAGCAACTCTTCCATAGGCCTACGTGCACCAACAAGTATTTGGCTCGCAAAAGTACAACAGGCTTGGTGGAGCACTTCTGATTGCCTCATCCTGACAGATATCGAAGCGTGAAGTGAGTCGCAAAATTCTACAATATATTGCCCCGGTCAATGCAAATCAGTCAGCTTCTTCACGCGCCATCTGACAGCTAAGTGCTTGGTTATTCCATAGCATAGGGGATGTAGTTTCACAGAATAGTAATGACTTCGTCAAATTCTTTAGTTGTTTTAAGTTATATTGTCACATGAAGTCGATGCAGAAATGTTGGGTAATGCCGACACTACTGTTGATATGTACCAAACAGAATTTTTTCAGCAAGATGCTGGCTAAATAACCAGTATTTTATCATTATTGTTTACTATAGACATATAGCTATGATATTCATACGACATCTCAAAATATAGCACGAGGCGCAGCCGAGTGCTTTATCTTTGAAGTCATAGAAATAAACTGTTTATCTGAAGTTCGCTAGAATGGAAATTGACTCAAGGTCGCGGCACATCCGAGGGAACTAAGTTGGTGCATGAAGAACCAATTAAAAGCTTCGATTTACTCATGTGACTGATTCTAACCCAATAATACAGACGTTGACAGGTGCATCTAAGTGAAAATGCGTGCGATTCATGTACCGTTATTGTGCATTGCATGTAGCTTAATTTCCATTCTAGAGGTTTTATTGTTGTCAATTTCTATGTTTGAAGTGGAGTATGAATCGAATAGCTATATGGCTATTATTGAACGCTCCATAGAAAGTGACTAAACTGTTTATTTCTATGCATTAACACCACAAAGTCATCTATGGACTATTATTTGGATCTGCCTATCCAGCTAGAAAAATATGCCCTAACATGGAAATGATTGTTTTTGGATTTTCAAATTTGATTCTGGATAGCTGCCACAGAAAAGTTGATACCTTCATAGTTGATATTTGCAAAACTTCTTTTCATGATGGCAAACAAACTACGCTTCCTGCTGGACACAAATACTCAAAAAGAAGATTTATTGTCAATAAAAGTTTCAAAGAAAACCGTATATGCCGAGAATTCTGCTGTAAATGCTTTACGTGAATATCTGGGTTACAAAGTCCATCACTTACTTTGGAAGAACTTGGGCTACCTGAGTTAGATGATGTGCTAGCTAATTTTTTTTCCTCATTACGAAAAGGTGATGAATATTACAAGAGAAATATATATCTCACCATGCGACAGGGTCTCAATCGTTATTTTAAGAGAATTTATGGAGAAAGCAGGATAGATATAGTAAACGATTCAAGAACATTTCCAAAATCAATTGAAATATTTTCATGTCTTTTAAAGAAGGTAAAAATGGAGGAATTTGGAAATACTGTACACTACAAAGAAATACCAATCGATGATCTGAAAAAATTACCGAAACGTTAGACTGTTTTGTTCCGCAACAACTACAATGGATGGTTTTCTTTTTAATTGGGATATTTTTGCAAGGAGAGGGTGTGAAAATTTTGACAGTATGCAGAAATCCAATATTGTCATACAAAACGATCAATCTGGCAAAAGATTTGTTTCACTTAAAAAAGATGAACTGACGAAGTGTCGCCGTGAAAATAATACAGAAAGAGGAAATAATGGACGCATATATGAGACAGGGAGCACCAAATGTCCTGTGAATATAATAGAAACTTAAGTAATCTTAACGATAAAAATATCTTTTTGTGGCAGCAGCCAAGAATCTCATATAGAAGTGATGATGCGTGTTGGTTTGAAAACAAAAAAGATCGGCATCAATACTTTTCAGAAATTCATAGCTAACAGCAGTCAATTTTGTCAATTTTCTGATGCATATACCAACCATTCATTGAGGGTGACAACCTGTACAATACTTGGTGAAAATCATGATGAAAATGATATCAAGGCGGTGTCCGGTCACCAATCAACATCATCTTTGGGCATTTATAAGAGAATCAAAGATTCCAGAAAGGAAGAAATGTCTCTTGATATAAGCAAGAAACTTGGATTGGCACCATCCAGTTCGAGTTATCAGAACTTGGATATTTCCGACAATTTTGGAGATGAAGTCTCAGACCAATGGCTTCTCAATGAAGTTATCAACTTCGAAAACAAAGATTCTGCAAAGGAAAATGTCGTTAATCTGCAGTTCAGTAATTGTGTATTCAACAACTGTTCCATTAATTGAACAGACAGATTCCACTCACCTTTATTGTTTGTTTTTTATTTCATTGTTTAGGCTTAGCCTAACATAAAGTAATTTAATTGTGTTGTTTACTGTATATTTAGACATCGTTTACCATTACTATCTCCCGTTAACCATTACTGGTAATGGTAAACGATTTCTATATCTATGTTCAATGATATTCAATTGAGCAATCATTTAGCATTGCAAAATATAACATGAGTTCTACAGAAGGGAGGAATAGACTTAGCGTTCGATAATGTCTCATAGAATATCGATTTCACAAGATTTGAATGTATCCCTATATGAATTATTAGGTCTATTTAGACCATGCGTGGAAAATTCGGGTGATATCGAATGTTAAAAACAGTTTTAGGGCTCTCACGGTTGTATTTCTCGGTTTTGATATGAACTATGATATCCAAAAAAATCTCTTCTTGCTCGAATCCATTTATCCGTCGATTTAATTTCTGATTTTAGGTGAAAAGTGAGGTGTACAGTCTATAATGATATTCGCATAATATCGACACATTGCAGGGCGACATCGACAGTTCCCTAAAAAGCGTCAAAAAAAGACAAGTAAGATAAACTGGAGACACTAAATATTATACGAAACGATATTTTACACATCTGTTGTCTCTCCGCTGTTGCACTCTCCGCTGCGTTACAAGCATGCATTACATGCATGAAAAAATGTGCGGAATTCTTCTTTTTCTTTGACGAAGATGGACTCGCCAATCTAGACTGCTCTTAGTCATGAAATTCCACCTTCTCGGTCTGTCAATGAAACAAATATCTCAAGTTTCGCTTCATAAAATATATAATGCCTTTAGTCTACTATACCTGGTAAATTTTGACTCTTCTTTTTGGGACTGTCGATATTATGCGAACATCATTATGGTTGACACACCTTGGCTTTCACACTTTGGTCTTTGAAATTAAAATCAATTAATTGTTGGCCTATTAGCCCTTCTTCCGCAAATAAATAAAGCAACTAGGTAGTTCTTCCAAATTTTCATCAAGGGTATCAAGGGTATTATTTACTGCTAAAAGATATATCATACATTAACGATTATATACAGAATTCAAAATTATCCCATCAAGAAATCCTACAATGCAACATAGAAATGATTCAGAAAACTCTAATAAAAAAAATCTACAAGAATGTCCAATAAAAGTAAATAGATGTAGAAAAGTCTAGCAGAGGGAGATTAAGTCAAGAAGATGGGTACATTCCATCCTTTGCATCCATTTATCAATTTTTGCGGGTCACAATCTCGTATGTAGAGAGCTTCAGTAGCCTTTCTCAACTTCTTTGCTTTTACGGTCTGCAGTAATCCCATATTCGAAAATTTGGGAGAACTACCTAGTTGTTTTATTTATTTGCGGAAGAAAGGCTAATAGGCCAATAATTAATTGATTTTAATTTCAAAAACATAATTTGATCCGCAATGGCCAAAATTTTGGACAACCTTGGTCTTTACCTAGAATTATAAATTCAATCAATAAACCAACGAAATCGAGTAAGAAGAGATTAGTAGGATATCACAGTTCATATAAAAACCAATAAATACAGCCGTGACAGCCCGAAAAACATTTTACTGTCGATAATAACCGATTTTACCCTAAATTGGTTCAAAGAGAGAGAGAGACAGAAATGTTTATATTGTATCGTCGAATAGAAATCAGAAATAAAATACACAGATAAAAGTAGCAGAATGACAGTTTTGTTTAGTCGAAACTAAGAACACATTCGTATACGCGTACAAAAGCAAGTATAAAACTAATAGTCACGTGCATTTAGTGTCTCGTAGATGACCTTGAAAGGGTGCTACAAATGCGTGGAACAAAAGAATTTTGACGACGCAAAGTTCTACAGAATGGTACGGCGAGACGCTCACTTGGTAAATAACTGGGGAACAATTGTCTGATGGAAGTCTCTAATCTTTCCAGGCTGTTGAAGGTGTTGATAGCTTGCGACCATCTTCTAGCTTCAATGTCATCCAGCTTCAGATCACGCGATTTGATTTTCAGACAGCGCCTCTGAATTTTCTCCAGTCGGTTTGAGTCTGTTGAGGAGATTCCCACAAACGCTGGGCAGCAGTACTCTATCAGCGACCGAACCAATGCTCGATAAGTGGTAGTGAAGTCATCAATACTAGTGACAGATCTGACCCGCCTCAGAATGCACATGCGTTGAGCACACTCTTTCTCGATGAACTCTACATGGCCTCTCCATCCAAGGTTCGCATCCAAATGAACCCCAAACCGAATGCTGTCTTGGAACTTGACAGTTGGGATGGCACCCTCGATACTGCAAATGCTCTTGAATCCACCGCGGTAATTCACTAGACCACTGGTTTTCTCCGTATTCAAGGTCAATTCATTTGACGCAACCCAATCTGAAATATTGTCAAGATCACTTTCGATCTCAGCAAGATCCTTTGGAATGCTGGACTTTCGGACTCTTGATAAGAAACAAATGTCGTCAACATACTTGATTATGTGGTTCGAGGGGAAAATAGTCTGAAGCGATGAAATATAAATGCCGAACAAATAAGGTCCCAGGAGGGACCCCTGTGGCACTCCTCCTGTGACCTTCATCAATTCACTCTTCTGTCCATCAATGCGTACTCTCTGTTGCCTGTCCGATAAGTAGCTCTTCAATAACAACAGAAATCCCGCAGGAAGATTCATCTGACTGGCCTTGGAAAGCAGCTTTGAGTGACAAACTCTGTCAAAGGCCTTGGAGAGGTCAAAGCTGATCAGAATAGCGGCTCCCGCCTGTGGGTCATCGGCAAATCTGGTTAGGACATCGTGAGCATAGATGACAGCGTGAGTTGTTAATGATTTCTTCCTAATCCCGTATTGATTAGCACCAAGGTGAGCGGTTAGCTGGGGACGGATGCTTGATAGGATGACACGCTCGGCAATCTTGGCTGGAATTGGCAAGAGGCTAATCGGTCTGGATTTTCTATTACATTCTCCGAGGCTTTGTTGATCGGGATTATGTCACCAATTTTCCAGATCAGTGGAAAAAGTCTTTGGCGCAGGCATTCACTGATGAGGTGATGGATCGGCTCAGCGAGGACCAGAGAGCACTTCTCGTAAACTGCAGTAGGCACAGAATCACTTCCAGTTGCCTTTGGTGGGAGTCGTGAAAGAATGCTCCAGATGCCCTCAACACTTAACTCAGGTAACCAGCAGTCGTCTGGAGACCCGTCGACGAAGTCAAAAATGGAGTTGTTGGCAATGCTACAGTAATAGTCATTGATCGCATTGAGCACCTCGGATGGATTGCTGGAGTTTCTGAGCCAATCACTGGGATCTCTTCCAGATTTTCCCCTCTCCATGTTGACGAATGACCATCGAGCCCTTGCGGAATCCGAGCATTTAGAGCGAAAGTTGTACTGCTTGGCCTTCAGAACTTCTTGTTTTACCTTGACTTTCAAACCATTGAACAACGGCCACTTTCGAGCACGATAAGCCTCCCATTGGCGGTTCATCAGGATCTTTAAAAGAGGTGAGATCCATGGAGCATCATTGTCAGTCAAATAGACTGTTGTTTGCGGAATTAACTTCAGTGCATCATACATGAATCGATAAAAAATATCACATTTGGTGTTGATGTCGTTCGGAGCATACAAGCGTGAAAAGTCATTGTCAAGGAAAGATCTTTCAAATGCAAGAATGTTCGACAAGCGTAAGTCATAGAAGATATGTTTCTTCACCACACGCTGCTTCACCAATACTTTTGTCTTAGCAAGAACAGTAGCATGATCTGAGCCGGATATTGGAGCACCAATTGAGACGTTAGTAGTCAGCAAATCTCCACAATAAACACAGCGCCCCCCCCCCTCGGGAGAGAGTCTTGATCGACCGTCCAGGTTGACTTGGGCGGCCGACCAGGTTGGTAGATGTTGTAAAACGACAGAGTTAACGGTGAATTTGGGATGTTTTGGGATCTAGCGTCTAAACGGTTGTTCCAATGGTAGATCTGAGATTAGATTTGGAATCAGCGTCAAATTCTGCATCCGTAGGGTGATTTCCAGCTCAATCGACGAGAAAAAATTTTCAACATTTTTCGGAAAAACGACATAGTTAGCGGCGAATTTGGGATGTTTTTGGGCTGTAGAGCCAAAACGAAGCATCGTATGGGAAAACGGAGGTCAGATTCGGAATCTACGGGAAATTTTGGGTTAGGAAGGTTGTTTCCAGCGAAATCGGAGAGAAAAAATTTTTGGGACGTCTCCCCCCTCGGCAGCGTTGCTTTCAACTTTGGTTCTAGAGATCGTAGAAAGTCGTGCAATAGCTCGTTTGAAAGCTAAGAGTGAGACAAATTCAGTGAAAGAAACGGCTTGTTAATATCTGTCTTCGTTTAGATGTGAGACGCCATTTAAGATTTGGGAAATTGGCGAAAAACGACAGAGTTAGAATTTTCCAAAAAACAGCTCCAGCGGGCGAACGAAGGCTCGGATTGGTAAACGGAGGCCAGATTTGGAATCAGCTTGATGTTATTGTCCAATGAGGATCATCATCCAATGAGAACCATGCATTTCTCTATAAATAATGAGACTTTAGAGTGACAATCATTCTATTTTTGAATCGTATAAGTGACGGACGCACGTTCTCTCAGCTCATCTATCCTACTTTTCAACTAGAATGGTGAGTCGGAAAACTTCCCTCCACCTCCTTTCTTGAGTGTTTACCTAATTGCATCTTTCCGCTTTCAGGCTTCTACATCACTTACCAGACTAGATGCTGATGTCCAGACGGTGAAAGTTTCGCTGCAATCAGGCCATCTACAGTTGAGATCGGTGGAGGAAACAACACAGGTACATAATCCTACACCCCTACAGCATAAATTTAGACAAGGCATACGCTATTTCGATCATGCTATAGCACAGGAAACGGGAATGATCCCTTCCACAGACGTGAGTGTGAAGAGGAATCAGTATGGAGACTACGTCATCATTCCTGTAGCTCCATACATACGTCGCCAGCTTGACATTATTGAAGAATTTGTGACACTAAATATGGATATCTCTACTCCCCTTGACAAGGTGTGGAGAGCGAGAGATGACAAGGATACACCATATAAAAAGATACGGAAAGGTGAACGACTTTCTCTACCACTATCGCATTGGTGTTCTTACTATCGAAAGGATGGAGAACAAATAACACCCATCAGGTGTGAAGAGCTCGCAGAAGGCACTTGGAATATTCGTTTCACAATAAGCGGACTATATTATGGTTATCATAAGGATAATAAATTAGCCTCTATAACAATGCATACTCAATCCATCCTATATATACCGAAGCAGTCAGATGTTAACAACATTATTGATCAAATCCTCAACGAAAGCGGTGGGAAGCACAAGTCAGAGAAGAATGTTGCATCAAAACGCAAATCAAAGAAGGAGAATCGCTAATCCTTTCCTATCTCTACCTTATGACAATTCGCTTATGTGCTTTGAGTGTCGTAGACGTGGTCTTATCAGATACATTTTACTTCTTCGCTGTCATCATGTTATTTGTGTATTTTGTCGTGAACAGCATCGTTGCACTTCTTCATATTGTAATATGTTATAGGATTTTTCATCCGATGAGTAAAACTACGCAATTTTCTTTTTAGTCATCCAACATCATTTTTATGGATTGTGAGGGTGAACCTGTACAGGAGCTCAGTGCTATTTATATGGACAATTGCTCATATCAGATTGTAGTGTTTATCATCATCATGCCAAGTGTGATCCCAAAGCTGATGGATGGGCGAGAAAACACATTCATGGACTTAATCAACAATATTTACAAGACTTTGGTCTTCCTAGTGAAAGTGCTCTTCTTATTGACTTTAAAAGATGGCTAGCAGCCTTCAATGTTGTACACATCTTTTGTAATGATCCCTCCAAGGAGAGAAAGCTTTTTCCTAATCTAGTCATTAATGATATTCTACTTCCACCTTGGGATAGTAGAGTTAATCAACACTATCATGAAGTTACGAAACGTTTCAAGGAACTGAGTGTTCCCATTTCAAATGTTCGTTGTAGTAGTTACATTCATAATCAATGTTCTTTTCCTCCTTACCTCAACACTGCCAAAGTAAGGTTTGGTTTTCATTGCTCTCTGTATGATAGTTACCAACTGTATCTATTTTATTTGTTTCAAACCCAAAATTTGTAATGCATGCTTGAAGAAGTCATTCAATTAAAGCTTTATGTTAAGACTTGCTGTTTTTCATGCAATTGGAGGGATAGATGCAGGATTACAATTTCTTTCTCAAATGATTGTGGAACATTGCGTTTTCATAGGCAAAGTTTAAAAGGGACTATTCAAAATTATGTGATAACATTTCATAAAGATGAGATTAATATCAAATCAGTTATTGGTGATACTAGCACACTATTTTTTAAGTTAATTGATACGTTTTCTGATTAAACTGTAATGGCGCAATTAGTTGCGAAAATTCATTTCAGTCATTTTGGGAAAGAAGAGGTAGAAGATCGTTTCTTCCAATTTGCTTCCTATTCAATGGAAGTTGTAGATAATCCTGAAGAATTTTTTGAAAGACATATGGGAAAGATTGCTCAATGTCTTGATGCATTTAACCATCATGGTAGCAGTCTAGTGATTGAAGCAATTTCACATATTCACATTCAACTTTCTATAAAAGAAACTTAAAGATGCAATGGTACTTGATCGTAGCACAATTGGTTTTCGAGTTATGTCTACTTACTCTCGAAGTATATTCCTTCTGTACATGCGTCTATTATTTAGAAAAGGCTAGCAAGTTCATGTCGTCAAAAAGACTTGCTTTAGAAGTTGTTAGTAAGAGTGAAATTATGTGTGATGTATGTAAGCGAAAGGATGGAAGTGAAAAACGCATCTTTAAGAGATGTAAGCATGCTTTCTGCCAGCGCTGTTTCATACGCTGCTGTATTCAACTCTGTCAATGTAGCCACTGTGATATAGCTCATTTTGAGTGTCACTTCTGCCATAAAAGTTAGTACCCATGCAAATATGGAAAACTCAAGTTGTGACAATGGAAAAGAGAAAAATGGCGAGACGTAAAAGTCGAAAGTCTTCAAAATTTTCTGCAGCCATTCGAGCTCTTCAACGAATGAAAGGAAATCATCGATATAATGCTAATGATAAATTTATTCGACAAATTGTTTCTCATGTGAGAAGTTTGAGGACAAAGAAATTATCACCACAACAACGAAAGTTACTTAAACAACATACTACAAAATTGCGATTCATCTCCAATCCTAAAGTTACCCTTCAAAGAAGGAGGAAAACTCTAACACAAAAGGGCGGTTTCCTTTCAGCAATACTTCCGATGTTAGCTCCTGTAGTGGGCAACGTATTGGGTAATATCTTTGGCTTTACGCGTTAATCATGCGAATGTTGAGTCTCAAAGTATTAAAATGGATTTCAGACTTCAATGTGATAAAGTTCTGACTGCATCAGGTCCATCTAGTGATGAAAATTTTCCATGGAAAATTTTGTAAAATATTGGAAAATATTGGAAAAAATCGGAAAATTTTGGAAAATTTTGAAAATTCTGATTTTTTGTGATAGGCCATGCTTTGACCGCTTCCACAGCCGAGGCAGCTACACACCAATAGAATGGGTCTATAAAACTGGTGAGTTTGATCATTATTTTGAATAAAACGATTTTGAAAAATGAAGAATTTGAATTTTTGTGATATAATGTTTACGTTTTCTATCACAGCCGAGGCATAGACACATCAATAGAATTGTTCTAAAAATCTTGATTTCATCATATCATTTCGATTAAAATAATCGTAGCAATACGAATCCCGTCCGCGGATTTTCGAGCATTCCTTTGCCAGCAGTTGCGTGGCAATTTGTTGCCATTTTTAATATTATAACACAGACATCTTTTGGGACAACGTGAATTTTTTCCTTTACATAGGGGTATAATTTCAAGCATTGTGAAAGATCTGGAGCAAAAATAATGCACTTTATTTGGGAGTTTGTTTATGGCTTGAAAGTTAAGCTTTACTATGCAGCCTTGATTGCATTGGCAATGATACAAATTCTCCATGTGTTGATGAACATGTGAAGCACAAGCACACAGTCCACCACAGCATTATACATGAGCGACCATATGTTGGAAGATATATAAAGACTGCATAACTCGTGAGATATTTGGAAACTAAAGATATCTTTGATGATTAGAAGAATATCTATATGATAGCTTCTAACTTCTGGCGTATTGTCCGATATCTTCGTGGAGGACAAACTACACATTCCATTTCCAGCTGGTTCAGATGGTTCAGATAGTTCCCAATCGATTTCAGATCTACTTAAATGAATTTCAGACTTTTCCAGATGAATTGGAGATTCTCCAGTTGAATCTAAGATCCTTTCAAAGTTGAGTTTCCGACAGATATCTGAAATTCAATTAGAAAAATCTGAAATCCATTTAATGTCTGATATTCAGTTAGAAAGATCTGAAATAGACATGGAGGGTGCAGTTGGTTCCAAAAGTTGACATGCAGGGATGATAGAGAAGTTTTCGGTCTTTGAATATTACATAGTCTTTTCAAACGACTGCAACAAGTCTCCAAAACAATGGCAAAAACGTCAATCACCGAAAAAAAATTTCAAAATTTTCCATTGGAAAATTTTCCGGAAAATTTTCTGGAAAATTTTCTGGAAAATTTTCCATTTGCATCACTAGGTCCATCCCATGCAGGTAAAACTGTTTTCACTCTGAATTTGCTAGACAAAAGAAAAGAATTGTTTAGGGAACCTATCAATCGAGTTATTTGGTGTTATGGTATTTACCAGCCGCCACTCTTTCAGGAATTGCAACGTTGTAACTTTATTCGAAATGAAGGAATTATTCGAGCTGCTAAGATAGAGTCCAACGATGTCGTTGTATTGGATGATCTATTGAAGGAAAACAAGAATTCTAAAGACGTTACAGATATGTTCACTCGCGTAGCACATCACAAAAGGTGCTTTATAATCTATATCACGCAAAATTTGTTTCCTGATGGGAAAGAATCCCGCACACGAAACCTGAATACGCACTATTACGCTATCTTTAGGGATCCACGAGATAGAAGTCAATTTGAAACTTTAGCGCGACAAGTTTCGCCAAGAGGTTCAAAAGCCTTAATTGAAATTTTTCAAGCAGCAACTGAAAAACCACACGGTTACTTATTTATTGATTTTACACAAGAGTGTCCGGAGGAATTAAGATTTCGAAGTGATATTTTGAAAAAGCCTATGATTATCTACAAACTATGAGCTCCTATTCTCGCATGATTGTTATTCCTCAGGATGAATATGTGCAATTGACTGCTTTACAGCAAGTAAAGCAACCTCCAGCAAATCAAATTTATAAGAAAGAACTGGATTATCAGGAAAATACACATATTAAAGATCCATATCGCGAAGTTTTATTACAATCAGAAACTGTTGAAGAATTGAAAAGTTTGAAGAATAGGATGCGTGACTCTGTTTCGACTGCTACACCTTTAGCATCTCGTGCACATGCAATAGCTCTTTTCAACCGCATTGAACCATATCTCAATGTGAATGATAGAAGTGAAATCATTACAGATGATGATAAAATTATTAGCGCTTCGCGTTATGAATAGAAAACGTCGACAAGGTTATGTCCCACATGGTTAGCCATATTTTCTTCAACTATTGAAAAAGCATAATGTTCCAAAATTTGCATTGAATAATGAAACATTGAAAGAACTTGATTCTACTTCAGAAGTTGGTACTACTTCAAATGTTAATTCTGTTCCTAAAATTAGGAGTGTTACAATGCCAACAAACTGGTTTAAGAGTTCACCTTCTACATCTCCTTCCACACTTACTAAGAAAACAAGAGGAAGAGAACGACGTAGATCTACACCCTCTAGGCAAACAAGAGGAAGAGATAGACGTAGAAGATCTCCACCAAAGAAATATATGTTTTCAGACTGTTAATATGAAGCAGATGTGTTGCATGCCATGTAATGAACCGCCGCAGGTGCATTTTGATGTAACATGCACTTGCTGTGCCAGCTCTTACAGTCAGACTCCTAAGCAATGTGAACATGAACGTAAATCCGCTAAATCTTGTGGCTGTTGTAAGTGTAAAAAGACAAGAAGGCAAAAACATGAGAAGAAGGAGGAAGAGTCAGTCGTCATCACATGAATTTTTAAAGTCCAAGAGGATTTGCATCTATAAAGAAATTGTCAAAAGCGAGTGGTCTTCCGCAATCACAAGTTAAACAATGGTTAAAGGGTCAGGCTACCTATACACTCCACAAACAAGCGAAAAAGAAGTACCGTACCCGTCATTATATTACTCATGACATTGATGAACAGTGGCAGGCAGATTTGTGTGACGTTGCCTCTATTTCAAAGCATAACTCGGGAAATTATTTTATTTTGACAGTAATTGACATTTTCTCGCGATATGCGTGGACTCAACCATTAAAACTAAAGAAAGGTAAACGAGTAGCAAAGGCATTTCAGTCAATTTTCCAAGAGGGTCGCATTCCAAAGAGAATTCAGAGTGATCAAGGAAAAGAGTTCGAAAATCAGCATGTGGGAAGATTGTTTGAGAGATATGACATTGAGTTATTTAGTGTAAAGAGTGCCTATGAGGCTGCATTAGTTGAACGCCTTAACCACACATTGAAAAATCGCTTGTGGCGACATTTTACTGCCAACTTAACACAAAATTAGACAAAGATTCTACAAGATACGGTGCATGCCTATAGTCACTATGTGCATCGCTCTATTGGACTCAGACCAGCAGATGTGAATGCTGACAATGTAGATGAAGTGCGTAAAACATTCCAACGTAAGCGTAATATTGCAAAAAGTGATGTAAAAATAGGCGATGAAGTTCGCATATCAAAAGTGAAGTGTTTTTGCCAAAGGTTATCTCCCGAATTGGACAGAAGAAATTTTTACAGTTTCAAACATCAATAAAAAAGACTCTCCCACAACTTACAAGTTAAAAGATTACGATAATGAAGAAATAGATGGCAGCTTTTACCGTGATGAGATTGAGGTAGTCACTGAAAGTGAAACATATTTAGTAGAGAAAATCATCCGTTGCAGAAAACGTCGCAGAGGCTCTAATCATTCATTAGGCGCTAAACGACGACGCTGTCATAACTTCTAATCATGGAGTATAAAACTTCAAATTTTTGTTTGTTTGATCAACAAGCGATACAGACAGATATTCTTAGTTCAAGTATTGTAGATTATCATCCTCGAACTGCTGAGAATACTGGCCCAATTGAATTTGTCATTCCTGGTGCTAGTGATGACTACATTGATTTAAGTTATGCGATGGTTTATGTGCGGTTCAGAATTCAGCAAGAAGATGGTACTAACATCGATGATGCACATAAAGTTGGTCTGAACAATTTACCGCTGCCAACAATATTTCGTGATGTTTCTCTAACTATTGGAGAGCAACAGGTAGAAGGTAGACAAAGCGGTTATCCCTATAAAGCATATTTCAATGCCCTATCACAATTTCATCCGTCAGCACAAAAGAGTCATATGGAAGCAATGGAATGGTATAGAGATAAAGCAACACATTTTGATAGTGAGACAAACACTGGTTTTGTAAAGCGATCTGCTTTGATTAAAGATAGTAAAGTATGTCAGCTATATGGTCCATTAAATCTTGACTTCTTCAGACAGTCAAAGTTTTTACTCTGCAATACCAGCATGCGAGTCAAACTTACATTGAACAAGCCTGAATTCTTGTTGAACGCATATGCTAAAGTTGTCAATTTTAAAATCCATGTGGAAGATCTTACGCTATACATTCGTCGAGTAGTACCGAATCCAAGTGTAATTAGAGGACAGGCTGAGGGTCTTAACCGTAGCAATGCTATTTATCCCATTCAACATACAAAGCTTCTCACATTTACTATTCTTAAAGATCAAAAGAGTTTTATGAAAGATGGTTTATTTCCATCAGACGCACCAAAACTCCTGATGGTAGGAATGGTTGAAAATGATGCATTCAATGGCAATATCAAGAAGAATCCTTTCAACTTCAAACACAACAGTTTGAGCGAAATTGCTTTACGTGTAAATGGTGTCAGTCATCCTGGACCGCCCTATAGACCAGACTTCTCTTCTTATCAATTTTTGCGCAGCTATGTTGACTACATGAATGTCTTTGGCTTTTACAACACAGACGACACCAACGGGCTTACAGTGAAAGAGTTTAAGAATGGCTATACTATTTATGCATTTGATTTCACTGCCGACAGTGATATTAGTGCACCTTATCGTCAAGCTAACGTTCCTCATAATATTCGCTTGGATCTGGAGTTTAAAACAACGCTAGCTGCGACGATCAATGTATTGATTTATGCAGTCTTCGATTCAAATATTGAAATAACTAAGTATCGTGACGTGATTCTTCACTATAATCGTTAATGAGTTGGTCGAATGCTGACGATATTAAAGCTAAAGTACAGCGTAATGCAGATAAAGCTACGTTGAAAGCTTTTGATAAAGTCTATTCGCTAGATACCCTACCAACTACAGTAAAACAGTATCCCATCTTTATTGTATTGAACACTCAGTCAAAGAATTTAGAAGGTGAACATTGGAAAGCTATCTTTATTGGAAAAGACAGACGCGGTGAACTATTTGACTCTCTTGCTCAACCTCCAAATATACCAACACAGCAGTGGTTGAGAAAACATACTCGTCAATATCAACGAAATGAGTGCATACTACAACATCCACTTTCATCAACTTGTGGTGCCTTTGTATTGTACTTCATTTTAGAACGTTTGCATGTACGTCGATTTAAATCTGTTATTCAAAAGTTTTCATGTAACCCATCTTCTAATGAAAAAATGATTTGTAAGTTCTATAATGATTTGAAATAAAACATCATCATATTGGAATAAAATTGTTTTTATTTCACAATCCGCTGGGTATGTACATATTCGATTAAACGGTCTAGGATTGTATCTGATTGCACTTCTGATTTCAGTCCAGCAATGAAAACTTTACTATTGTGAAAGATTGCAATATATACAGGATTCCAACAATTAATGAGAGCTGCAGGAAAAAGTTCTGGCTCATAACACAAATTGTAGCTGCTGCTACGAATCTTCGAAAACGATACATTTTCACTCAATTGAGTAGAGATCACCATATTGTTCACAGTCAGATTCGACATCACACACCTCTCCCTCTTCCATATCCGACGTAGTAGCTTCTGCAGTTCTAAGCGCATTAACCGCGCCGATGAATGAGAAAGGGCGCCGAGAATTTGTACCGTCCCATTTGGAAACAGTTAAAGGTTCCGTAAATTGCTCATCTTCACCACTAACATTTGCGGTCGACCCGGATAATACTTGCTGTTTGGAATTTGTTGATGTAATGTTGCGAGATCGATTTTGGTATAGAGTCTGATGCGGCGGAGAATGTTGACGATGGTGTAACGATGACGTCTCATGATGAAGAAATGAGTAAATAGAGCGATGTATCTTCCTTTTATACTTTTCCCAACTACCTTGATGAAATGTGAAGCAGATAGAAAGTTGGGAATGATAGATTTGTATTCGTTGCTTTTTTAGTCGCTACCATATGCGATTTCCTATGCGTGAATGTCTTTTCATATAGAAGTATTTCAAGTCCTTCATGATATGGTTTAGGCATTGAAAATGTCGATATGATGAAGCAAATTCTCTTCTCATACTTCCAGTATAGTCGTTGAAATAAACGTTTTGATCATAATCAATCTCAACATGTTGTAGGGAATCTAATTTCCAACTCTTCATGATGGAGCGTAACATTGTGTTGAAGGTGGTGTCTGATTCAGATTTGCATAGCAAAGTGCTGAACTCTCGACGAATAAATGACATAATGGAGCGATGCATCCACCTTTTATGTTTTTCCCAATTGTATTTGCGAAATGAAAAATAGATTGAGGAATCAGAATGACAGATTTGAATTTCATTTCTGTAATGTTGAAGCCAAACTTGATTACCCAAAGAGATGAATTTTAGCGTTTCAAAATATTCCAAATCCCTCATGATGTCATTAAGATGAAAAAATTGTCGCCATGCTAATGTAATTCCTCTCGATGTATTTCCATGAGAATTTTTGAAATGAACGTTTCAATTGCGATCAACTTTGATGAATTGTTGAGAATCCAAAATCCAAGTCTTCATGATATTATGCAAATTGGTAATACAGTGTTTTCCGGATAATTCGTCACCCTTTGGGACATTCAAAAAATGGCGAATTAAGCATGTTGGCGAATTAACACTATAAATATATTTCCGCAATCAGTATCTCCAAAACTCGTGTATTTGTGCATCATGTATTCTATTCGCAACTGATTCTTTCCCTTTAATCAAAGCAAATTATTTCTACAGCCAAAGTCTATTGACGGTTAAACGACAGTAATGTCTATTGACAGGTAAATGACTGTCTATGAATACTAGGTAAATGATCAAGATGGGTCCGGACAGACACGATCCTTGCAGTCTATATTTTCATTAGCTCCATACAAAATCTGCCGTGAATTATTGAATTAAACTATCAAAGGCAATATCTGAAATTCCATTTTGCGTTTCTATTGCAGAAAGCATCAGTAAATTGCTTCAATTAATTAAACTTTTTATACCACAATGCTAGTACAAACATTGCAGCAACAATTGATATTTACGTGTTCCAAGCAAATGTTTTGCGATAAAGGTTGGATTTGTCTGTATGTCTCTCTTCTACCAAAACTTACAGACTGACGCTAATGAGAGAAGTTTGTACTTGCGCTAAAATGGGAATGTGTGCGATTTTCAGGTTTCTTGACGAATTAAGCGTAGCGATTAGTATGAAGATATGCGATTTAGGGATGGAAAGAGTGACGAATTATGAATTATAGGTTACGAATTATCCGTACATTTTACAATGTGTAACATATGAAATATGTTCGGGGAATAGGAAATGTGGTGAATTAAGCGAAATGGCGAATTAACCAGGTGGCGAATTATCCGGAAAATGCTGTATATAAATCATCAGAATAAGAAAATGTCATTTTACCACATTTTGCTTAGCAATGCAGCAACAAATAGATTTGCTAGTAATCGAGCCGCACTCTTTTCTACTCCCATTGATAATATACAACAGCTGAATGGAGAGTGGGAAGTAGGGGTCACACAACTTGTTCACAGTAACTGTGTCTATACTTTTGATCATGAGGTGATGACTATTAATATGAGACGCACAGCTGCTTGCCAATGTGAGAAGGGCTGCCGAGTATACATTCCAATATGGCCGAAGAAAGATCTATCACGTAAGAAATTCGTTTACGATTTCCTGAATAAAGCGTGTAAACATATTGTCCAATTTACTCCGCACAATGATGATCATAATTATGTACATCATGTAGTTGAGAAAGATTGGATTGTTGCTTTGAGTGCGAGTTTAAGAAATGATTTAGGTTACCTCGCTAGCGCCTCAACAAGCTATGATAATTATAACGTAAAATTACCACCCAAGTGGTCATAAACAGTTAATATATCGAGAGGAAGCTTATTATGTAGATCTTATTCCAAGAAATGAGAAGGCGTTGGTGAAGAAGATTGTGATTAAGCCAAGAAAGACAAACATGACTCCTGAAACATTATTGAAGAAATTTAATTATCTCCTTCGAATTGATGGTAAACAAGTGGCAACATTGACTTATATCAAATCATCTAATCATATTGCAAGAAGTAAATGAAATGATGATGATCTAGTATTAGCTTGTTCAAAAGATTTTCATCAGTTCTTACGACATCTTTCTGCAGCTGTTCATGGAAAATTTGATATGCAACATTTGCCATGTGAAAGGTCAAATCAATTTGATACAGAATGAACCGTATCTTTATACAGAAAGCGTATAGAGCCTTTAGGTGGTATCTTACATGAAGCAAGAGTGTTGATGCCTCGCATTATTACTTCAGTTAAATTGGTTGTAGATTATTTAAATGAAGTGATTAATGAGCAACATATTTCATTTTCCGAAAAAGAAGGTGCTTTGTCTCTCACTGTAAGTGGAAAAGGTATTGAATTAATTATGGATAAAACTCTGATGGACATTTTGGGTTTTGATCAAAATATCTTTAAAAGTGGTACTGTAACCAAAGCTAGCGCAGACATGTCGCTATCGCGTCGTATTAACTATTTTCAGATATATTCCAATATTGGTGAAGATGTGCGTGTGGGAGATGTTGAAGCTCCATTGCTAGCAATGATACCATACCAGCCAAAAAGCTGCAGTATTTTATCTGAGCATACTTTCAAGAAAGTGCATTATACACAGCTGAAATCAAACTACATCCCAGAAAATGATATTGCAATTTATGACGAAGCTGGTGCGTTGATTCCTTTTCATAAAGATGCTGTAACAAGTATCACACTCCATTTCCGAATGAAGAGTTAATGCAAACGTATGCTAATATATTTTTCCAATGTGATTAGTATGGAAAGTGAAAATAGAGATTCGTTTCTAATTTACTTACCCAGTAATGCTTCGATTAATAAATTTCCTAATAATAAACCATCAGACTTTCGGGTAGAATTAAATCGCTCACGACATCTAGAAGGCGAATGGGAAGTAGGTGTTTCCAGCATTTGCTATGGTAGCAATATTCAGAATGTGAATGATTTGGAAGAAATGATATTGACTCCTCGCACCCATGATGGAATAACGATGAATAATGCATTCCAGTTCCCATACAATTTAACGTCAGATGGAAAGTGGAACTATGAATGGATTCAGATAAAATCAGATTATTATGGTCCATTTGGGAATGAGAAAACTATTAAGGCATTCAATAGTGGCAATTCTTCCATCATGAAGAATAAGGATCAGAAAGTTTATGAGTTTACTATCTATCATTGGAATGGGAGACAGTTCCTTCGCTTTCATTCTTTTACTAAAGGTCTTACACTGAGGTTGGATAATGAATTCTATCCACATCTCGGTTTTTGACATGGACGACATCTAACGTCAATTGCTACTGCAAATGTTAAAAACGTTTATTCAAATCGAATCAACAAATTTCATTATAAATTCAAAATATTTGAAGAAGATATTGTAGAATGTGAAGAACGCATCATTTTGAAAAAGCGTGGTGCTCAACCTTTATCACTTATTGAGTTAGTAAAACGATGGAATGAGACTGTTGGTAAGAAGTATGGAGAGAAAATTATGGCGGGCAAAGATAAGTTGGTTATTCAGAAATATAATGACAAACTTACAGTTTATTTCTCCCCACCCTTGCGTCATTTTGTAAGACATCCAACACCTATTATTGGAAGCGGTTTGGTTTATGCTTCCCATGAATATCACACTAAAGCTGATTCAGTTAATGATGAATGGTGGGTGGACATCTATGGTGATCGCATCAAGAAAATTTACCAGTCTTATCAAGAATCTAAAGTTGCTATCAATATAATGCCGCGTCTATATCATACAGTTGAAAGCTTCATTCATGTAGTAAATCCTTATATACAACAGAAGTTGAAGCATGTGATGAAAAGTAAATATGATGTATAGACACCACATTTCGTTTTCAATTGAAAATCAAGGCGTTGTTCTGAAACTTGGTGATGACATTCAATGTCAATTGAGCAAAAATTTGAAAAAACTCTTTGGTTTTTCAATGCTACAAAATATGTTTACTGCTGCGCATTCGATTGGTATAGAAACACCAATGACACTTGATAAACATGAACAACACCTTTACATTCAAAGTGATTTGATTCTACCTATTTCTGTTGGTGAGAAAAAAGAACACATTTTACGTCATTTCATTCATGATAAGGATGCTTTATATGGAATAGTCGAGAAGATGTTTCAACCTATTTTCTACCATCCTGTTATCAAGCAAACTATAGCATCTATTTCTATCAAAATTACAAATGGTCTACATGAGTGCATCCATGTCAAAGATACTAAATCCCTCGTAACTTTAGTGTTTCGGAAAACAAAGTGAAGTCATTGTAAAATTTTATTGAAATAAAAATATATGTATGAAAAAGTCTTTTCACAGATATAGGGGGAATGGGCTGACTGTAGGCATATATTCACAAGGAAATGCAATCTAAAGCGATGCATAAAACAACAATGAATGTCAACAAAAGCATCATCAAAATACTGATTTGAGACTGAATCTATTTACACATCTCCTGAATGTGGTATTGTGAGTTTAATTCTTTTGGTTAGTGGTATTTTTGTATCAGGCTGACCATGTGGAAGAGATATGTTATGTCCTATCCAACACCCCTTATCTTCCCACGCTGAAAGTGCTCGCTTTCTAAATGTATGAGTTTTTACCTCATGCGTCTTTGATTTTAAGATGGTCATGTTGACAAACGTTACACACTTATTTTTAAAGGCCTTCTCATAGACCCTATGTTTCATATTTACAACAATCGACTTAGATATGCCTTTTGCGCGCTTAATACTCCCACTGGAATCTTTTGGTTTCATAGAATACATTTTAGGACGAAGAAGAATAATTTCCTTAATTTCTTTTCCTGCCATTTCATCTTTGAAGCATCCTAACTTTGCTTTATTTTTAGTAGAGTATAGTGGGTGATCTGTAGAATAATTTGACGTATCAAGATAATTTTCTAAAGATTTTCCTATTTCATTGAAGTTTAACTCTTTCTGAGCAGCGATACTTAAAAAGAAACTGTCTGCATCACCACCCAGCAAGAGCACGTCTTTAATAAGAGGACATGGTTTTAATTTTCTATAGAAGAGTTGATACATTTCGAGCTTCGAATAATTTAATACAGCTTGACCAATGTAGATGGGCTTGCACAACTCCACTTCTGATTTTATCATTTTAACACCAACCAGCTCATCATCTATAATATCTCTATCAATAAAGAGAGGTGATGCCGCTAACTTTTGAAATTTATCATTATGATTCACAAGTTTATAGTTTATACGTTTTCTAACATCCTCCATCGTCTTACCAAAGAGACTATTATTTTTATATTTATAAAAATCCTTTTCAAAATTATTTTGGGCTAGTGTACGTTTGTGGCTGTTACTATCTATGTAGGGTTTGAGGAAGGCTTTCTGTCTAAATTTAATAATGCGGTGAACTCTTTTTAAAATCATGCCCATTTCTAAATAAAATTTTAAGATGGAAAAATGGACTAGATAATTTTCTTTATCAAATTAAGTAAGCAAAAGTTTGCGACAAGGCTTATACTTGGGCTGTCCACTCCCTTCTAAATCTTTATGAAATTGTTTCGTTAAGTCCGAAAGCACATCTTCAGTCACTTCACGTGATTCGGGCGCAAGTGGAAAATCCACAGTTTTATTTTTAATACTATTTGTATAGATAAGATGTACCTCAAAATAATATCCCAATCACCATCATCTGGAATACCTAGTATGGTTGAAGGATTGGTGAAACGTTGAATTTCACTATCACCTAGCCAGCTAAACTCAGAGTGAGGTACAGGTTTGGATAGTGAACTACCATATAAATTATTCTGGTCATAGTACTTTAGATGAATCTGATCATCATCTACTATTTTTGATTTTATTTGATGTCTATTTACAAATGTGAGACAACCGCGAATTCCTCGCTCACATAAATTATACATCTGTGGATCTTGTAAAAGATGGATGCTCTCTCCAGTCATTTTAAAAGCAGACTGGAATGACATGGCTGGAAGACTGACAAAGTGGATAGGGTCAAATTTATCTTCTTCTATTGTCACTCGTCGAAACTCCTGAAATACATCAGCCAGCAAAAATACATCTAATTTTAGATAGGCGATCATATAATCGCTAAACGTTTGATAGTCAAATTTTGTCCATGCAACTTGAGCATGATTGTAATCTTCTACCTTACATTCTATACCAGTCAAATCATTTTTAAATTTATCTATTGATGGAAGAGAAGTCTCACTAAGTTTAGAAATGTTGTCAAAGTATGCATATGGAAACACTCCTTTGCATGTGATGACTTCATCTGTCAAGTTAGGATATTGTTTCTTCAAATTTTGAGTTAGTGGAAGAGACTTAAGATTTTGAACGAGAGATGCTAGTGATGAAGTCATGAATTGATAGGAATCTAAAAATTTTATATCAAAGTAGACTGTCTTATTTTCTTTAGTCTTATCAACTGGTACTTTTGATGTCATGGACATAAATTTTTCCCTCGTTTGAGCTATAACATTCAACAACCACCCCTTCATTTTTCCTAGCCTCCCTTTTATTATCATATGGCTGTCATTTCCTTGGAAGTTATGAAAAATTACGGGTAGAGTTCGCCGTTTCATTCTTAGAGAAAAATTGCATCTTGAACACAGTGCGTTTTTTAATTTACCAGTGATGTGATCATGGTCACGCACTTTCTTAATTTTACCCTCATCAAACGTTTTATTACATTTTGAGAAGACTTTACAACTTTCAAATTTTACCTGTTCATCTGCTGTCATATTTAATGATCTGTGATAGAGATCACTATCATATTTTTGTTGAAATTTACTAGCACTTTCCAGGAATTGCAAGAATTTGTGTATACAATCCTCACCTTGCTAGACGTGCATTTTATTATTTTTATTTTGGAAATGATTATGCATACCTCATAACAGGATATGGCTGCTGGCTTGCGGATGTTATCATCAATAGAGCATTCGATGTCAGCATAGATGACACGAAGAGGACTTAATTCACTACTATTCTCTCTATATGAAAAGATTTTATCTTTGGGCATGCGTTCCATTTGCAATTTACCTCGCTTACACCATTCATAATGTGTTTGAAATTTATATTTTGACCAGACGGATCTCATACAACGGTCACATATGAAATGCTCCCCCTTTTGGATGTTAAGTGGGAATATAGTCGATGAATATTTTGAATAACGCAGTAATACCATTGTTGACTGCTATCCTCATATACCAACAAGAGGTTGACAACGCGATCATAAGTTGATGAACGTTTGTTGTAGCGTACACCTTTAAGTCCTTTTTGCCAGACGTGAACAACTATTTTAATTTAATTTAATTTTTCAAATTTCTGTGTATCTTTCAATTTCATATCTTCAGTATTGCAGTCATCAAATTTCAATTCATTCTCCCATTGATGATATTTGGTTTTACGGAAACGGTTGTTCTGTACATCATGATAGTGGAGAATGGATAAAACCGCATACTTAAAACAGTGCGATTCACAATCTATAGAAATGACTGCTTTCTTATTTTTTAACATTTTTTAGGAAGATTGAAGGAGCCTCGTCCACTGAAATTTTCTAATAGAGTAATTTAAACATGGCAGATTCTACACCATCAGAAATCAGACCACTATCGCGCTCGTTAAATTTATCAGTATTTGATTTTAGTCCTTGAATGTGAAAATTTAACCATACTTCTTTATCTACTACCTCTGCAGCAGCAGAGGACGGTATGTGAAACTCCAACCTTCGCACTATTTCGCCAGTATGATGGTCAACTGTAACATATTTTATTTTAAGATAGATGAGCGCTTTTATTCTAAAGTTGTCTAAATTTCTAAAGAGCGCATCTATCAATATTGAATTTTGATGAAACCACTCCGGAAAATCAGCAATGGTTTCTGAGGATTCCATATGGTAATTTCTCACTACATTATTGAGCGACACTTCAGTGAGAAGGATAGAGGAGGTGCTGTTACTATAACTATCATTTGTATGCGTGTGGTGAAGTCTATGTGAAGATAATTCAAAACGTGTTTCAATAGAGTGCAAAAGTCGCAAGTAAAGGAGACATGTTGAATAGAATCATCCTCACCTCGGCAGATTGATGATGTCTTGTGTTGACATACACGTTGTCTGATGTGTCGGGCGAGATCACGCTTCCTTGTAAAGATGTGATCACAATCACCACATTCCCGCTCATTAGATTCCCGTGACTGACCGCTTGAGCTGGTACTAACATGATCTGAAAGAGAAATCATTCTATCATCTCTATTAAAGTTATAGTTTATTGTTACAACCTACCTTCACTTAACAGCTCCAAATTTTCCTCGAGAAGGGAGCGTTTTGGTGATGAAGTAGATGGCTGAAATTGAGAAAGATGCCATTAGCCAAACGTTTGAGGGAGATGAGTGAGGAAATCTTCAACTTACCATTTCAACGAAAACAAGTTTAAGTATGATACTTCAATGTCAGAAAATTGTATAGTTTATTAAAATAGAGACTTCACTTATTCTCAATACGTATCAAATATAGAATGAAAAATAAGTCTGTTTCCCCCTTTTATATACTCTGATACTCAGCATTCATTCGCTATTCATTTGATTGGCTACTTACTTGTACTTGAGCACTAAGAAATCAAGTTTATAGCATACAATTTGAAGTCATGAATTCGCCAACAGCAACTCTCTCCGTGGACACATCAACTTGCCCTCCCGCTCCAAAGAAGGTGAAGTTGGAGAAGAAGAAAGCAGTTGAGGATATTCCAAGCTTGGAGTATCCGTCTCTGACTGAGGAAGAGGAGATGGAAATGGTGTATGTGAAGTGGAAGTACCTACTATACAACAAGGAGGATGATATCAGTCTTCTCCATGACATACGGAGATGGTACAGCCCATCGTCCCAACCCAGAAACGAAGAGGAATGGATGTACGTCTTTGGTGTGCTGGCTGCAGCGGAGGAAAGACTGCGACAACTGAAATGTGACTTCAGTAACTGTGAATCGCTGTGGGACAATATCAGTACTGAAGAACTCCTAAATTATTTGTAATTTCTGAATATATGTTTCATTTGTTATATCTGTCTGTTTTCACTTATTTCTGGGTAATGTAGTCATCAACATCTTAGTGAAAATCTAATCATTTGACAGCTCAGTATAAATCATAGCAGCTGATGCTAGACACTATCATTTTTCCTAAATACTACCTCAATCACTGAGAGAAAATATCAAAAAGTAGTGACATGTGGTTCTTTAGATTTATTTAAAATCAAAGCATACTTGATCGTTTGGGAGCATCTGACACTCTTCTCTCACGAGTTGTTTTCGGTGCCCACTCTTCGTCTGTCCACATAATTCTTACAGTTTTGTTACCACTCTCCTGACTACTCATGCCTTCATCGCACTCATTGACGATCACAAAATTGTAATTTTAGCTGAGATTGGTATATCTTGCAATCTTCTGACTTTAACAGTCTTTATCTAAATTAGAGTGATTCTGATTGGCTGTTGAGGAAAGTATTGTTGAATATCCTATATAAATCAGAAGGTTGTAGCACTTCTCATTCACATCATACGATCGAACAGTCTAGTATGGCAAATTCTTCTGAAGCCTTGAATATTTTCTACAAAATTTTCGAAGTTGTCGATGAATGGGACGAGGATGTGAACAGTGACAATAAACTCAAAATCGCTAATGTCCAGGAGAAGAGTGGTAGCAAAAGTGACATCACCCAAGTTGCATGGAGTGAGGGCGAGTTCACACCAAAGACGACGCGACTCAGAAGAGTGCCGGATGCACCAAAGCGAATGGTATATTACAGGATTTATAATGACTTGAAACTAGTCCCACTGAACTTTGATAAATAAATCTAAAGAACTACATGTCTTTGTTTTCCAATGTATTGATCTAGAAATGGAAATAAAGGGAAGAATTTAGATATGGGGTTTATTGTATACATGGTTGCGAATATCATCACATTTATTATCGGTCTACTTTTCTATCAAAAGAGATCGTATCATTAGTAAAGAGAGAAGATGTATATGTTTGCGTGTGGCGCAAGAGTGCCCTCCCATTTCATCCCTTCATCATTTAGCCTCAATAATAGAGGCAGTTTTTAAGAGAACTCATGATTCATTCTCAGATAACGTATGCAATGGAGAATTTAAAAAGTAACCTGCGGCAGATAGCTAAGACTCGACCGATTGGCGTTCAAAGTGCTACGTTGAGCGAAGAGAGCACGACGACCGTTGGAACGTCGGATTAAGGTAAGTCTCAAGCCCTTGCCACACTCATCACTACGATGTCATCCGCTGTCTCAAGAGAGATCGCCCACCAACAGGAAGAATTATACCGAAGTTCTCCGTGCCATGCAACGTTAAAGTTGACTGATAGCAGATATAACTTTGTGAGT
Source organism: Prostheceraeus crozeri (assembly GCA_907163375.1). Lineage (NCBI taxonomy): Eukaryota > Metazoa > Platyhelminthes > Polycladida > Euryleptidae > Prostheceraeus > Prostheceraeus crozeri. Next base: position 72,366 of record CAJQUW010013290.1, on the reverse strand, counting down.
ATATTTTTTATATTCGTGTGATAGATTCAGTCAGACCAAAGTCTGTCCAGGGCAAACCACGAGGAGGTACTATCACATTTTGCCCCATGGTGGTCTCTTAAAGACCGATGGTTCGTTCTCGGATACATGTCTAGATTTGGGCGATTCCGCTGAGAGAGACTTTTAATCTCTCTATGTCAGCGGCATCGACCTCCTCTACTTCCATCCGACTGTTAGAGGGCGGAATATATCTCCACTCTGTTGAATCGGCATCATCGGTAACCGATGAGCCGATTCGAGCAAGATGGTTATAGACTCGCTCTCGCTCCTCCATCTCTGAAAACTCAATAAATAAATTTCTCGGTCTAAGCCGAGGCTTGTCAGGAGAGCTGACTGTCGTCTTAGGTATTTTCATGATGGAGTATAGAATGAAAATGAAAGAGAGGTAATGGTTTATATACCCCTCTGATACAAAGACATGACTCAGTCTTTCTAATTATGTGATAGATTCAGTCAGACCGAAGTCTGTCCAGGGCAAACCACATGGAGGTACTATCACTTTTTGCCCCATGGTGGCCTCTTTAAGACCGTTGGTTTGTTCACGTTACATCTGAAAAATAGAAAGAAAATAGATGAAATTATATTCAAGTGATAGAGATGATATTAACTTACCATAAATTAACTTAATCAGTTCGTTGAACCTTCGATGGCGGTGGATGGGGAAGATATTTGGCCGGCAGTTTCCGCTTGCGGTGGCGCACTTCCTTGATGTCACCATCTTGCTTGATGGAGATGTGTAGGCAGCGCATCTCCGCAATCGCCCCATCGTAGCACTCGAATGTGGTGTCCAAGTCCTCACTTTCTATGATTATGTTATCAACAATTCTGCTGTTGACGACGAGAGGGTGGAGCGTTGTTCTTTCTTCCTCTTTTTTCTGGCTCTCAGTAAGGCTAATCTTAAGTTGTTCAAGTTTCAACTGTGACGTCTCTTCCTGAGCTTTTAAAGATTTGATATAGGTCGCCTGCTCAGTAACGCGTTTTTCGCTGCTAAGCGCCCTTTCGCGGAAAGGTTCTAAATTTAGGACTTGAGTCTTCAGGGCCCGAATCTCGGCTACCTGACCCTTGAGGTGAAAATTCTCGTCCCTAAGAGCCGCACATTCGTTCTTATAACGAGCCAGTTCGTCCTTCAATTTGGTAAGTGCGTACTCCGGGCTCACTTTTGCGATCTGAGCATCCTTGTTCCAACTCTCCGTTTGCTGCTTGATCCCTTTCTTTACTGGGGAAGACTGCTGCGTGATCTCTCTCTTTATAGGGGAAGACTGGTTTGATGGTTTTCCTATGTCTTCCACTTTGCTATTAATGACGACCTCCTCAGAATCGGAGTCGTCTGAGCTTTTCCATCCACTTAGATGTTCTGTGGTCGGTGCAGTAGGAGTCAAGATGGTATCAATTGCATCTTGCAATTCTGCGTCTAGATCGACTGTTGTGTTGAAGTAGGGTGCGATCAATTTGCCGATGTCGGATGACGTGTAGTTGGCCACCTTCTTGATCGGACATTCGGCGTGAGCGGCGTAAAATGCCGTCTGGTCCTTGCCTTTTAAAAATTTTAGGCAATGTATGCAGCCGGAAATAACAGCTCTTTCCTCGTGAAAGTGAGGAGTCTTTATATTTGTTAATTTGGCGTTTAAATTCGCCGCCTCTCTTAATCTCTCCACAAGAGCACTTTTTAAGTAAAAATCTGGAATTTCCTTCCATTTTCTGTAAAGGAAGGATGAAACAGAATTACTACTTATACCATTTATAACTTCAACGAATGAATACATTGACAATCATTTTAAAAATACAACTAATATGTCATTCAATACTTGAGGATAGACAAGCTAGGCTGATGAATCCGTTACAGGCATTACTCAGGGGGGATCTTATCCCGACTCAAGGCATCGGCCCTCAAATCCAACCTCCCGCGGACAGAGCCTGCGTCATATCACTGTGTTGGTATTCGGACCCCGATTTTCACATGAGTTATTTACATCAGGAAGCAAGTCTCGAGCCGAAGTTCGCCTCTGACAACTTTATAAAGGTCTTTATTGAAATCAGAATGTTTGAAAACCCCGAAAAATTACAAGAATTGCGGATTTCAATTTTTCGGCATTTAGCACTACTTATGAAATTTTATAAGTAGTCTGTAAGTATAGTTCTGATCAATAGCGATCGAATCTTTTTTGAATCAAGTCAAAAGGACTTGTAGAAGCAAAGTTACAAGCCTTTAAAATTTTGGAGTCTTTTATGGCCCGGAGACGAAGGCCATCTCCTGGCTAACCTTTAAGTCTGACGCCTTAGCTGATATCAGCAATGAAATTTTCTAAACCCGAAATTTGGAATGTCCGATGCTATCATCAGAGCTCAGAGAGACGACCTACCGTTGACAATCTCTCGTCTTAATGAAAAGTCTCATTCAGTTCCCAGCTTATATAGTTTGTGGCGATCAGCTGATGACGTAATATCCATCATCCAAAAACTTTAAACGCTTCTATCGCCGATTCTAGAGGTCCGATTGAGCTGGAAATTCATTATTTCGATGCAGAATTTGACGCTGAATCCGAATCTGACCTCCGTTTTCCCATCCGATGCTTCGTTTTGGCTCTTCAGCCCAAAAACATCCCAAATTCGCCGTTAACTCTGTCGTTTTTCCGAAAAATGTTGAAAATTTTTTCTCGCCGATTGAGCTGGAAATCACCCTACTGATGCAGAATTTGACGCTGATTCAAAATCTGGTCTCAGATCTGCCATTGGAGCAGCCAATTAGACGCTAGAGCCCAAAACATCCAAAATTCGCCGTTAACTCTGTCGTTTTTTGCCAATTTCCCAAATCTTAAATGGCGTCTCACATCTAAACGAAGACAGATATTAACAAGCCGTTTCTTTCACTGAATTTGTCTCACTCTTAGCTTTCAAACGAGCTATTGCACGACTTTCTACGATCTCTAGAACCAAAGTTGAAAGCAACGCTGCCGAGGGGGGAGACGTCCCAAAAATTTTTTCTCTCCGATTTCGCTGGAAACAACCTTCCTAACCCAAAATTTCACGTAGATTCCGAATCTGACCTCCGTTTTCCCATCCGATGCTTCGTTTTGGCTCTACAGCCCAAAAACATCCCAAATTCGCCGCTAACTATGTCGTTTTTCCGAAAAATGTTGAAAATTTTTTCTCGCCGATTGAGCTGGAAATCACCCTACGGATGCAGAATTTGACGCTGATTCCAAATCTAATCTCAGATCTACCATTGGAACAGCCGTTTAGACGCTAGATCCCAAAACATCCCAAATTCACCGTTTACTCTGTCGTTTTACAACATCTACCAACCTGGTCGGCCGCCCAAGTCAACCTGGACGGCCGATCAAGACTCTCTCCCGAGGGGGGGGGGCGCTGTGTTTATTGTGGAGGTTTGCTGACTACTGACGTTTTCGGGAAGATAGTCATTTGAGAAGCTCTTGTTCACGAAAATGAGGTCGAGGTTGGCAGTCTGTCGAGTCGCACCATATACAATATTAATCGAGGAGAATCCAGATTCAAGGAAGGAGCGATTGTATCGGTTAAAGTCACCAGCCACGATTAGTCGTTGAAGAGGAAGATTACTGAGATGATGATCAAGACAGTCACTGAGGGTGTCACAAATCCTCTTGAAATTTGAATTGACGATCCCAGGCGGAATATACATTCCCGTGAATACTATTTTGGAAGTAGGGATTTGGATGCAACAAACCTCAACCTCATCAAAAGTGGGTGTGGATATCTGGGTAGCGCGCAAAAACTTTTTTGTCCAGATTGCCACTCCTCCTCGTCCAGAATCATTTTTTCGATCGGTGCGATGACACTCATATCCTGCCATTTGAATGCTCTGCGTTGGATTCACTGCGTTGCTCAGTGATATTGTCTTGCCGTCTCGATACGAGTTACCTCGGGCTCAGTAAAATTCGGCAGGTATGAAATCAGCACCGCAGACATAGGGTTAAGTAGCATATATTTTATTTCCTTTCGTTCGCATTCCCTTTGCTTTTCACAGCAACTCATATCCTTAATCTTAACAAGGTGCTCTACTAAGAGAAAAATATATGCATCTGTAAAGATGAATTATGTTGTCAATCAAACATAAAGTAGAAATCGTTAAAATTGTAATACAAAGCATAATGAATTTGATGTGATTCCATCATTTGTGCTCTGATATGGCAATGCATGAAATGTATTTACTTTCCTATTGCAGGAATATTTGAGAAGCACAAACTGTTCTTTTCCTTTGTATTGACGGCCAAAATTCTATTAAGCTGCGGCACCTTGAAACAAAATGAATTCGAATTCTTCACCAAAGGGAACGTCAGCCTTGAAAATCCAAAGGAAGAGAAATTGTTCGATTGGTTGAGTGAAGATAATTGGCGTGATTTGATATTACTTACTCAAACGTTCCCGACTTTGTTTGGTGGATTATTGAAAAACCTGAAAAAGAAAAAGTTGTCTTGGAAGACATGGTATGACCACGAGACTCCGGAAAAGGTGCCATTTCCTTCGAAATTCGCAAGTTTGAATGGTTTTCATAGTCTATGTTTACTACGCTGTCTCAGAGTGGACCGTGTTTGCAACGCCATTGTCGGCTATATCACTGAGGTACTTGTATATCTCAATGTTAACATTTCAGATAAAGTACACTGTCACTAAAAGCAATTAGCCCTCAAATATGTACTTCATGTTTCAGCCTAGGCTCTACCATGGACTTCTAGATATAATAGTCCTATACTATATATATACTATATACACCTATGTACTATATATATACTATATATACCTATGTACTATATATATACTATATATACCTAATAATGACCACTATACTATATCTAGAAGTCCATGGCTCTACCTATCCCATGTGCTTTCGGTTGAATCCACGCACAGCCATGTGTTTTCAGCTGAAATCCACCCAAGCCCTTGATCTTTCGGCCCAAGAAAAGCTCAGATCAGGCATGAACTGTCGACCCCAGCGCATGCCATGTGCCTTCTGCCCTCGCCCAGTCCATCTCAGGCATGAGCTTTTGTCCCAAAAGCAGCCCATGTGCTTTCCTCTCACGCCCACGCCTAGCCCATGTGCCTTCAGTCCATGCACAGTCTAACCAATGTGCTTTCACCTGAAGACAAACAATGAAGCTTCCGACAAAGAAATGAGCTTTCGACCCATGCCCAGCCCATGTGCTATCAATCCATGCACATTTTAGCCCATGTGCTTTCGGCCCTAAGACAACACAAGCCCAGCCTAGCTCATGTGCTTTCAAACCATGACAAATCCAACCTAGCTCATGTGCTTTCAGCACAAAACCAGCCTAGTCTATTTGCTTATCTTCCAAGACAAACCAAGCCTAGCTCATGTGCTTTCAGCTCAAGACAAGCGCAGCCTATTAAATGAGCTCTTCGCCCAACCAAGCCCAACTCCAGCTGTGGACTTTCTGCATGAACACAGTGCGGCGGGAATTCATGGAACTTCAGTGTCTGTGGTGACTGAAAATATTTGTGTACTGATAAATACCGACCTCTGACAAACTACTTTCATGCTGCACACAAAAAATGTGATTTTGGAATGGTACGCCAAATTTTGGGGCGGAATATTCCAACGATAGCATTTCTTTTGAACGATAGTCGGTTAATTCAAATTTCGATTAAACGAGTTTACACAAGTACACATGTTTACACGAGTTTGAACGAGCTAACACGAGTCAAAACCAATTTGCACCATTACAAGACTTTAACCAGTTAACGCGAGTTTAAACGAGTTTAGACGAGTTAGCACCAGTTAAAACGAGTTTGCACCAGTTGACACTAGTTTAAGTTGAGTAGAGATGCTCGCAAAAAGTTGTTGTGCTGTGCTCAGGCGTGCACGGTAATAACCTTTAGATCCCTAAATCTTCAATAAATACCAATATCCTCCGCTTTGCGATATGATATTTATGAAACTAAAATAATGCGCTCAGTTCAGCTCATTCCTACGCAAGTGACTTTTTTCTGCAGGGTTTTAAGTTTCAATTGTAGGTTCAGGTAGCAATATCTGCAGCATTTTCCTGAAGAGTAAAAATTTCAGATATACAAAAATATAAAGCTATGTAAAAATGTTTGGGACAGGTTTGAAAGAGTGGGGGCTAACTATGTCGGAGGTAGCAGAGGGTTGCATAGTGTCAATAATAGAATTATATTAAATGACCTGACAAGTAGGCTACAGAAATATGATTTGAATGAGGAATGTGATATAAGACATGTTCAATGCCGTTCACCGGGCCGTGGGCGCCTCGAAGATCGTCAATCCACTCCTTTTTCCGTCTTCCTCTCTTCGTTCATCCTTCCACTTCGCCTTCGATTGTCGCCAACACCAGGCTGTCGGGTCTCCGCTTCCAATGCGCGCACTTTGCGCATTTCCTCCGCTTGATAGTCTCCAGCATTCCACTGTTCTCTGGCACTTCCACTTTGTCTCGTACCCATTCGTGTGTGTTCCGTTGACATCAGCTGATCCTTAGGTGTTCCGCCAGGTCCACATCTCGAACGCATTGATTCTCCTTTCATCCACTTTTCTCAATGTCCAACTCTCTGCTCCATACGACGCGATATTCCATAACAAGCTTTCACAAGTTGTTTCTTCAGGCACAGGCTGATATCTTCGCTCTTCCACACATCCACAAGCTGGTAGTTGGCGTTTCTGGCTATGGCCAAACGTACTTTAATGTCTTGCTCACTGCTGCCTCTCGTTGTTACAGTGGATCCCAGGTACATGAACTGCTGTACGCAGTTAATCGTTCTGCTCCCAACAACAGGTGATTGTTGTACTTGCTGTTCCGAGATAACCATTGAAACGGTCTTTAAGGTGTTGATTTGCAGCTCGAATCTCTCGGTATAAGACATGTAAAGTATGTTAAATACATCTCAGTTAATGAAAGATGAAATTTCTATAGCATAGGTTTTAGTTCATTTATATAGGCCTAATAAGCGTCACACATTTTGCATATGGAGAAACATGCTGTCGCTATCGATAGGATACGTCAGAATCACAGGAAAAGCAAAAGTCTGCGCAGTGGATTGAAGCAGAGCTTAGTCGAACAAAATTGTTCATTTTAAAATTGTCTCAGTAAAATTTGAAAAAAAACTGAATGAGTAAAAAAATGAAGTGAAACAGCTGCGTAAAGCTGGAGTATGTCTACGTGAACTGAATTTAATCATTGACCTCACTCAAATGTCACTGATTTAGTCCTATATCCGGAATGAAGTCCCGAATGCTGTTAGATAAAATGGTCTCTATTAAATTAATAAACGTAAGACAATGCATCGCACAAGTAAAGGAAAATGAGCACCAATAATGTGACTGTGAATAAGGGACTCCTGTAAAGACGTGTGCATGTGCATGTATTACATCCTATCAGAATAATGGACTTGATGTGAAATGGTAGTCCTTAATCATGTATTGACATGTTCCTTCTGTTTTAGATTATGGGAGAATGGTACGTGACACCACCTATTCTTAGTTTCAAGAGTGTGTTTGAAGGCAGTACTGCCCTCATCCCAATTGTTCTTATTCTCAGCCCTGGTTCAGATCCAGCCTCAGAATTACTCACCCTGGCCGGCCATATCTCATTTCCATCGACTAGGATCAAATTCTTATCACTGGGACAGGGTCAAGAAGGAGTAAGTATAAAACTGTGAACAATATAACACTGTGCAAGCAGCATGGAGGTCAACTGTATAACTCATGTTGTTTTACGGGTAATTCTAGCGTCTAACGAGGATTTGGTGTCAAATCATTTCCAAATTGGATAATGTTGCAGGTTTGCAAGATTGAGATGGTAAAATGTGTACAAATGAAGATATTCTCATGATTGTCTGTTTGAAAAATTAATTATGATGATAAAGTATTTACAAAGGGGATTCTTTTATAGCAAAATAAATCAATATATAAATGTTGCGTGCTTGGAAGAAGAGGATGTAAAGTATCAATAAATTTTAAGCAGTTTGTCTGGTGAAGTTTAGCAAGTTTTAATTCGTAGCGCAAAGAATTTTAAGCTCAACTAAGATCAGGTGTTTTATCATCGATCAAACAATTTCATGTAATTTTTGTTTGCATTTTTGATCCATTGCTAGCTATGTTCAATTATATTTTCGGACTAGTGGAAATATTCTTATGATACTAAAATTTGTTGCTGCATCATATTTGCTTCTGTCATAGGCCCTTGGTTTGCTATTATGAAAATAGTTTTTATCAGAAATATCATCCTTTCATCCAAGCATTACTTATATTGTAAGTCAGTACCCAGTCCCACTGATAAAGCAACATCTGATGAATTCATGCATTCCATCCTTCGTAGCCATTTTGCTTTGCGATTTTATTTCTGTATGACAGCTTCTTTGCCAAACATTTTTTTCTGCACAATGTGTATTGAACTGTAATTTAATAATACCACCTTAGATACATGTACAGTACATTATACATGAATTTCCTCAACAAAGACAGCGGAACGATAGCCTATGTAGTCGTCGGACACAGCAGTATTAAATTCTGTCAGAACACACAACAAGTCTTTAAAGCAAGATCTTGTTCAAAGACTTCATTCTTGTACCCAACCGCTTATTCTACATGCGCTTTTTTGCTCTTTGGCGAGCTAAATGGGAAAGTAAAGAAGCATTTGCTATACTTCTCAGCTCCGCGTTTCTCAATTTTATACTGAACAGTTAGCAAGACCGTTAGATAAATTTGATGATGGAAAGAAACAGGAATGTTTATGCTGTTTATCAGACTAGTTGTTAATCCACAGACCTTCTTCTGGCAAAAAGAATTCATTGTAGGGTCAGTATTGATATGTAAGCAATTCAAACATAAACCACAGTGCTAACATAGTTCGAAACTGGAAAGACATAGACCGACAAATCGTGCAAATTAATTAGTTAGCAACCGGCTGCTTCCAAAATTTTGAGCTCGGTCGATTTCGGTTCGGGATTTTCAGAAAAATTTTTAGATGGCGTATCAATAATTCGAGACAATAAAAAGAGCGAGGCATCCATTTCTATGGTGATGAATCGATGGACTTGATTTTGTGACGCCCACACTACCAGTGTGTCACTGTTGTATGACAGTATTGATTCTGTCCTCTGTTCGGCGAACAGATAGTATCTAAATTCAGATTGAACAGATAAAAATTCAATAATGACATAAACCCAACACATAAACCACATCAAAGTTTGCTTCAAAGACTTATCAAAGTGCATAGTGCACAAAATGAAGCTCAGACTATCTAGTAGGATTAGGTGAACTACGTCTTATTCACTTGAAACAGCGAATTCTAGGGGTCATAAGAGTCGGTAAACATGAATCCAATTCCAAAGAATATGTCCATTATCATGTCAAGAAAGGGATCTATATGAAAATATCGTAACATTGAAACGTCGTTAATGAAAATATCGTAGGTGGAAAATATCGCATATGAAAATATCGTAACATTGAAAATATCGCAAATGAAAAATAAATGAATTCGAATAGCCTAAGTACAGAAGGTGAAAATTATGCTATCATCTTATGATCAAAATGGTTATCTAGCCTTTTGAAAACTATGATATCTATGTTTCCCTCGCAATCAATCATGATATCTCGCAACAGGCCTTCTTAACTCTTCCACTGATTTGAACAGATTCTTCTATAATTAGTATAGATTTATACTATAGATTATCTTGGAATAGCGTCTTATTTTGAAAAATCTTTTACGATATTTTTATATACGATGCTTTCAAAGAAAGCCCTAATAAGTGTGTTGGAAAATTGAACAAAGATAACTAAAGATGCAAAAAACCGAAACCATCTCGGTTTTCTGATTTTTTCGGTCGGTTTCTTTTTTTTTGAAAAACCACGGTTTTGGTTAAGTTTTCGGTTTACCGCCGAGCACTTAAGGTAGTAATGATTCTCTTGAAAAACAAAACATTTCTGATTCCATCCATTATCAAATTCGTTAAGCATGAATAATCAGTGTCTTTTCTTAGTAATATTAGCACGATATTCACATCTGAATGAACGTAGTTTTTTATCAACACACAATGCTAACATAGCGAATCTCCAATGTTCTTTCAATGAATTTTTGACAATATCTGTCAAATTTTCCTAACTTGGTTACACGTGAACTCTGTCAAACCACAGTTAGCAAATTTTTACAATCTATTGATCAAATTACATACACCAGATCATCTGAAAAATGCTTAGGATATTGTATTGCAGCGGTATTTACATATTTACAATCATATTTGTTTCCTTTTTTTCTTGATTTTAGAATGCTGAGTCTATGATGACCCTCTCAATGGCTCATGGATATTGGCTCATCCTTCAAAATTGTCATCTGCTCATTCCATGGCTTGGCTACATTGAAAGTACTCTTGAGGACAGCATCCGGTGTCATCCAGATTTCCGATTGTGGCTTACTACGGAGCCAACTAAAAATTTTCCCATCGGATTGTTGCAGAAATCATTCAAGGTGGTGACTGAACCTCCAACGGGTTTGAAATTGAACCTCAATGCTACCTACGATCGACTTACAAACCCTCAACTGATTGAGTGTCCACATCCATCTTTCCGACCACTTGTCTTTGCATTGGCCTTCCTTCATGCTGTTTTGCAGGTAGAGAAGCAACCGTCATGAATTTCTATCAATTTATGTACTATAAATAAATATTAACTTAAAAACGACGCTATTTGAAATGGTGAGGGATGTCCCATTCAACTCAGGAAAAGACAAGAGATGAGACTGACACAAAGTCAAACATTCGACCAAACTGCACCTATAAACTGACTTTTAAAGTAATATCTTTTTTCAGGAGCGCCGGCGATATGGTAAAATCGGTTGGAACGTATATTACGATTTCAATGATTCGGATTTCGCAGTCAGTTATCGAATTCTGCAAACATACATGACAAAAGCTTGGGAGAATCATCAGACAGGTGAAGAGGCGACCATTCCATGGAACAACCTCAAATTTCTGATTGGTGAAGTTATGTACGGTGGACGTGTGATCGACTTCTATGATAGGCGAGTGCTTATGACTTACATGTCCGAATATTTCGGTGATTTTCTTTTCGACGAGTTTCAAATATTCTCTTTTTATGAGAATGAAAAGGAAAATATCTTCTACTTTATACCAGAAGAACTCGGTTACTACCCAACTGCAAAACATACGTACTCAGGTAGGTGTTGCAGTACACTTAATTGACTTCTGATTTGGTTGAAACTTTCATCAATTCATGATCCTTCAAACATATTTTAAGGGTGATACGTACATGCACACTGTTGAGGGCTTGAGCATAGAAATATTTTGTCAATTTTCCTATCGAATCAACGGTTTGAAAGAACTATGAAATGTAAGTGATTCGATTTAGTACTAGCAAGGATGTGGAGTACAGTGGAACTTGTAGTAGGCAAGTGTTCTTTTTCGGTAATGTTAACAAACTCTCCTTCTGGTTTCATGATTAGTGATACTCAACTCGTGTGATTACAGCTGATATGATTGCGATTTTCCGCATAATCACTTATAATGTAAAGCACTGTTTGTTTCAGATTTGAATATGGCGTCTTTTTGACATTGGTCATTATTTGTCGAGGTTTGCTTTAATCATTGTACATATGCAGTATTGCTGTTACGCAGCCACGAAAGGTGTCAGAGCAGGAAAAGTTGTGTTTTGGCATGTTGTATTTCATTTTGCTTAAATAATCAGCTATAATAGTGGTGTCCGTGGCACAGTGGTTGCTTACTTGGACTAGTGATCCCATGGTCCAGAGGTCGAACCCGGAAAGTGTCATTGGAAGTCGGCAGGAAGGGCATCCGGACTACAAAGCACCACAACGCTCCAAACAAAGTCTGACCTAAGTCAGCACCGTCCAAGGCCCCAGTAGGGGTAAAAAGTGACGTAAAATCCGTAAAAAAAAGAAATTAGCAGCACTGCATCATATATTGGACTCAGAAGATGGAATTTTGTCTGTTCATATTTCAAATGAATCAACTAGATTGAGCGAAGATATAATATGTGATTCTTTTGTTTAATTAACACCAAATCCAAACAAAGATTTAGGCACGCGCAGGCTTTCAAGTGTATCTACTTTTTCTACTTTATCCTACATTTTTCCTGCTTTCCTCGAAATACCTACTTTACCTACATTTTGGATATTCATTAATTAGTAGTAATTTTGATAATGAAAAACTAGAAAACTTTTAAAAAACGAAGATGCAAAATATCGAAAATATCAAGCGCTCCACCATCATCAAAGTACTCACCCAATCACCCTCAGTTCCATTATATTCCTTATTTCTTAGCAGAGTCATAAACTTTACAACGAGGTACGTAGTGATGCGACACCAATACGTATTGATCAGTGTGAAAAAATCTAATTTGCAACATTTTACAGTTAGTCCTCCTTGAAAGATTGTTGTGCGTTGGCGTGATGTTCAGGACTGTCTATTTTCCACTTTCGTATTCGAGAATTGAATGAAGATAAACGCGATTCTGGAGTTGCATTCACATTGATGTTTGACGAAGCCGAAAATTCGCAAAACCGGATGTAGTGTGATTTGCTTGTCAGATATTGGTCTGAAAAAAAACGGGTTAAATTCAAGTTCGTTTCTTGAAGGCTTTGATGTTCGGCCATGACAAGGGTGATCAGGTTTCTGAAGCCACTATCCGGACTTACAGTGAAGGACTCGAACTGCCTCTAAAGCAGTTCATCAATTTAGACTGAGATGGTCCAAACGTCAGCAAATCAATTGGGAACAAGGTCAACGAGCACAAAAAAGAGATTGGTCTTTCTTGCCCCGTCATGCCCTACAATCATCTTCGTATTATTCACAATGCCTTTCGGTCAGGGATAGCAGAGGTCATCAGCTCTTGCATGTCGATTTACAGGCAGAGGAGAATCAGTTGTCGAATGAAAGGATTGTTATCGGAGAATCAACAAGGAATGTTGCGTTGAAAGCGATGAGGCCGGAACAAAGGAGAGGTGCAATTGAAAAAATCCGAAAATGTTACCGACGCATAACCGAATTTCTCACCAGCCTTCTTCCTCTGCAGAACAGAATATTGAAAGATCTGGCCGTATTGCTTCTAATGCAACGGTCTGTTGGAGTCGACTCAGTAACACGCACTGCACGACAGATGCCATTCATTGATGAATCGGAGATCGATGTATTGGCTGACGAATACAAGCTCTATCAGGCACAAGAAATTTCGGATAAATGGTACAAAGAAACCGAAACATCAGGATACAAGCGAATCGATGATTTCTGGAACACTGTTTTGCAAGAGAAGGACTGCCATGGTACCGAATTCTCACCAAGTTTGTGCATGGCGTTTTGTCTCTTGCACACGGTAGCGCCGACGTTGAGAGAAGCCTATCTCATAACAAAGCCATTGTTACCAGTTAACGTGTGTCTTTGGCAGATGAGTCGTTAACGGTTTTTGTGCTGGCTGACATTTCTATTCATAATTTTATTTTCCGGAAAAACACCAGTTGTATGATATTGTGTTATTCAAAATACACAAGCTTTCGGTGGCCGTGCTGCACACCTTATTCATGTGAGACATGAAGTGACTCTTTCACGATGCAATCTTGACATTTGAACAACATTCACTTAAATATATGGAGCGACCTATGCCAAACAATTATTACCCAGAGATGATAAAAAGACTTTAAACATATTACTAAAATAGTTAAACTAATTATTACCCAGAGATGATAAAAAGACTTTAAACATATTACTAAAATAGTTAAACTATATAAGTTAAAATATAAGTAAAATAGTTTAACTATTTTAGTAATATGTTTAAAGTCTTTTTATCATCTCTGGGTAATAATTGTTTGGCATAGGTCGCTCCATATATTTAAGTGAATGTTGTTCAAATGTCTAGATTGCATCGTGAAAGAGTCACTTCATGTCTCACATGAATAAGGTGTGCAGCACGGCCACCGAAAGCTTGTGTATTTTGAATAACACAATATCATACAACTGGTGTTTTTCCGGAAAATAAAATTATGACTTACCACCCAGTTGGAAGAATATTCAACATTATCTGACATTTCTAATTTGTTTAATGCATTTCCTCATATCTTGAACTTGTATTTTTGTTTACGATATTGATACTTATGTGGATATTTTGTTACAATAAAAGTAAGTATGAACGTAATTGTTTTTCTGAAATAAATGCCTTCAGATACTTTATTTTAAAACATTTAATATATTTGATACTCTGTTATTTACACGAGTGTCTCGTTCTTCATTTGATGACAGGCGCATTTATCTACGCTTACTTTATGTATCGCAAAGTGTTAACGTCCGATTTGATTTTTACAAATGCGTCACAATTTCCCCGTAGAGTATCCTACTTTTATCCTACTTTTTCAGATTTTCGTATCCTACTTTTGTTGTTAAGGTGTACTTGAAAGCCTGCACGTGGGAACATGTGGAAAGCTCCTCAGCTTACTAGTGGTCCAAGAAGTGAGAATTTTTCAATGCAGCTGCAAGATTTGTTTAGTAGATAGAGAATCTGAATGAATCTGTTGAACTGCAAAAGCAATCTTTCATCGTATGCGCTTGTCCTTGAATATTCAGAATATTAAAATTTGAAGATTTCAAATCCACATTTCAGACTTTCATTGTCTACATCAGATTGCGATTGATCTCTGCCAGTGTGACGACGTGACTATAAAATCCAAAAGGCATCTCCGCTGCGACTTCACCAGACGGATCGGTATGAGGAATTTCACTTGTGCCTCGAAACGAGCTATAATCTTCCTTTTTTATAGAGACCTTTGCTTGATTAATATATATTCAGCATGCCATCGTATTTCAGTTTTGTACAAAATTTTATCAGTTCTGTATGAATAAGTTGTGCAAATTAAGATACATTTCTGCACTTTTTCGCGATACATCTTTTGACTTGGTTGTTTCCTTTTCAATCTACGATCTTATCATTCATTTTCTATTGAGAGACATATTTAGTATATATGTTTGTCCTTCATTATACGTGTATAAAAATAAAGACACTCAAACTGCTGAGGTACGAACCCCTAACTTACAGATAACTCTGCCTACCGGAAAGTTTTCCAAAATTCGCCATCTTCTGAAACAAAGTAAATGCTGTTTTATTCACAAAGTGATGATGAACAGTTACCCACATCTGAATGATCAGTTGCCGCGGCTGCTGCATTTCAGACCTTGGAAATTATCCTACGACACCGTTGTTAAAAGAGAGCTGAAGCAAATTATTTGCCTTTTGTAAAGAAAGTGGACAATAGTCATTGAATCAGTCGACCCTGACATCCTTCTCCACTTCCTTCGTCATTTTTTAGGAACGACTGTGGAAATGCTGTTTAAGAGTGTATATACCTATCAATCTGCTTCGAGCCATGCATGCATATTTTTACCGATGCTTTGATCGCATGTGTAAACAAACCAGTATGAAAACGAATGAACCTAAAATATTATTGATAACTGCATGTATGTTTAAAATGTTGCAGATTCTAAACATGCTTTACTCGACGACGATTACTCATATTTTGTAGAAACATTAATATTAAAAAAATATGAATAGTGATTGTACTTCACACAGTATCAATATCCTAATAAACGGTCAATGCTCGGTCCCATGGTGCTCGGATGAGAGGAGTTTGAATCTATCAGGGTTTCATCCGAGACGATAATTGTTCCCCTCAGAATATGTGTAGCATGTGTAGTATGTATCAAAAATTGATATTTACGAAAAATCAAAATTTACAGCTTACATGTGATTTGCAAAATAGTCATGCAAAAATTGTTCTTCAAAACGAAAATTGTCGCTCAATGTGTAAAATCAATCACATGAATACATTGAAATTCTTTGAATTGAATTATTTTTTACTCTTATATTTGTAAATGAGCTGCTTTAAATATATCTCTTCTAATCTGGACAGAATATATTCATCAATTGCCATTGAATCAAACACCAGAAGCACTTGGTCTTCACGGCAATGCGGTCATAGGATATAACACCAGAATGGCTAAGGATATCTGGTCGTGGATGATGGACTTAATGCCTCGAAATGTTGAATCATCTGACCAGTCAAATCAGACTTCGGATGACGTTATAAAGGAAACCGCAGAAGATGTTTTGAAAATTATTCCTCTTCCGTACGACGTACAAGAATTAAGAAAGAAAGTTATGATGTTTGAACCAACGAAGGAAGTTCTTTTCCAGGTAAATCACCTTATGATAATATTAGTCCTTTTTAGTTTTCAACTTTTATCTTTGACTTTAGGAGATGGAGCGCTTCAATATTCTTTGCGAAAAAATGAAGAAAACCCTTCACAATTTGATCAAAGCTGTAAATGGGCAGACATCAATGTCATTGGAGCTCGAGGATGTTGGTGATTGCCTTTACAATGGTCAAATTCCGACGTCTTGGCGTCGATTAACTCCTGAAACCCGAAAATCCCTGGGGAACTGGATTAAATTTTTCAGCAGACGCAAGTTGCAATATGACTTGTGGGTACGTTTAACTTTGTTTCGAGATTAAAACCTTCATTACATACCTTAAGTATTCCGGCACACAAGAATATCGAGATTTCCCGATATTAGAGGAATGCGATCAGACTCATTCACCAGGTAAACATCAAGGAAAGAGTGTCGTATCTTTCAAACAGTTAAAGAGTAGCAGTTTTAGGAATCACTTGTAGAAAATTTACCTAAACCAATTTCGATGGAAGTCAAAGCGTATATTTCCAAATTGGAAAACTTAACTTAACCCTCGCCCCACTTGGGAAAGCAGTTATTTACATCTGTTTGAGTCAACTAAACGTATTTTAGAGAATGAATTTTCAGTGCGATTTGAGTTGAACTGTAAGTTCGAATTATTTGACCATTGAAATCATCTAATGACAATGATGTAATCTCACAACGATTAATAATCATCATTTTATTAACACGTTGACCAGATCTTTCGATCAGTGCATGGTTTATTAGTTTTTACTTGGAAGATGCCGTGGCTAGTGATATGATATGATATTTCTGAGTTGGAAAGAACCAGGAATTTGGTATATTATAAGTTTTTGTTGCCATTTTCCATTTCAAATAGTGATCTAATGGAAATTTGTTAATAATTTGCGGTTTTTGACCTTTGAGATTCACCTCAGCCCAGGGATGACCTTATAAATGAAATTGATGATGTTTTTATGAATCCTTTTTCAATGCCCTTTCGATTGATGTGTGGTTTGGCAAAAATTGGCTTAATAGCTTGAGAGATCAGCAGAGGATGGGGCGCGTTCGGAAGAATACCCAAGTGGGGAGAGGGTTAAAATTGTTGAGATGAGTGATAAAATGATAAAAAGGTCTTGTTTATGCACAGGTAAATGAAATGATATTGGGGATCAGAAGAAGAGGTCATAATTCATTACATCCATTGTCAGCATGCATCATCATGCTTAAATCAGTATCACAATAGTTGACACTTGGAATTAGAAGATATTCAATATCATCAAAATTGCTCTGTGAAAACATGATTAAGTCCTGACGCACATGTTAATGAATAAGTTGTGTCTTTTTGAACCTAGGAAATGACGAGTCATAGATGTCAAAGACTTCCCGATTACGTGTTACCCAAAGTGGCACATGCTCATTAATTCGCGTCGCCAAGTGACTACGAGTTCTGCCAATGTAAATCTCTTTAGGCCTACAATTACAACAAAAACTCCTCTTCCAAAACGTAGCGCTCTATAAAATAGGGTTCTCGTAGTTCTGATCTTATATGCTGAACGAAACTGTGAAAGCTGTATTTTTGAAGTGTTATGGGGATACGTCAGTTAGGTCAGTTGACATTTTTGCGGTAAAATGTTTGTGTTCCAGCTTGTCTGACTTATGTGCGCTCCGCGCTCTGATATCGAGGCATTTTTAAAATTTATCCTGGAGTGTAGAGCCATTCATCCATTTAGCTCAAATTCATCTTCTATCATGCAACACGCATTTCAACATGCTTACTTCACAGCACACACTTATTCCTAATCCGTGATGCGACAGACGACATCGCAGGAGAATAGCTTCAATTTTTAATATAGCTAAAAATTCATGAAAACCTAACAAACGTTTTGACGGAATTTCGTTTCAACTTATACATTGAGGTTGAAGCGATTTTTTAAATGTCGTCAGTGGTGTAGCAGTCAGTGACAAGGACATTGGTCAATGATGGTGTAGCGGAAAGATTCATTACACCAACGACATCCCGTTACACCCCTGACAGTTCGTCCGAAGGCTTCAATCACTTATGTGATTTCATATTTTTCTACTGTTCATATTTGTATGTACACTGTACAGTGTATGACTCGCACAGCGAGATTCCACGATTGGGCGAGGATCGGTGCTCAAAGATAGATCACCCTGGTTCAGATGCAATGCAAAACTTATAGTCACACTTAGAACGAAAGGAAAGCTATGAAAAATACAGAAGGTACCTGTAAAGTTAGTTTAATGAGTTGAAATTCTACACGAAGATCCCTAAAATTAAGTCTGAATTGTTGATGAGGAACCTACTTAAAAATAATAGTCGAATAATCAAAACATGCACGTATTTTCATTTCACAGTGATCGATGACCTTAGATCGAAATTTCTTTTGGATCGTTCTTAGATATTTAGTAAAGCAGACAGCATCTCGACTTGCCTGCGAAAGCTTGTTAAGAAATTTGTAAACGCTTTCTGTTTGAAACTCCGCCAGTGAGTGATGTGGATGTTCCATGTGATTGCAAAGAATGACAGTGCTGCAATTGTTATTTATGAAGAAAATTATATCCAAGGTGACAATGTGACCACACATGAAACCATTTATCCGGAGCCGCTACATAAATTCAGGGTTAATTAAGTTTTAGGGTCGTTAATTTAAATAATCAATAATCAGGGTTGCTGTGGGGATACCCACAGGTTTTTCTGTGGGCATGGGGTGGGGTGAGGATTCAAATTTCAATCCCCACGGCAACCCTGACAAAATGGCGGTGGACAAGTGTTGAGCGCAAATTTGACAGCTCTACAAATGAAATAGAGAATAGAGACATTAGAAATATAGTATGGAAAGCTATGTAGATTACGAAATTCAATTATTACTAAAATAGTACACTTTCAAAAATGCTTAACTTTTGAAATAGATACTGGACCTTCTGAAGCTTTCTGCGTTGAAAAAAGGACAGTGTTCTTCCAACTTGATAAGCTCAAATGAAACAAGTCGTCCTACGATGTTCCGAATGTGCTGTGTAAGATGGCGGCCCTTTCATTGCTAAGCCAATGTCTCATCTCCATAATTTATCATTTGATGAAAGTATTGTTCCTCTCCTTTGGAAATGTTGTGCAGCGACTCCCATACCCAAAGTTCCCAATCTGACTGATATAGCCTACTGTGTGATTAATTAGTATTTTACCTACTCTTGCCAAACTTTGAGAGCAAGTCCTACTTAACTTCTTGAAAGAGAGATTAGTAAGCAATTTCGGACCAAATTAGTTTGGTTTCAAGCCGGGCTCATCGACAACTTGCGCCTTTCTCTCTATTCAGGACAGTATTTCGAAATATTCGGATAGTCAATCACCTTGTGGGGCGTGCATGATTTCATATGATTCTTTACGAGCATTCGACAAATAACCGCATCATCAAATTCTGGGCAGGCTGCAAGAATGGAATTTCCCAGCTAATTTTGTCTCTTGGCTTAAATCATACCTTACAGAAAGAAAGCAGTTTTGTTCGCATTGACAACCACTCAAGCTCTCAAGTTCCTGAACAGCAGACGTTTTCCTTTCTCTTGATCTATTTAGCCGATTTTCTACGTTCTTCTGCTAAAATCCGAAAATCTGTATCTTTATTTACCTATTTGTTGACATTTCAACTTCTCATCACCGTTAAAAACCCTCTAAGAGCATCTTAAACTCAAGCATGTATGAAAATAAAAGTGACAGCAAACCGGCAAACCGAATCGCTTGTCAGACTTACTGATTCGATGTCTCTGTCTGCATGATTGCACGAATGCATAGATATTGGTCAGGTAGCATAATGATTTTTATAGATTGTTGAACTTCATCGAATTATATCGTGCCTATTAGTTTGCAATGATAGGCCTACTTTAGGATGTTGATTAACTTTCTAAGTTTCATTAAAGGCTAAGTTCTATTTAAATATCTATCAACAAGGAAAAATGTTAATTCCACATAATTTTTTTATTACAATGTTCTTAGAAGTGCTGTAAAAAAAAGTCAGTACCTCGTTACTCCTTCATTTGCTGCAATCACAGAATCGCATAGAGACCGCGTGGATCTTATGACTTGCGCACCTTCTCTTGTAGAATATTGTGCCACTCAGTTTGTAAGGCATGTTGTAGGTCTAACACACTATCGACATTTCTTTTAGTCACAGCACGTCCGAGCTCATCCCACATATACTCGATTTGATTGAGGTCCGGGTTTTTGCTGGGCCACTACATGTGGGTGTAGTCCATGTGCTGCTCGTGAATGCCTCCACTGTTGCACAACGATGGGGCGGGGCGTTGCCATCCTGTAGGACGAAACCTGGACCAATTGTAGCAAGTCCAAAGGGTACGGCAACAGATTCCAGTATTTCCCAATACCTTTGACCATTCATGGTGTTCTCAACAAGAACAATCGCCGACTTATGATTCTAGCTTATGCCAGCCGACACCATCACTGATCCACCACTGCCTCGCCGTTCCGCAAACTGGACGGCGTTATGATGTGATTACTGTATCGGGTTCCTCTTTCACGTCATACACGAACTCGTCCATCTTCCCAACGTACAGAAAAGTGACTTTCATCAGCAAAAATCACTTGACGCCATTGATGCAATGCCGACCAACGGCGATGTTGTGGGGCTCATTGCAGAAGGTTGGTTTTGTGAGTCTCTGTCAGTACCGGGAATTTTAAAAGGCGGTAGCTGTTTGAACCAGCACGTGCAACCTTCTTGCCACAGTAGATTGAGAGGTTGTGACTCTCTTTTCCTGTAATTGTTCTTGTATTTCCCTTGTTGTGATCCTCGGATTCTGTCTTGCTGTATTCGACATGAAGTCATCATCTTCTATATCTGTTGTCCTAGGCCTTCTAGATCTTGCTCGGTCTTTTACTCCTCCTGTCTCTCGACAGCGTTCAATTTGATTCCAGACTGTAGACCTCGGAATGTTCAAGTGTCCAGAAATTTTCCCATAAGACCATTTCGCATCATGGTATAAAGTTATTATGCGCCAGCGCATTTCTTCAGTAACTCTTCATGTTGAATAATGGTAATGATGAAAGTGTGACATGTCTAGATTTCTTTTTATACCTATTGAGATGAGAGCAATTAACAGAATCCATTTTTACTCAGAGAGACCTTGCAGTCGTTCAACAATCTATGAAAATTATTATGCTACTGAAATAGTCCCACATAAGAATCAGCTAAATTCTTATATCAATTTCTGTTGGAAAGACGGCTGCTTATATATTGTGCGAAACAATAGAAAGACAGTTTACGACAGTTCACATTAGCACAGCTAAACAAAATGCAAAAAGGTCAAAATACTCGACAATAGAGTATGTACATGAATATGATAATTAAGGCTTCAATTTGAGCACCACCATTGAGCAAACTCAGAAGTGATTTTTTTAGACAACAGTTTCGGTTTGAGCAGATGGTTTGAGCTTGAGCAGATGGTAGGAGATGACTGTCGCAGATTCCTCCCCGTTAGATGGTGAAATCTTTCAACCAGGACGGTCTGGTTCTTGTGCGACCACTGCGTCGGAGTGTGTTTTGGGGAGTACCCTGTGCGTTACTGTTTGAAGAGAAAGAGGAGAAAGTGAAAAACGTGCAGGAGAATGGGAACCTTCGTCGAGAGCAACAGCAGGAGAACGTGGCAAAGTCGAGTCGTTGACTTCAGCAGTAGGAGGTTCGACTTGGGTGCGAGGCTGTAACGAAGTCGTCGCCAAAGGCGGAGGAGCAGCAATCAAGTCAGGCGTAGTCTGAGTCTCTGGTAGACAACGTTGAGGTTGAGGTTGAGATTGAAGTGGTGACAACGTGCTAGGCGTGGGAGCGTTGACATTGACTAGGTCAATGTGCCTTCGGTGCAAGGTACCGTCAGCCTGGTCAATAACTTGGAACATCCGGTCTCCTAACGTATTCAACAGGATGCCACGACATGGACGATTCTCATTGCCTCTGTAAAAGACTACGTCAGTTGTGTCGATTTTGGCCATTGTTCATTTGTTCCTACCATGTAGTAGGTAAGATGGAGTTTTGCCAGTAGTCGCGTGAACAGCATTACGGTACTGCAGCAAGAATGAGTCGATGGCTTTCCACAGTTGAGGTAGCGCTTGGGGGGGGGGACCTTGAGCCTTGATTGCGATCTTCAAACTTTTCACAAAGTTCTCTGCTAACCCGTTTGGCTGAGGGTGTCTGGGTGCTGTAAACACCGACGTGCAACCAATCGACTTCAGCCATGACTGGGTAGCTTCTGCGGTAAATTGGGTACCGTTGTCGCTTACTATGACGTTGGGGACTCCCTCCCTTGCGAATTATCGGCATAGAGCCCAGATGGTGAAGTCGGCCGTAGCAGTGGTAGTCAAAAAAACTTCTGGATACTTCGAGAATGCGTCTTCAATCACGAGGACATAATACTTTCCGAGAAAAGGGCCGCAAAAGTCTACATGGACACGCTGCATTGGTTGGTGGTTGACTGGCCAAGGACTCCAATCGGTGTGAGTCTTCGGTTTCACGGTTTGACAACGGTCGCACCGCTTAGCATACGTCAAAAGATCGAGGTTGATAGTCGGCCACCAACAGAGGAGACGGGCAAGGCTCTTCATCTTGTCTCTTCCAAGATGTCCCGTGTGCAGGTGTTCCAATAAAGCTTTTCGGTAGGTTGGAGGAATGACTGGAAGGCTGTTGTACAGGAGTACACCATCGGCATCAGCAGTGAGGTCATTCCTCTTGGAGTACAACGCAGGAAATCTCTTCCTTGCCGACAAGGACCAACCCTTTCGTAGACCAGCTAACACTGACCCATAAGCGAGTCGAGTTTCCGCAATGAGATGATTCCTGTCGAGAGTCAAAGGGTTCGAAAAATACGACGAGGAGTCGGAGGTTTGGGTCTCGGTGTAAGCGAAGCTAGAGAGATAGTCCGCGTGAGGTATCGCCTTCCCAGGTCGGTGCTGTATGGAATAACTGTACGAGCTAAGGTCCAAAGCCCATCTTTGAAGCATAGCAGCAGTTGCTTTGCCAACGGATGAAGCAGGCGAAAAAATGTGTTGTAAAGTCTGGTGATCCGTGTATATATGGAAGTGGGATCCATATAAAAACTTGTGGAGTCTTCGGACAGACCAGATTATGGCGAGGGCCTCACGTTAAGTTTGAGAGTAGTTCTTCTCAGCTGCTGAAAGGCTTCGGGAAATGCAGAGGATGGGATGACCTTCTTGCTCCAAAGCAGCTCCTAGTGCATACTCGGAGGCATCCACGTAGAGGTGACAGGTTAAACCAACTTTGAAACTGCGAAGTACGTTCCCGTTGACGATGGCTCCAATCAAGTTGTCATAAGCGAAGTTAGCTTCTCCGGTCCAAGTGAAAGTGCTTTCAGACAGGAGGTCGAATAGTGGCTTGGCTTTCGCAACGAAGTTCTTCACAAAGCGGCTGTAATCATAGAAATTGACAACAATAAAACCTCTAGAATGGAAATTAAGCTTCATGCAATGCACAATAACGGCACATAAATCGCACGCATTTTCACTTAGATGCACCTGCCAACGTCTGTATCATTGGGTTAGAATCAGTCACATGAGTAAATCGAAGCTTTTAATTGGTTCTTCATGCCCCAACTTAGTTCCCCCGGATGTGCCGCGACCTTGAGTCAATTTCCATTCTAGTCAACTTCAGATAAACAGTTTATTTCTATGGCTGTAATATTGAGCAAATCCAAGGAAGGATTGAAGCTGTTTAGCCGTTGTAGGTTTGGGGGCTTTCTGAACTGCAAGAATACGCTCCATGTTCGGATGGATAACTTCATCGTCGATCCTGTTGTTGAGTAGTCATTTTATTAATGTGGTGAGTGGATTTTGGATTTATTTGTGTCATAGATGTTTAGTATGTACGTCTACTGGCATAGAAATTAATAATACCATAGAAAGTCCTAGAATGGAAATTGCATGAAAATTATGGCACATGCCGGGGGAACTTAGTTGGGGCAAAATGCAAATTTTGCGAGCTGGCTCTCTTGTTTTCGGGTTGGCATTTTTAATTATCAAGTCAATTTGTGATCTGGATTGTTGCCACTGGTCCAAAGATCATGTGCACAAAAGCAAAAGTGAAATTACAGAATACTGCAGCGACAGGATGACAAAGTAGTAAATCCTGTAAAACGTTCTGTACGTTCACCTTTTTGAAATATCGCTCTTATAATCAATCAGGAGTATAATCAGACACATATGCAACTTGTAATGTCGATTTACAGAGCATGCATTACTCCAGCTTGAAATCAGAGGCCAAGAAATCTCACAGTATTCATTTTACTTAAAAGGGCTCCCCTGTTCAATATGTTTGAACAGTTTTCAAAACCTTTGTATGCTTTCGAATATCAGCTTCCAAAATATCATCACACTGTATCACATAAGTCATTTAGTGATTAATTGAAAGGATCCAGCGACATTTCATTTATCTGAGAAATGACTGTCGGTAAAGAAGCTTTCAATGTGTTTATTCCAGAAAGCGCTAGGTTTCTTAACCGCTAGAAGGAGAAATTATCCAATAATTAGAATTTTTATCTTTGAATTCTTGAGATATTCTGACAAACAGCAGACGGGCCACTTTCGATTATGACTCTGAACCAATTTTTAATTCGCATTCCAATATTGAAAAATTGGAAAATAGTTGTCAATTGCTACAAATAGACACAGTATATTAATCCATGGAATAGTAGGCTAATTCACATGAAACAATGCTGCCATCTCACTTAAAATTCTCTTCATGAAAATCCTGCAATTTGCTGTCAACAACTTCCACAACCAACTTGGCAAATAGTTTGACTATGATACAATGTTTAAGATCGAAGCAGATCTACAAACCATAGATTTTTCCATGTGCCATCATTGCACATAAGCAAGATATCAAACTTCCATTCTGGTGTACTATTATCCACTTCTATGTCTACTGGTGACATTTATTTCTATGGTTCATTCAGTGCATGCGCATGGTTGGGCATAGCTATGTATTTTATTATTGCTTAAATGATTCAAATTGTATGTCTAGGTTGGTCACCACACTCTGGGAAGTTTTGGTTGGCAATAGAATACATATTGGCTCCTCTTGGTTATTTTGGATTTTGGTAAGTAATCATACACAACATTTTGGTCCGGTGAGGCGGATATAAACAAGCAATGGAAACACTGATCAAAAGTCGCGCAACTGCAAAAGCAAAAATAACTCGTATTGTTAACAAGGTAAGACCCTATAATTTGAATGACTTAGCATCATTACAAGGAACATCTAAAAGCAAGATAACTATACATTTAGAGATACTAGAAGCAGCGTGGAAAGATTTTACGATAGTTCAAGACACCATTTCGCATCATGATGGCATCGATGCCGATGAAGAAGAAAATGAGCATCTTTTACAAGAAAACCGTTACTTAGATACAAAATCATTACTAATGGATATTTTAAATTATTTTGAAAATAACTTGAATATTACTCCAATACAATTACCTAAATTCCATCTTCTGAAGTTCAGAGGAGATTATAAGAACTGGATGTCATTCTATGAGCTGTTCAATGCATCAGTTCATAATAATGGATCATTGTCAGATGCCCAGAAATTGCATTATTTAAAAACTTCTCTTGAAGGCGATGCTGCTCGCTTTTTGAACTCTCTACAAATAACTGATCATAATTACATATCATCTCGAAATATATTGGAGGATCGATATTCGAATTTGAGAGTTATTATGCGTTCTCACATTCATAATATGTGCACCTATTCTATATTAAAAGAAGAAAATTTAAAAGGTTTGCGCCAGCTAATGGAAGTATTTAATGAAAACGTGACAGCCTTAAGATCTTTGGATATTCAGGTTGATGAATAGGATCCTATTTTGGTATATCATTTATCTCAAAAATTAGATAATGAATCGGGACGTCATTGGGAACTTTCAACACAAGGTAGAAACCTTCAAAAATTCAAAGATCTACATGAGTTTTTGGAAGCTCGTTGTAGAGCTCTAGAAGTGAGTGGTGTTAAATCTGCACATGATAATATGAATAATACGAAGCCTAGAGACAGACAATTCGAATCCTATCACGTGTCGGTATCAACATGTCCTTGTTGTGACCAAAAACATAAGATATATGCATGCCCAAAGTTTATATCAATGAGTTGTAAGGAACAAACTGAATTTGTCTCACAATCACGTCTTTGCTTTAATTGTCTCAATGCTGGACATATTAGTAGCAAGTGTAAAAGTACGATGACATGTCGTAATTGCGAAAGGCGTCATAATACATTGCTGCATATTCCTTCAAGTATTCCAAATCAAGCGCCCATTGTTGAGGACCGTCTGCAGTGTGGAAATTGTGAAATAAATCATTCCAAGGTTCTTCTGGCAACAGCAATGGTTCCGGTTGCAACAACTTTTGGAATTTGTGAGTGCCGAGCTGTCCTTGATTCAAGATCACAAGCAAGTTTCATCGCTGAATCATGTATACAACGATTAGGATTGTCTCGGGAATATCATACCGCTTTGATTGATGGTATTGGTGAAGAATTGTCGACACTTTCAAATGGAATTGTGACATTAAATATCGTCCCTCATAAGGGAATACCAATTCCAGTTTCAGCAATAATCCTTCCGAGAATAACAAAGAGTCTTCCAACCCATCCGGTTCCCACTCAAAGTTGGAAACATCTTAAACATTTGAAGCTCGCTGATCCAAAATTCAACGTTCCTGGCCCTATAGATTTGTTACTCGGAGCTGATGTTTTCGATCAAGTTGTGTTGGAAGCTAAAATCCAAGAAAGTGCTTCGATATTTTATAGAGAGTCAGTGTTTGGTTGTATAATATCCGGTCCTGTTAATCGTTCGGAAACAAAAGGTTTAAAGGTCAATTCATTTCATATTACATCTGAAATAGACGACTTTCGCAAATTTTGGGAACTAGAAGAAGTTCCAGTTGCATCTAAGTTATCTTTAGAGGAACGTGAATGTGAAAAGCATTTTACTGAAACAACAAGTCGTGACAAGGACGGACGGTTCATAGTGAGATTGCCATTCAAGAATGATATTACTAATGAAAGTCTTGGTGAAAGTTTGCCTCAAGCAATCAGAAGATTTAGAGGGCAAGAAAGAAGATTCCAAAAGGATCATACCCTTCGGTTGAGATATGAAGAATCAATACTTGAATTTGAAAAATTGGGTCACATGGAAAAGGTACCAAATGAGGACATGAGTAAATCCTTCTCACAATATTATTATATGCCGCATCATCCCGTCATAAAAGATTCCAGCACAACCACAAAGTTACGGGTAGTATTCGATGGTTCTGCTAAAACAAGCAGTGGTAACTCGTTAAATAACTTATTATTGGTAGGACCGTCAATTCAGAATAATCTTTTGGATGTATTGATACGGTCGGTTTCGATTTCATCTCATAGCATTGAACGCCGATGTTGCAAAAATGTATCGACAAATTATACTTCACCCAGAACACAGGGATTATCATAGAATCATTTGGAGAAGTAATGAAAATGAATCATTTGCACATTACCGAATGACCAGAGTGATTTATGGTATTACCTCCGCAAGCCATCATTCGTTACGGGTATTATCTGAACTGGCGAACGTTGAATATGATCAAGTTTCGTCTCCAGTTATATCTCGAGATTTTTACGTCGATTTATTGACTGGTGCATCGACTGTAAAAATGAAGCTCTCATTTTGCAGGAGAAGCTGATTCAACAGTTATCAAAGGCAGGTTTTGAGTTACGTAAATGGATTTCGAACTCAGAAATAATTATCAAAAACATTCCTGAAGAATTGAGAGAAACAACAACAGAATATCACTTTGGTGATAATTTGCATGCTGTAAAAACACTTGGGATAGTTTGGGTCCCGTCATTAGATTGTTTTAAGATCGAAGTTAATGCCAGTCCTTTGAATTCGTTTACTAGAAGGACACTTCTATCTGATATATCACGTGTTTATGATCCGCTTGGTTGGTTATCTCCCGTAACGGTGACATCTAAATGCTTTTTACAGAGATGTTGGCTCCAAAGTCGATCTTGGGATGAACCCCTTCCCAAGGCTATAATTGATGAATGGAAATCATGGCGAAGAAATTTAGCTGAAATATCAGAATTAAATATTCCTCGATGTATAATTCTTGGTAAAGTTGTGGATTTTCAGCTGCACGTATTCTGTGATGCGTCTGAAGTAGCATACGCTGCAGCGATTTATTCAAGAGTACAACATGAGAATGGTGATATTCATACAAAATTATTGGCTGCGAAAACCAGCTCCAGTAGCTGCAGTTAAACCTGTAAGTTTACCGCGATTGGAATTATGTGGGGCCTTGCTTGGATCAAGGTTATTATCAAGTATTTTGACAGCCATAAAAGGTCTTGAAATAGTTATTACTGACATTACTGCCTGGAAAGATTCCACGATCGTATTGGCTTGGCTGTCGGATCTTCCGCGCAGATGGAATTGCTTTGTGGCAAATCGTGTTTCCCAAATTCAAGATGTCATTCCTCCTGATAATTGGAGACATGTGTTATCAGCAGATAATCCAGCAGACTGTGCATCAAGGGGAATTCTTGCTAATAAGTTGGTTAATTTTGATCTGTGGTGGAATGGACCTCCATGGTTAAGTGAATCTAGTAGTGAATGGCCTATTAAGCGTGAAATCAAATTGGATCGACCGCCAGAGCTAAAAAAGCAGCGAATGATGGTAAATGTTGGTCTACAAAGGTCACAACCTGATATAATGAATATCGAGAGATTCTCGTCATACAATAGGTTGGTGCGAAGCTTAGCCTACGGTTTACGGTTCATTGACTATCTTCATAAGCGTCCAAGAACGGAACATTTACAACCTCAGGAATTGAAAAATGCATTGAATATGATTATAGGTCAAGTACAAGCTGAATATTTTTCAAAGGAAATTTCATTGCTAAAATCTGGACGTTCATTGCCAAATACTAATCAGCTGCTGCCTTTGACATCATTCATTGATAAATCTGGATTGCTCAAGGTGGGTGGTAGATTAGGTAAGGGTGATTTCGATGAAGGTTGCAAACATCCAACTATTCTCCCTAAGAATTCTCATTTTATGATGTTGATAGTACGTCACTTTCACGGAAAAACTTTGCACGGTAGTGTTCAGTTAATGCATGCCACGATTCGACAACAATATTGGATTATCAATGCACGAGATCTTATTCGACATTTTGTACGAAGATGCGTTAAATGTACCAGATTCAGTCAAAGATTGTCAACACAAATCATGGCGGATCTTCCGAAGGATCGCATAACTCTTTCAAGAGCTTTTTCAAGAACTAGGATTTATTATGCTGGACCTTTATTGATTAAATCTGGTAACAAGCGTACTCGTAGTATGCGCTCAGAGAAAGTTTATGTTGCTTTATTTATCTGCTTTGCAACGAAGGCGATTCATTTAGAGTTGGTTTAATCGCTGAGCACTGAGTCGTTCTTGGCTGCTCTTGCAAGGTTTGTATCTCGACGTGGACTTCCAGAGCGAATATTCGGTGACAATGGTTCAAATTTCATTGGTGCCAAACGTGAACTTCGGGAATTGAAAGTACTAATAAGCAGCCATTAATTTGCGCAAAAGGTAGTCGACTATGCAACTACGCAAGGCATAATTTGGTCAATGATTCCACCACGTGCTCCTCATTTTGGTTGGCTTTGGCAAGCTGGATTTAAGTGTCAAGTATCATTTACGTCGGATAGCTGGAGTAACACCTCTTACGTTTGAGGAGTTGACTACTTTAGTATATCGTATTGAGGCATGTCTCAACTCTAGACCTTTATATCAGTGGTCATCTGATCCAAATGATGTACAGGTGTTAACCCCTGGACATTTCTTAATTGGTGGCCCATTAAATGCTCTTCCTGAAAGAGATTATTCAGATGTGAATCTAAATCGACTAAATAGATGGCAATTAGTCCAAGCATTTACTCAGAAGATATGGAAGGCTTGATACAGAGACTACATTTCTGTGTTGCAAGAGCGTAAGAAATGGAAAACTCAGGGCATAAGCTGTCAAGTTGGTGATCTCGTTTTGTTGGCCGATAACAATGTTGCTCCTTTACATTGGAGAATGGGGCCAATAGTGGAGTTATATAAAGAGACAGATGATGTATGTCGTGCAGCAAAGGTGAAAACATCTGGTGGAACTGTTGACAGGCCAGTGGTCAAGCTTCGAATGCTTTCAGTTTAATTGGATGTGCTTCATGTACTTTGAAACTAACTTATGTATAGTTTGGTGGGCGGTATGTTGAGCAGTAATCATTTTATTAATGTGGTGAGTGGATTTTGGATTTATTTGTGTCATAGATGTTTAGTATGTACGTCTATTGGTGATATTTATTTCTATGGTTCATTTACTGTATGCGTATGGTTGGGCATAGCTATGTATTTTATTATTGCTTAAATTATTCAAATTGTAGTATGTCTAGGTTGGTCACCACACTCTGGGAAGTTTTGGTTGGCAATAGAATACATATTGGCTCCTCTTGGTTATTTTGGATTTTGGTAAGTAATCATACACAACACCTGTAGCCCAAGTAAGTGAGGCTAGGTAAACTGAACACGGACTTCTTCTCGTTGATTTGGACGTTGTGCTCGTTGAGAACTGTAAGCAGCTTGTGTAGACGCTGATCATGCTGTTCTTGATCGTGTGCCGAAACGATGATATTATCCTGGTACGCTCTTACACCAGGATCCTTTGCTGGTCAATACATCAATCCTTGAATGATGCTATCGATGACCTTCTGAAAAATTCCTGGAGATATCGTTAAACCAAACGGAAGGAATTGATATTGGAACAATCCCCAGATTGTATGTACCGTTGTTAGTTCCTTCGAAGCTTCGTCGAGGGGCACTTGTAGAAAAGCGTTTGACAAGTCTACTTTGGAGAAGACAACAGAGCCAGCAAGTCCTTGAAACATGTCTTCGACCTGACTCGTTGTGTTGGCAGTTTGTTTGAGGTATGGGTTCAATGTAACTCGAAAGTCTCCGCAGATTCGAGGTCTTCCATCGCTTTTGAGCGGCGTGACAATAGGAGTAGCCCATGAACTAGCATTGACTGGCAGGAGGATCCCTTTACTCACAAGGTCATCGATGTTTTGCTTTACAGCACTCTGTAGGCCGAAAGGTACGGGCCTTCTTTTTTGAAGATTGGATCGCATGTAGCTTCTAGGGCAACCGGTTCGACTCTGATGCCACCGCTGTTGTTTGCGGCCTGTTGTATGAGACTTGATATGGTGGAAGGCAGTTTAGGCTGAACAATGTTGGCAACATTGATGGTGACGGTACTAGAACCAGGAGTGCTGGTGCCTTCTTCCTTGACTATCTTAAGTCGCTTCAGATCGAATCGTCCCAAAACGCTAGGACCACCATTTTTGATAAGGAAACGAATGGTGCAACCTATGCCATTACTGGATCGTACTGGAACCTGGGATTCACCTTCAGTGACCATGTGTGACCCGGTCACGCCTTAGATAGCAGCAGAAGTGCCTTGTATCGCCGAAGAAGTGCAAAGGCGTTGGAACTCGTCGCGTGACATAAATGATACTGGACTGCCTGTGTCGATAACAAAATCTGCTCGCTTTCTCGTGAGAGTGAACGTTAAGCGATGATACAGATGATGTTCCTGTTGAGAAGGGTTCACGTCGAGTGATTCAACCACAAGCGAAGAGAAGTTGATACCTTCGTCAAATTCAGCTGTTGCATCTTCTACAGTCGAGTTCTCAGTACGTACCATGTTGGATTGGTGGGAGCGTGAACTGCGGCATACTTTAGCAATGTGTCCCGTTCTCTGTCACTTGTAACAAACTGCATTAAGAAATCGGCAGTTGCGGCGCCTATGTGGTCCACCGCAGGAATCACAAGAGTTGATAGCTGAAGTAGCAGTAGGTGAAGTAGAGTTGGACACTTGCTTCAAGTGAGGTTTGGACTGTGGCTGATGACTTGTACCTCGGTGCGGTCCTGCGTGGCGAGTGGGAGCTGCGTAAGCTGGACGTGAAGACTGTCTTGGCTTAACCTTCTGGTGACGCGAAGCAGAACGAGAGGTTGGCTTTGCGAAGTGTACCTGTGCGACCTGTCCCGCAAGAGCGTTGTTGACATCATCCCAATCTTCCAGGATGCTCTTTGCCTTCGTGTAAGTCAAAGATGGTTCACGTAGTAGACGCTTCTGTATCTCGCAGTCGTTTACGCCAGCAACTATCCTATCCCGCAGTTGGGTGTTTAACTCAGTGCCGAAGTTGCACTTAGCCGCTTGACGTTGTAGACGGAGTAAGAATTGTCGCAGTGACTCTTCAGGACGTCTGATGAGGTTGTGAAAGCATGCTCTCTCCGTTGCTTCAAACTGCACCTGCTTGAGGATCGTTTGTAGTAGCGCAACAGTATGCGTGCCTAAATCATCTGGCTGGGCGAGGTCGGTCAAAAGATCGTAGGCCTCCTTTCCTATCATAGTTAGGTAGAACGCAATCTCGTTCTTGTCCGTGACTTTGTCGTTGGTAGCGACGTAGAAGCGAAAGCGCTTGTGCCAAACTGTTGTGCCAGCTGGGTCGGTAATGTCCATCTTCTCTAGACATTGCTCCATCGTAGTTGTCTAACCGTAGTAGGTCGCAGTCGCGTAGCTGAAACTTAGGTTCCTATGAGAAGTCAGAAATAGGAAAGAAGAAAGGAAAAAACAAAGGGACAGATAGAAGCTTAATTTTGTGAAGGACTAGTAGTATGAGGAACTGACGGCTCTCAGGCGAGCTGTGCGTCAGTGAAGTTGGCAGTGTTGCAAGACCGACGGCTCTCAGGTGAGTTGCGCGGCGGCAGAGGGGTGAATGTAGTTATGCGTTCCTTCGGTACCACTTAACTTAGGTACTCAACAAGCCTCAAGGGCCTGAACAAGCCAACAACACCACTTATGTTAGGTATACGCCACCGGCACTACTTGTGTTAAGTGCTCTGTCCACCGCATTCAGTCTTATCGCTCACCGACACCACTGAAATAGTCCCACATAAGAATCAGCTAAATTCTGATATCAAGTAAGAACGAGTTCTTATCATAAATCCCAGACCGTGCTTTCTGTTGGAAAGACAGCTGCTTATATATTGTGCGAAACAATAGAAAGACAGTTTACGACAGTTCACATTAGCACAGCTAAACAAAATGCAAAAAGGTCAAAATACTCGACAATAGAGTATGTACATGAATATGATAATTAAGGCTTCAATTTGAGCACCACCATTGAGCAAACTCAGAAGTGATTTTTTTAGACAACAGTTTCGGTTTGAGCAGATGGTTTGAGCTTGAGCAGATAGTTCAGCAGATGGTCGGAGATGACTGTCGCAGCTACCTGACCAATATATATGCATTCGTGCAATCATGCTGACAGACATCGAATCAGTACGTCTGACAAGCAATTCGCTTGCTGCAGCGAGAGACGGTTTGCTGTCACTTTTATTTTCGTACATGCTTGAGTTTAAGATGCTCTTAGAGGGTCATTAACGGTGATGAGAAGTTGAAATGTCAACAAATAGGTAAATAAAGATACAGATTTTCGGATTTTAGCAGAAGAACGTAGAAAATCGGCTAAATAGTTCAAGAGAAAGGAAAACGTCTGCTGTTCAGGAACTTCTGCAGGGGAGTGTAAGATATGCTGATGATACGACTATTTGCTTTCCTCTTCAGAGAGATTCCTTTGACAATAGTTTTAAGCTCATAACTTTGGAACATCAGCTTGTGATTGTTTGGTCTGTTTCCATCGGTCTAACAATAAATGAGAATAAGTGCAAGTATCTCGTCATCAAAAAGAACAATAATTGCATACCTGATATTCTATTGCCAAATTTTAATTGCGCTGATCACCTCAAAGTTTTGGGGGTGACATTTAATTCAAAATGGAATTGGTCAACCCACATCGGTAGTGTCACAAGGAGTGCATCCTGCAAGCATTACGCTTTCAGACTGTTAAAACAACTGCTTTCCTTATTACTATGTATAACTGTCTCGTTAAATCTATATTTGAATACTGTGCGCCCCTTCTTCTGCACATTTCTGTAAATGATTCGACTCGTCTTGAGCGAACACAGTCACGATTTCATCCCTTGATTTGTGATAAGTGTTGTTTTAATGAATGCATAGTTTCTTTAGAGGAAAGACGTTAAGAGCTTGTTCTACAATTTCTCGACAAAGTGATGTCACCGAACCACGTACGAGGGGTGATTGATAAGTTCGCGGCCTGACATAGAAAGCTTAAAGCCAGGCCATTATGCACATGTGGATTGATACAATGGAATGTGCTGACGGCGCATGACGAGTGATCATTCGATCCGGTGAACTGTTGGTAAACCACAGCTACTTAACTTCAGCTACTAACTTATCAGTCAGTTAGTCAGATAAGTGTTCCGTAAGATGGATCACGTTTCAAATCGAGCTGTCATTCGTTATCTCGGCTTGAAAGGACTCAAACCAAAGGAGATTCATGATGATATGGTTGGAGCACTTGGTGAGAAAGCTCCGTCCTACACCACAGTCAGGAATTGGGCTTCAGAATTCAAGCAAGGAAGAGAGCTTGGAAGATGATCCCCGTTGTGGAAGACCAGTGACAGTGAGCACAGAAGATGTGATCGATCATGTTCAAAAGATTATTCTTGATGATCGTCGTACAACCGAGCGAAAGATTGCCTTCGAACTGAAGATTTCACAAGAGCGTGTCCATAACATCATCCATCATGAACTTGGCATGAACAAAGTTTCCGCTCGATGGGTGCCACGACTGCTCACACCAGAGAACAAACGAGCCCGCTTTCTCATTTCAAGGGACAACCTGGCGCTGTTCGTAAGAGATCCTGAAAATTTCATGGACCGGTTCATTACGATGGATGAGACTTGGGTGCACCACTATCAGCCAGAGTCGAAAGAACAATCGAAACAATGGAAGCACCCAGGATCACCAACTCCGCGGAAAGCCAAGGTCACCAGGTCCGCGGGAAAGGTCATGGCCTCCATTTTTTGGGATTCGAAAGGAGTTTTGTTGTTGGACTTCCTAGAGACTGGTCGGACAATACTACGCTCATTTGTTGCAGCAGTTACGAGTGCAGATCAAGATCAAGCGGAGAGGGAAGCTCACGAAAGGCGTGCTCTTCCATCAAGACAATGCGCCTGCTCACACCTCCGCTACCGCCATGTCTGCCATCCAAGGTTGTGGGTTTGATATCATTTCCCATCCACCCTATTCTCCTGATCTGGCACCATCGGACTTTCATCTCTTCCCAAAAATGAAATTGGAGCTCAGTGGTCAGCACTTCGCATCCAACAGTGACGTCATGGAGGCCGTTGAGGAGCATCTGGACTCCAGACTCACACTTCTATGAGCAAGGGATCCGCGCATTGCAGCACCGTTGGGCTAAGTGCGTTGATTGTAGGGGCAATTATGTCGAAAAATAAATATGCTTTTTCTATATCGGGCCGCGAAAAATGTCTTAAATGCTAATTTGAGAGAATCCAAATAGACGTGTAAAGCGACGCTGTTTATTTTCAAGCTTCATGGTAATGTTGCAAATACACTTGAGTGGTCTGTATATCGATAACAAGATCGATAATAAGTAATGAAATAATGAAGTCAAAAGAATTTTATATACAGAAGTTGAAATTTGATAAAAAAAGTTTAGAAAGTCATCAAAGAAATTGCTGGTCAAAGAAACAAAAGCAACTGGAGTAATGAAGCAAATAGACATGGAAATTTTGCAAAACTTGCGAATGTTTTTGCTGACATGAAATTTTCAATGACAGGGATGAATACTTCCCGCTGGATACATGCATTGATGACTACTGGAATATCAGGACCTTGGAAGGAGAAGTTTACAATCAACTTCCGAAACTGTCATTGCGAAAATCTACAGGTACTGATTAAATTCCAATAAAGATCCACAAAGAATTAGCAGATTTCCTAGCTTTACCTATAACGAGACTGTTCAATGTATCGATCCGACAGATCTGTACCATCAGCGTGGAAAACATCAATTATATCACCAATCCCAAAAACGTCAACTCCCGATATCCACAAAGTTCGGCCTAACTCAGTATTGCCTGTCCAAGCAAAGGTATTTGAAAGAAATATATTGAACAAGATGAGGGACAATTCTGAGGAGCATTATGGAAACCAACACGGATTTCGTCATCTCCACGCGTCATCAACTGCAATGATCGATATTATGGAAAATGCTTTCGATTGTAAGCTGATTCATCTACCAGTGGAACAGCTATAATTCCATTCGACAGTCATCGGTTTTTGATTCCATTAGACACTCTCTCATTATTTAAAAGCTTGATCATCTCGGCTTATCAAAGCAGTTTCTCTGTTGGTTATGGAGCTATTTGAATGGCGGAAAATGTTTAGTTAAGGTTGAGGGTTGTCTCCCTCGAAGCATTAGTGTTAAGAGGGGAGACCCCAAGGCTCAGTTTAGGGGCCTGCAATTTTTGCAAACTTTTTAGATGACTTAACATGCAGGCAACCGCAAAATACCAAGGTTTTATGTGCTGACGATATTGCTCTTATTGTGCCATTTGCCCGATGAAATCGATGCAAATCTTCTTTTTTAGAACGTATTCTCAATGCTGAAATTGTAAATGTGGAACAATGGTGTGCAGGTAACAATTTGAAGCTCAATCAAAACAAATCAGGTTTTTTTATTGCTATGTTTGAAGAAAATTGAAAATCCTCAAGTGAATCTGTCTATTCCTGTGACCGATAAGACAAAGATATTGGGCGTTACGATTACCAATAATATCACCTGGTATGATCACATTATAGACATTTCCACTCGTTGTCATCGTCGACTATACATATTGAGAAAAGTGAAGCGATAACTGACAGACGTAATCTTGTGTTGATATACAATGCGTTAATTCGCTCCTTGGTGGAGCATACGTGCCCAGTTTCTGTATATCTACCGAAAAAACTTGATTTGAAACTCGAAAGAATACAGAAGCGTGATTTTAAAATGATAGATCTTCAGCAAGTGCTCTAATGAAAAGACGAGGGCAAATTAGCAACAAGTTATTTTGGAAAGTGACATTGTGCAATGGACATTTTCTACATACGTATGTCCCCAAATGCCTTCGATCGCCTTCGATATTCTAGGCAATTTGCTGTTCGAATCTGCCGCTACAAAAAGCGAAAGCAATCGTTCTTCGATCATGTGACTAACCAAGTGAACTCCGACATTCCAAAATAAACCTTCTGACACAGTTTTTTGTCTATAACTTTGGAGCTTTTGAGCCTTGAGACTCGAATTTATTGTCTTTTAGTACGTCATCGATTTTATTATACCTTTTCCCGGTCAAATTAGCATAATGTTCAATCAAATTAGCACGCGTGCAGTGAGCGCACGCAGAAGAATCATCATGACGTCAGGGGTATAATTGAATTCCCTATTTCATCTAGATTTACTCTCACTATATTTAGATATCAGTATTTAATTTAAGCCACATTTAATTGATAATGAACACTTGGTTTGTGGATTATCAGAATTTATTTTGCTACAGGTAATTAAGACAAGTCAGAATCCCATATTTATCAATTACAAAATGTTTCTATAGAAATGGCATTAATCAAAAACAATGACTAGGTCTGTCTACCCAAACCACAAATGCACTTAGTCAAAAATATCCTGTTTCTGTAGACAAGCTGGGGCATAATTCAAGGTATATTTGAACCATGCTGAACATTTCTCTCGCGTTATTTCCACATACACGATTCTATGGTTCCTTTCAAGATGGACGATCTGTGAGCATGGAACGTCATTCCCTGCGCAGCTGCAAGTTGATGGCTAGATAGTCTCACTTGTATTGATGGTTCACTCAATTTCCTCTTGCAGTGAGCTTTTAAACACGAAATGGCCATCTCAGTCATATTTAGAAATGGCGAATACCTGGGAAGAGGTTTAGTTTCATGCTCAGACATCATAACCGGCGGCTTTCGATGTGCGGGAGCGTTGTCAAATATCAAAACAATCTCCTCGTTCTCAAGTAAAGCAGAAATTTCCATAACGAAGTAATTGAATATTTCTTGGGTCATTCCACTGTCGAAAATTTTGTAGTGCACCAAACCAAACTTCTCCGAAACTCCAAGAACAACAGTAGTGTTTCTTCCTCGCTGCCCACATAATGAGCGAACCGCACGCTGTCCTCTCAATGATCGTCCTTGACTTCGACATGTCCATATATTGAATCCACATTCATCGAGATAAACAGTAGATTTACTGCTAGAAACAGGAAGAATGCATTCATGAAAAATTTTCTGTCTTGTTTCAGCTCTTCGGTATTCCAATCGAAAGGCACATTTCGCAGAAGCTTTAAAGTTACAAGTTTTCCGTCGAGAAAGCGTGATACAGTCATTCGTGACACCATTGGACGATTTGGGAATTTTTCATGTAATTTTGCCGACAGCTCGAGTAAAGTTGCTGTAGGCTTCTCCTCGACGAAAGTTATTAAGGCATTTTGCATTTGAGGAGTCAGAATGGACAGTGAACCTCCTCTGGGTAAATTTTTTCGCCGTCCAGTTCTTTGATATCTTCGAATTATTCCATAAGCCGTTCGACGATTAATTTGCAGGGTATCGGCAATAAAAATAAAGTCACGGCATTCATCAAAAACATTTATAAGACTCTCACGAGCTTCGGTGGATATCCGCATGTACGGCATCGTGCGAAATGATTGGGTACTGATAACGCGCTGCTAATATCATTGTGAAGCGTGCTAATTTCATTGAACATAGCAGAACCAGTGGAATTCACAATTAGAATGCGTCACACGGGCGCTAATGTCATTTCTATAAATAGCTAATAATAGGGATGACGCTGAAATAACGTCAGCAATCCTGTGCGCCTCTCTTCCCTCGCGTGCTAATTTGACTGAACAGCTTGCTAATTTGACCGGGAAAAGGTATAATAATCCTGATTAAGTCATTGTATTGATTGTGCATGAAGATCATGTAATTGTGATTATCATTCCTCTAGAATATAGACACTATCATTATTATTATCACTTGATTTTAAACAGCATTATTCATGCCTCTGATAACTTACATGTAACAGATATCTGTCAAGCTAATGAACAGTGTTTATTGATTAGATCTCAGGGGTGCGTCGATGTGACAAAACGTCACATTATGTGACAATTTTTCATCTCAAAATATAATGTGACAAAATGTTTTTGTTGTTGGTGTGACAAAATGTGACAAATTCGCGGAAAAATATTCTGACAAAATATGAGCAAAGTCACAGAGGAGCATCAACTTCGTTTGAATGAAATAACGAAGTCATTATTTTAATGTTTCTTTATTCTTTGATGATAATTTATGTCAAGGATATGTAAGATTGATATTTTCCCCCCTCCTTGCTCTAAATGGCGACTTGTACTTGCTCCAGCAAAGCGTGCTGTTATTTGTCCGACTTTTCGAAGTTGACTTCGACGTGTTATGGCCCAATTGTGACATTCATTGTATGTGGCCAGATGTTTCAAATGCTCTACTTAAAAAATCAGCCTTTACGGCAAAATTGATAACTGCCAGTCTTCTGCGCACCGGCATGTTTCAAATTTTGGCAATGTCTTTTCATCAGCATGTGACAAAATGTGACTTTTATGTCAATATGCATGTGACAAATGTGACATTTGCGCCCATCAATACGTGACAAATCTCGAATATCAAGATGTGACAAAATGTGTCACAGATCCAATTATGGCGGCTCACCTCTGAGATCTGCATACAGTACTGTACAAGTAGTGCAATTAGTACTTTATGCAAATTTTACGGTGGATTTAGTGTGTTGTATAAGGAGCTAATCGATTAATAACTTTCAGCAGCCTGGCCTAGTTTTCAAGGTCTTTATTATATCTTCCGGCAGTGGAGCGTCACTGATGCAAGGGATCACCGTTTCCCGCCAAACAATCCTGTCTAGAGCCATCGTCGTCCACCTCCTTCCAAATGCAGCTGGGAGATGATCCTCCCATAGTGTGTTTGACCTTCTACAGTTTCTATGGTAGTCATAAGTTGATTATTTAATGGCGACATGTTATATAACTAAATTCAATGTTATTGTGCGAAATTAATAGTATGTAATGTAAAGTTACAATTATCTCAACAACGTATGAAGCAGAGGATTGGTATATAGTACTTAATACCCTGCATGTTTTTAAAGCATTAATATCGACATCGTTTTGTCAAACTATCCTATCTCAAAAAATGACATTTCGAGAAATCAACGTTTAAAGTTTTTCTTTAGTTTTACCTTTTGTTTCTGAAAAAAACTATTGTAACTAGAGACTTGAAATATTAGGATGTTGAAACTGACATTACTAACTATGGAAAATGACCAAAGACCATTACAAACACCTTTTCAAAGGCTGAATATCTTGACATAGGATAGTTTGACAAAACGTTAAATACATTAAGCTTGAGATAGGATAGTTTGACATTTGGACGAATTAGCTTATGCTATAAAATCAATAAATTAGACATTAAATGAATCATCTCAACGTGACAAATCAGAAAATCAAAACGATTTTACAATTTAAAGTCAACTTAATTGTCAAATCGAATTTCAAAGGTCATTAGATGGAGAATTCTGTTGAACCTCTTGTCTATAAGTAGTGAACACTGCAGCTATGATAGTTTTGATGATGTAAACGTAGATACTATAGGCTACTTCGTTGGATATGAATTGATTTTCCGCTTTGATTTAATGAATAGTGATAATTGTTGAACATCGCTAATGGTCATAGCCATCGGGTAGAATGATAAATGTAGTTAAATTATATACAAATACGCTTACGGGTACTTGGGTGTGACACAATCAAAAATTGATCTGCAGGTACATCCGGTCGGCTCCTAGGCTATACGTTGTACTGTGCGTATAATTAATTGCAAATGATGTAGTGCAGTTTTACATGAATGCCCGCTAAACCATAATCCCAATTATTGCATCGATCTCAACAATTGCCCACTCAATGCAATAATTCCGACAAAACAATACAAAGTACAATAAATGAGCTCTGATTAATCAATATGTTTGAATGGCATTCAGTTCTCATCATACATACATGTATATTTCAAACAAATAAAAACTTTTTAACGATTATCAAACTTTGGAAAGATTATCAAACAGCTGAAATTCACAAGGCTTCAAAAAGATTCTTATGCTTCGGAAATGTCGGGTCCTCAAGTTTATCAATCTTGCACTCAGAGGTGATGATTTGATCATAGAAGTCTCTGTACAAAGCCAGAATTGCTCCCTTACTCACCAAATCATCCAAGTCTTTTTTCTTTTGAGACGAACTTCCGGGTGGTGCTTCAAATGCTGGTGTCAACTCGGCAATGTTTCTGCTCTTTGATCGCACTTTGTTGAACTTCATTGCCATGAACTCAGCATCAGTTGAATATTTGAAATGCATTATCTTTGGATCAGCCTTGCTAATGCGAACCTGTCGGATGTTTTTCCAAACAATTTTTGATCCATTTGTTGCCTCGGAGATGTTATAGATCATTGCTTCTCGTAGTCCCTTGAAATCCTAGATTTCTCCAGTTGAATGAATAAGGATTTCGTATTTCTTGCCGTCACGTCTCGAGTTACGAACACAGGTTGCAAAGTCTGACATGGTAAACAGCTCTTCGGGTAGAGCTCTTTGGATAACACTGTGAACATTATCGCTGTCCTGCTGGGAATGGCCAGAAACATAGAAAACTAAATCAATGGATTGAATATTCGATAGATTTTCAACGGCGTGGCTCATCATCGCTACCATAATGGAATTTCTGTTCTGGCCGCCGCATGAATCGGACGTCATGACAATTTGGGTGCTTTCGTCTAGTAGGGAATTAATTTTTCGAAGGTCGTCATACAAAAAAGTGCAGATTTCATTTGTGCCCTTCTTTCCAATCCTCTCGTGCCAGATATGGCAGGACACATCATTGGAGATAGGCTGAACTACAGTGAAATTGTACACGTTCAGTTTTCTTTTGTAGAAAAAGATTGACTTACTCGACAATGGAAGCTGCTTGACTGATTGCATGTCGAAGTTCAAGTAAACTACAGGCTCACCTGACCTCTGAAGGTCCATGGCTACAGCCCTCACAACTCGAACAGCATCTTTTTCATTCACATGCTCGAGAAAGCATGCTTCTTCCTCAGATGATTGATCTGCTTTTTCTCTCAAATTGTGGCAAACTATACATACATCTTTCATAGGAACATGAAATCTCACCTGATTTTCTTCAAACACAGATCGAAAAAGGGTAAATGATGGTGTCTGGTCGCTGTGATTATTCGCAAGAAGCCATTCCTCGAAGCGACGATACAATTCTGCCAAAGTTTTGACTCCTTCTATGTACAATGTTGATGGATTGATCGTCGATCGTTGGTAGTGACCGACGACTTTTGGGACTGCATTTAGGAATTTTGTCACTAACGTTCGTTTTTCGAACGAATCTGCAGCCTTATCAAATCTAAGGCCACTCTGCTTCTCCTTCTCTACAACACCATTTTTCTCCAGTTTTTTCCATGCTGTCTTCACCATCTGCTCACTAATGTCCAATGTGGCTAGAAAAAATGATCTGCATACATGTATCTGGACATTTTCATCAACGCTTAAAGAGAAGTGGAAGGAAGACCTTGTCTTTTCATTGCAACTATTATCAATTTTGGTACTGTGACGTAACAAGAATTCACGCTTTTGAGTTATATCATGCATATTCCAGAACGATTGAAAAATTCTTTCTCTGTCGACATCAGACACTCGGTAACACTCAAAATTCCATCGAGCTCTGAATGACTTTGGTAATTCGTGACAACATCTTTCTTTGGTACATCGACAGCTCATAGTATCATCACTGTTTGATTTCCGCTGAGTAAGGGTTCCGTCTCGGATCGAGTCGCGATGTTGAACTGGTCGTGAAGGAGCAGGCCTAGGCTTTTTCAATAGCACGTGCTGCTCCTCAGACTCCGGCAACTCATCCATGGACACCATTGAGGTTGAAGAAATTGCTGGCAGATCATCTTCAGCAGCGTCGACGTCACTGTCAGATACGTCCGACACAATCCTGTCGAGTACTTGCTGAGCAGATAGACCTAATCGGGTTCTCCTTCGCTTTGGCATCTGAAAAAAGAAATAGAAAATCTAAATATTAAGCAATAAGGATATCGGTACTATAAATATGAAGTGGGTGAATCTTCAGTATGTAGACTGTAGCTGTATGCAGAATGGAGACTCAGTATGCAGTATGTACTGTATATAGACTCAGTACCGGTATGCATGTACAGCATACAGTACATGTATAGACTCAGTGTGCAGTCAACAGCACTAATCAGAACAATACATCATGTACACTAAGGACACTGAAGATTTTGAAATATTTGTTCACATGCGTCTGATGCAGTCTGTACATGCTCGATGCATGACTCAAAGTGAATAAGTACGTTGGTTATAGGCTATTTCTAATCACTTTTTTTCTCATTTGGCCGTATGCTGAATTTTTCTAAGTGTCTAAATTCGAAAAAAAATTGCGAAGGGGGGTGTTAGGAGGCGTTTGTATTGTTGTGAAAATCAAATTTGGTTTTTATGAATTGCTG
Source organism: Prostheceraeus crozeri (assembly GCA_907163375.1). Taxonomy (NCBI): domain Eukaryota; kingdom Metazoa; phylum Platyhelminthes; order Polycladida; family Euryleptidae; genus Prostheceraeus; species Prostheceraeus crozeri. Next base: position 28,446 of record CAJQUW010013290.1, on the reverse strand, counting down.
TTACTGTAATTTACTGTATGTAGCTGCAGTAGCTGGTGTTGAAGTCTACTAATTGCGAAACAGTACAAATAGATGTAATTTACACTATACTTGCTTCTACTACATGTCATTTACTACGATATGCATGTACATGTACAATTTGTACATGTTATCACTTTCTTTGATACAATTCGCATAGCCCTCTCAGCTTGTACGTATATACATAAGCCTAAATTTTATTTTGCAAGCAGTTCTTTTGTTCTCTAATGGGTGCATTGTTGCATCATAAGCCCACTTTATAATTAAATCCATCATTCCACTTGGTACAATCAGCATGATTCGTTAACTTACTGAGTGAAAGCTTCCAGCATACAGCGAGCTGCAACAGGTGTCCCTTGTCGAAGGTGATGCAGATACAAACAAGCAGTCCAACTTGTACTAAACAAAACTTCGGTTGACGTTTTGATTAGCTCACAGACTCTCACCTTCCTTGTAGCATTCCGAATAACCGTTTCCTATTCAGTAATACTGTGCTGCTTAGTTGAAACAAGGACGATGGAAAATTTTTGGTTTGAGATAGGATAGTTTGACAAAATGCACGCTATACATGAAGTTGAGATAGGATAGTTTGAAAAAGCACTTTCCCAAAGGACTTCGCCAGTGATATTACGTAGGGTGATGCTTTAGATCCCACCTACTAAGAAGCTGATCCTAACTCAATTTTCAAAAAAATTGAGATAGGATAGTTTGACAAAAAGATGTCGATATGCACATCTTAGTTGACACATGGATAGAAAAAAGAAATAGTGACACGTAGCACGAATTCCCATGAAAACAAAATATGAGGGTTCATTCTCCCAAGATGAAGAGCATTATAGAGTCTACGTTTTGAAATATTGAGTTGACTTGAAGACTGTTTTGACACGACCATACAACTTGAAGCTTCATCAAAGTAATATTGAAATTTGGTGATGAAGTGTGGACCGAGATGGCCATAGTCTACTTTTACATCATCTGTAAAAGAAGATACGTATACAGTATGTGAGAGTCGACATCTTTCATTAACACCTAGTACTGATTCATAGTCAATGCTTAACATACAACTTCTATTCAGCAAAATGAATTATTTGTAGATAAATGACAGCGCGCATCTAGCCGAATGCATGATCTTTATTGCTCTGGAGGCCTTTCGCCGGTCTTCTCAACAGAACATACCCGGTAGAAAGAATGCAAATGAGTGATGACAATGAAGCATAGCAATAAACTTTAAAAAGCATTCCAATATTTCTATTGGTTTGTTTTCAGCCTTCATACTTTTATTTCAGATGGAATCCAATGATCTCATGTGTATCTGGCTTTCCGGTCTCCATGTTCCTGAGTCTTTCCTGACCGCTATCATTCAACAAGCCTGTCGTCGAAGAGGTTGGGCTCTAGACAAATGTGTTCTTGTAGCAAGCGTCACGAAATATGATGATTTCCGAAGAGTTTCGAATAAACCTGAGTTTGGCTGTAATATTTACGGTCTTTACATGGAGGGTGCTGCATGGGACACCAAGAAGCAGGAGTTAAAACGCCAAAATCCAAAACAATTGATACAAGTAAGCAATTAGAATTGAGTCAATGTAATGCTGAGCATAATGAATTAATTGCAAAATAACTTAAAATTATATCTGGCTTCGAAGGGCGAAATATACAAGCATTTTTACCAGTTCTGCCCCATTCATATTTCTACTAGTTAAACATCGCTTCGAGGTGCTTGAGCACCCCAGCTAAATCAAAATTGTAACTTGGGTTGATAAGTCGATTGACTACATGTCTTTGCACAACGCTCTCTCAAGTTGTGCACAAGGAACATACTTGTATGTGCATTTTACACAAAATATTTCAACTATTTCAATATCCATGCTCGCAGGCAAAATTTAAAAGGAATGAAAAAAGTAGCTCTCAAGTCCCTTCTCACTGTGTCAGCGCCGCTGTTACACTATACAATTTACCTCCATTTCTTTTTCCGGGCAGATATTCTAAGGTACATTTATTGCTCCCCTGAAAATAGATCACGCTTGTAGCGTAATTGACTGCCTTCATCTTCCTCTCACAAATGCATTTCTTCTTGTACCTCTCTTTTCTGATATTCTTTTCGATCACTTAGATTGGGGGAAATGATTATTAAAAATAATAAATACATTAAAAAGTTGCTGCATTTTAAAAAATTTCGTAATCAAAAGTGATTCAAACAGTTCTGTCAGTTGAAGACAGACAAATTACAGGGACTTCTAACTTCTGAGTATTAATTTCATACATTCACTAGAAGAGCACTAACATGCCTGACTATCAGCTTAATGGAGCTCGGAAATAACTAAGAATTGCAAAACATTAGCATATTCATGTTTCACTCGCCGACTTTGCTACATTTCTGTACGCATTTAATTTTGTTCGTTTGAAACAATCATGATATCTAGGCTAAGGTGCTATCACACTAGCTGAGAGCCTCGAAATGTCCATGCTAGATGCCAGCGCTAAAATATAGTGATATTATCACACTTGAGGGCTGAGACCAATCTATTCGAACGTCAAACAAGAAGATCATGTAATTTCAAGTCCTAAGTAGCTGCTGCCAAGTAGCTTGGGAGCGTCAGAGATCAATTTTATGATGTTGATCGGGTTGAACCGGCATGCGAGCTGGGAGATAGTGTGATGCAAAATGCTAGAAAATATCCGAGAGCTGTTACCAGTGGCGGATCCATGGGGGGATGTCGGGATGCATCCCCACTGGATAGCTTGCTTGTATTTCAGTTTTCTTCATTCAATTAAACTTGCAATTATGGAATAATCTTGGATTGGTAATTTCTATAAGATCTGTAAGTTACTGATGTTGTGATCCGTAATTCATTTTTTCTTGCAAGTGAGGAAGGGGCAAGTGCAGAAATAAGAGAGACCCTTGAAATTACCAATGAGCGTGTGTAGATTTTTCAATAACTTTTATGATTGTTTATGCAGGGAATTGCTCCTGTCATATTTTGCGCTGATTGATGTCGACATCTATCGTAAATAGGACTTGGATCTGGTTTGAAGAGCCCGAAGTAATACGTGACCATCAGCATCGACTTCCTTTAAGACTTGAGAGATAACCGCTTACGAATTTCGACAAAGTCGATCTTTAACAAGATTGATATTATTTAAATTTATAAAAAATCCTCTGCAATGATTGGTAGCATTGATGCATGCTCACCCAGTCACCCTGAAGCTCTTATTGATGTCGAAGCAGTGGCCGGCACCTTTTCATTAAAGAATAATCGAGGATCAACTTTCAATTAAGAAATTCATAAATGAGCAGTATTATTTACACGGGTACGTCTTGAAAACTGCGGTGAAATCATGTTGCGGCAACTATATTTACTTACTGCACATTGAAATGAAGGATTCTAGAAAAAATTGCCTCTGCTTCAAACCGTTGATTCAATTCGTTGACAATCATTTAGGGTTTTACAAACGCTCTATTTTTCGAAGAGCTAGTTTAGTATTTACTAAGGTCTGTAACAGTAGCCTACGAATAGGATGAAGAAATTGACTATTCATTTTGATAAAACGTACAAATACGTAGAATTGCGTACACGCTGTATTTCAAAACGTTTCTGTTCATTGATTACTATAAAATTTAGATAATGATTTCACCATTTTTATGAGCGAGCCAGGCCTATATCATATGTATTCATCAGAGTTAGGCGAGCTTCGACTTAATTTTTTATGCTACCAGCACTCCCCTTTGGCAAACACAACTGCGCTCCAGAGCACGGTTCGCAAAATCGGAGTGAACATGCCGCTTCTGGCATTCACAGACCCCCCCCCACCGGAAATTCCTAGATCCGCCATTGGCTATAACTTTTTCGATGCTAGACAAACTATAGGAATCCTCTCTCCAGTGGGATATAAAAACTAAATAAAGTAAAAACCACACTAGTAGAGGGGACAGTCCCCTACTAGTGTGGGTTTTACTTAGTTCATTTAACTATGGGTGATGGTGCCTTGACATTACATCAAGTGGGATATACTCTGTAAGCGCTAGCTGAGAAATAAGGCACTGCTCTCCGCCAAAGTAGAATGCATTTCTACCTTTCTTAGCGTTGGAAATCTGAGGTTTCAAAGTGTTGTATAATTTTGCATGTTTTTTAATTCTTCTCCACTTGTTTGAAGTCATTTTTATGAGGATTGCATCTGTATAGGAGTATGATGACCTTTTCTCCTTTGACATGTGGAAATTTAATAACAAACATGTAATTGCAGTTTCATCATACATTTATCATATAATCGTTTTGAATTTTATCTATTTGTCAAAAGATTGTTACTGAATATGTTAGAGAGTGACAACTATTAGATAGAAGACACCAACGCTCGTTATTCCTCGACTGCACTTGAATGACCAAGGAGTGGAAATGAAGTCCGCGGTGGAGGTGAGCTCGCACCTTCTTCATTAGGCTACTCCGATGGTACAAGAAGAATATGAGTGATAGTCCGGTGGCCATAACGAGTTTTTGCGGGGAAGGAGACAGAAAGTGAGACTTTCACAGAATTATATGAACTTTGTGGCTGTTGGGAATCTGTGCGTCTTCAGAGCGCTACCCGATTCCTCGTCTTGTCAGACAGGATCGAGTGAAAATGCATGCAAATCCGATGGGACACACATTGAAGTTTTTGGTTGACATGAATTTCTATATACAGTCCGTTTCCTAGATCGCTGCAAACCACGAAAAGCTCTTTTATCTTTTGCTTATTCTCATAAAATTTAATCGTGAGCTCATAATTGATCGACTACTAAATTTATTCACTTGACCATTCGAGACATTTGGCTTGGGAAACAGTGAGGTCTGCCTAATTAAATGAAGTAAGGCTAATTAGTGATTGGAAGTTTAGTGCTTCATAGCACTGATAATTTCATGTCGGCACTCGTCTGTCTTCCTGTCATCATTGATTGAGCTGTAAAAATCTTGTCGATTCCCTTCTCGGACCGTCGAACGCAAGTGTCAGCAACCACGGCATGAAGAATTGCTATTGTTTGTGAATAGGTGCAGAGCAAATATGCGCAGTGGTCCTAGTGGTGACGCGAATTCGCGCATTACGCGAAACACGCGAAATGAGAGCCTTCAACGCAAAATGTAAGATTTTCAATACGCGAAATTTTTATAATGACAAATTTGTGATATTTAGAGGTCTTCTAGATATTTCCTATTTCTGTTTAACAAAATTATTACAAAATTCTCAATTACTTTGGTCAGATGATGTGACTCAGCGTTATGTGGCTAAATTCACCATAATTTAGACCTATCTGATGTAAACTGTTAGGCTTAATTGATTCGGTTAACAGTTTAGATCTTATCTGAGATTCATTTGTTGTAAGCACCGGTACCCATTGATTAATAGCCTCCTATTAGAGGAATTCAACTTAAAGGTTAGTGCTTTTCTTCTATGATTAAATCACGAATTTCACGATAAACAGTGCTTGTTTGGATTTGTACACGATTATATCATTTCAGGTTTCGTAAGGATTCTCGAAGTTTCATGCTTTGTTCAAATCAATCATCGCATCAATATCTGTCACCGAATTCGATATCAAATCTTATCTTTCATGCTTTTAGCTTGTTTTTTTCGACAAGCTTTAAATAATTTGTTAAGGTAAGTTTATGAACAATCGACGTTTAGCGATGTATCTTTCTATCAGCGCTTTCATTGACCGATCGGAGCTTTCGATGAATTCTCAGTAATGTTCCAATTTTCATCGCATGAGGTTTCTGAATTTTCATCATATTAAATACAAGGTCAGTCTACATGTAAAAGGCTGTACGCCATGCTTTATCACAGTAAATGTATACTCAGAATGAGATGAATAGAAGAATGTGAATTCCAGTTTCTGTTTTCAATTAATGTACACGTACATGTATAATGTATATCCTAGTGGGGATTATGAATTTCTGTCTTCTTATGCATGTATAATATCATAGCTAGTTCATCGCGTCTGAGTCATATGTCGGGTTGTTAACTCTTCTAGTAAAAAATTTTATTACTCAAGTGAAGGTCGAAACTTCCTTAATGTTGACAATATTATTACTTGTTTTCGCTCTTTTTATCACACATGTGCTAAGTGCTCATTGCTTTGAGTTAGATAACTACTACTAGGCCTAGTAGAGACTTGAACAATTTAAACACTGAATTCTTATACAGCCTTTCCTTCAACGAGGTACGTACTCGTATATTGTAGTTTGGGCTTCTCCGAGAGATGAAGAGTCCTCGTAGAACGAAACGCCTCTTCGACTGCCAAGAAATTCAATGCTTAAATTGTTCAAATATGCAGACATTTTTCGAGTATATGCCGAAGCGAACTGGCAATCCGCAATCTTAATGATCCTTCAGGTGCGGTGTAAGTAATGTTTTCAAAGAAAATGAAAAGTCTTTCACTTGATGTACATGAGTTGATGAATGCACAATTGTGATGAATGCACAACATAAAATGTGTTGTTTTACGTTGATCAAGTCCAATACAAGGGTGCTTGCGACGGACCACATACACGCAAAAGATTATGGTTGCTGTATTATTAGTTTTTGTAATAAATTATTTCAAAATTACTGCCATACTGCCATCTACTCAGGTTGAACGGAATTCTATTATTTAACAGAACAAAATCATTTGGTTTTTACGAGGACTCAAGTTCGTTGGTTAACTCTCCGGCTCCCAGTGTTATGTATTATTTGAGATTGCTGTAATTCCTTTAACTTGTAATTTAAAAGAAAGAAAAATGAATTTAAGATCTGAAATGCTTGTATATTGTCTAATGTACGCAGAGATATTCTTTCGCCTGACCATGACTGCCGGTGGCAGCTGAAAGTTCCCGATATAATGTTATTTTACTTCATGAGAACTAACATTGTTTTCTGCGTGGTGAATTAGATCGATGTCAAGCCGCTAATTTCAATATGTAATAACTATGAGATATCTTAGTAAATTTCACCTCTATTTCAACAATCATAAACATTTTATTTGACATAGATGCAACTATTTTTAAACCCTAAATCAGTCTTCTTATTTTCAGGTGGCTCAAAGTTCTCAGCACGATCGCACGTGTCCTTCACTTATTCGATGCCCTCCTCCACTTCTTCGAAGAAAAAAATGTGTGAACGATCGCACTAAGAACATTTTATAACACTCTCAAAGACCCGAAAACGTTCTTTGTTCTTGAATTCCTCTCCGATTCATTGAGACCACTACATCAATTTGAGCTTCTATTTCAAAGATCAGAATGTTGTGCTTACGAATTGCATGAAACGATTTTTAATTTATACTGGCGCTGGCTTCTAAGGTTCATCGAACCGTCAAAAGGTCAATCAAACCGCGACATTGTTGGAAAACAGACGTCGATAGAGCTGAAAATTGGCTCAGTCACTGCAGTATAATCATAGGCGAAAAAGCGTGAAGGCTTTTGTGCGAGATGGCAGCCCTTGCTCAGCAGGTATCAACGCTGTGCGAGTCTTTTTCATAACTGGCTCAAAGAAATTGAAAGAATATCTACCTTTCGGAAACCGTTTCCTTCAGTATTATAAATTTTTAGAACTTGGCGAGCACAAAAATAAAAACCTCGAGAAATGGGTGACGAAAATGGCGCGCGACATGCCAACGGTAGTTGAAGAAGCTGAGAAGTCTCAGTTGATAGTTGAAGTCAGATTATTCCAAGTGTGGCTGACTGAGCAATCTGTTGACAAGAGTTTTTCGCGTGATATTAGTAAATACTGGGCAGAGGTTGAGAAGAGCGGAAAGTTCCCTTTGCTTACTAAAGTTGCGAAGGCTGTTTTCATACTGCAACATGGGAGTTCGGAGGTAGAACGGAGCTTCTTAGCACTTTCCGATATTGTTGCCAGAAAGCGAACGAGTCTTCATCCGGAAACCATCAAGGCTTTGGTCGTCTCAAAATCTATCTTGAAATGCAAGGAGTGGAGTAATTCTACCATCCCTGTTACTCTTGAGTTAAGAAGTGTCGCGACAGCTTATTCTAAATACAACACGATGACTCACGAAAGGCGTCAAAAAGAGGAGGCTGAGAAGGCTGAGGTATTAGAGAAAGAGTTTAGAATCGAAATTGAGAAGATGAAGAAAAATTATAAAAGAAACAAATTAGACGCATTGACGAAGGCAAATGAAGAAGCAGTAGCGTACAAATTGAAAGAAAAGGAGAGATTGCATAAACTTTTAGAAGAAGCTCAGCGCCAAACCAACAGCACAGGCTAGACCACAGGCGTATATCTGAACAAATTGTGAAGGCTGCGTTGAAACGCCACGCCGATGTCGCAGCACACGAAGGTCCATCAGCTAAATGGTCCAGAACTTTGTTGAACGAACCACTTGTATTGACATGCACTTAGATCGATTTACAACATCTTGACGAACTATTTACTTACCTTTTCATGGATTTTTTTATCGATGCAAAAAAATTGATCCTGGTTTTAAGAAGTTTTTATGCAACTTTTATGGGAATAATAACATGTGGAGTACACATAAAGTTTAGTATTCTAAATACACTGACTAAATAATTAATGAGTTCTGAATCAAAAGGCTGTGATTTGCACATGCAGAAAGCTCCTAGGTTGGCTTCTTTTCAACTCAGCAACCAACAATAGATTGCGGATATGTCTCGATAGTGTGCGTCCAATGAACTGACCTATAATAGGAATACGACAGATAAGGGTTATATCTGTCCAGATACTCTGGACTTCTTAGGAATACTTGGCGTGTTCTAGAAAGGTGTTTGCTAATAAGGGAAGTCAATAAGGATAAATTCGGTATATAAGATATAAAGTATTGACGCGAAATTTTTCGCGACACGCGAAATGGGAGGCAATTGCAGGCGGTCCCGTCTGCAGATCAGAGATTCGAAATCTTCTGACCTCAACCGAGGGAAATGATTACTCACCAGATGACTGAGTGTGGGAATAAAACAAATTTGAAGTTTGTCAGTGAACGGATGGGCCGATCTTGATAAAACTTACATATTCTTGGAGCAGATAACAGAAAATGCAAAGAATAACAAGAAATGTGAAACATATGAGAATAACTAAAAATGTGTCGAACAAATGAACGTGTCCGTAACAACTGCTTTCCGTAGTTTTGTCCAAACATTGTTTGTAGGTATTGACCAAACATTCAAGCTTATAAGTCTGCTGACCACAACTGACCACACACAACCTAAATGATCTACCAATTTAAAGCACTGTACGCAACCTTTCACATGATATGAAGGTTTTTGAAATTGAGCATCTTCATAATTGAAAAATAGCGTCAGATGTTCTTTTAGTAGCAATGTTTTGGTAAAATTTATTGGTACTGTATCTCTTGCACATTCAACGAATCTTAAAATCTTTGCATCATGATGAAGCTGAATGATAGCTCACAACATCTGTCAATTTTCATTAAAAACTTCTGTCGTGTTCATATTAAAATCCTGCATCAAAGAAAGCGCTTAATATTCTTTCGTAGGGCCTACTGACCACAGTTGACCACCTCAGAAGGTAAAATGTATGCCAAAATAATCTATGGAACATTAGGTTTCATATGGTACATCGTCTATTGAAATTGAACCAGGACTTTAACACGAAAATTACATTTGAAAATGGGTTCACTTTTCGTGCACTTATTAATGAAACGGTCTGTATTCATTGATTCAGCGAAAAGTACACAAACACGTCATTTCCCATAATGTTCATGTATCTCTGTCTAGGCCTATAATGCTGAATCTATTCAGATTCGGCAAGCTTCCTAATGTCGGTAAACAGAAACATTTTGGCTAATCAGCCACGATTAGCCAATTTCCATATTTAGTCTCTTAGTCTCATCGCCGAACAGAAACATGATAATAACACATGCGCATATATTTTTCGTGTGCGCGCCCACCACTGTGCAAGAAGAAAAATAAATTTGTATGCAAAGGACGATGCATAAAGGCTCATAACGATATAAGTAAACACACATTGAGATGATGCTCTTGCACATTTGAAATGATACAGCTCCGTGTTAAATTAAACTTCCTTCATGATTCCAGGATATGCCAGTGGTACGTTTAACTCCAACAGAAGTGCACCGAGTGAAAATGGCGGAGAAGTTGCGTGTACCTGTTTATGTGACCTCGTTACGCCGAAATGCAATGGGGATTGGTCATGTATTTGACATCGATCTACACACAACAGTGCATAAAAGTCATTGGATTCTGCAAGGAATTGCCTTGCTTTTAAATGATGACCAATGAAACAATGCACTTACGCGATATATGTGTGATAAAATCCGACTTTGTATATATTTTTTTAACCATTAAAGATGTTCATTGCCTGTTGGTCGCTCAAATCGGTGTTCAAATGATGCGCTTAGGTTTTGAGTGTCTGGATGTTAAGGATTCACTGTGGGCGTCATTAGTCAGTCCTATCTTTAGTAAGGTCATAATAGATTTGATATGGGTCAACTGTCCTCAGCCGTTATGTACGGACGAGACCAGTTACTACAGGGATTTTCCACGGTTAAAATATTCGATAACCCACTTGAAGGTCAAGGTAACCGACAAAAATCAAATTATGAGAATTGTATTTGACGCAAATCATTACGTAGTAGCTTCTTGGCCGTCATCAGTGTAGTGCGGTATACCCTATTGCAATGTAATAGAATCAGCAAGTCAGGTCATCCGAACTAAGGAATTTTAAAAGCGTGGCCTAATTTGAGATGGCCGATTTCACATTGTGTTGTTAGGAATCACTTCTAATGATGGCTTCTGGGCGATATCATTGGTGAGCCTCGCATCGTTTAAGGACACAAATAAAGTCATTTTGATCATTGACAAGAAATGGAAGTTACTTAATACTGTGAGCACATGTGCTTGGTTCATGGTGTCCCGCGTCGCATATGGCTTCAATCCCAGTTAAAAACATGCATGGCATAGCGGTGAGACCTTCATGCCTTCAGTTGAGGTACCCATCTGCAAAGTAAATTTCACCTGTGATGTTTGCGACGACAGAGCGGAAAAAGTTTTAATTAAAAAATCTATTTTTGTACATGAATAGCGTTTTTTCCAATAAAAGCATAAGAAAATTATGAGGCACAGAATAATAATTTTTGTCATTTTCTAAGTTTGAGGTACTCTTAAATGGCGGTCGCCCGCCGAAATATTAAAACGTTTTTCAAGTAAAGTCGGATCATGTGGTAGGGGAGGGTGAGGTACATTGAACATATTTTTGAGCTTTTCTCAACAGTTAGAATATACTAAATCTAATGAACCAAAATCAAACTTGGATGAAAGGTTGAGGGCATGCTTAGTAATCTCACTAGGTAACATGCCACGTGTGATTCACGCGTAATTACGGAACACCCCAAACATCCGTGGTTAAGGACATTCTATTCTTCTACCCGCGTACATACGCGCTGCAAGAAGAGTCCGAATGATCTGATGCTGTTAAAACATGGGGAATGTTTATGAATACGCGTGGGCGAGCGTTTATAGTTTGCGCGTCGTCTACGGTTGTCTCCGTTGCCGCTTGAACCACGGATGAACCGCTAAGCATGTTCTGTCTTCCCTGAGCATGAAATTGAGGTCCTATCACATTGTTTAGCCTCTGATACATGCAGACACATGAGACGCAAGGTCTATATAACAGGACTGCCAACAAATGCTGCAGCAATGTCCCGCATAGCCACGGATGTTTAGGGTCATGTGTAATTACGTGTGATTGAGCGTGGCATCTCACCTAGTGTAGTTTCGGCGAAAATACTAATGGTTTAATGTGCCCCACCCTCCCCTAGTCCAGACTCCCCAACTATCTTTGACTCGGCATATTTCAGAGGAATTATAAGAGCTATACTTGGAAATTTGTAGCTCTAATCACATCCTCATATCATGAAATTTTGTAGGCCTACTACTGATTTTAAATGCGGAAGTCAACTCATCGATTCGCTAAGTATATTAATATACTGTGTGACAAAAAATCTTAACACATTAGAAATGTAGGGGCATTATTTTCATTAACGGAGTATAGCATCAAAAATATAAATTCTAAATCATATAAATTTACTTCCCACATATATAGCAAACTGCATTCCCTCCTAGCATTAACCCCTATCAGGCCAATAAGGTTTCCGAGCCCTATCCCTGTGGGAACGAATCTTGCGAAAAACTGGCGGATGTCAGCAGCAGAATATCATGCTAAAGTTCAGTCATATTTGCGGGATATTCGCTGGCGAAGTTCGCCGGCGACAATTCGCGCTCTATATGTCACCTTTTACTTTTGACCTTCTCTCTTATTTTCTTTAATAATCCGCCTCTGCAGCCGAGGCTCTATTCTCTACCTCACCTCCTCACTATCCCCCACATATGGCTAATCCATCTAAGAAATAAGTGCAGACTATCATTCTTTGATAATGATAAGAATACAGAGAATCCGCATATATCAATTTTCATAACATCTCTTGACATTCAGTAATTTACAACAATGACAAATATTTGAATAATATCATAGTATTTACTGCGACATTTATGGAAGATAAATACTTTTTTTAGTTTGAGCCTTCGTGAATTAAAAAAGGATCCCTTTTTATCAGATCAGACTGAGTATACAATATATTTTCATGTGAAGGTAATATACGAACATTACTACTTACCACTAATTAGTTGCTACAATATCCACGATTTCGCCGGTTGGCGAAAAATCAGCTCGCATTAGTAACCAAATATCTACCAACTAATTATAGCAACTTTTTCGCCACCTGTCGTTTTTTAGTTTTACACATGTTTTTGGATAAATTATGACCATTTTCACATGCGGAGATAGTTTTTACACGAAAATGAACCTTTAAAAAAATTATCCACAAAATCGCTACCTCGCCAGATAATCTGTTGATATTATCAAGATGCGTTCCCACAGGGATTGTTGGCTAAGTGTTAACATTTTGTCAACAATCAATTTTTTCAGAAATGACCACTAATTTCATACCTTAATGAAGGATTTATGTCAAAGATGAATTATTGCAAATGCTTATACATGATGATTGAATGTGTAGGCCTATAGTATGATGCGCAGTAGGCCTGACATGCAGTTTTGCGTAGGTTTAGTGTAGGCCTAGATAACTATATCTATAGTAATTATTGTTATAATTTCGATAAAGTGAAACTTAGAGTACAAGCAATTTTGTCTGTAATTTGCTCTATATTTTGTTCAGGTCATACAGGACTGTCTTTCCTATCATTGAGGTTTGAATATTCATGTTGATGGCAATGCCAATCATTATAAATTAAGCTAAAATGATAATAGGCCTATAAGCATTTTGTTCCAAGAAGTATTCACTGACAACTGTGCAAAATTATTTTGTATTGACGTCGGTGATGGGAACAGATTGTTATTTTACATGCATGATTGCACATGCACCCGCAAAAGGCGCGGATGAGCTGCATATTGAGCATCTTCAGACTTCAGGTCGGTTTGTAGATAAATTCAGATAGCTGGAGTGCTCAACAACATTGGATTCCATGCCTCTTTGCAGTGGCAATTGAGTCTTCTAGAAGTTGCTTGAATATGATGCTTTTCCTATTATTTTAACGCTAATCGCTCTATGAAAGCATGAGTGTGGCCTTGCACACTTTCACTATCCTGAAAACTGTAGGCTAATAGCAATACAGCAACTGCAACCTCGATCATGTTGTGATTGCGATACCCATGTACACAACGAACAGAAATTTGTAGTAATCCAATATGACTTCTTCACTAACTTTCAAAGTGGAATATGAAAGAGGAAACAGTTCTCTTCATAGGTTGTTTCTGTTGTGCTTTGGTGCCGGCAGCGTTCGCAGAAGAGCAAAATAACTTCGTTATCATCATAGAAAGATAGGCAACCGTTGAATGAGTTTCTCGTCCCCTCGTCGACTTCAGTTCAATAGGTTTTGCATCGATTTATAGCTATCACGGCCCCTATTAAATGCGATACCCAACCAAAAGTTACAGCATTCGAGGTAAAAGCGGTATATGAAGATGTCCTGTCCAGCCTATCAGGCATGTTCTAAGATTAGGCCTACTTTATCATCAGCTACAATATTGCAATGAACTGATAGTATAGTTATGCCACGTAACGCGCTACCTCAGAGGCTTTGCGAGAAGAAAATCTAGAAGAATTTAGTACCGAATTACTCGACTTCTATCTCATATAAGACCATGCAGCTTGTATACTTGACCCTTGTATTCTAGAAGTTGTTAACTTGACAGTATAAATGGCTCTTGAGAGGATGCGTCGATGTTTTAATTTGAACGACTCCACCAAGCTTCCGACAGGTACGTCATTCGAGGACGGCTGAAATGGTGTACACCAATCAGTGCTAACAGACGACCCATGAAAGTTGTCGCTGTTAACAAAATATAAACGCTTGTCCTGAATATGAAGTTTCATAAAATGATGAAATGTGATGTGGTATCGGGAACCAATATGATATCTGGAAAGATCAGTTAAAAAAGTACCCATTGTCCATAAATTTCACCTTGGTTCACCTAGTACCGAATTTTGAAATGCGAATGTTGACAATTTGTATACGCTTGGCTTGGTAAGGGTTAATTAATGCAAGCTCAACTGCTGTTCTTCATAGAGTTCTTCCGATCTCTCTCGCTCAATGCGCTCTCATTGCTCTTATTAAGCCAATATTTCAGACAGTGGTTCGAAATTGGTAGGAGAATGTGGATACGAGTTTTTCGCCCTTTTAGCCCACCAAGCCAATGTTTCCTTTTTTAGTGGTTTCTGCAGATTTATACAAATATACATTGGCCTATATAATTCTCTGCTATTTTATTCGTTATCTTCATTTTTTAAGATCGGTTTTTACGGGAAAATGGCATCCGGAATTTGGTGAGAAAGCATAAAAGCGCTAAAAGAACAGACTTGCATACATCACATTGACCACGAAATTGTCACTTTTTGTGATTTAAATTATGCATAATGTTCGAATGTGCCAATTTGTGACTATCGACAGCACTTGCGCCAGAAAAATGAGCACAGTACGGAAGGGTTAAGCAAGTTAATTAGTACTATACTGTCTTCTGACCGAAACTTTTGTGGTCTCGATCAGATGGGCATTGGCCGTTTTACGAGATTTTGAAAATGACAATTATTGTCCTATCAAATAAAGTTTCTCATGCAAGGGCTGCTGATAATTGCGTCAGTTTTCATGAAATTTGGATAAAAAATTTGGTTTCAGTCATACATTAAATTTTAGTTTTGAGAAAAATCAAAAAGTGTGGTCGATAGAAACACAGGACATTTTCAAAAATTCACAATTGTGATGCCATAATTGATTTTTTCCTTTTGATACCAATGTTGTATCGGTGAGATATACAATGTATGTGAATACTGATCGGCCGACAATTACATAGCCGTTTACAATCACCGCTAAAACGTCTACTAGTAAATACGATGAGTAGTATCAATGGTCATGATAACGAAATGTTCACGAGAGACAATAATATGTATAACCTTCAAGATCACATGATGAGATCAGGTGATACGTGTTTGAATGTCTAAAACCGTCGGACATATTGAATAAAGGGAACAGACTCGATCGTCTGTAAAGCAAGAACGTCGTTCTCATTTCCATGATCTTAGGAAGATAATCAGCCCTTAGATCCACTATAACAAATAGAACACTGGCGACGAGGATTACGTAACGACCTACGCAATGGCTACTACGAGTACCCCAGCTGTTAAACTGTTCGTGGCTATTCCTGAAAAATTCTGGTGTCATTCCGGTGAGCAACCACCCTTGAGATGGGAATTATGGATCAAACAATTCCAGGCCTACATCTCCATGACTGACGCATGTCAGCCGGCGGGTACGAAATTGACCGACGAACAGAAAAAACAATATGCTGATCATGTTACTGGGATCAGAAGGACTACGTCAATTCGACGCACATCCTACAGCTAAAACTATCGCTACAGCTACATCGAAAGACTTCATTGATGCTGCAACGAAAGTTTTTCAAAAATCTGTGAACAAGATTCGTGCTCATTTCGAATTCAACGAATGCAAGCAAGAATTCGACGAAACTGTGTCTCAGTATCTTCTAAGACTGCGTATGCTGTCCGCAGACTGTGATTTTCATGGTGAAGTTGATTACCACCTGGCGATCCAGCTAGTCTACGGATGCCGCAACAAGGCCATCCAGGAACGACTTCTGACCGAAACAACAATCGTTCTCGAAACTTTCGTGAGGATCGCTGAAGCAATGGAATGTCGATGAAGGACTCAAATCGTCTGAGAGGCGATCAGCAAGTGGCGATCGCAAGGGCCGGACCGAAGCACAACCGACCGGGAGGGCCGAAATCGCAGCCGCATAGCAACAGACAGAAGAGTGCAGAGATCAATCAGTGTCATCCGAAAGCAGCAGTGCAAAATATTCAGTGTACAGGTTGTGGGCGCAGTGATCATAGGTATAAAGACGATGTATGTCCCGCTAAAAATCGTGAGTGCCGATTTTGTCATGTGAAAGGGCACTATGAAAAATTTTGTCGCAAAAAGGCTGCAAGGTCAAAGAGAGTTAAGATTCATAAAGTAAATTCAACTCGCTTTGAGTGCTCTATCGATTTTGTCAAAACTGACGGATCGAAAGTTCGTATCACAGCTGATACTGACAGCTGTTCTGATATGACAGGCATTCCTCGCTCTGTTTTTGATAAGCATTTCTCTGATAAAGCCGTTAAGCAATATCAACGACAGTTGACTAACTTTGACCATTCAGACATCAAAGGAGTGTACTCTCAATTTTCTGTCCGTGTGATTTTTGAGACCAGCTCAGCTGTCATTGATGTACTTGTGTTGCCTGATGAGTATGGTCCTATTTTCGGAAACGACGTGATAGGAAAGTTAGGACTTATTCTAGACGGTAGGAACGGTAAAGTGTACACAGAAAATTCGCAGGTTCAGTCTGTAGTGGAAAAGGATAGGCTGGAAAATGAGCATGTGATAAATGACGAATTTATTAAGAAATCATGGCCTAACCTACTGAAGCCCGATATAGGGATAATACCCGAGCGTGAACATAAGATTATGATCGAACCAGACGCTATTCCTACAGTGCAAAAATTGCGACAGATCCCGTTGTATCGTAGGGACGAGGCAATGAGGCAAATTGATCTAATGGAAAAAGAAGGCATCTGGTCGAAGGTAAATCGTTCGAAATGGGTTCATCCATTGGTGACTGTAGACAAACCAAATGGAGGTGTTAGGATTACTACAGACCTGTCGAAGCTCAACAAATATGTGATTCCGTACCGATATCCTCTGCCAAATATTCAAGATATCTATGTAAAAATTGCAAAGGAAAAGATATTCTCAAAAATCGATTTGCGTATGGGTTATTATAACATGCAGCTCAGTCCCGAGAGTCAACTACTAACGACAACTATCACACCGAAGGGTTTATATGCGTACAACCGCTTATGCATGGGTTTATGTGATGTAAGTGCCGTATTTCAGTCAGAAATAGCGGATACCTTGAAAGACTGTCCAGGAGCTACTCCCTATATGGATGATATCATCGTGGTAGGAGAAAATCGTGACGATCACAAACGAAACTTGGTTCAGGTCCTCACAGCTCTCGACAAGAAAAATGTACGGGTAAACTTCAGCAAATGCATGTTTGAAAAGACAGAAATTCCCTTTTTAGGCCATATTATAAGCCAGGGTCAAATCAAAGCCGATCAAAAATGCTCAGGCACCAGAAAACTTAAAGCAAGTCCAAAGTTTTCTAGGCATGTTAAACTATTACCGAGAATTTTTGCCGAACATGGCGCAGATCGCTGAACCTTTGAGAGAGCTGACCAGGAAGGAAAAACCATTTGTATGGTCCAAGAAATGTCAGTCCGCCTTCGAACAGCTTAAGAGTATAATATGCAGCGATTTGAAATTAGCAATTTTTAACCCAGCGTGCAACACGATTGTCTCGACTGACGCCTCAGAAATAGGAATTGGCGGTCTACTGTCTCAAGTCCAAAATGGGAAAGAAGTGCCCATAGCATTCGGACATCGCACACTAAACGACAGACAAAGAAGATACGCAACGAATGAGCGAGAGGCCCTAGCAGCCGTCTTCTTTTGTGAATACTGGGAAAAATTTCTGTTGGGAGTTAAGTTCACACTACGTACAGATCATCAAGCACTGAGAAATCTCCTTCAAGAATACGGAGACGGTCGAAAATCAAGCAAATTCGCTCGATGGTTCGACAGATTGAGAATTTTTAATTACAATATCGAATATTGTAAAGGAGTCAACAATGTTGTAGCAGACACTATGTCTCGCTTGTCTAACAGAACAGAGGAACCGGGAGTACCTGATGCGCAAGCAGAGATCATGGTCAAAGCGATTCAAGAAAGTGGCTTTACAATGCAAATGTTCAACAAGGCGACCAAAGAAGATGCACTTCATGCGAAAATTCGTGAGCATATACGAAATGAATGGAGAATAAAGAGAGCGAAGGTTCCGAATGAGTTAATGCCATTCTATCAACTTCGCCAAGAGCTATCTATAGACGACGTCGTGATTGTAAGAAACAACACGAGACTGTTAGTACCGGAAAGTATTCGCTCCCAACTTCTAAGCATATCGCATGAAGGACATCCTGGAATTGTCAGGTTAAAAAGAAAGCTAAGAGAACGATATTGGTGGCCTAATATGGACAAAGAAATAGAATTGACCGTGAAATATTGTCAAGGATGTCAGCAATCACAGAAATCAGCACCGAAGGCAAAAATTAAAAGTCAGTCTTCCGAACAGCCTCACACAGCGTGGGAGAAAATTGCTATAGACATAACAGGACCGTTCGATAATGCACCAAGCAATAAAAAGTTCATTGTTGTTGTAATTGACTATTTTTCGAAATTCCCGGAAATTCTATGTACGACTGATATCACTTCGGGCAGGATTATATCGTGGTTAAAAACATTATACGCAAGATATGGACACCCGAGTATATTGGTCTCGGATAACGGACCTCAGTTTGTAAGCAGCGAGTTCAGTCAGTTCCTCGAAAACAGAAACATAAAACACTATCGCACGGCAAACTACAATCCCCAAGAGAACGGCTTGGTTGAAGTTTTCAATAGATACCTGAAGTGGGGTATTCAAACGTTCGACGCCTCAGGTAAATCTTGGGACAATGGTCTTCTGGATCTTCTCGCACAATTTCGGGCAAATGCACCTAAGCATGACGGAAATAGCCCAGCAGAACTTTTCTTCGGTAGATCAGCAAGGCTTAGATTCGAAGTAGTTCGACTTTCGAAAGGAGAGAGAAGAGCCATCAGTAGCGGAAGAGAAAGAGGAGCAGGTAGATAGTACGTCACGGACTATGATAAAAAACTACAAAGGTCCTTATAAGAAAGGTGATAAGGTCAGGATAAAGCTCCCTCACGTGCCAAAGGGTCGAAGTCCATATTCACAGCCATATGAAATTGTCGAAGTTCTAGGGAATTGGACTTACAGAGTATCAGACGGTAAGACATGGAACGCTAGAAAACTCCGCAGGGCTTATGAGCAAACAGAGCATATAATGTTTGGTTTAGATGATAACGAGAATGAGTTAAGAACGCGTCGATCCTCGAGAAGGACAAAAGGCGTGCCGCCACAGCGCTACATCTTGCAGGACCATTAGTTGAGAGAGGAGGGTGGTGTTGTATCGGTGAGATATACAATGTATGTGAATACTGATCGGCCGACAATTACATAGCCGTTTACAATCACCGCTAAAACGTCTACTAGTAAATACGATGAGTAGTGTCAATGGTCATGATAACGAAATGTTCACGAGAGACAATAATATGTATAACCTTCAAGATCACATGATGAGATCAGGTGATACGTGTTTGAATGTGTAAAACCGTCGGACATATTGAATAAAGGGAACAGACTCGATCGTCTGTAAAGCAAGAACGTCGTTCTCATTTCCATGATCTTAGGAAGATAATCAGCCCTTAGATCCACTATAACAAATAGAACAACCAACTAGACACACAAATGTTGTATAAAGAAAATGAAAATATAATTTCTAAGTTAATTGAGGTTAGAATTCGACAGTTGAGATGTATCGGCCAGAAGACAATTGGGGGACATAGGTTCCTGTGATTCTCCCGAATTGGTGTCAGTAGGCCTTGAAAACCTCAACTAAGTGAAGAGTTGTCAGTAAGATCGGGGAAAGTCAATTTGTCATTCCGTGTCATAATTGATAACACATGATTTCTATTATATTTTCTCAGTTTTGCTCTTCGAATTTTCTGCTAATCACGCTTAGCAGAGCTTTGCATAACCTGGCATAACTTAGACAAAATTGCATAATGTTGAATAAGAAAACGATACATAAAACTAAACTCTCTAACAAAAGAAACCTACCAGGTAGATTTTCGAAATTTTTACAATGTTGAAAGCGTTCATTTGACTTCAGGTACATGTCTGCATTCATGCAGTCTTAACAAGCATTGCGAGGTAGGTCGTGGTGAATACAACTCACAAGACGCCTCGTAACAATAGCCTTTTGTTAAATGACGATTTCATGATTTCACGGTCTGCATTTTGACGAAATGAATTGAACTATGATAATCGGTTCTGTCAGTCAGCAGGTATTTAAAAAACAGGTTATTTCATCGATTGGAAAAATGCCACGACTGAAAGAAGACTCACGAAACCAAGCGATTGGCCTTTTGACTGCTGGCTGGTCTATCTCTGAAGTTGCACGCCACTTTGACGTGTGTGGGACAACAATAAGAGATCTGCTATGGAGGCAATCAGTTGTCTTTTCTGATGAGTCAAGATTCCTTTTGGAGCGGCATGATGGAAGGGTCGTGTTTACCGACGAAGAGGAACGATTCCAGGCCTGCTGCATTCAAGAAGCCGCACACTTTGGGCGAGGAAGCGTCATGGTGTGGGGAGCAATGTCGGCGAACTACCGCACTCCACTCATACGCATTCAAGGCAACTTGACATCGTCCCGGTATGTCGCGGAAATTCTGCAGCCTCATCTTCTTCCTTTCATGGAGCAACATGGACCTGGTCTTATCTTCATGCAAGACAACGCACCTGCTCATCGCGCGAGTTCAACTCAGAGCTTCCTGAACGACACAAAGCATCGATCAGTTGAGTCCTTGGCCAGCCCATTCTCCTGACATCAATCCCATCGAGCACGTGTGGGATCACCTCGACAGGCATGTTCGCGCTCTTCAACATCCTCCGACAACTCTAAATCAGCTCGCGACATGCTTGAGTGCAGCTTGGAACAACATCCCACAGACTTTCATGAGACGACTGGTACTCAGTATGAGAAGGCGTTGTTCAGCTGTTGTTGATGCCAGAGGAGGTCATACTCGCTACTGACTCTTTTGTTAACCTTATCTTTGCCTAATTAATAAATTTTTGCTTGGAAGTTGCTGTTTCATGTTTCCCATAAACGCACTTTTATCTGAAATAATCTGATCAAGTAATGCAGTTTTCATTCATGCGGGTGTACGCTTCACAAGAGATGCCTCACAATAGCAGACTACGTAGCAATATACGATTTAATTGATTTTCTATTGGAAAGCATTAATATAGAGTATCATATATTTAGAATATATATAGAATACAATATAGAATATAGACATGTACGTGCCTTTAACCCTCAAAGGTTCAACGTGGAACATTTTGTTCCACCGGCCAATAAAATGTTTATCCTCATAAAACTATTTAATCCTGGTATTTCATACTCCAGAACTTCAAACTAGAGTACAATGCCCTAGACATGCTCTAATATAGAGTTCGTACCTAAATTAGTTTCCGTTCTAGATCAAAACTTCACGTCAAGGTTCAACGTGGAACATTTTGTTCCAATGACTTAAATGCAAATTTGTCATACTTTGACAGGGTCTGAGTAACTGAATACATATCTTCAAGTGATTATACTGTTATCAAACATGATACTAGAGCTCATGAGATTCCAGTAGTATATTCCTCTGCTGCAAAATAATGGCAGGTGCAACATTTTTCAAATTTTTGTCTTGCGCGAAATTCAAGAGACTTTCACAATTTGCGACGAAATGGCCGTCGGTAGACCGCGTCGAATGACATTTTTGCAGGCGTGTAATGCTTTGAATATTGTTGATGAAGTCTCAAGAGATAGTTCAGATGAATCCCCGGCCGATGAGGATGATCCCGAGGACAATACGGAAGACCTTTCGACTATGGACATCGAAAATCAGAGCGCAATCCTGCTCCCACTACCGACGAATGAGATATTCCTGTTTTCGCCAATGATAGTGACGATTCCAGTGACTCAGATGACGATATCGCCGATGACAATTCATCTTCTGATCTGTGCAATTCAAAGGCTTGTGTAGCTTTACTTCTGCGGGCTGGAGCGGATTGCGACAGCTTCACTGACATCGACGACTTGTGGAATGTGCGAGACAGTAAGCCCTTTTATCGTGCTACAATATCCAAAGCAAGGTTCAAATTTTTTCTGACAGCTATACGTTTTGATGACTATCGCACACGAGAGGCACGTAAAGCCGACGGTGACGTCCTGGCAGCTTTCTCTGACCAATGGAATCTTTTGAACTCACAGTTCCTCAAGTTCCCGAGTGAGAACCTAACAGTTGACGAACAACTGTTAGGGTATCGAGGCCGTATACCAGGAAAGACTTACATGCCGTCAAAGTCGCATAAGTACGGCGTTAAGATATTCTGGATATGTGAAGAGGGTTCCGGTTATGCCTTGAAGGGATACATATATACCGGTAAGCGAGACGGAGAGGGCGTCCACCAAAATTTGGCATTTGACATAGTAAAGGAGTTGACAAGTCCTTTCTACATCTCAGGACGTAACATCGTTTGTGATAATTTTTTCACTTCGCATGACTTAGCTGTCTTTCTATTGTCGAAAAGTCTCACAATTCTCGGAACTGTTCGATCTCATAGACGGGAGACACCAGATTACATTCGTTCTATTGAGAACCGTGACAGATATGATGTACAATCGGTATACGATCATGAAAACAAGATCATGATCCTCCCCTACTGTCCCAAGAAAAGAAAGAATGTGATACTCATGTCTTCCGGAAATCATGATTCTGGGACAGATGACACTGAAAGACATCGACCCACTATGATAACTGAATCATACAATAAAACAAAGGGTGGTGTAGATCTTCTTGATCAGCAAGTCGAAGAGTATACAGTAAAAAGAAAATCAAACAGATGGCCTCTGCTCCTGTTTTTTTTAACTGTATCGATGTAGGATGCTACAACTCATTCATCCTCATGTGAAATGCATTTCCTTCCTATGACAGGAAAGCTTATTTGAAGGATTTGGCATTCGAACTCGCAGGACCTTTTGCCGAAAAGCGTTTGCATTGTTTGCGAAATTCACTCCAAGTACATATTCGACAGGCGGCGTCTCAAGTCGGATATCATGTGCAAGAACCGGTTCCTAGACCGATCAGCTCGTGACGACCGAACAATGAAAGATGCTGCTCGTGCAAGCGCAAGACAAGGTCATTCTGTAACTCATGTTTCAAACCGGTGTGTCCTGCACATCGAAGAGTTGTTAAGAAAACTGCTTGTAGCTCACGTGATCTGTAGCCTTGAGCATTGAGGCTCACATTGATGACTATGCGGATTTCCTTGTGTCTGTGTATTGTTAGGAGAAAAATATATCATTGTGTGGGCGCTCCTTAAATTGAATGGTCTGTGTCTCCATCCTCAATACGGCTTCGATAGTGTGGCTTTTTCCATTTTTTTGTGCGGATTGCTTCTGTGCTGAACAATTCTCAGTAATACACTTGCCCGTCTGTGACAACGCACAGTACCGGCGTGACACAGTCACTTGTACGATCAATAGAATCTGACGTGCTTGTGGGAGGTACCTCACTTGTTTGGAATTCCTGAAACAATTCTAATACAAGAAATCTCGCACTTTTGGTCCGTTGTGTTGATGGTGTAGAGGTTAAGTGGTCATCTTACCTGCAAGGTGGGTGGTTCGATCCGTCGGTGAACAATTTTTCTTTTCGTGCAATTGACTTCACGATATCCCCGAAAAGAGGCACCAGATCTAACTCGACAAAACCCTCATCGTGTGATAACGTGGAAGGTCTTAAGCATATTCTTGAAGAAAATGGAAAGGAATTGTCCTCCTTGCGGTCCATGTTTGCTTCCAAATTCGATATGATAAACGTGAGTATCAATCGGCTTATAACAAGAATTGATGGAATTGAAGCAGCTATTGATTCCCTGAGGATGGAACAAAGAGAGAGAGAGAGAGAGAGAAATGTTTATATTGTATCGTCGAATAGAAATCAGAAATAAAATACACAGATAAAAGTAGCAGAATGACAGTTTTGTTTAGTCGAAACTAAGAACACATTCGTATACGCGTACAAAAGCAAGTATAAAACTAATAGTCACGTGCATTTAGTGTCTCGTAGATGACCTTGAAAGGGTGCTACAAATGCGTGGAAAAAAAGAATTTTGACGACGCAAAGTTCTACAGAATGGTACGGCGAGACGCCCACTTGGTAAATAGCTGGGGAACAATTCTCTGATGGAAGTCTCTAATCTTTCCAGGCTGTTGAAGGTGTTGATAGCTTGCGACCATCTTCTAGCTTCAATGTCATCCAGCTTCAGATCACGCGATTTGATTTTCAGACAGCGCCTCTGAATCTTCTCCAGTCGGTTTGAGTCTGTTGAGGAGATTCCCACAAACGCTGGGCAGCAGTACTCTATCAGCGACCGAACCAATGCTTGATAAATGGTAGTGAAGTCATCAATACTAGTGACAGATCTGACCCGCCTCAGAATGTACATGCGTTGAGCACACTTTTTCTCGATGAACTTTACATGGCCTCTCCATCCAAGGTTCGCATCCAAATGAACCCCAAGAAACCGAATGCTGTCTTGGAACTTGACAGTTGGGATGGCACCCTCGATACTGCAAATGCTCTTGAATCCATCGCGGTAATTCACTAGACCAGTGGTTTTCTCCGTATTCAAGGTCAATTCATTTGACGCAACCCAATCTGAAATATTGTCAAGATCACTTTCGATCTCAGCAAGATCCTTTGGAATGCTGGACTTTCGGACTCTTGATAAGAAACAAATGTCGTCAACATACTTGATTATGTGGTTCGAGGGGAAAATAGTCTGAAGCGATGAAATATAAATGCCGAACAAATAAGGTCCTAGGAGGGACCCCTGTGGCACTCCTCCTGTGACCTTCATCAATTCACTCTTCTGTCCATCAATGCGTACTCTCTGTTGCCTGTCCGATAAGTAGCTCTTCAATAACAACAGAAATCCCGCAGGAAGATTCATCTGACTGGCCTTGGAAAGCAGCTTTGAGTGACAAACTCTGTCAAAGGCCTTGGAGAGGTCAAAGCTGATCAGAATAGCGGCTCCCGTATGTGGGTCATCGGCAAATCTGGTTAGGGCATCGTGAGCATAGATGACAGCGTGAGTTGTTGATGATTTCTTCCTAATCCCGTATTGATTAGCACCAAGGTGAGCTGTTAGCTGGGGACGGATGCTTGATAGGATGACACGCTCGGCAATCTTGGCTGGAATTGGCAAGAGGCTAATCGGTCTGGATTTTTCTATTACATTCTCCGAGGTTTTGGGGATCGGGATTATGTCACCAATTTTCCAGATCAGTGGAAAACGTCTTTGGCGCAGGCATTCACTGATGAGGTGATGGATCGTCTCAGCGAGGACCAGAGAGCACTTCTTGTAAACTGCAGTAGGCACAGAATCACTTCCAGTTGCCTTTGGTGGGAGTCGTGAAAGAATGCTCCAGATGCCCTCAACACTTAACTCAGGTAACCAGCAGTCGTCTGGAGACCCGTCGACGAAGTCAAAACTGGAGTTGTTGGCAATGCTACAGTAATAGTCATTGATCGTATTGAGCACCTCGGATGGATTACTGGAGTTTCTGAGCCAATCACTGGGATCTCTTCCAGATTTTCCCCTCTCCATGTTGACGAATGACCATAGACCCTTGCGGAATCCGAGCATTTAGAGCGAAAGTAGTACTGCTTGGCCTTAAGAATTTCTTGTTTTACCTTGACTTTCAAACCATTGAACAAGGGCCAGTTTCGAGCACGATAAGCCTCCCATCGCGGTTTATCAGGATCTTTAAAAGAGGTGAGATCCATGGAGCATCATTGTCAGTCAAATAGACTGTTTTTTGCGGAATTAACTTCAGTGCATCATACATGAATCCATAAAAAAATATCACATTTGGTTGTCGATATCATTCGGAGCATACAAGCGTGAAAAGTCATTGTCAAGGAAAGATCTTTCAAATGCAAGAATGTTCGACAAGCGTAAGTCATAGAAGATATGTTTCTTCACCACACGCTGCTTCACCAATTACTTTTGTTTAGCAAGAACAGTAGCATGATCTGAGCCGGCTATTGGAGCACCAATTGAGACGTTTTCGGGAAGATAGTCATTTGACAAGCTCTTGTCCACGAAAATGAGGTCGAGGTTGGCAGTCTGTCGAGTCGCACCACGTACAATATTAATCAAGGAGAATCCAGATTCAAGGAAGGAGCGATTGTATCGGTTAAAGTCACCAGCCGCGATTAGTCGATGAAGAGGAAGATTACTGAGATGATGATCAAGACAGTCACTGAGGGTGTCACAAATCCTCTTGAAATTTGAATTGACGATCCCAGGCGGAATAGACATTCCGTGAATACTATTTTGGAAGTAGGGATTTGGATGCAACAAACCTCAACCTCATCAAAAGTGGGTGTGGATATCTGGGTAGCGCGCAAAAACTTCTTTGTCCAGATTGCCACTCCTCCTCGTCCAGAATCATTCTTTCGATCGGTGCGATGACACTCATATCCTGCCATTTGAATGCTCTGCGTTGGATTTGGGAGAGAGCCATGTTTCAGTGCAGATAACAATGTCGGGGTTAAGTGCGATGACTTGGCTGTGAAGATCATCAAACTTATTATTGATCGAACACAGATTGCTTAAAAGGATAGAAGGTAGTCTCTCTCTCTTGGAATGTTGAGATATAAAATCCGTTTCTAAAAATCCTGTTTGATCTCATCAACAACATCTCCATTTATGTATAATTTCTTATTACGGACATACGCATCTTCCTCAGGGAAATTCGTGCGGTGATCATGGGCTCTTTTGCGAAATTCTGCCAATCTCCTTGTTTACTTCAGCAGGAAGATCTTCATGTAAGAAGACTTTGCATAAAGGAGAGGCTTTCTTCTTCAATTGACGAGCTTTACTGAGGAAAAGCCTAACTGTTCTTTCAGTTGATTTGACCATTAGAAGCCTGGGTTTTCCATCGTCTCGTGTTTTGCCGAGTCTCCGAATGTCTTTGAAACTCTTGGCTTCATCTTCTAGGTCAAGTGTCTCAGCAATCAAGTGGGCAGCTTCCGAACAATTTGAGATGGATTTGCCATTGATTGTGCACGCTTTCTCTGGAAAATTCCTGATTATTAGATTTTCTCTCCGTTTCGCGGAGTCTTGTGAGCGCACCTGTCTCCGCAGGTGGCTGATTTCACTTTTCAGTTCTTCACTTTCCTTTGTATTAGCTTCATGAAGCTGTGAAATTCGTGAAACGATAGAGGAAATTTCATTTTTCTGTTCATCGACAATTTCCACCACGAAGTCGTTCACTTCTTGCACCTTCGATGAAAACTCTTTGAACTTCTCTTCGATCTTGGCGTCGACCATTTTCAAGATTGAATCCTTTAGCGAGTTAAGTCTGGTATCTAGCTCGGATAGAAAAGACTGTGGTTCTAGTTGGGCGCTATATTCCAAAATAAGCTTTGCATTTCAAACATACGAAGAAAATGTTCTTTAATTCCTTCTCAGGCATCTTGGAATGACAATGCAAGCTGCATGAAATTGCATGTGACAACCTGGGCTGTTGCATACGACAATTCGCTTTTCTCTATCCTTCGCTTTATCGCCAATGACGCATGAATCGGCAAAACATTTGCACGAATTTGTCATGTTGGACTGATCGGGTTGCAAAAAGGAATCGAACCACGGACTTTACAGGTGAACTGACGTTGTCAACCGATACACCACGCAAGCAGATGAGGGTGACAGAAGTTCTTCTATACTTTGACACCCAAATCGAAGTTCAACTTGAAGAGATCACGCCACCAATGACTTGAAGTTTCTACTGGGAAGCGGCGACGGGAACAACACTCCCAGGCGTAGGAGGCAGTTTTTTGGAGATTACGCGCGAAGTAGTGGACCAACGAGGGGGACGATGACGGAGAAAGCACGGGCGTCGGATGAAGATCACTGTGATGCAAGATTCGACGAGGATAGACAAGGATAAGGCGGCGAACGGCGAGAGATATTTCACTTCGGAGAGAGAGAGAGAGACCAGACACGACCAGCACGTTCAGCCGACAGCGTGTG